>JAXRJS010000059.1:6500743-7193243 GCA_037127375.1 Dione juno | reverse complement strand
ATAAACTTTAATCAATTTAGTAATGAACGTTTTATTTAATAAGTAAAAACTGTCGGTAAATATAAATGTAGAACTTTAAAAACTTTACTGTTATTCTATACTACACTTATTGAGCCATTACTGATTATGACGTGTGTTCGTGGTAATTAACTCCCATTCACTTTGTAATGTAAATAATAAGTAAATTACATTTGCCTTCTCTGAAAATAATAATTATAATTAAATTATGGCGGTTTCATATCATGAAGAGATTTTAATTTAAAATAATATTTTATCTCTATTACTTCCAATGAATAAAAGGATTGTTATTTTATAATAAACATATTATTATTTATAAATAATTTATATACTAATCTTTAAGTAATACAATTTTCTACGACCACATATAGGACGACTAAATTAGAAATAAACGAATCGTTAAAAAGACTAAAATATCTGACCACCATTAATCAATGAGTGCAGTAAAAAGAAAAATGTACCACTGAACAGTTACGCTCTGTACTCCGCAGTTTCTATCTATGGCACGACTACTCAGTTAGATTTACGCGAAGACTCCGGTTATCTCATGACCTATCTGCGGTTGCACGAAAACACCTAAAATACCACAGAAATATATTTTCACCGTATATACCCTGTAAAGGGAATTTCCAGCAACATAGCTTGTATTAAGCAAAAAAAAATTGCCTGCTTGTAACAGTTCATGTTATTCTAATTATAAAAAATATTTTTTATGTACAGTTTTGGCTGGCATGTAAAATAATTAAAACACAAAATTGTTTTAAAGAAAAAAAATTGCATCCAATTTAAAATTATACCAAGGCATATTGTTCAAAATCGAACTAAAAACTAAAAAGAAATAAAAAGTTCAAACTAAAAAGAAAATAACATTTTAATTGCTTTAAAATAAAGAAAGTTAAAAAACTAAAAACGTAATTACTGATACTTACATTAAGTATTTAAATCCGTTATTCTTGGACTAGGTGCCAATTTTGTTTTTTTTTTTAATTAATTTTATTCGCTCGCTTTTTCGATTCATTTCGTAGTTAAATATTATCTTTGTTTTTGCTTGGGCTCGTACCGACTCCTCTTTCTTGAAGTTGGTTAAAAAAAAGACTTATCTGTAGACTAAATATAATACTGGTTAAGCGCTTGCCAGACTGCGTGAATCGTAGACAGTAAGATCTGCTATTTTAGATTTCTTTAAAAGTGCTTTCAAATGAATATTATATAATTTTATGTTTTCATTTTGTCATGTTTAAGTAATAATTTTACTAGATATTATTAATTAAATAATAACACTAATACTAATTATATATTTTTTAGTAAATAACTTATTAATATTATAAACAATTAAATAGTTAACTTTAATGATTTTTAAAAGATGCACAATATTTCTTAGTGTAGTCGTCTATGTTTTAATAGTAATTAATCTACTTTTTCTTTTTAAAATAGGTCCGAAACAGATATGCTAGGAAGTCAATAATTGTGAAAGTTATTATATATTGTGTGTAAAAAATACTATTTCGAGGTCAAAATGGCCTCGAAATAGTATTTTCAATGATGAATAAACTATAATATTTAAATTTTTCAGACAAAAGCAATGAATTAATCCTATAATTCTAGAACAATGGTGAAATCCTTTACAATTGTCTTGATTGGTATTTTAATTTTCTTCAATTTCGATCGATTCACATAATTAGATAACGTATATTCATCCTTGAAGATATGTAAGCTTAAATTCGAATATATTGCATATGCATTACCTACACTTTTAAAATTTAGACCGTTTAAGTTTCTTTTAGACATAAAACCCTGTAGATAAAACTCAACTTTGCTTCTATTTAAAGTACATATATTGTACGCTATACCTACATAGTAGGCTATAGTCCAAGAAAATATCTATAAATAAAGTTGTTAACGGACGCAAATTCCTTATTGTGGTGAGGCTCAGAATGCGAGAACATAGAGGAAATAAAACAAATAAGCCTTTAAAAACAGCTGCTGCATGTATGTGTAGCAAGTATAACGTTGACTAACATTCATATTGTCGTTTTGGAAGACATTCCGGTTGAACTGGAAACACTTGTCGCTATTGTTCCCTGTTATAAAACAGAAACAAACAAAAGTAATCAGTTGGTTTTACACGAAGTTGAATGTAAATATTCAACACTTCAAACCCACAAAATATGTTATAGAACATAAATTTAATAAAATAATATTCGATTCATATATATAAGAATATACCTCTACAAATACTTAAAAAGATTTTTGTTTTTTTTATCTTCACGCTGTATCCCCAAAATAGCAGGGTAGGCCGGCACATAGTGTCAAGACACTCCGTTCCCCGTTTTCCGCCTTTAGAGACATTGCGTGGCGGAACGCAACGCCGCGCTTTGTCTTGATATCAGAGCGAAGAAAATGAGATTAAATTAATTCTAGCCGAGTCGGATCGAATCCACAATCGTCGCAGTTTACAGTCGTATAAAATTGTTATAATAATTAAAAAAAGAGTTTCAGAGTAAATTGTTGAATAAAAAAAAATGTTTTTTTTATTCAATTAAATAAGTAAAGAAATAAAGAAGAAGTATAATCAATGATGCAGTTGAAATAATAATTTGTTCAATTTACATTGAAGGTAGAATTTAGAATTTAGTACATACATATATAGTTGTTATGATTTACAATCCTTGTCTAAAATTATTTCAATATTTTCACCATACAACATCAACATCAAACTCGATATCAAATAGAAGCTAACGTTTCACAAGTATGCAAACAATAAACGTGTATGACTAATACATAGCTTCATATGTACGGTGCATTAACATGTGGTAGCACGATTACGAAAATGATTTTAAAATAGTGCAATTTTCACGCAAATAGTCAGCTTTGGCAGACTTGTTGCGGTATTTAACTGGCCGATGTTATCTGCATAATGCGGTCGTCAGCCAGCGTCGCGCGTACTTCGCTTCATTATTATGGATTTATATTATAAACGTCGCCGAATTGTTTGTTTGCAACATTTATTTGGCAATATCACAAACACGCTGAGAAATAAAAATAATATGTTTAACAAAACGACTGTCTGTGTATCTGTGCAACACAGAAACATTTACGAACGATGTCGTTGATTAAATTTCAAATGTGGTACGTATTAAATGCATATTAAATTACATGGTTGTTTTCTGTTATGGGAATTTACCACAAATTCTTAGTAGCAACATACGTACCGGCAACATGTCCTGACAAATTAGCAAGGACAGGATCTCCGGAGGGTTCGTGTTATATAGTCTTATTAGACGCATTATGCGCGGCACGTGCCGATTTCTGCTCGTACAAATCGCTGTACACAGTTCGTTAGATATTCAAACAATGACTTCATTAGCGCAGTAATCGCCTTGTATTTAAATACTAGTTGAACGAAGCTTTAGCTCACATAATCAGCTACTAAAGTAATAGCAAAAAAATGCTTAAAATTAAACCGATAAATTTTATGTATAAAAACCAACATATAACCTCAAAATTACGAACAAAATTAATTTTACTTAAATATTGCTGATTATGGCAAATGATAAAAGTTTTAAAGGATATGATATTAGTCATATCAATATATTTGAGTAGCGGTTAGTGTAAAGCGAAGCGGAGTGCCGCGAAGTCACGAGACGTTGCGTGTAGTCCTGCCAATAATCGGCTATTGTAGTCGACTCATAATTAGCTGTTGAAATTGCGACTACCCGGTATTTTAGTATAGTTTCATGCGAAATATTTATCGTAATATTATTATAAATGTTTGTGTTATTGTAGTAAGTACATTTGTCCATTATATAATTTACATGAAATCAAACTGTTGTTGGTCATGTCAGGTTTAAAATAATCAAAAAACCGCTATGTTTCTTGTTGTAAAATATATTTTTTTTTTTATAAATGGATATCATTCATAATATATTTATTACAGCACGTCCATTTGACATGTCTAACTGCGCAAAATGGTTGTGAGATTAAACCAAGTACGTTTGAAAGTGGAGACCGATTTCACAAATGCGATCGGTTCTTTAAGGATATCTCTGGATTATCTCTGACAACCACGCAAAAAATGGAGACTGTGTTAATTCCTTGACATTTGTTCGTAATATTTTTGGCAATTATGTGATGATGACAAGTGAATTATATGATATCATTAAACTGATCTGATGTTAGAGCCTAAAGAGAGGCGAAACTCTCGATGCCTATTAGTAAAACAATTGAGTTTGGGCTCGTTATATTAGTCTAGACATACTATTTTCATTTATCTTGATGAAAAGGACATCACGACAAAACTGAAAAATGCCAGATGAAACTCTAAGCGCGTTTTTATTTTTAAATGAAAATATTTTTATCCTTAAATAATTTTATTATAATATTAAAACTATTTTATTTATTTTTTTGTTAGGTCTTATACTGTCTAAAATATATATATTTTTCAGATCACATGCGGGAGTTCTCATGCGGCAATCTCTTTTATCGGACTTTATATATTAACGAAGAAAGAAAAATGCTTTACGTTGGTGCTATGTAAGTAATTTTTTTGTATAATTTTACAATAGAATGGAGAAATTCTCTCCCTATTAAAGTACCATCTACTCTCCTCCATCACTGTATCTAATCTTCTTCTTCTTCTTGGCATTAGTCCTGGCTTTTGCCAGGGTCTGCCTTCCGACTAAGCCTACCCCACTTTGCACGGTTTTTAACATCCTCAGTGGACAATCTATTGGCTCTCATGTCTTGTGTCACGACATCCAGCCATCGCTTCTTTGGGCGTCCGGGTGGTCTAACTCCAGGAACAGACATGTCAAGGCACTTCCTTCCGACATAGTTCTCAGATCGGCGCATAACATGGCCATACCATCTCAGGCGACGCTCTTGGAGCTTATCCGCTACGTCACGGACCCCAAGACTACCTCGAATGAATGTGTTGCGTATGCGGTCGGACCGCGTAATGCCACACATCCATCTCAGCATCTTCATCTCTGTGACGTGAAGCTCCTGAGTGTGCCGAGATAATGTTGGCCAACATTCGCTGCCGTTTAAAAGAACCGGTCGGGTAATGCTCTTGTATATCAGTCCCTTGAGCTTGGGCGGTATTCTGCTATCGCAGACTACACCAGTGACCTCCCGCCATATGGCCCAGGCAGCGTTTATACGGGCATGGATGTCGTGGTCGATGCCTCCAGACTCATGCATAACGGATCCAAGGTACCTGAACTTCTCCGACTTAACGGCTGGCTCAGGCCCGATATGGATGGTGCACGAGTCCGGGTTCCCGCAAGCCATATATTCGGTCTTCGACACATTCAGTTTGAGACCACCGTTCTCAAGCGCACCCTTCGAGGCGTTCCTTTTACGCACTAGCATCAGTCGGTTCTCGTCGATGAGTACTATGTCATCGGCATACATCATCAGCCAAGGAGGCTGGCATTGGATGTGAGCGGAGACAGTATCCAGCACTACATTGAATAAGAACGGACTAAGAGCTGAGCCCTGGTGAACCCCTACTGTAATCGGGAAGGGCTTGGTATCGCCAACAGCGGTCCTAACCACTGAAGCGGACTCGTTGTACATATCTTTGATAACCTCAATATAGGCTTCAGGGATCCCCTAGGATCGCAATGCCCACCAGGTATACTGACGTGGCATACAGTCAAAGGCCTTCTGCAGGTCCAAAAAGGCCACATGCAGAGCTCTCCTTTTTCCCTGTAAGCCGTCATCAAAGTTCTGAGGGCAAAAATGGCGTCCATAGTGCCTGATCCTGGTTGAAACCCATACTGAGACTCAGAGACAGTACATTCTTGGCGGAGCCTGAGGCCGATCATGCGTTCGAAGAGCTTCATGGTGTGGCTCATAATCTTAATGCCCCTATAACTACCGCAATTTTGAACACTGCCTCTTCCTTTGTAAATAGGGATAATAAAGCTCTGCCGCCACTGATGTGGCATCTTTCCAGTATTCAAGATACGGTTAAACAGGTCAGTAAGTATAAGCTCACCAAGAGAGCCCAATGATTTCCACGCCTCGATTGGGATGTCGTCAGGTCCTACCGCTTTTCCGTTCTTCATGCGTCGAAGACAATTACGAGTTTCGTCACGGATTATTGGAGCAACAAGTCCGAGGTTAGGAGATAATTCAGGAGGAAGACTACAAGACTGCTGAGTGTTCAGCAGCTCCTTAAAGTAGCTTCTCCATCTCTCCTTCACAGAGGCATGACTACAAAGCAACGTGCCCCGAGACTCTCTGACGCAAAGACATTTTGTAATATCCTGCGTCGCTTTATCTCGAGCACGAGCCAGTTTGTATATGAGCTTCTGCCCCTCCTCAGTTTCAAGTTTATCGTACAATGGCGACAAACTTTCTCTGCGGGCTCTGGCTACAACTCTTTTGCTGGCCCGTTTCGCTGCTATGTACTCCAGTCTGTCTTCAGGAGAGTTGGAATGCTGCCACTATTTAAACTCAGCCTTCTTTTCCTGAATCACCCCCTGCACCTGGTCATTCCACCACCATGTCTCCCTGTCGATGACACGCCCACCCTTAGTAACACCAAGAACTCGCTTGCCCGCCGCAATGATTGCTGAATGAGCTCGATCATATGCAGTCTGAGCAGTCTCGGTGTTAGTCAGTAGATTTTGACTCTCCACCTCCTCCAAGAAGTCTCCATCGGCCCATTCAACAACCATCACTGTACCTAATATCTATATAAAAAAAAATATTAGGTTTTCTGGGAATACTGAAAATGGAGAATAGAAACGTTGACACTAAGTTCTTTTGCCTAGTTAATAATGAAAAGCTTAACTTACTTATGCGACTAAATATAATATATATTTATTTTTTAATGTATCATTACAAATAATAAAAAATGTAATAAAAATATATTATAACTTAAAAAAATATTAAAGTATCTAGTGTACGTCATACGTCATACGCTTTATACTGATATCACTTCATTTAAATCTTTAATTTGTGGAGTAGACGTAGGTATATATAGATATAATAAATAAATAAATTTATCATATCAATATGTACGAATCGCGGACGTCAGAATGGCCGGTGTGGTGATTTGCTTGCACAAAGAAATGAGGCAAGACATGAAAGTCAATTATCCATAATTTCCGTCAACTTTTATTTAGTTCATTTCCGTCCATACACAAAATTGTTTTGCTAAAAAAAAGCTTTTTAAGTAATTAAGCATTTGTAAATACATACAATACAATCCTTTATAGGACATTATTTCTTTGGTCAATTGATTTAGTTTATTTTATTTCTTCAAAGGGGTGAATACAATATAGTTATCTAATAATATTATATATAAATCGTTGTGTCGACAAAATATGGGAAAATTTTGTTTGCAAGAATAGCAAGTGTTTTTTAAAATAATTGTTACTACAAATGTTTTTTATTGCAGGGATCGAATATATAAGCTAAATATGACTGATATAAGTCAGTCACACTGTGAGGTTAGTACTCGGTTTACTTTATTTTTAGAAATAGGCACGACGCTTAAAGTTTCTTTGTAATGAAAAGCATAAAAGTTTTATGAAAAAATAGCGGCACATAGAAATTAGATTTAAAAGTTGACTTTTCAAAATCAAACTTTATAGTTGAGTTAGTTTTTCGTTTGATGTATGCTTAAGAGAAAATTCCAAATAGGTTTTTCAAATAAAATGAAATTTACTTTAAGCTTATAAAGCATACTTGATAACTAGAACACTACTTCGACTGACTAAGCATATATATATGAGTATACATATTTATTTTTTATACGTGAATATCGTAAGTTAAGAAGTCTTTGCTCATAAGTTATGTAACATACTAATAATATCGCAGAGAGACGCGCTGCTGTTGGAAGCGAGTAACGTGGCGCGATGTGTAAGCAAAGGCAAATCAGAGCCGTTTGAGTGCAGAAACCACATCCGAGTGCTGCAGCCGCTAGGCGATGGCGAGCGCCTCTATGTGTGCGGCACCAACGCACACAGCCCTAAAGACTGGGTGGTCTACGTGAGTTAATCCCTAAACCATTAAAACAACTTTTATAGAACCCCTCTTGCGGTCAGGATAATAGCTCATGCTCATTCAACTGTGATGGCGCTTGTATTTCAAAACACCTGTTCTTCACATAAATCGCGTTATTATACTCCGGCTTTAGGGATAATTTAATAAAGTGGTGATCTTAAAACATGATAAAATATGTTTTTTATAATCATATTCCTGTTTGTTATGGATTTCATTTTTACGATATCGTTTATATAGAGGCCGTTGTATTTATATTTTCATTTCATAAATATTTATTGATTATATTTTTAATTCAAGATTAAAAAAATTTTAACATACATTAATATAAAATTATACACATAATGATGCTAAGTAGGTTTTTTGCAATATAATGTTAAACAATACATTTCAACCAGTTAAACCTCACTCACCTACCGCGGCATGAATACGTGCCAGGAGTAGGGCTCGGGGTCGCCAAGTGCCCATATGATCCGGCGGACAACAGCACGGCTGTGTGGGTCACGCGAGGGAACCCCGGCGGTTTGCCAGCTTTATACGCGGGCACGAACGCCGAGTTCACTAAAGCTGACCCGGTCATTTTCCGCAACGACCTATTCGATTTTCGTACTGGCCAAAAAAGGTTCAACTTCAAACGGACGCTAAAATACGACTCTAAATGGCTGGATAGTAAGTGTCACTTTGCTTAATTATACTTAAAAAAAATATTTGAAAATGTTTTTATTACTTTTAAACGATTCATTAAAAATAAGGCTCATAAACACTGTCTTTGGCTAACATTGTATTATTAACATAGAAAGTATTTATGCAACATAAGATCAGTTATTAACGGCATAAAAAGTAATCATTCAATAAATAAATATCAATTTATAACCGTGCAGATACTTTCTAAAATAAGATGTGACATGTGCGTTGCATATTCGCACGTTGCAGATTAAATTTTATACCATGCTGGGTCAGTGACCTCAATTAGATCAACAATTAATGTATGTTGAATACGTCGTACATGCATATCGTACATAACTAGAAATAGTGTTGGATATAAATAGTGATGCACTCAATTAATGTTAATTCCAGTCTTAAAATATGTTTATTTGAATTGGTAATTTATTTCAGAAACCAATTTCGTTGGATCTTTCGATGTGGGAGAGTATGTTTTATTCTTTTTTCGAGAAACTGCAGTAGAATTCATGAACTGTGGTAAAGCAGTTTACTCTCGTGTTGCCAGAGTATGTAAACAAGATACAGGGGGCAAGCATATTCTGAGCCAAAATTGGGCTACTTATTTAAAAGCCAGGCTTAACTGTAGTATACCCGGAGAATTTCCCTTCTATTTTGATGAAATTCGTAAGTGGATTGAGATTTAGCTTTTCCTGTAATTATACATTTAATTGAATCGATTTAGAAATTTCTATTCCTGATATGGGAATATAGTTTTAACATTTTGAATTTTGACATGAAGGTTAAATGTAAAAAATAAAAGCATATTTTTTGAGTATAATGAATGTTGTTTTGTAATTGATAAAAGCAGTACCTATATGACAAAGATTAAAAATTAAAACTTAATTAGATAAATTCGTCCGTTCTCCAATATTTTATATATACAGTATGCTTTATTGTTGGTGTTGTCGTTGAAATTAAATTGTATGCGTTTTTTTTTATATATATTGAATAAAATAATCATTCGTTATTTGCTAAATTACTTTATCTTTTAAATTAATGTCTTGTAAAAAGAGTGAATTCAAATTTTTCTCTTTTAAAATAGAAAGCGTATATCAAATGCCAGGCGACCCGAGTCGGTTTTACGCTGCATTCACGACGGGCGCAAGTGACGGGTTAATCGGTTCTGCAATTTGTACATATACTATGGACGATATTCAAGAAGCTTTTGCAGGCCGATTTAAGGAACAAGTTAGTATTACGTCTACTATTTCAATTTTCGTTTAAGTCATTAAGCGTTATGTTAATTATTATTTAATTTTATTCAAAACAAATACTGCACTTACTTACTATATTGTTTTGCGATGTTTAAATGATTTACATGTACATATAATGAACGAATATATTAAAAAAATATTTTAAGTGCAACTTAAGCCAGCAATCAGTATAGACAAGGTCCACTCTTGTTGCGACGGCAAAATTACACTTCCTTTATATAATGTTTCTTCATAAAATTTAAATTTAATTTATTCGCTTTACTTAAACCCAAAGGTATATTCATTTATTATATAAGTATCATTTAGTATATAATAGAAATTGCGTAGGGTCTTAATAGTACTTTCTAAAATAATTTGAACTTGTCCTATCATATTAGCTAAAGAGGTAACAAGAGGTAGTTATATTAATAACTAAATTTTGAGCTTTGGCTTCAAACCTTCATAGGTTTACAGTATTACTTTCACAGGCAACGTCAAGTTCGGCGTGGTTACCAGTTCTGAGAGCCAAGGTTCCTGAGCCTCGGCCAGGTACTTGCGTTAACAGTACCGAAGCATTGCCAGATAACGTACTCAATTTTATCAGGTAATATTATACACGCAAAAATTATCATTATTATTCTTTATTGTACTAAAAAAAAACATAAGAGTAACATTAAAAAAAAGAAAAGTAGTACACAAAGGTGGACTTTTATCATTATTATGTTAAACATTTCTTAACACCAAATATCGATGTGGTAATGAATTGTTATAAAAACAAATGTATTATTTAAAAAAATATCTTTTGAGACTTTATATTATGCAATTCTGTGCGAATTTCTATTTCATATATTAAGTTAAATGTAGATAAAAGCTTTATAAATGCTATAAAGATACTATATATTATATACATATGTAAGTATATCATTTAATTATGGTAACCAATGGTAAATTTCCACCGTAAAGGTATAAACTAATATGAAGCGAATATAAGGTTAAAGGAAAATCAGAGTCTTTCATCTTGTTCCCTTAAGACTAATCGCAAGGTTAGCTCTGACATTAGTTTAGCGCGCTTCCTTAATTGGGTCACACACCTACCCACATCTTAATTGATCGTATCGTGAAATTACATCTGATTTATTATTGCTTTTGTGTTATAATAATTTATGTATAAACGCTGAGCTTAAGCGCTTCTAATGGTTACTACGCAGTCTGACCCAATTGTTTAATTGCCCAAATTGATTTCGTGTTGATTTATAAGCATGAGTTTTTGAAGTAAATACGTGTAGTTTGAAAAATACTGTTTTAAAATATATATTATGTAGCTGTCGAATATACCTATATAAGGGACAGCAGGGCTAGTGCTTATACTTTCTCTTTGTTATTCAGCTATCATATTAAGATAAGATAAGTAACAATAAGATAGATAGTTTTTGTTACTTCAGATAAGTAACAAAAACTATTAGTCAGCTTTGTCTTTTCATAAATAGAGTCTTTAAAACTATAAAAGTTATTTGTTATACATACCTACCCCATTTGAGGCTATTACTAACATAGCTGAGGTGAGTATTAAAATAGGGGAAAAATTTTAACAGGCACTAAAATTTTATTTTATTCTCTTTTAAACATTAAAAAAAAATCTAAAGATTTATATCTAAAAAAGATAAAGAAATGAAATATATTATATATAATCTTGTTACCCTGCCTTAGTTGATCACCACAGTATTCCGAATAGACCGTGCCAAACTGTGAACCAATCTTTACCAACTTTTCCATCTCTTTTCCAAGGTTCAGGAACATCTTATATCAATTGGTATGCTCATAGGCTAATTTCTTGACATGGTGATGTCAATAAATTAGGCAAAATACGTAAATTATTTGCATTGCTACCAAACAATGAGAAGTATTTACGTTACTAATATTTGTAGATCAAATATCATATTTCTAACATTTCACGTTTGGCGGTAATCCGCTTTTTTCATTTTTACCCCCGTTAAAACCAACCCCATTTTATACCTACTCTAAAATAACAAATGTACCTTATAATAATATCATAATTATAAAAGCGACCGGGTCAAAAAAGGATAAGTAAAGATTGCTTGAGACTAGTCTGGAGTAGGTATCGTTATTAGACTATTCAGATCTTAAACAACTTTGTACATAGAATTGTAAATGTTCATAGATCTTATGCCTAATACTATGGAAATTTCTTATAAAACAAACAATATTGAATGCTAATAAACGTTGATTTTACGTAAACATTCACTTCAAATACGGATAGTTTCAGTTTAAATTATTGTAAAAATATTCAGTAACGTTTAAGTTCCTTCTTAACTTTGCTTAAGCCAGCCCTATTTTGCTTTTAACTATATTAATACACCAATGTTACGATTCATTAAAATATTGGAAATACATATATCGTATTTACTAACTCCACTACAGGAGTATTATAATCAAGGAAATGTTTTCTCAGCTTCACGCTGTATCCCGCACATAGCAGGGTAGGCAGAGGGAACCTAGTGCTAAGACACTCCGTTCCTCGCTTGTGTTTTTGCGCTCGTTTGGAGACATTGCGTGGAACTCAGGAACCCTGTGCGTTGTGGCCAGAGCGAAGAAAATGAAAGTAATTCATTCTCCCCTGGTGTGAGTCGCACCCACAAATCGTCGCGCTTACTGGCATACGCTGTGCCTTTGCGCTATGACGGTCACCAATTCCTCATTTATCTTAATTGTTTTATAATTACAAAAATTGCTTTTTGAAAATTACTCAGAACTATATAACATTTTTTGTAGGTCACATCCATTAATGGACGCAGCTGTAAGACATGAAGGCGACGCGCCGGCATTTTACAAACGGGACCTAGTACTTACTACTATCGTAGTAGATAGACAATTTGTTGACATGTTGGGCGATGATATCACGTATACAATATTTTATGCAGGCACCAGTAAGCTAATATATATATAATATAATAAGCTAATATATAATATTTCTTAAACAATATAAAAAATACATTGAATAATGTTGAATACTTATTCATTTTTTAAACAGGTCAAGGAGAAGTATATAAAATAGTACAATGGACTGGTGGCGGATCTCGTGTGGCTGATATATGGCGGGTAGCGGGTGACGAGCCCGTTCGCGCGCTTGCGCTATCTAAGCAGATGCACGCACTTTATCTTGCCACAGATAACCGTTTACGACAGCTGCCTTTACATGCGTGTACACATCGGTAAGATAATCTTAAAATTGTGGTCTTTATATATGTATTCTTGTTCATATTTTTATTTGGTAGGAACTTTTTTAACTTGGAATTAAAATCATAAAAAATATACATAAATAGACAATATATTACATAATATTGCAAACTATTTTTATCTCAAATCATAAAATAGAATAAGAATTATTATTAAATCATTTTTCTACGTCCGGCGTATCTTTAGATGTCTTCTTTACCCATCATAAGCTGCCGCATACTGTATCTGTTTTGGCTCAAAACATGGCCTAGGTATTTCATTTTGAGCTTTTTGATAGTTTGCATCATTTTTCGGGGCATAGTGACAAGCTGGAGCACGGTTTCGTTTAGGATCTTTTGTGTCCAACTAATGCGAGGCTTAGCGTCTTCTTTTATCACCCTCGTACAGAACAATAGGCCAGATGTATCATGTGTACAATAACTTCAAGGTTTGGTAGAGGCTCTGACATCACAGTTTCTGAGTAAACGTTAAAAAGCATTGGAGACAGGACGGAGCCCTGTCGGAGCCAACGACAAATTTCAGTCTCGTTGGTAATCTCATAGTCAACTCTTACCAAAGCTCCCTATAGTTCGTTACAATTTTGTCTTATGCGGTGTTGGATTATGTTTAGGAACACTTTTAGTACGTGGCTCATGAGACTGATCATACGATATACTCCACATATTTTGACATTTTACTTTTTTGGATAGATTATTTGGTAGATTTTCTTTATTTAATCATGACTTAGACAATTATTTATAAATTACGTATAAATGGAATTATTTAACCTAGACAATTTCGAATTAAATTATCTTAACGTTTAATTGTGATAAATTTGTACACTAACTAGTGTATTTATAAAATAATAAAAATATTGTTACCTTATTCATTAAATGAAATTACGTTTGACCAGTGCGGAGTCACTGCAGAGTTCGCGATTAAGCAGAGACATTTTCTTACAAAAAAAGCTTTTACCTATACTGTGCATAAAATATATTTTCAGAAGATGAACACATGAGTTATGGCTTACTTTTAATTTATTATATGAAATAAACTTACAAAATAAGCAATACACATCGTTTTTATCATAATTCAAATGTGTATGAAATAATAATTTAGAAAACTAATTTATTTCTATATAGGTACTATGGTACTAACCATGACTACCTAATCATAAACTATTATAATGAGGTATTTTTTGCTTAATATTACAAATAAAAAGATCTTTTGCACTTCGACTAGCTACGACAGTTGCGTACGCTGCGTCCTCGACCCATATTGTGGTTGGGACAAAGAAGTTGAAGCGTGCCGGCCGTACACGCCGGGCCTCCTCCACGACGCAACTAATTCAACGCCATCAATCTGTGAGGCGAGCGCTCCTCTTAAAACAGTTCGAGCAAGCTACGGCCAAAGTGTACACTTGTCGGCTTTTGGAAAAACGCCAGAAGCACTAAAAGATCAGAATGTCGCTTGGTACCACCATTCTAGAGAAAGAGGTCGTTACAAAATCAACTATAAGTAAGTTTCATTAATGTTACATTTAAATTTCGTTATCTTTTATGTCTTTTAAATAATAAATAGATTAAAATTAAATGTAATTTGATTCAGCAAAATATACATTTTAGTAATTTGTGATAAAATTAAAGGTTAATTGGTGGACCAGTGACTACAGTCACTGATTTTGAGTCTTATATAATACGATTTATCATCCACTATTGTTTGTTGTTGCAGTTGGGAGCGTGTTCTACAGACTTCAGAAAGAGGTTTAGTGTTGTTGTCGGTGACAGATTCCGATCGCGGTCGCTACGAGTGTTATTTTGGTCCTACGCTAATAGCTTCTTATAATTTGGATATTGATATTCACAGGTAAATTAATTAAAACATTGAATAATTTATGTATAATACTTACTGTATTTTTGTTTAAAATCTTTTGTGGATTATAAATTCTTCGTAGATGCAGACAGCCCAATAAATCGCAAGAATACAGACAAGTTTATTCGGATTGGTGTCACGAGTTTGAAAAGTACAAAAGTGCTATGAAGTCGTGGGAGTCTCGGCAAATGGTAAGAAATAATATTTGTATATTACAATACGTTTCAAAGACATTTAGCATTTCTTTAATAACTTAATATTGTAATATATACACTCTAAGGAGTCAGCCTATCCCTATTTCTTTTTTCTGTTCTGTTATATATATATATATATATATATATATATATATATATATATATATATATATATATATATATATATATATATATATATATATATATATATATATATATATATATATATATATATATATATATATATATATATATATATCTTCTTCTTCTTGGCATTAGTCCCGGCTTTTGCCAGGGTCTGCCTTCCGACTGAGCCTACTCCACTTTGCACGGTATATATATATAAACATAAATCAACCGATTAGTTTTAAATTTGTTAAGATGATAAATTTATAAATTATTTATTTGTGATATGATGTGTGTGACAGTATGTCAGAATGACAAATAAAATATCGTATAAACTAGTTTTTCGTGTGCAAATAAAAAAAAAACACTTAAAACAGCTGGACCATTTAAATTTCCAAAAAGTTATTTTTTTATTACCTAAAACCTTTGACCCGAATTCTATGAACTTTACAAAAGTAGGAACTACTGTTAATTAAAGATAATCACCAGTTATTAGTTAGTCTTTATTGAATTATCGATTGATGTGGACATTTTTTCCTGTTTGATTATAGTATATTTGTAAAGGACGAACGTAATTGGCTATAATTGAAATTAACATGATAGTTTTGTTGTTTAGAATGTTTTTGAAATATTGATTTAGCATGACATTAGCTGTCGTGTTGATGTATCGTGTAACTGTTACAACCGAAGTAATAAATTTAGATATTCTATACCCATGCGTATGTGTAACTTCCTGCCATTATAATTTCTATAATATGCACTCAATTGGCAAAGTTATAATTTATACAGAATTAATGATAGTAACTAACTATTTTATATTATGGAATTCGTCAAAAGAAGTAATGGAAAGCAAGAAAAAAGAAAGATTGTAATATTTTTATTTAAGCCATGCTCTGACACGTAGATGTAGCTGTAGGCCTCTGACTTAGAAAACGATGATTGTTCGATTTCCACTCGAGAGAATGAATTATTTGCTCTGGTAACTAATTCGAGGCGGCGTTTAATTCCTCTACTCAAGAAAATTTCGAAAATTCGATTCAAAGCGATGGACGGAGCAACTTAACACTAGGTTTTCTTTGCGTAGGCAAATGCTGCTATACAAGGGTGAAAAAAAATATACATATATCAATACATATTATAAAAAGAAGTCCTCCGGAGCCCCTGTGTTTTCGCGAATAAATACAGTATTCATTTTTATTCAATTAAATATGTTAGATAATTTTCCAAAGCTCGCGATTGTCGATAATAATTAGGACGTGGTTAAAATAAATGTTTCCAATTTGTTTTTTGAATGTAGGTAATGACTGATAGGGTGGGTATGCATGCGTTCACGATATCATCGTGTGACCGACTGACCATTAAGTTCAATTTCGTATAGGTACCACTTTTTATTGTGTGTTTGTAGATATATTTATTGATTGTTTTAAAGACTTTTAGAAAAAAATTAAGGTTGCCTCTGCATTTTAACATAGTTTCGTTTGAATAATTTTATTGTGATATTGTCGAAATCATTTTTTAAGTTAAACTGATTTGGTTTCTTTTACATTGCAATAATTTTTAATCGCACAAAATTTTTTTTTTCCGTTTTTTACGTGAATTTACATTTTTTAGTTTTGAGTAATTTTCATTGTGATTTTATAGAAATTAGTTATTTAGTTAAACAGTTAAGTATAAGATATTACTGCAGAAATACCCAACAAAGACGAATACCCAGTATTATATGATACTGTGGTAAGGCACATGATTCACGGACCATGTGGTACTTTAAAACCCAACTTCCCATGTATAAATGAAATCTGAGAGCATTTTAGAGTCAACGTCATGTGGAGAACACGGCTATCCAAAATATAGAAGACTATTGCATAGCTAAGATTTTTCATATAGTAATAGCTTACAGTCCCGACCCGTGCAAGTTATGGTTTTAATCCCGGTATTCCATGCAATATGACGTCGTAGGTATGAATTTTCAAAACGAACGCAATTCAGTTTACATAAGCGGGCAAAACCGCGACCGGGTCGCTAGTATTGTATAAAATAGTATTTAATGTGATCAATTTTATGTAAATGATCACTGTCTGAATTGAGTAGATGATGCAAATATTTGGCTGCAATATAATTACAACAGGAGGACGTGAATCTAGAATAGAATATTAAGCATATGCAAGCAGGGACGGCAAGGATTTCTCTATCTGTATTCTCCACTTTTCATGTCTGAGTTATTTGAGTGTGTAGTAGTAGCGGTCAATACCGCGCTTTGTCTTACCAGACAGTTTAAATGACTCCCCTGAGAGACTGAACCCTGGACGATCGTGTTTACAGTAAAGCACTGTCCGACTGCGCCACAGTGGCGATCTTATAAGTACATATGTGTTTTATGTAAATGATTAGAATTAAGTAAGTCAAAAATATAAAAAAACGGCACATCTACCAACCTTTATTAATAAGATTAAATATGCTCAGAAAACTGAACTGATTGAATAACGAATCCAATATTATTTTGTGATATTTCAGCAATGTTCAAAAAATATGAATGCGTCGAGTCAACAAAACAGCATGAGCAACGAAATAGTTGCTTCACTACGGTGATAGGATGTGGCTCCATGGTTCAATCAGTTATTTTAAATATAGCTATCCGATATAATGTTGATAATAACAGATATTTATTTGTGTTATGTTCACGTTCATAAAACTTGACAACGTTAATACCATACTGGATGTTTAACACTAACCTTCTTTTACATTAACACGTAGCTTTGTTTATTGTACAGGAGATAACCACATATTTTACACAAATAATAATTTGACACCTACTTATTTTTTGAAATTTTATTTTTAATTACTTGTACTACATAACATTATCTTTTTATGATTGTAAAGTACAAGTAATGCTAATGCTATTTTTATATATTTTTTACAATTAACTTATTAATTTCACTGATTCGTTTATATTATTTGCCTGTAAAAATTGTATTTCGTATTAAGAGAATTCCCGTTGGACATCAGGAAAAGAAGAAAAACATGGCATATTCGAAATGCTTCACATATAATTCGGTAAATGATTATCACACAATACTGTTTGTATACTGATTGACAGGAACATAAATGATGAAGCTAGCATGAGTCGAATGCTCGCGAGCGTACAGGCGAATGAGGGGAAATATAATTTGGTAAAGGAATGATCTGCGAAAATAGATATGTCGGCCGTTACGCAGACTGCGTTCCTTGATCGATGGCTTACATTTATTTGACTCGATATGCAACTTTGTATTTGCTGATTTTATTAAACGAAGATATGTTTAATTATGGCAGGGGTTTCCCTAAAATATAACAAACAATAAGTGACGCAGTATATTACTTATATTTTTATTTGGACATTCATATATTATGCAATTATAAGATATATATTATGTCGGATAGTTATAGTCAAAAAGCAATCACTTATGTTATTATTGAAAGTGACTGAGTAACAAGTATAGTGCAATAAGCTTTCTTTTTATAATAAATGCATAAACAAGTATTACCATTAAATTCACCTGCATTGGAATTTATATAATGTAAATAAATATTGAAGTTGAGGATGGATGTAATTCATAAAATACAAAATGCTGTGATATCAGTTTGCGTTTACCTGTCTCTGTAAATGAACGAGTAAGGAGTAATTGTTAACGTATTTATTAATATGGTCATCAGATACTTTACTTGAAAATGTTGTGTAAAATGTGATAAATGAATGCAGTGATTATTTAATTTTATTATTCTGGTATGCTGAAGGTGAAGACCAATTCCTACTAATTTCAAATAGTTTATTATAAAATAGTTATTAATGATTAAAAGTAATGAGTTCACATTTCACTCACGTCCATTAAAAGTTTTTCTATAGCAATGAGCAATACAAATGCCAATTTAGGGTTATAGGATAATATATTTATAACAAAGCTTATTTACATAAAATCCAGTGACGCTTTGAATCGCGGTTACTTATTCATAGTTAGTTACAGTTTTCGAAAAAGTTGATAAAGATTCACTTTCGACATTATTTGAAATGATTAACATTTTTGCTATTTCTACAATGCTTGTTGTTCTTTGTCGCCATAAAATGTAATTTTAGGCCCATTTCGGACTTTTAAACCGAATTTAATAGAAATTATTCGAATTGTTTTGTTGGTTTATTAATAGGTAATCTCGCTAGTATAGTGCCTTGTGAAGCATGCTTATAGAATAGAAAAAATAAATAAGATATTGACTAATATTTTTGTCATTATGTAAAGTAGTAGGTGATAAGATTTCACTTAGTAAGTCGAAAATAAAGCAATAACCTTCCACTGATAGTGTTGCCAGTATTAAATAAATGTTTGCTATGGAATATTGATTAAATATTAATTATAATTAAGTAATTTGTTAAATGGCAGATATTGCTTAAATTTTTGTAATATTGTTAATAAAGTTGTAGTAATAAGTATTGTATTACATAAATTAAAGTGATTTATTAACCGATTTTTATTATCATCATATATTAATTGATTATATTCTATACTTATTTATCAATCATTATTGATTATCGTTTTTTAACTTGACATTTAATATAGTTTATTAATAATGATGATGATGTTGATAACTTTATTTTATCTCTATATTTAATTTATGTATGTATTTTTTTTATTTTATACAATTCAGTTACTTAAATATATTTTGAATATAGTTAAAACCAAAATCTGCTTGGATTAGAATTTAAAGTTAAACAGATAAAGTAAAATTATTTGCTAAACGTCAGATTATATATGTTACTAATAAAATGCTACAAATATGAAAAGAAATATAATGTATAAAGTAATTCCAGTAAAAATGATATGGAGGACTATTGTAAATAAAATATGTTTGGTAGATAAATCTCGATTTTAAAAGTATGTTTATGTAAAATATATTATTAAGTTAGTTTGTAAGCTATTATTTTATAAAAAGGAACACGAAATAAATTATTTTAGAACTATGTTTTATTTTTTTTGAATTATTATCCTTTACTAAAATTCTCATTTAAAAATTTAATAGTCGCAAAGCAGTAACAATTTTAATTGATATAGAAATAAATTTATTGTTTTTTGAAAAGTCGTAACTAAGCATTTCTATCTTTTACGGGCAATGAAATAGTAATTTGAGTATCGTAAATGGCGTCTGTCTTAGATTGGCGAACATCATACCATTTAATTACTGAGGGGACTGAATAATTGGCGACTCGCCTCTAACGGCTACGTTTTACGGCCAAATTAATAGATTCTCACTGCATCCCTACTAAACCACAATTTGACCTACAGTTATATACCAATTTCAATTAAATATACAATTTTGTAATAATAATTTTGTAATAAAAAATTTGAGGTTAAATGCCATTGCCATTGCATTCGCAACCACTATTTTCCACATTAGAATATGACACAGTATAAGGAGAATATTTTTTAATTTTAGTTAACAATTTTGGGCAATTTTTGGGTCTATTTATGAAAATATTAATTTGGTTACATTTTGGTCTACGTGTGTGTTAAAGTAAGGACCCCAGGACTTAATGGCCTTAATGGTTATTGAGATTTTAACGATTAATATTTTATCAGAGCAAGCGAACACCAGACGCTAATTAAATTATAAAATTTTAGAATTATACAAAAAAATAAAAAAATATTACAATGAAATGTTTATACATAGATTTGCATAAAACGATGATTTACATATACAGTAGCCATAAAAAATATATAATAAAAAATTATAAAAGAGCAATGAAATTACGGACTGACATATGCTACTAGGTTTACGTAAACTAATTTCAAAGTTTTCCTTTTAATATATTGTAATTAATTCGAAAAGTTAAAGCGCGTGTTTCTGAAATACAGCTCTTATAAACTTTATAGTATGTCAAAAGGTTTTGACAGATACTAGTCTTAATTATGTCAGCGGTATGACTGTTATCATGAGAAGTTTTAGTTTGTAGACTGGTTTGTAATGAAGGAGTTATGAAGACAAGAATTATTACTTCTAAATTACCGTATGTAACTTATGCAATGTAAAAATTATTTATTACTGCGATTTATGAGTTTATGTAGAAATTGTGCACATTTCAATATATTGTTATACGTGAGAATATAACTAAAATGTTATTATAATTATTTCATTTCATATTTCTATGATGAATTATGATAGACGTATGTGCTCTATAAACATGTGTTTATACTATGCTTCGTGTTACGTTACCTCATAAAATTAGATTGGATTAAAATTTGACAAGAATATAAAATATTGGTCAAGTGTGAGTCGTACTCGTGCACTGAGGGTTCCGTACCAATGTCAGATTGTAGGTCAACGGGGCGGGGCGTTGAACTAACTTATAAAAATTGACAAATTTAAATTTACGGGCGTATGCACACATTGATCATGAAGTAAAAATAAAGGAAAATACTCAAAAATTGGTAAACTTTATTTGTATTACAGAAAAAAGTTTATTATTGAAAAAAAAAAATATTTCCTTTATTTGCACACTAAGAACTTATAACGGTATGAGATTTAAGGTAACTGGTAATTTTTGTATTTCTATCAAACTTCTCGCCAAATGTTATAATTTTAGATCAATGACTATGGGAACTACCACAAAATGTTTTAATGTTTATATATATGTATGTATATATATATATATATATATATATATATATATATATATATATATATATATATATATATATATATATATATATATATATATATATATATATATATATATATATATATATATATATATATATATATATATATAAATATATATATATGTATATGCATCTTTTTTGCGGTCCTGGTCAATACCCCGGACCTCGTGCCAGGCATCTACAGCATCAATGAGTTGCTGTACATGCCTGGCGTCAAAATAGAAGCCTGGCGCAGCCGGAAGGGCCCAGCGCAGTGTCACCGCTGCCAGGCCTTCCGGCACTCGAGCCATGGGTGCCACCGCAGATTGGCCTGCGTGAGATGCGGAGAAGAGCATCGCGCGCAGGACTGCCCGCGCCCATTAGAGCAGCCCGCCACGTGCGCCAACTGTGGGGGGGGCCCATCCAGCCAATTATTCTTCGTGCCCTCAAATAAAGAGGGAACTCAGGAATAAGAAGGCTGGTACACTGGCCCTCACAGCTGCCTCTAAGCCTCCGGCATCGGTCGCCCCGGTCCCTACCAACATGGTAGCCGCGGACGCACAGGCCTCTTCTTTGATGGCTCCGGCCAATCCGCCTTCTACGAGGGATGGCGGAGTCGGCCGTAGTGCCTCCAAGAAGAGGTCTAAGGGTAAGAGGAAGAAGGGGACGGCCTGTTCTTCTGCCCCAACCAGCCAACCCACCGCAGTCCGTGCAGCCCCTGATGCTGCCCAAGCCTCCCGGATCCAGGCTGCTCCAGTTTCGGGCGATACCCGCGCGTCCCTTGACAGGGCCATCGACGTCCTCAAGGACGTCCTTGTTGCCCTCAAGGAGAACCGTGACCCTGTCGAGGTCGTGCTGTCAGGCATGATGCGTTTGCTCACAAATGGCTGAGCTACGCATCATGTTCTGGAACGCCTGTTCTCTGAGAAACAAAGCCCACTTCCTCCGGCTCCTTCTCAGAGAACAAAACATAGATGTGGCTCTCATAAATGAGACCCATCTGAGAGCCTCAGAGCCCCTAGCCATCCCAGGCTACCACACCCTGCGCCTGGACGCTGAGGAAAACGCGTGGCGCGGTCTCCTCATCGCAGTCAGACGCAGCCTTCCTCACCTTCCTCTTCCTGACCTGGCTACGATGTCGTTCCAGTCCCTGGGGATCGAGGTAATGGTCGGCAGGCAACCTGTCAGGCTGTATGCCATCTACCGACCCCCCCAACTCCACGCTAAGACTTAGCGAAGTGAAGCTTGTCCTTGGTAGTACAACCCCCACCATTGCGGCAGGGGACTGGAACGCCAAACACCAAGCGTGGTGCTGCCACATTGCGTGCACCACGGGTAGGAAGCTGTTCGAGGACGCCGACAGGAATGGGTATGTAGTGGAAGGGCCTGACGAGCCCACCCACTACTCTCATAATAGCAACTTCCCCGGGACCACGATCGACCTGATCGTCCACAAAGGGGTCGATGCTAGCTCGGTGTCCCTCGAACAGCCGGAATCTCTACCTGATGCCTATGGGTCTGACCACCTCCCCGTCCTCTTTGCCGTACGGGGAACGCCAGCAATTGCAGTGCACCCCCCTTTACGTAGGGGACGAATCTGCTGGCCCCGCTTCGAGGCCCTCACTGCCCAGCTGACTCGGCCACGAGGGCCGAGGCCGCTTGATGATCCGCCTAGTGTCGATAGACTTGAGGCGTCGATCACAGCGACGATCTAGACTGCCCTCCGTGAGGCTAACGCCCCCGCCAGTCCGGTAAGACTTTCCCCAACTCCACGGCACATTGCTGACCTCATTGCGCGTAAGAGGAAGACGCGCAGTGAGTGGCAACAGACCCGCGAGCCCGCCACCAAGACGAAACTCAACGTCTTGGTGGAGCGTATTCGCGCAGCGCTCGCGGAGTCCAATGCCGAGAGTTGGGACGCGAGGATTCGTGACGCTACCGAGGACGAAGCGTCTCTCACGAAGCTGTGCCGGCAGCTTACCAAGAAGCCGCCCCCCGTCCGACCTCTCTTCCAACCCGATGGCACGCTGTGCTACGACTCTCAAGGAAGGGCCGAAATCCTGGCAGACCACCTTGAGAGTCAGTTCGCACCCAATCCCAGCTTGCTACCGGAGCACCACGCACAGCTGGAGCAAGCGGTCACCGCCTTCCTATCGGACCCCCCTAGCCCGAGTCCTCCGCCGCCCTTCTTTTCCCCGTCGAGCGTGAAGAAGGCGATCGTGCGGCTCAAGCCTAGAAAAGCTCCGGGGATAGATGGTGTGCCTAACATGGCACTACAGCATCTACCCATGCGGACCATATCATCACTCACCAGGCTTTCAACGCCATCCTACGGCTGGGATATTTCCCCCGGGCATGGAAGGAAGGCCTGGTAGTGATGATTCCGAAGCCAGGGAAGGACCGAAGGCGCCCCGACGGCTACCGACCCATTACCCTGCTGAACGCCTCATCCAAGCTGTTCGAGAGACTACTGCTCCCTCTCTTGGAGGCGCACTTCCAACCGCGCCCCGAGCAGTTTGGATTTCGCAGTGGTCATTCGACCACTTTGCAATTAGCACGCGTCCTCCACTTCGCAGCGGCCGCCATGAACAGGAAGGAGAAGGCAGCAGCCATCTTCCTGGACGTGTCGAAGGCGTTCGACAGGGTGTGGCACCCCGGATTGCTCCACAAAGTGATCCGGGCGGGCACTCCCCATCACCTGGTGAGGGTTCTGGCCGAATTCCTCCGCGGCAGAACCTTCCGGGTTAGAGTGGACCACGCTTTATCCAGCAGCCATCCCATCGCAGCAGGGGTACCCCAGGGTAGTACCATCTCTCCTACCCTGTATTCCATATATACCAACGACATCGCAGTTCACGACAATGTCACACTGGCCCTCTATGCCGATGACATTGCGTTCCTGGCTAAGTCCCTGAACCTCACTCATGCGGCTCTCAAACTCCAGCGTGCCCTCGACCTGCTACCGAACTGGTTTGCGGAGTGGAGGCTCACGATCAACGTGGCCAAGACCCAAGCGATTGCGTTTGGGCTCCACAAGCTGCCTCCTCCGCTTGTTCTCCAGGGTGAACAGGTCAAGTGGTCCCTCCAAGTCACCTACCTGGGCGTCTCCATAGAAAGGAAACTTTCCATGTAGCCAAAGGTAGCCAAAGCCAGGAACGCAGCGCGAGCTGCACTGGCCCTGCTGCGTCCCTTATTCCGATCCCGCCTTCCCCTCCGCACCAGGCTGGGGTTGTACAAAACGTACGTCAGACCCCATCTGACGTACGCGTCCCCAGCTTGGTACTCCCTCACGAGTCCTAGTCTTCGGAAGGTCCTTGAGACGGTGCAAAATGTGGCTCTCCGACGAGTCGTCCAGGCTCCTAGATACGTGAGGAACGCTACCATTCAGCGCGACCTCCGTATCGAAAGCCTAGAGAGTCACATCACCCAGCTAGCTGCCCGCGTCTACCACGGAGCCGACGCCTCGGATCACCCTCACATCCGAGACATCGCTCCGTGGCACTCCCGTCCGCCGGACGCCCGAAGACTACCTCGAAACATCCTTCCCCCTCCTTCTGATTCCTGAGCTGCTACCAAGGTCGCTGGTCGCCTAGGCTGAGCCTCCCCGGGATCACCGAGGGTCTCATTCGGCCGGGCTGACCGCCCGGGTAGCGCATAGCTCACTCCTTTCGTCCAGTCCTTCTAAATCCTGTCCCTCTTTAGGACATTTTACCTCGGGCTAAACGCCCAACCCAAGGACCCGCCCATATTCATGTGCGGCGGAAGAGCCTAACGGCAAGAGGGCACTGCCCTGAAGCCGTTTTCCTCTGCCCCCTCGGGGGTCGAGAGAGAGAATACATCGTTCGATATATATATATATATATATATATATATATATATATATATATATATATATATATATATATATATATATATATATATATATATATATTTATATATATATTCAATTTACGTTATTCTGCATTACAAATAGTGTAGGAATATCACGTTCGTGAATTTGAATTAATCTTTTACAAAGCCGTGTTAGTAGTTGAGGATTAAGGGCTGTGTTGCTATAATAAAATGCAAATTGACACAGATTTAATCCCGACTTATGGCGTTAAGTCCAATAACTGTTAATAATCCAGATGACAAATGCGATCCGTCGCTCGTAAGTTTACTGATAGACCTTAAAAGTGATAAGTATAAAATATAATAAGCTCAGTATTTTTTGGTAAGTGTAAAATATTTTTTATGTTAACTGCTTCCATTCACTTTAAGCTGTGCGGTTGCCTAAACAAGTAACTTTAAAAAATTGTAATTTTAGGCATTTAAACATAATATGCTTTCATAAAAAAAATATCTCCACGCTGTTTCCTATATATAGTAGGGTAGGTAGGCTTCATTCCTCGCATTCCGTCTTTCGAAATTGCGTTGCGCTGGCGCATCTCAAATTTGTCTTGTTTATCGAACTCACAACCGTCACGTTTACTATCTGATGTGGCGCCGCTGAGCCACGACTGTCATTAGTATGTAAAATATTGTAATATAATAAAATATATAGATAATGGTACGATAGTGGGTGGCCGGCCGATACATAAAGTCCTCCAGAACCTCTTCAATTCCGTCATATTTGAAGGTTAAATGCCGAAAGCATGGAGTGAAGGCGAGGTCATTCTGTTTTTCAAAAAGAGTGATAGAACTCTTTTGAAGAATTACAGCTAATCTCATTTTAGTGACATGTTAACAAGTTATTTTCAAGAACCATCATGAATCGTCTCCAGCAAGTTGGATGGCCTCCAACCTCCCGATCAAGCCGGTTTCCGAAAAGACTATAGTACCATAGACCACGCGCATGGAATGTAGCAAATTATAAAAAAACTTCGTAGAGTATAATCTGCCACTTTGCATGGTGTTCGTGGACTATGAGAAAGCCTATCGAAGCGTGGGCAGTGCTGCAGTCTCTCCAAAAGTGCTTAGTAGATTACAGGTACATAGAAGTGTTAAGGTATTTTGTGCCAAATGCCACTATGTCGCTATAATTAACTAAACTAACTAGCTAACTATTTCTCTGATAAGAAGGCTCAAGGTCACACAGCATGCAACGGCAAGATCAATGCTTGGTATTTCCCTACGTGATAGAATCAGAAATGATGATATCCGTAGGAGAATAGAAGTTACCGACATTGCTAAAAGAATTGCGCAGCTGAGGTGGCAGTGGACGGAACATATAGCGAGGAGAACTGGCGGTTCTCGAATGCTCAAACTAGCCAACGCTGGGTGGCCCTCTATTAGGCGGACCAACGATTTGGTTAAGGTCATCAGAAGCCACTATATGGTAGCGCGGGACCGATCGTCATGAAGATTTTGGACGAGGCCTATGTCCAGCAGTGGGTGGTACAAAGGCTGTGATGATATAAATACTTAATACCCACTCTATATGTAATAAAGGACAGAAAAGTCAATTCTGTACATAAACATTTAAAAGAAAAAAATATTAAGTCTTTTAATATATCGAGAATAGAAATATATTAAAAGACTAAAGATAGCTAAAAAACCACTCAACAGAAGTTTTGCGTCTGTCTGACGGTTTATTTGGCCGACAATCATTCAAAAATACTAGCAGAAATTAGTGAATTTTGGTATGGTAAAAGCTTAAAGTTCCGACCAACATAATAAATGTGTCACTCAATATTCCATGAAGATCCCGTAAAATCAATTAAAACTGAGACTTGGCATCACAAAAGCTTAAAATCTTAAACAACAAATAGAATAATTTTTATCCTGGGTTGTATTGCAGATCCCGTGTGAACAATAAAAACAGAAACTGTTATATTACGTCGATTACTCGCAAGTTAAGGTAATTTCATCCTATTTACACTTAGTAACAATGGCAATTGGTAAAAGTTTTTAAAATAAATTTTATAATATTAAAAATTTTCAAAATTTGGTCCCTCAATTTATGTCGTAGCGAAACGCGATAATAAGTAAATTGACTTAAGCGAGCAAAGGTCCTAGCGTGTCGCTAGTATAATATATTGTGTCATCACAAGTGTTTTGCCCAATATTTTTATATAATTCTTTTTTCCTGAAGCTCTGTCTATGGTTTGACTCATGTCCAAGTCCAAGAAGAACAGATATTTTCTCTCATGAATTGGATACAAGTTGAAGTGCTGTTTTTAAATACACTCAGACGAGCTTTTTTTACGTTATAGATAAGAAAATAAATTGATAAGAAAGCTCATATTAATTGCACTTCTTAAATCTGAACAGTTGGGAAGGTGTTGACGCCTGGAGGCCACTCTGCCTCATCAAGATAGCTCTTCCTCAATTTAAGGATCTCGACCGAGCCCTCTGATAAGCTCCAGATTTAGCGCTGAGCGAATTTGTTCGGGTAATTTACTTTCCGAGTTGTGAAGACAATAAAAGTTGGCGAAGGTTTTACTTTTGAGTAGCTTTATTTTGTTTTGTGTAATGAAGACTTATTTTACAAGTCAAATGCTGTTTTGGAATTTATTTTTACACTTAAATTACTTTATGTGACAGTATTTCTTTTGCTATCGAGCGCAGATTAATATATTATTATTTCTCTTAGATGTTATTTTATATACAAAATTAATTTAATTTGTTAATAAATTAAGATGTGAATTAAAACTTAAAATTATATTCATTATTGTAAAGATCGTTTACCGGCACATCTTCTTTAAATTAAATTATCACTTTTAGGGGTACAAATTTAACATGTTGTTAATAGTAAATTATTAATTAGTATTTCCAAATTTTTGTTTGTGAAACTGAAAGGTATATAATATGTAGAGAGTGACTGTTTTAATGAAAACATTCGTATTTATTATGCGTACCTAGTTGGAAAGTATTAACTTTAAGATATTGTAAATTTTTTTACGATAATATCTATTTAAATTTAAACTTATTTTATGAAAATATAAATATTTGCAGTTTTCGGATGTTTTCCATTGACTGTACTATAAGTTCTAATATCGCTCATATTTTTGAATGCATTGACTTAGAAATTTAATTTGTTCTGTGGTCTAAGGGACCACCGATCTGGATATTTGATATTAATTTCAGTTTGATACCTCCACTTAATTTAGAAAAAAATAGTCTACACAGACAGACAGACGGACAGACTAATAGGCAGATAGATGGACAACACAGTGACCCTATAAGAATTACGAATATGTATTATTTAATTATATTTTTTTTCTATACCAGATACTAGACTACGATCGCGTCAGCATTAATGGTATGTGTCAAGGCGAGTTTGAGCTGTCACCCGCGCTCATCTATCAACCCCATCTGACTGATCCATCCTGCGTGAAATACTATGATACCTACGGAAATTGATTATGTATGTCTCTTCTTAAGTATAGTAAGACTAACGTAAGTAATTTTAGTAATGCGATTGCTAACAAAATATCAATAATGAAATTACATAACGGTCTCTTTTATGGAGAGATATGAAACCGAGCATGTTAAATATAATACCTAAGCATTCTGTGCAAACCGACACATTCATTCAAGTCAAAAGTCAACGAAAACAATATCTTTACGGTAAAAAATAAAACAAAATAGGTACTTAATTTTTCTACAATTTCCATCAGTTTCAAGTTATTAGTAAAATCGAATTATATTGTAGATCAAATTATGCAACGGCCTCTGTAAAGTGTAGAATTAACAAAAAATGTTTTTTTAAATAATTTTATATATTATATATTTTGACATTTTCAAAAATTAGAAAAGTTATTGTTTACGTGATTTTGTAAGACGTAGATTACCGAAACGTGATAGTCTATGCAGCGTATAATAACGAATGTTAACTTTCGCTAGCTACCAGTATCACGAGTATACGCCGCAGTTCGTGCGCGCTTAATATATCGAATTGGGTGGATTCTATTGTTTAAGACGGGCTCTATATTTCTAATGGCAACGAGTCAAAATTGTTTTTTAATAATGTATTTCTATTAAAACTAACGATTTCGAAATTGTACGTGACATAAGAAATGTAACATCTAATAATTAAGTAGAAGGTTATGCAAAAAAGATACCGCTCTTCCATAAAGAACAATTTTTAATTTCAATATTTTACTTAGGGACCGTCGTATAGTCGCAAATCGGTATATACATATCATATATTATTCTAAATTACTAGAGTTAACTATAATTATAATTTGAAATGATCACTACTGTTCTATATTCACTATTGGTATGTTTTTATAAATTTTACTCATGGAGGCGAAATTATATTTGTTACAATTTAATAAAAAATAATTGTAAGTACCTAAATATTTAAAATATTTAAGATAATATCTGAGCTTTCCTTTCTTTCTGCTAACTCAGGAGAGGTTAGTTCTGCGTTATAAGATAAATGCAACTGAAGTCGCCACGCTGTACACTTTGTAAAACTATATAATCTGTTACACTATTATTAGTATTCATATATCTTGTACGATATTTACTTTTCAGAATCTAGCAAATAGGAAAGTGTAAAGTGAACATTATATATACAATGTACAAAAAAGAAGAAGAAATAAAGAAGTGATGAAAATAAAGATAAAGATTTCAATTGACGTAGAAAATAAAAATATATTACATAAATAACAGCGTTGTTTAAATTCAAAATATTTACGACACAGCCCTCTTATTCTTACGAAAGAACTTTTCAAGTGGCACTGCTGAGGTAGGGTACAAAAATGAATAATTATTCTGTCTCATGAAAAAAATCACTTCGCCAAGTAATGAAAACTCGAGCTGATGTGCTCGAGAGGTGAAGTTCCGGTCCGACGGATATTACGGCAATATATTTCAATTACACATAAGAAAAAGAACAAGTCGTTTGAAGTAGCTGAAAGGCCAGATTACAGTCGTGGAGGAAATAATAAGGAAGACCCGCTAACGAGCGAGACGATAACTTTTAGAAAAGAAAACGTGTGCATTGAATGGGCGATGTTCCGAAGTAATTAAATTCTGTTTTCTATTCTCAGGTGCGTATTTTATATGTAGTTATTTTTTTCCTTTTTTTAAAGATATATATATATATATATATATATATATATATATATATATATATATATATATATATATATATATATATATATATATATATATATATAATATATATATATATATATATATATATATATATATATATATACATGGCAAATAATTTTTGTAAAGGTAGTGTGGGACGTAAATAATCTCTTTTGTTTCGCATTTCTAGCATCTCTAGCTCTCATAGCTCTAGAACGTGATAGATCCGAAAAAATATTGAGATATATTGGTACTGGAGTAAAGTTAACGAAACTCAACGTTGTCTTTTTACTCTCTGGACTAAAATACAGTACTAAACACTGAGAATGTATTAAACATTGAGACTGTCTATTTCACAATATATTGATAGTTTTTCCTTTTATATTTTTGTTTTTAATTTTATAGTTTTGAAAAATGAGCCCTTATCAGATCATTTTGTTAAAGTCGTTTAAATTCGTAGCTTAAACAAAACCTAAACTTTAAAAAAAAATTAAGTGCACTTTGCACGAAACCTTCAGTGCGCGTGTTCAACTCCTACTGGATAACATTTCTCTGAAATTTTTATATGAAGCGTTACAATATCCATTTTGGTACCAAACCTATATTCATTACTATTATTATAGCAGACATGTAGCAAACTTGGTATGAGGCGAAGATTTGTGCGATTTGCTGGAATTTAATTACTGGATGGGCTGCCACCATAACGACGCAAAAATATTTATTGTTACTTAATGTCCAATAGGGCCGGACTCAGCTAGACGAGTACGTTTACGTCATAATTACAGCTTGTTTTGTTTCTAATTTATTATAGGGGTAAAGTATCTACTTATTTACAACATTAAAATTCTTTTCTTCTCTATATTTAGGGCGCTTTGAGCTTGCCATTTAACCAAAATTCACTTCGTCAGTGTCACGTTGTATTGAAATAAAAAAATATCGGTCAAATGCACTCATTTAGTAAGAAATGAATACAGATATGTTTCTATAGATTGTGTGTGATAGATGATGTGATAGACTTATAAATTTACAATTTTCTGATTATTTTCTTTTATATGTACTGTAACTTCTAAGCAAATCCTTGCCAAATTTTAAAATTCCTGATCTATACAAAATCAAATACAAAATCTATAGGTTTTAATTACGCGGCCAATATTATACAAAATAAAACAAAACGAAACTTAAGCACTCGTATCTTTTGATTGCGTTAACTTAGAAGTTTGATTTTTTCTGTCACTATAAATTAAGGGACTATAAATCTGAATATTAGAAATTAATTTCAGCTTGACACCTCCACGCGATCTTGAGAAAAATGGTCTCGACAGACGGACAGACAGAAGGACAACAAACTGATGATAAGGGTGAACCCTTTTGATCTAAAAAACCTAACAAAAAAATATTTAACAAGTGTCTTTTGCCCAAGAGTTGATTTGAGTCACTACGATCGTATGAAGTTAGGAAAACAACACAATTCTTTAATGAAATGTTAAGTAAAAAGTAAAAGTAAAATTTTAAGTTCGTGTTTCTTTGAACTTCTTTACCTATATTATGTTTATTATAATTTCTTACTAAAACTTAATCAATTAATAAAAACTTAATAATAGTAACAATCCATTGTTATAAATTAATATTTCTAAAACGGCTCTTTCTTAATTTTATGGAAAATAATAAGGAACATAAGTCTCTAAATGGTCCACTGTTCGTGAACATAATAGATATTTTAACAATTTCAGTGTATGGACATTAAATGTTAAGGCTAAGCGTAGCACCCGTGTGATTAGGCGTTTATTAGTCATTTATGGAAACCAACTGACTATATTTATATTTATTATTTTTAGTGACGACATTATTACGGTCAGTCGAAGTCAAGCGTTATGTTTCCAGTCCATTTCTCGTAATAGCGCTGCTTTTATAACCGAAGCGTAATGAAACTCGTTTAAATATCACAAAAGTGGTTGGATTACGGCTGCCAACCACTTTATACTGCTTAATTACAGCACTCGACAAAAATAATTGGGAACTTGGGGAATTACAACCAGACTTTACGGGTGATTTGAAGATTTTTTTTAAGAATAACGCATTTTAATTATGTTTTTGAGGTCTGAGTACGTTCTTTAAATACAATGAAATTTACATGTTTGTAATATTTATTCTTATTATAATATTTGAAATAACAAAGAAAGCTTATATTTATAGTATTTTTTTAATATTTAAAATAAATTTTATTTCTTTAAGATGAAATGTATATACATATAAATTTTATATAATATATTTTACAATAGAAAATGTTATATAAAAGCTAAAACATTAATGTATACAGTTAGTAAATGTTATGCGCACATCATCACCTCTAAGTTGAATTAAACAATGGATACGTGTAAAATGCGCACAAGTAATCCAACTTGATCTGTCGCTGATCTGTTCGTTAGCTCAATGATTATAAATGAGTTCACGATTTAGTGTCCGATGTACAGCAAAATACCAGATCACGCCGCTCGTTTGTGTCATGATCAATAACATTGTTTATGTTCAGAATGAAACTTCATTATAATAAGCGAAATAACTTTCCAACTATGTTACAACTACTGTACATACATTCAGAAATTATTGTAACGAGCTAAAGTTGCATAATGAACACCGTTTGTTCAGGAAAAGTGGTCGTACGACCTATTTACTAAGGTAAAGCTGATTCAGTGAAATTTTGTATTCAATTATGTATAGTAAGCAAACATTGCTTCAATTGAAATCTCTTATTTTCATATATTCGCTACTTGTGAATATTTTAATGTTTATTGTTGTGTTAATAAGCTATTTATATTTCATATTTCTATTATATATATTAAAGTATGTTCACACTTCTTTTCACACAACAATTTAATGCTAAAAAGCCACGTTTGCCATAGATTTTTTTTCATTCCGGTGAATAAATGAATATATTTAATTACTTGAAAATAATTTTTTTAATATACCTTCAACCTACTGTATTATACTGTAATCATGTGTATTATAATGCTAAAAAGTTCGAAAAACGGAAATAGAAGTTCATTTGGCGGGCGGCGCGGCGTTGTGCAAGCTGATTAATTCTCGGGCACCGGCGAACACCAGAAATATTAGCTCCGGATATGAGATTGCTAATTCCACTAATGCACCGGACAAATATCGCAAGTTTCAGCTAATCTAGCTGAGTTGCACTAGAATTATACAAACCTATTTTCTGAGGCAATTACCCAATATGGGGTGCGGAAACCGCCATCGTCTGTGGCCAATAAAAAAATTAAAAATGGTCGTGAGTTCCTTTACCTTTTTCTATCATAGTATTTTAATACTATAGAGATTTGGTATTGCGTATATAACAATTTATTGCAAATATTCACTTGCTGAAACTCGGTTATAAGAGATATTTATTTATTGAGTGTTCGTCAAGAACTGGTAGTGAAAATCATCAGTCATACGTTGATCAACCCTTACGCACAAGTGCAGTCCATTCATTTACCGGATGGATTAATTTCCGCTGTGAGATCGTTCCAAAGGGAAATGCGATTGGAACAAAGTGGAGGGCCCGCCTGATATTTCATTTTAAGCCCATTTATCCCGAAAAGGGTTAAAGATCCTTTTTACAGGGCTAAGACATTATATTATACTTGTTTATTAATTATTATTTAATAACAGCGCCGTGTTGTTTATAGATAAAGAAAAAATAAAGGATGTTTAAAGATAGATGGAAAAACAATTAAGTTAAAACAGTTGATAAAAACCGTCGCATACATATGTACGTAAAGACAATTAATTTAGGTATCATTGGTCGTGTTTACTAAGTTCCCATTTAATATCATATACATAATTTTTTATTTGTAATGCATATTTTGTATAAAATATATCCAAGATTTTATAAAGTTAATAATAATAATATAGATCTATTAATGAAAATTATGTTTATGCTATTATTAATAAAATAAAATGTAGGTTACTTTTTTGTTTAAGGGTCTCGTTTTATCCTTTTGAGGTACGGAACCTTAAAAAGTTATTTTATATTTAACTTATAATAACATAAGAAAGTCTGTTATTTCTCGCATTGGCCATCCACCCGCTGAGATTTAACTTATTACTGTGTCGGCACTTTGCCAGCGCGTAGCTAGATGATTATTACCTACAAAACTTGTCTTCGTACCACTACATACATCTTCGTGATTTACCGACCGAGTGGTTACACGCTGTACACACTGACTCCCCAAACTTCGATTCAATTTCAAAGCTACTTCGATTTTCTAAATTTATGAGCGCAACTTTATGATGCATTTTACGATGCCTTCGGTCAAACACGCGACTCTTACGTTTTTACGCACGCAGCATTATAAAGGGGACTTAGGTTTTATTGATTTTTGAACGACTATTTAAGCTTAATTTACCCTGTAACAAAAGAAATTTAATCTTGTAGCTATTAAAAAAATACATATTCCGATCAATATATTTTAAATCTACAATAATGTTATAAAGCCCTTTATATACCTTTCATAAATTATTTTTCCAAAGTACATATAATATCTTCTATTCTATTGATTAACTTGATAAACATCTATTTGAGTTGTATAAATATAATTTGTGGATAAACTTGTGCGTATAAGGTTTTGTGAGATGACATTGCCGAAACAACCGTCGGGATTTAATTAAGCCGACTCCAACATTCACCGTTCAAGTTCAAATTAAAATACCTGTCCATAAACAAGAGAAAATTTAATTTCTACTCGAGATCGCAAGTCACGGCTACGTTAAACATAATAAAACAAAAGGAAAGTATTCCATGTGAACAATAAATTATAATTATACTATAATATTATAATTTATAATGTTGTCGGAATGGAATATAATTCCAATGTCAATAATATAATAGAGTATATAAGCCCGTACGGCTTATATAGTCTATTATAATTCTGTAAATAGGAACTATTATATTTAGTAGTCAATATATATCGATAAATACGACGTTACGATTTGACATAATGTCATTTATTAACATTTAATTTTTATAATCTTATAAATTTGCTTAGTGATACAGCTAACAATTAGTCCCGGGAGTTGCATTAAAAATGGTAACGTTTCCTGAAATCCGTAGTACACTGATAGATGGTACTTAGAGCAGATGGAGTCGCCCCCGAGAGTGTCTTTCGCCTCACGCCGTTGAACGTGTGCCAATGAGAGCTTAGCAAGAAAATTTGTTGAAACGAAAACTGGATGAAGTATACACAGGGATCTATTCATTGAATTTTTATATTGAATCTTAATTTATCATCATTTATTTTATTATACGTAAATAATCTTCTTATTCTACCTAGCATAATCCCGGTCTAATTGCCAGGGTCTGGCTCCGAGCTTAGTCTACCCCACTTTGCACGATCTTTAGCATCCTCAGTGAGTCTATTGACTCTTATATCCTGCATCACGACGTCAAGCCACCGCTTCCTACGACGTTCGGAAGATCTAACTCATGGGACAGACATATATAACACTTTCTTTCGACATAGTTTCCAGGCCGGCGCACAACATAGCCATGTTATTTCATGTGACGCTTTTGCAGCTTCTCTGCCTTTCTGCCTCTCTGAATAATTAATCGCGAATAAATCAAAATGCGTGTGCAGTTAGACTAGCTACCTTAGCATCCCCATTTACGTGACATGCTCCTAAGTTAGTCCAGATATATATAAAAGAATTAGTTATTAGAATGATTACATCTAGAGATTAGAATTAGAGATTGGTCGGTATTCTGCTTGGGTAGCAGCGCTTATCTGAGTTTAGACATCGTTATCGATCACCCGGACTCGTGCTTAACGGATCTAAAACCCCTGAAATTTTACGACTTAATTGGTTCGGAACTTACATGGATGGTGCCAGAGTTCAAGCTCCCACTAGCTACATGACTTGTACATATTCGGTTATCGGCATATGTCATTTAAAACCTCCGTTCTCAAGGTTACTTTTCCATTTGTTCAGACTGATGTTGGACTTTATGCTCCAGCATTGGTTGGCTAGCGTCAATGAGTATATGTATAATTTATCCTGGATATGTGCCAAGACAGTATATAGCACTACGTTGAATTAGAACGGACTCAGAGGTTAACCCTGGTAAACCCCTATTAAAATGAGTATTTTTTGGTAAAAAGACTTGCTTGTTATGTTCTTATAAGAACAGCAAAGTACTTACTAAACACCATCAACCTGCCCGTGGCTTTTCCCGCTTGAACCAAAAGATTATTCATTCAATAAGCGTAAATGCGTATGGTTCTAATATGAACAATCTGATACCTTAGACTACATTATTGTTTTATTCAACACATAATTAATTTTATTCAATAATAAATGTAATCTATATAAATAATTGATATTATAATGAAACTTAAAGGATTAGTATCTAATATTGATTTTGTAATTTATGTGTCATATATATATATAGTTATTTTTAATTTATATATTTTTTATAGCATAAGATTCTTATTCTTAAGAAAGGTAATAAGATTCTTATGCGTGTTATTCCATACAACGCCTTGAAATTAAACTATAGTTTCCATTTCTTATACTTTTCATGATTTTAAAACTCTAAAATTTAAATGTACCAATTTGAATAGCAACCTAAGTGATTGAATAATTGATTTGGATCCTTATCCAAATCAATTATTTTACCTGAAGCATCCTTATGCATTAGGTTTATTATGGGGATACGATCACTCTTTTCTGCATGCCTGTTTTATAACTGTAATATTGCCATTAGCTTGCGTTTTTTTAATTAGTTACATACACTATTGTTAAATAGTTATAACAGCGCAGTTGGTTATTTAGGCATTTTTTTACACCACTAATAAATTAATTTCCCAAGTTAATATAATAGTTATATAATAATATAATAGTTATACTATGTTAGTCCTTGATTGTGTCTTTATGAATATAATTCTACCAGCACAAGGATGTTTAAAATCAGTCCAGTAAGGTAGTCCTTTCATTATATGGATAGGTGAAGATGATAGAAAACTACCTACTAACACAACCTTAGTACCTATCTATATCGCGTGTATCCGTGTAAAGCCGAAGTATGTTGCTTGTAACTAATGAAATTATATTATAGGATATTAAAATGGTCAGAGTAATTTTTTTGGAAACAACATGCATACAATTGTTTAAAGATTACTCTCAAAAGTGAGTCGTTTGCGGCTCTCTTGCATTTTAAATTGCTGATAACTTCCAGATATTAATTTAAACATTATTCTGTAATAGGTGATTATGATCTACAATAAATGGACGACGTATTTAGAGACGATTTTTAATAAAATAAGTAATAAAACTGTATTGTTTAAAGTGGTTCTGTAAATCTCTTTATTTTTTGTAATTTGTCAAACTTAAGAAATGTTTCCTGAAGTTAGATGTTATTCTTAGATAAAAGACATACGCTATCGTAGACTTTATTGAGAACTATTTAACAAGAACAATTCCGTCATATATGATTTTTGCGTAACTTGAAGTCGTTGACGCAGTGCACGCTACGAAATTTCTGAAGGTCTCTCGTTTCTGCAATGTTTTAATTATTACTTTATTACTATTAGTCGTAGCGTAAGGTAATGTAGCAAATATATAGCATATAGGAACCAGTATGTTCTAAAATCGCCCGTTACAATATTAGTATGGATTTTGAATTTTCAAGACATCCAACTTAACACAATTGTTAGCTCAAATACGGCCGAGGGTTAAAATATCGTTTTTATGTTCAGGGACGCTTAACATAACATAATATTCATTGTAAACGATGTTTTTGAAGTACTCAAACTATTACTATTCCTTCAGACTTATTAAAAGCTTAACAAATAATAAATAAAGTTATTTGTTAATTCTATATAATAATACGCCTCTATAATAATACGCCAAAATTAGTTAATTCTATTATTAGTCAATAGATGGCGTTGCATGTACTATTTATTAAAATATAAACAAACATATTGGAGACTTGAAGTCCATATATTTTTTGATTGAAGTGAAGTGATTGTAATGAAACAACAACTAAATAGTTTTTTTTTGAATATCAATTAAATATAAAAAAAACAAAACTAAAACTTACGCATAATTTTTATGTTAAAAAGTTATTTACATTGATTTTGTTCATATTACGTGATGCACGCTTAACTAAGCAGACAAACAGATAAGCAGGCAAAAATAAAAGATTTTTTTTTCACTGTACATAACCAATTCCTCTACAGATTTATTATATTTATGGATATTAGAATTTATTTAGTCAAAGATTTTTTATATGAATGTTTTATTTAAAAAGGAATAAACGGAACCCTTAAAGGATTACTTTGTTGTTCATTTGTTAGTCCATATTTCTGTCCTTCTGCTAAGAATTCTCAGAAAATACAGTCCCTTAGGGCACAAAAAAGACCAAATTTCTAAGTCAACACAATCAAAAGACACGAGCGTTTATACTTTTTGCTATATTATGTGTGAAATTCGCCGCGTAATCAACGCTCATAGGTACTTACTACATTACCTCATAGGTACTTGAGGCATGGAGCTAGAATTATAAGATTTAGTAAAAAGTATAACTGTAGGAAAGTACTGTTCATAAAAGATATAAAAAACCTACAACGTGCGCGAGCACGATTCGTACTTGACTGATCTCGTCTTACTTATGATGGAATTGAAGTAAATAACTACTTATATACCTAATATATATCTACATATATACTACATATTTTTTTTATATAATATATTTGTATAAATTTAATTTAGATTCAAAGTATAATGATTACAGTTCTACCATTTAATTATAATCACAAAGATTGATTAATTTCAAACGCTCCTTTAAATGGCTGGATTTTCTAGTTACAGTTAAATTCAGCGGTCGAATTGGTTTTAAAATACGAGAAGAGAAATTGCTGCACTCAAACGATACTCTGACGTTTAAATGTGCTTTTAGGAGCTACATGCTACCATACCACACGAAATAAATGAAATTACTTGAAATAAATTTAAACGTATAGGTACATTATAAAGAGTACGAAAACCATATCACAATTTATGCAATAAGTGTTTTAAGATTCCGTAACCAAATGACTACTATGGGGGTCAAAATATTTTTTTGTTACCTTATACAAATAACGAAGAGCCGCGTGCAATAATTGCGGCAGTTAGTCCTTAAATAATAATGCACTTAGATAATATTGCATGTCTGTACAATATCTATAATTCTTTTTATTATCCTGTTGTTGAAATAAATATATAATAATGACTATTTAGTAGGTATATAGCATATTCAAACTTAGTCTTTTTAAATTTTATTAAATTTTTGAATGAATTATTATCATTCAATAGATATATATAAATACGTGTATATACATTTTTATTTTTCTATTTATTTAATACGAATGTAATTATATGTATGAGCACATAAAAACATTAAAGCTCCTTTTATTTTGTAATCAGGTAGAGTGGATACAAACACTAATTTTCAGTATACCACAGCAAATTACATTCTAACCGACCATTATTGTAACCTATTATATTAACTTTGCTGCAATTTGGAGCAGATTCTTGTAAAATACCAACTAGTAAGTTCTAAATGATTTATTTTTAAGTAAAATTTATAATACACCATGTTGTAATGCCTTCGAGGCGGCGCGGCGTCTGATTGTACACACGAAGGTTGTGGGTTCGATTACCACTCAGGGACTAAGGATAGAAAAATACTTAAAGCAAACATATAAAAATTTGAACACAGCGGGATTTGAACCCGCGCCTCATGGAAACCGTACAAGCGCTCTGACCTCTAAGCTATGCGTTCTTCATCATGCTGCGTCTAATTCTTATATGCTTTTTTACAATTTAATACGTCGTTAGCATCTCTGTAGGCAGGTTTTTAAAAACTTCCGCTACCCAAAGATTATTGTAAAGAAGCCATGCGTAATTAAAATGCTTAGTAATTTAAATTTTTTTTGCTCTGCTAACATAACGAAGCGCGACGTTGAGTTCCGCCGCTCTAAATATGCAATATCTCGAAAGATGGAATGCGGGGAATCCTCCTTTCCCCGCATTACGTCGTACTACTACGCCGTACTGCATTCATCGCGATGGTTGTCGGTTCTATCTTTACTCGGGGAACGTTACAAACGTAATATTAAACTTAGTTTTATGAATACACTTATATATGATGGTTAAGACAAAAACACATCTTTTACAAAATAAAATTATGTTGGCTAGAAAACATGATGCGAAATACAATTTTTTGGTTTACAAAACAATATGACTAAAATAGTTTTGCCGAACTTTAGTATACAGCGACTTTAATGCAAGGCAAATCGAAGAGAAATCTGAGCTAAGGTTTAATGGTTCCGCCTTGATCCTAGGAAGTCGAGAGCGCAGTTACACGACTAGATTTATTAGTTCAATTACCTTACCCTGTTCAAGCTACTCTGCTTATTTGAGCGCAGATACCAACAAGTAAATTTTGTGCAAGGCTTCTTTCTAACATATTTCCTTATATAATATTTAATTTTAAAAAATATTGCTACCACTTACGATAAACCTACTATATAGTATTTTGAGTACAAAAAGTAACATGGTGTTACTTACTTTGTAAAATCTTTTCTCTAAGTGCACCAAAGTAACATTATTGCTTGCAGTGCTGGTTACATATGTATACCTAGAGTATTGTAGCGTCTTGAACGTGTTCTTATATTTCCTTTGACTCTTTTCTATTTGTTACAACCCAATATGAAATTATTTTAGAAAATTACTTTAAGGAAGGAAAGGACAACTTAGAAAAGAACAATTTTAGAAGTGTGCTTGTGTTTTTTTAATTATTCTCGTAATGACATTACTAGATGCATAATTGAATGATTTTATTACCGCTTACGAACGAACTTGTTTGTCATATACATATATTAGCACGTTCTAATGACTTTAGGTAAAAAATGACAAAAAATTTAGTTTATACTATATTATTAATACTATGCCAATGACTAGGTACTATTTATAAAGGAAATCAAATATGCGAAAATCTTAAGTATAACGATAAGGTTGCAGCTTCGATCCGTACGTATCGACACATCCCAACGTAGAGAACTTTTGAATTAGCTGATACTTTTAGACTTGTGAATATTCTATACTTTCTTTTAAGTATAAATAGTTTATAAATATAAACTAAAGCACATAAAAGTATATTAGAACTCCGAACTCATATTAACAATTTTTACGAAGTGCTGTAAAATAAAACTTTATGAGTGTACACTCAGTGTACAACTAAGGTATAGAACAACGTACATTACCTTTTTTTAAAAGTGCCTGATAAAGAATAGTTAACCTGAATTTGAAGCATGGTTTTATATAGAATAACTGTAATAATGTAAAAAATTTAAGTCGTTTGCGGGTAATAAGTTTTACGCGACGGACTACTACTATATACGTGTTCAAATCATCAAGCTTATAAAAAAAATTTAGAATATCAAAATATACGCAATAATTAGAATAAAAAAACAGTTTCAATTAAAATGTATATATTAATTTGTCATCTTCTCGTGTTTCCCGCACGTCACGAGGTGAACAAAGTCTTGGACGTTGTTCGTTCTGGCCAGAACCTAAAATCGCGCTTATTTGCTAGCAACCATATTTGCTAGCAACTTGACCAGACCGAGGAAATACGAAAATAATACGAAAATCTATATTAGTAAAATAAAGCTAAAGAGTTTGTTTCATGGAACGGTATAATCTTAGGAAATATTATATACCTCAGGGAATACTACTTACAAAAATATGTTTGGGCAGAATAGTCAATTTATTGAGGCTACATTTTTTTGCGTTCAAACTTACCCCGGACACTTAGAATGTACCATGTGTAAAAGTCTGTCCGTTATGTTAGTCTATAAAAAAAACTACGCATAGACTAAAATTTATTATTTAATCAATATTGAGTCCGTCATTATTACGTGCATAATTAAGTTTGAAGAATATTACTTGATTTACCATTAAGATAATTATTATAATTTTCTTATAGCTTATATTTGATATAAACATCATTCAGGCTTATGCGCCTACTGAATAGCGACCGTTGGCTGAAGTAGAGGATATGAACTAGGAAATCGAAATCGTAGTTCTTGTAATGGGAGATATGAATGCCAAAGTGGGTTCGGCAGTCGTTCCAGGAGTTACAAGCGCCTATGAGTTGGGGTTGCGTAATGAAAGAGATGATACGTTAATCGAATTTTGCCTGAACAAAGAACTTGTTCTTACAAATACCCTTTTCAAATTTCCATGTCGACGCTTATATACTTGGACATCACCAATGCACACAGTTAATCATATTGTAAGAAACCAAATAGACTACATAATGGTAAGCAAAAGGTTCCGAAACTATGTCAAAAGGGCGCTCACATATCCTGGGGTTGATATAAGGTCAGATCACAATCCTGTGGCAGTCGACTTGTCGACTGATTTAGAGACACGATAAAAGGCCCATAAGGCTATTAATCAATGGGCCATAGAGCAACAAACAACAAAACAAATACAGTTTTCTGCCGCTAATAATGATGGGTAAAGTGGACGGCAAAAGGCGCGCTGGATAAAGAAAAATGTCGTGGTTGAGTAACATCAGGGAATGAACCGGTACAAATCCGTGGAACAACTATTTCACCTAGCATTGGACAGAGAAAAGCTCAGGAAGCTAGCGGCCGACCTTCAGGATTGAAGAGGCACACAAAAGAAGAATAGCATATATTTAATAGCGTGTACTTAATGTTCTCAATTTCTACTATTATTTGAACTTTCTCGTCACGTGTGTAAGTTTTGTAACAGAAAGCTAAACTTTTTAATATAGCTTTCTCTAACACAAGAAAGGTAAGATATTAAAAACTTTCAGTGTGAAAGTGAGTTACTGTTATATTATTCAATAGTAGTGTACGGAGACTAGTGTAGTCAGTAGTAAGTGGTGCGATGCGACGATAATACGTCAAACCGCCGTCTGTGGTCTGACCGTCTCGCCCGCCTCAAATTAATAGCATTGTATTACGTACGTTAGGCTATTCCTATTTCTATATATACATTTTTTTTCACTTGTGATATTGATATTATGTGTATTATGTCATTCTTAGGATACATGTATTTTCTTTTAACTAAGATAATTTTTATGAAGGTAATACCTTCAAAACAATATTTTTATTATTAGATATGTTTTTCTTTCCTTATCTCTGTTTCAAAAGAACCCTGTCTTAGTAAGGCTGTGGGACACAGGTTACTGTGACGTAGTTTTCTAAAGATCGGCCGAAGCTAAGAAAAATATGGAAAACTAAATTAGGACTACGAAATGGAGTTTGGATGGAGTCCGCCTTTTAAATACTTTCAAATTGAATAGTTGACGGATGGGGACTCGCCTTCCCCTAGACGGGTCCCCATAAAGCGGAGTAATGCCTTGTGCCTGAGTTTCGTGGTCGAATAATAGTACCGAGATGTGTGCACTGGTCTCACTATTATAAAGATCTGCTCACGAGAGCAGGTTTCTCCATAATTGAGCAGACTGATCACTTCCACCCTTTCGAAACATGACTCTTGCGCTTCACGCTTCCGGCCAATGAAAGCAAGCAAGATGCGGGGGATAAATTATAATTCCCTTCTGGACGTCTTAGGTATGTTGTGTCGCCATTTCTCAATAGCTGTCCAGCTATTGAGAAATGCTGCCCTGTGGGCTTATTTATTATTATTACATGTAAAGAGGTAAAAAAATATTTATCACAATTGTTCTCTTGACTGAACTGATCATTGGTAAACGATTATCAATGAATTTGAAAACATAGGATAGTAGTGAATATTAATACATTACCGATATAAAACACTTTCATTACTGCGTTAAAAAATTTATACATCCTGATGTATTGCAGCCGCAAATGCTATTTATCGTACAACGTTGATCATTCATCTCCAGAACGTGGTAAATTGAAGATGCACAAAATGATCGCGTTTTCGATTCGCGATTGATTAATGATTATTTTTTTATCAGCTAGTTTAATGTACGAGTATATAATTGCTTTGTAAAAGTTGTTTTTATTAGGCTGCATATTTATATTGTTGCCGAATTCTTTATTTTATAAATTTTAGAAACTTTTAAATTATTGTAAATATTTGTAATATTTACAAAACTTATTTTTTTCTCTAATGTCATAATGTTTCAATTGCTGTAAACCAATACACACAAAGATTGAATAACGTGAAAAGTCCACTTTGGAGCTAGTCTGAGGATAAAATTAAGAACGTAGATCAACAATCACAATGTATCTCTCGAATTACTTAAGGATTCTTTTTTAAATTAAAATTACGATTTTGATAGCTAAGCCTGATTGCTAATTTAACTGAAAGTAACCGCTCTTTATAGTAAAAATGGGCTACTGTTATCCCTCGAGCACTGTTATCTCTAGAGGTACGTAGGTACTTCACCTACCTTAAATATTATTTTGAGATATTTCATGTTTATAGATCTACCTCTGTTATCGTTCAAAATATTATGCTTTATCATTTTATAAATTCCTAGTAAGATTTATTAACATGTAGTTATAATTTTCACTCTACTGACGTAGTAAGTACCTTAGCTTATATAGAAAATCCAATTAGCTTAGCATCTAATTCCCCCTAGGCAACAAGAAATTAATGAAACACAGCTTACCTCAACTGCTCCAGATTATCTCTTAGACCAATTTTGAGCGTTACAATGATGATTGAGGCTCAATTAAAGCTTTATTCGTATTCAATTAGATGCTACATGTATTCCAATATTAGAGGTATAATACTAGAGGTATGGTACTTGTGAGTTATTTAAATTTTATATGCATAATATCTGTTGAACAAAATATCTAATAACTTATTTCATATATGAACAATATTGACAAATGCCAAAGAGAGTGAATAAATTAAAGTTATATTGTTTTCTTTCTGGTAACTTCGCGTAAATAAGTTTGGTACAGTTCACCAACTAGGTAAATTAAATGTTAAAGTTGACGTCGTATTACATTAGTATTATAGCTATTTATTTAGTAAAATATAGTAGAGAACATTCATTTATTTAGTAAAATATAGTAGAGAACAAACTTTTAAAATTCTTGGTTGGTAGTTTATTAAGGAAAGCGCAGTAGGTAATATTTCATTTTACGGTAAGCTCGGAGTTTATTTTGATAGAATTAAAGTTGTCACTGAAACTACAAAATTCTTTCTTTTCAGAATTTACTTAACACATATTTTAGCCGTGTTATTTTAATATTGTTATGCATACACATAGAGGGTTACTTTATATCATCTCATACAGAACTACGCGCATATTAAAACACAATGCACAAATTTAAATTCTAATAATAGAATCATAGTTATCTGTCGGTAATATTTCTTTTGAAATGGCTCACCTTAACATTTAAAGAAAACAATAAAAATATTATATTATTGAAATGACAAAGGATGATATTGCAAGTACAAATGTCACACATATCGTTGTCGGATTGTGAGATATTAGCGTTACAATCAATCACTGGTGTGCCCGTGACGTGGGGGTAATTAGGAGCGAACCAACGAGACAGACAATGCTCTGAAAATCTTCCGTGTTTCCACCCTTATATATGAAACAAGGCAAAATATTCTTTAATATCACAATATATATTTCTTATTTTCTTATTTCCATCATATCTAAATGGGAAACATTTTCATGCATCTATTCCATTCTTTGGGATAAGCAGAATGAACTGGGTGCAAAATTACACTCTTTTATAAAATTTTTGAACAAACATAGACTTGCATTTGAAGTTAAAAAAAAAAAAAAAAAAAAAACAATGCTTTTATTAAACATGAAATGTGTGGTGTCATTATATTACTTAAAAAGAGCCCCATACTTTTTTAAGTTACGATACATGTTTTTTAAATTAATTTTATTTGATTTTTTTTGTTAAAATCTTATTCACAATATTGTAATATCATCGATCCTTGATAGGTATATAAAATTCAGATTAATCCGATATTTTAAAGTCGTCATAATCACGTTCACGTTCCTTTACATAGATAGGTGCATATATAACATATAAACATACGACCACTAATAAAAACGTGTTATAGTATTGTACTGAATAATAGTAATATTGTAGAGAAATGAAAATAATTAAAAATATTTTCTGAAAGTGCGCATGAAGAGATACAAACCCGCTATCATTTTATCCAAAACATGAACTACAACGAATAAAAATTGTCTTTTTTAAACCAAGCTCAATTTTTACAACCATTTTATTACCGGTAGTTTCTATCTTCATAATTTGTGAAGTACTTACTTTAGAAAGATAATAGCGTTTCGTAGATCGTGAATCTTCTTAATTACCAACAATGTTGAAATTAAGCTTTTAATGACTTTTAATTAACAAGTTTCAGAAAGCTGCGATAAAATATCTCATGATGTCTTCGATAACAACAATATTTGTTATATTATCAGATAAATGATATACAATTTTAAAAAATAATAAATATTACTTTGTATAGAAAATATAACATCATATAATATATTATTTTAAAATATTATGATTATATATATTTTTCGCATTCAACTGATAAGCGAATAATATGTGAGAATTACATATTATACCTATATCTGTAAACAATATTTATTAATGTGAAATTTAAAAACAATAAAAATCATATAATACATACATAAAATTTTTATCACAGTCGTAATTAGTAGTCGATATTTAATTGCGAAGACGTAAATTTAAGGCTTATTTATAAATCGAAATTAAAATTTCTTCTTTATTCTAGTTTTAACAACGAATACTTTACAATACATAAAAATAACTTTTGCTTCCTCTTGGATCTTGTGTTCTCTTTAGACAATAGAAAATCTTGAGTGACATAGTTTACTGTCCGACTATATCCGTCTTCTACAGTCGCCGAAATACCTTAAGGCTTAAAATATTTATGTATATCTTAAAACAATATCATTCTTTTCTTAACATAGTTTATAACAATGTATTTTCTTATGGATCGATTCAATGAATATACATTATCTTTCACTAATCGTCAGAGTATTTCAAGAGAAATGTTTCTATATACAAATAAATATTTCCTGGTACATGCATATTACATTACGGTAAGCCGAGAAAATCGAATATTTGTACCTGTAGTATAAAGAACATAATATATTTGTGCGCTAATCCTTAGTTAAATACACTCAACATATATATTTTTATTATATGTTTATAACTTTTAATATTCTATGTATTAAACATATTATTGTGTATGTTTATAATAACAATATAAATTCATGAACGCGAAAAGTGATTTTAATAATAGTCAAAATAATAATAATTATTATTAGCTTCCCCTTTTATACTTAGCGGGGAAGATAGATAGAATGGACCGTCCTGCATAGCTCTTTCGCTTCCTCCACTGTCATTAACCTCAGTACCTTCGACACTGTGTTTTCGAAAGCCAACCGAGACAATCTACCCTCTTTAGCATCATATTTCGATTTTAAAATGATTTTGTCAATCATTCTTACAATAACATCTAGCTAGTACATGTCATTCTGTGTACCTCTTTATTGCAGATTCGGTCAGTTATACTGACTCCTATATCCTTCGAAGAGGTCACATCTCCACAGTATTCATATTTCTTTTATACACCTAAGGCTAGTTACAGGGTCCTAACTGGCCACGGTTGATTCAACAAACATCTTTTTACTATAGGTGTTACTGACAGCCCGTTATGCCTGATCGCCGGCAACATCAAGAGTTTGCTGGGACTCCTGGTGGAGCTGGGATGGCGCCATTCCAGCATTCGGAAAATATGCGCGAAAACGTCTAGTTGTGGAAAACAGCCCTTCCTACCAATACTTATATCCGTGTTTCGCTGTACGGTCTAAGTTTCTACTGAGATTTCGCCGGAACCATCAAAGGCAAAACCATCATTAATTCTGTTACGGACAGTATACGCCTTTCCGCACCCTTCCGGCTCCACTTGGTATATCAATTTTTTTATTTGTTCTAATAGCCTTCTGCTTATATAAATCTTGCAATCTGTCCTTTCTTCATCTTATTCACATATCATCGTAATATATGTCTTACTCTTATTCAGACTAAGGCCTTTACTATTACTCTCATCTGCGTACAACAGATTTTATTACAACAGATATTATATTTAATTACAACAGATATTATATTAGAATTTACTTTCAAGTTACCTACTATTATACTAGATTAGATGCCAAACCAAAGTAACGTATAAACTCTTACTCGCACACTGGCTGAGCGATCTCTGTAAAGAGTCTTTAGAGCGGCAATATCTGAGAAGCGCCTTTTCGAAGTCCAAAAAAGCACAGAATACTTTTCAGTGATCATGCAGAGGTAAAATATCTGCTCCATACACCCTACATTTTAGATCGCCTTTTAGATCTGTCTTGCATGCTGCTCCCTAAAATGATAATTATATAAGACAATTAAAATATATTATATTTTTTCTTTTTAAACATGTAAAATTAAATTTTAAATCTGTAAATTATAGCAGATATTCGAGTAACAAATAAGGCATTTTGAGCAATGGAGCCCATACACGATGAATATGGACAAATGAGTTATAGGTAATTTACGTCGGTTCGTATCGCTCGTTTCGGAGCAAATGTGAATATCAAATGAGTGTTTAAGCCGCCCATTTGGATCACTCTCGGCTGATGCCAATCATTTCAAAATGGACGCTTGCGGTGTTCACTCGATGACTGTTAATTACTCGATCACTTTATAGTGATTAACTTCCATATATATTATACATTTACATATATATATTGAATACGATCGTAAGGCTTATTTCAATAAAATTAAATATTACTTAAAATAATTATTTCAATCTGTAGTCTGTAGCTTTAACTAAATGGTAATTTCTAGAAATCATTTAAAAGGCTATCATAAAATTGTAGAGTTCAGTTTTGTTTTTTGTACAATTTCTTTTAACGATATTCATTTTTAGAAATAATATTGTTTGTTTGTTTTCAAATGCAATGCAATATTTCATAACCAGAATTACTTGAAGGATATGAAATGAGATTTAGATTCACTATATTTGTTGATACGATACGGGAAAGGAATAGATATCCACCGAAGTTGTATCATCACTATATCACAAGTTGATATAAATAAAGCCTGATCTCGTACAGATTGAATACTTAAACTAAAGGGTCGTATTGTTATTCACCCCAGTAAGCCAACCGAATAACCAGACTTCGTCTTCGTCTATAATTGTAACACTTGATCGACTTAAGTCAAAAAACAAAGAGAAAGTTTTATAATGTTTTCTGAAGAAGTATAAGAAGTGATTACTGTATACATAAAAAGTTAAAGTTTATAATAAAAGCCTATTGTGAAAATGCTATTATTACTATAGAATATGCATTGTGAATAAATGTAATATTTTTGGCACTATTTTCATCAAGATACTTTTACTTTACTTAAAAACTAGTTCTTTGAGATTATAAGGGGAATGCGGAGAATAGAGAACCATTATACGAAATACAAAGAACGTGAGTATCCCGGCCAAGTCGAATTGGGAGTCACATGAGCTTTTTACAAAATTATGATAGAAGTATAGACGCTACAAATTATAAAAAAATTATAAATCAAAATCCATTTGTAATAATTGTAATCAAACACACTAGATGATTTAATAATATCGAGACTTCACAAACACAAAATTCTTGAGTCTCTCTTCCCATTTTTATATTTTATAAGTTGGGAAACGAACCAACTATATAGACAAGCTGTAAACTTGATTATAGTATCGAAGGAAACAACAAATACGAGAGAGAAAATCAAAGCAAAAGAAACTATATTTAATACAACATTGTACACAATTCTGATAAATATTATATATATATAATATATTATATATATATATATATATATATATATATATATATATATATATATATATATATATATATTATATATATATATATATATATATATATATATATATATATATATATATGTATATATATATATATATATATATATATATATATATATATATATATATATATATATATATATATATATATATATATTACCTATTAAATTAATATATATTCATACTAATTAATAAGAATTTTCATGTATGTTTTATTGTTAACTTTTAATTTTAGAATATAATAAATGTTGTAATGATAAAACACAATGTTGAAGACGAAAATATTTAAGAATGTTGTATTTCGGCCGCAATAACTCTTTTTTCAAGGTCTTACATTTTTAGGTAGTGACATCTTATTTGCTCCCGTAATGCGTCGTAGCGTATTTTCAAAATAAAATGTGTCAGTTTTACGACATCACAAGTAGGTATATTTAAGTACATTGAGTTGTTTTAAACAATGAAAATGTGAGTTTTAGGTATGGCTTGATATCAATAAATATACATTTTCTTCGAAAGCCATTTTTGTTAAAATCAATTCAAGAAGCACACGAAAAAACTATTCAATCGCGTAAAGCCGACAATCGGAGGGAAAAGCGCGCGGCGGCACCACGTCGCCCCGCGTACTCGAACTTTGACAGTTTATATGACCCGTGTAATGGTGCCTTAAACTAAATAAAGCTTTGCATTTGGCTCGTGTATCGCGAGCGCCGTCACGCCCCTAGCTTTGTCTCGACGCCGAGATTACAACTTTCCGACTCTATCTGAGTAAATAGAGTGGCCTCTTACAATACTTTATGAAACGAAAAGAGCTAAAAAGATCCTACTTTCCTTACATAAAATAAAATTGATATTGCTATGGGATATCTGTTGCATTATACTCACTTTTAATCAGAGGCTTGGGGAGTACTTCACTTTATCGTATGCACCTAAGTTATAATTGCTACAGTATGAAAATATATCGCAAGATTTAGTTCGTGAATAAATATGGTGTTTTAAATATAAAACTATGCGCAGTAGTTGACTGGTGTAGCTGACATCGCCTCAGGCAGTTTGGGCCTAGGGCTGGTCGTTTATGCAAATTTATAAGAGAAATTGAATAACTCCACTTTTGGTTCAATTGTCATGCAAATGGGTAGGAACAAAATTTTAGGTGTAATAAAGGTAGTATAAGCTTTATTTTTGAGTAACATAATAAAACAATAAATGTATATTTTTTTAAATTATGTAGGTACAGTGTTAATGGTTAATGGTTTAAAACCATAGTGACTTTATGGTACTCAACATAATATATTTTTATTTCGGTGCAGGAATACTTTTTTTAGAATAGCTTGTGTCAATGTTAAAAATCAAAAGGTTTTATTAAACATTTCAGCTGCATTAATATCAGGATATAATAATGACTTGTGTCATAGATCTGTGTTATATACTCAATTCTTAAAAGTACCTAAGGGGTTATTCTAAAGTAAGGTCGTAAGATGGGCAGCGAGAAGCTCTTTAGTCTCTGTCCGATTTCCAGATATTATGTCTTGAGTGGTGGAATTCAATGTCTCGTTTTGTTACCAGGTACTAAGTAACACATATCTATTAAAGTTACCAACAACAAATAAAAATATAAACATAAATAACATGCTTGTATATTTATCACTCGAAATAGAAGAAAACAGATTCACATATACATAGTTATGTGATATGATTTCTTACACGAGAATATTTTAGTAAGCCGTTAACTTCTCATATCCCTTGTCAGCAGCGGCAAAACAAAGTAATTTCGATTCAGCTTTAGCAGAAACGCGCCCTAGCAAATATACATTACGATTTGTAAGAAAACACGAATGTTTATTCATACGTTTGCTGAATGAACGCCTTTCAAGCTTTGCCAATATAAATAAAACAAAACCTATCGCAACGTTGCTATCGTTAGCTATATACACTAATATGCATAAGTTTATAATTTTATTAAATTTCGTAAGTTAAATATTTTGCTAAAGTAATTTTTTTTAATATATGTCCTACATAATTATACTGTTATTTCAAAAAGAAGAAAACAGATACTAGTACACAACTTATCCAATTAGAAATTATAAATTACATTTGTTACTAATATCTATATTTGCGTCAATTACATATGCTTTAATCAAGCAGATTCGCGAAAGGGTTTCACAGCTCAATCAAACTTTGGCAATCATCACGCCTATCTAATCTCCCGGGTAACAATGTAACATTGGGCCCACGGATCACCTTAGCAGTCCCATTTTACGCATGAAGATAACAAATCCAATAGCCGTATGTGTCATTGTTTGCTTGTAAATAATAATGTAATAAAATCACACATATATTAAGATTGCTATACATATATTATGCTATGTTAGGTTAGGATAGGAATCATCAATTTTATGACTTTACCGTATGAGATCTTCAGTATTTGTTCACTAAATCATAAAAGGGACATCATTCATTCATATTGAAATTTTAATTACCTTATTATATATTTTTTTGCTATTTCATGACAAAGGTTATAAAATGAATTATTCTAGAATGTGAAATTAAATCACTATTTATTTAGTGCTCATCCACAATTTCAAAATATCGGGGCAAAACAAATAGAAGGAAAAAAGCGGAACATAAGTAAACAGTCGCCATTGATATTTGTTTTTGTATTTAACTCCATATTATGCTATATTAAATTCTTTTTTTGCGTAAAGTCAATTTTATAGAATATGCGTTCGTCAGGGAATGATATTTGCTATAGTAGACATTTTTAATTTCCGGCGGCCCCGGTGCTTCCGCTACGAAAAAGTGTTAATTGAATACAAACGCGTTCGGGAAGATATATAACTGATCTAAATTGATGTTGATTTTAAAACAGTAAATTTAAAACTTTATGTATTTTTACACAAACCTAGGCTTAGAAAAAAAAATTAGAGAGCAATATATAACAATAACAGAATTCACTCGTCAGAATTTGTATCTAGTTTTTCTATCTGTTTGCGTGTTTTTGCGCTAACCCGAAAAAAATTATACCTTATATAAAACGCAGTTCCCGTAAACAAAATATCGATCAATAGAGAGTTGTACACGTCACCAAGAGTTCCGTATTAATTTCATGATGGAGCCTAGTGTAAGGACCCTCCGTTCTCCACATTCCGTTAATTTTTTGCGACATTACGTGTTTGATGAGTAACTCAATGCCGTGTTCTGTCATGTTACCAGAACGAGGAAATGATAAAATAATTCATTCCCCCAACCCACAACTGTCATACTTACAGTCAGACGCTGTGCCGTTGCGCTACAACGGCCTTACAACAAATATTAAAAATAACTACGAATATGAAATGTATTAACATAAATTACACTTAATATTATAATATATGACAATATGAAATGTATTCTCTGAATTTTGAACATAGAAAATATTTATGCGTAATATTTGTAAACGTTCTGACATTTGCCAATCAAACTAAGTCCTATTGAGATCAACCCCAAAATAGTACCTACCTAAGTGAATCTATTCGTTTTGACCGGTTCGTTGTATCCGATCTGGAATAACACGGATTCGACGAAAACAGGGAAATCTTAATTGAATTATTCATATGGGGCATAAATAAATTGATGTGACAATAAAATCCAAAATCAAATTATAAATGAATTGGAAAATGATCTAGTTAGGCAGTGAATTTTTTTATTATTATGATCGTTTATTACTTGAGCTACCTATATGATTATTAAATTAGTATCGTTTTGAAATTCACATTACAAATCTCCGATGTTCTCGGATTAATTTTACTTTTAGTATAAATAAGTATATTTGCGTATAAATCTTCCCTTCGAAACCCTCTGTCTGCTTAAGAAAACGCATACACAATTTATTTGGTGTTTTTGTGAAAAAAAAAACATTTTATGCACATACCGTACGTGAGCTGATTCTTATAGTTTTTATTTATTAGAAACAAACATCGACACGTAAATTAATCACAGTATCAATAATTGCAATTCACAAATGGAATTCATTTATTCATTGTTAATTATAATAATATGTTTTATTATTAATCTATCGCCATTTTTACCTAGGCTCTACAAATTGAATAATAGAACACAAAATAGAATACAAAATATTTCTATATTTTTCATACTTTTTTATGTTCATAACGTAATGTAAAATAATATTTATATTGAACTAAAAAACTATTATATTAACTTTTTCTTTCCAGTTGTATTTAAATCACATAGAATAATTTATAAAAACAATATGTTTTTATTCGATTATTGCATAATTTATCTTCACTTGAGAGAAATTAATGCAAATTAACTATGTCTATTTCTTTATTCTTCCTACAGTTTCTGCATTGATAACCAGAATTAAGTTTTCCTTGAAGAAGAAGGTTTTACTATTCCATAATTAATTTATATTTTCTTTTTACTGGAACAGCATGAAACACTTCACAGCCAGAAAGACAAACCAAAATTCCACTCTGTTATTGTAATTATTTTATGTTGTGTACAAACACACGTGCAAGAGATATAGATACACGTACACAGTGTGTACGTGTAGGTATCTTTTAATCCTTTTATTAGATATATTTGTTAAATTAGTCGCCAAAATGTTTGACTTTTATATCGGTAGCACTTCTGGAAAGTTTGGCTTAAACAGACAACACATTTGAGCCACTTTTGGACACATTACTTATTGTCGAATTATGTCTAATGAAATTCAATCTACGACTCTTTTCTGTAAGGGGATCAAACCCACGCCTGTTACATGCATATATGTAACTGTGATTAAAACATTTTTTAAGCTTTGCTTTTAAAAGAAAATACATTATTAATACCAAAGAAAATATAAAAACACTAAATGTCTCAAGAGTATGCATATACTCCGGCTAACACTATGCTATCGCCGTGCTGCATTAAAGTAAGATGTCTGAAGAATATATAAAAAGAATACCACGGTTAAAAATAACGTACGTACAGATGTTACATTTGCATGAGTGTAAAATTTCTAAATAATGGAAGCTGTCCAAGGCGGGACGTTGAAAAGATGTCACGGGAAAACACCCGGGACGTTGAGAAAATAGTTCCTGGAAAAATTAGCATTAGATATGAGTCGATGTTAATGTTGCTCTCTACTTTATTGCCTCACACCATTCACGCTACAGTCTAGAATACTAATACTTTTTACTTATAGAACAAAAGGTATATTAGTAAGCCATAAAACTAAGTACATAGTATATACTTTCTTTTATGATGTACTATTTATAAAGTCATGAAAATCTAGTTTTAAGTAAAGTCAAAGCAACATTTTAAAGAATTCATAAGAAGAATATCGGTCAAATGCGAGTAGTACTCGTTTGCTATGACTTTAATATAATTGTAAAGGATATTATCATTATAAAATTGATTCATAATTATTTTTAAAAAACAAAAAACTTTGTAAATCTTATTTTATTTTATCATTAAAACACAAACTTCCTAAGTTATTTATTTCTGTATATGTGTAAGAGTAAGCTAATTATTAAATTTTATTGCTATGCCACCCCAATTGTCATCATCCTAGAACATAAAGAAATCTGAAATATTTTCACCAATTGGTGCAAAAGTAAAGTGGGAGCCACCAGATTTATAGGGCGCCGAGTGCGTGCTTTAATAAAAAAATACAAAGGTAACTTACGACAACTTATTGCCAGTCTGGCAATATATTTGACTCTTATGCTCACGTATGAAAACTAAAACTATTTTCATTGTCCATGAACTTATCTACGAGAAAATTCAGTAATATATCTATTTACATGTATATATACAGTTTTAATTGTAAATATATTGTATTATTTTAAAGAACCTACAACCTACCATGTTAACTTTTAAATAATATTTATATATGTAAGGAAATTTAATATTTATTTTTGATATCAATTTGTTAATCTATATATACGTATTTGATATTATTGTATGAATATCTACGCGTTTCAGGGAACTAGGAGATGGTGGGTCGAGAGGTTTGGACAGTGTCTGTAACTCAAAACTGTCACGATCACGCGGGTCGTCTGTTGTATAGCATCCCTTACCCTTCCCCTGTACTTGAGCATCTGTTTTTTCACACAATATTAATAGATCTTCTCTGCTTTTTGTACGACGTCAGTTCAACGAACAAAATATTTTTTTTATGTGGTCAGTGGCCACATACTTACATTTTTAGGCATTAGTAATATAATATTAAAACTTATACGTAACCGAAAATTAAAAAATTGCATGTTTAATCGATTCTAGAGTCTATGTATAAAAATAAAGTCTCTAGTGTATATTTTATGTGTAGATATATATATATATATATATATATATATATATATATATATATATATATATATATATATATATATATATATATATATATATATATATATATATATATATATATAACATACTATACATATCCTTAACTCAAATTTTACTTTAGATTTAATTTAATACAATAAAACTGCCGTTAAACTGAAAACTTTACACCCTTTTCATTTTATATTTAATGCGAGTCGTAATCTGGCATGAGTATTTCTATTACAACAAAGCATAAAGACAAGCAGCTAAAAGTAGAACGACAACGTCTTAAGTTTTGGCCGGATTCGGAGTTGGCAGGGGTCGGCCAGATTCAGATAATGTCACCATAACAGATTATATCTTGGCACCAAGTCAGCTTTCCCGCAGATATTCAAGAAATCACAGACGCATTTTATGCGATTCCTTTGTAAGTCTAATGACAATAAAATATTTCTAAATCATTGCAATTTCACATTCACCCATTTAATAGATATTAAAATATTTTAAGACTATTTTATTCTTAAAAAATCACAATTATTTTCTGTTAATTTATTAAATTCTAAATAATTAAAAGAAGTCATTCAAAAATTAGGCATAATGTTTCACGTAAATGGCACAACCTAATTAAATGGCCGAATTCATAATCCGGGATTACTGTTAAGCACAATGCTACTTATTATATTGCATAAGTATGTAAGGTATAATAGCCATTTGTCATGTCATATTGATGACGTTATCTGCATGAGCTACATTGAGGAATTTAGATCTGCGTAATCTACGTCAAAGGAAGATATGCATATATCCGTTGCTACTCTCGATCCATACGATTATGGCATTTTATAATAATATTTAAGAACAATATTAATATAAAAAGTATGTGATATATTTAATTTATACAATCGGAAACAAATGAAGCAAAATTATTCTTTACATCGGATTACAAGAAGTTATTACAATGTCGCTAAATATTGGAAAAAATGGCTTTTTATTAGACTACATATTATTTTGGCAGGCAGGCTAAGTATAAAGATTTCTCTAGAGAAATGTTATTAAGAGACACAGTCAAATTTTTAAACTTATAATGAAACATAAGCTTAAACTTATAATTAAACATAAGACCTATTTCTGTACATTTACAAGCACCGCACAACTTCAAGTCTATATTTATAATCTAGAGAACTGGTTTAATTTCTCAAGTTAATACTTTTAACATTACATCTTAACCGAAGTTCGCTACAGTATAATCCTATTAGTAGAAGACGGGTCCAGGTGTGGCCCGCAGCAGACCACGTGTAATTGCCGCAATAAATCCTGCCACGACGACTTATGCCACCCACTGCTGCCTGCGTCCCGACTCCCGACCCGCGACAATTAAATCACGATGAATTATGGAATACGATTAATTACTCAATATTTGGAATACAAAACACATACTCAAATACTTAGCTTACGATAACTTATAACTTAATTTTGTAAAATAGTCATAGGTATGTTTACAGTTTTATCATATTTTATATTTTTGAGTTTAAGCGTACAATTTTAGACGGTTTCTTTAAAATTATCTAACACCATAAATATTTTATAAATATAAAAATAATCCCTTAAATCTATAGTTCCCTATTACATCTATGTATATTTAGCGAACGTTCGCGAACTACTCTAGCTAGTTTGACCAGCTAGACACGGTTGAATGCGAATTGCCGCATTTGAGGTCAGTGGCATGCTGTTGGAGACCCCTACAATCAGTGTAGCATAAAAAACTGATGACGACGATGATGATGATCACAAATTAAATGTATCAAATTTCCGTTTGAACGAAAAATTATGTGTAATCCAACGTGCAACCAGTCTGAGCGTTGATATAAGAAATATTGAAATACTCTATAAAACATTGTAATTGTTTAGGTAAAACTAGAACAGGACGCTAGTTTTATAATGTAGATAAATACTCGATTTCATATATATAGGCATGCGTGTGTAATAAAGTCACTTTATTTTCGGGTGCTGCTATCATTAAGTCCGCGATCGTAACCCCTTGATGGTGGTCGTAACTTGTTTATAGTACTGTATCGCTTAAAATTAGAAGGCCTTAGACGGTATAATTTTTCCTTGGTGTTGGTCTTACACATCTCAATACGCAGTAAATTACGCGTACAATGATATACATTATCTAACATCAAAGTTACTGTTTTCTTAGAAATATCTTAATAAATGTGCATTTATTTCTTTCGTCTTAATAAATGCTCGAGTCTGCTTTCTTTTCGAAGGTGAAAAAACAACGCTTTATTGGCTGCTTTTGCCGTCTACCTTCGTCAAAGTCAATTAACATAAGAAGATCATGAAAAGGCAGGAGATAAAACGCCCTTAAAGGTAACATATTTTTTAATTAAATTTAATAGAGTTTAAAAATATAAAATTGTAATGTGTTTTTTAGTTATTTATTTTTTATATTATTAAAATAAATTGAATCAAAAATTGTAGACATAATAAATTTATATCTAGAATGAATACAATTAAATAACATACTTATTATGAATGTAAATTATTTAAATTTACATAAACTTGTCTAAAATTGATGCATACACGGAAGTAGTGTTGTTCAAAAATAATTTCGATTTTTATGTTGCTGATCGAGAACTGCCAACACCACGGACTCATGAAGAAAGAATATTGTTACATATAAAAGAATAAAAAGTAAAATTTTACCCACTATCATTATTCTTTGACTTATACCATTTTACTTTACATTGACTTATACCACTTAAATATTGATGAAATTTACCATGCCTTGTTCGAACATTTGTATTAATTAGCTAGGACCGACTTATTAGCCACTAATTGAAAAAGACAAACACAACATTTACGACTATATTTTATACTAAAGAAGACATTATTTTTAAGTCGATGTCTGTCATGTATAATATTTGTTCAAATAAGGCGTCAAGAAACTTGGATATTATGAAATTCTTAATTCAAAAAAATATTATATTTAATTTAGTTGTAGGTTAAGTTTAAATAGAAGTCACCTCACACAAAAAATATTTCAACTTGGCTTAATATGAAAAGGTTGTACTTGTAGCCACGTAAGCTGCATTTTCTTTATGACACAGTGCGATGCCATCTTGCATAGATAAACATTTTCGTAATATTCATTTTTTCATATTCATATTCATATTGAGGTAAATACTTAACAAAATTTAAAATAAAAGCATTTACCACAGCATTTCCACAGTCACAAACAAATAAATAAAAAAATATCTGACTAGTCGGTTGTATAGAGGCCGACTAATCGGCCAAACCGATCATTTGTAATATTTCAATAATTGAAATATTCTATGAGTAATGACTAGACCAAAAGAAATGGAAATTGTCTCAGAGTATATCTATCGAAAAACGACGACAAACGAATTTCATCCAAATCATTGTGGACAACACATCATCAATTTTATCCAAATCATTTTATCAAATCAAGTTATTTAATTGGAAACTGATTGTTAAAGGCAAATTGCTTTGTTTTTCTTTTAATAGTTAAGACTTATTAAAAATATTAATAAGCAATAAAAAATTGTATTTAAGTAACATATTTTATAATATATACAAGCAAACAAATATGTATGAAGCCGGATAGTCAACGCACTTAGCCGACTATTCGCCCACTAGTCGCTGACTACAAAAGAGGCCGGCGTCTGGTCGCCCGCTAGTCGACACAGCTCTACTTATTACATAAAATAATAAAGAAATAAAACCAAATAAACGAGTATACTTAAATTTCTTAAAAATATTAATAATAGTTAAATTAAGTTTAAGCTTATATAAAATGAAATAAGGAGCTGATATTGATGTATATATTATAATTATATTTGTAACTTTTAAGTAAGCACTTTAAGAAAATTTCAGCATCTTTTAAAATTAAATCCCTAGAATTTGTATATTAAATAGAATATAACATTGATATATGTCATAGCATAATGCTTAAAAATAATATAAGCATGAAATAAAAATGATTGTTACATATAAACATATAAATAAATAAATATTATTAGTTTACATTTAAAGATAGCGAGGTAGGAAATGGTAGGTAGTGTGTTATAAAGGGCGTTCAAAGGCTCGCGAGGAGCGTGTCCGGTTTCCGGCGTCCCCGACTATTCAATTTAAGCGGCCCGCGACAAACTCCATTGATTGTTTCGATATTCCGGTCACAAATAGAACAAACTCTTTCGATTTTCAAGTAGAATAAGCCTTGCCAAGTTAGAGTACTAGTATTTTCGATTTAGAACTTCTTGTACTTCAATTCATCCGTTAAGTATTATAACTCATATTTAATATAAAATATAATTTATATCTACAAAGCACAATATATACAAATATATATATAACAAATTATACTAGATATATGAATTATATATTGTTAATTATTGTAAAAGGTATAAAGACAATGAAAATGTGTAAATATTGTTCTTTATCTGGAACATATTTTAATTACTTTGTTAATTAATTTTATTGCACTTGTTAGTTTAAATTTCATTACTAACTGTACTTCTGGATTACTTCTTCAATATATATTGAAATAATAAAGGCATTTGTATTTTCTTCATGTTGCCCCTGCATATGCCAGCTTTCCGCCGGCGCCGGTAAGGCACAATGGTAGCCGCTGTGATTTAGTTTTATTGTCATTCACCCCAGTCACTATATACTGATTTATTCAAAGAATATCTTTGCTGTTTGTTTGCAAAGAGTGGTATTATAAAAACTATTGTAACCCCTTTATTTATAAAATAAGATTTTTTTTATATTAGATACATATAGCTATTAGATAGCATTTACCTGCGGCCTCGCCGGCGTGCTAATGGTGCTAATGTGCGTGGTAACTTTCATCGTAGTTACAGGTAGGTTCCATCGAATCTATTCACTTGATGTAATGTAGTGTATAGTCTAACACAATAAAATAAATTCAAGCTTCTTAAGAAACAATCAAATAAATTCTAAGATGTTTTAGATTCAAACGAGTAGATCTTAAGATTAGCAAGTTCAATAAAAGAAAATTTTCAGGTTTATAAAATTAACATAAAAATTATTTTAGTTTTTTTTTCTTAATTTCCGCCATTTTAAACATAATGTTTCAATTTTGAAACGTTTAAAAATATTTCAAATATCAAAACATTTTATATTTTGTAATAGATTATAGATTTTAATCAGTTTATTTTTTTTAATAGGTTCAGTAGACTTAAGGATGGTGTGGTGGTGGCTAATATCCTATAAAGCAAAAATAAAAATCATGTATATTATATATACGCTTTCTTTTACTCTCTATTCGGGTCAATCTAATATCTATCTTGACTGTAAATTCGACTGCTGTGGTTTCGCTACGCACTCGATACGTATTATCTTCATTTAACCATCCCACAACGACAAAGCGCGGTGTTGAAATCTGCCATTCAACCTGCAGTGTCTCGAATTTGGGTGGGCGAAGAAGAACGGAGTATCTTGACACTAGGTTCCTTATACCAACCGGAATATGTGCGACAAAATGTAGAACTGAGGAAGAGGAAAAAAAATAAGATTTATATTTATTGCAGTTAAGCCTCCGTGTTTTTAATCATCACTGATTTTCCACCCCAATGACTATACATTAATACCGTTTATTAGCTGCCCATTACTTTCGACCGTGACGGCATATGATAGGGGATCGTAATATAACCTTCATGTTATTATTACACCTAGTTGTTTACCTTGCACTATTATGCGCTCAGGTATTTGAATAATAATTTTATACTGGCCGTAACATTATTAAGGGTAGTTTAACCCGACATTCCGTCGCCATTTGTGGATTATCAGTAGAAAATATTAACACATAGAATATTTCAGTTATTGCTCATTTATTTAGCAAGTTACATAATTAAAAATAAAAAAAGTAGTCATTCTGATACATTGTGTCTTAAAAAAAATTACCTACATAACTTTCAAGTCTTCAAAGTCTTCTTTGACTTATACTCATCAACAAAGCGCTTACTCAGATATGTTAAATATCAAGAGATTGAGTCGAGGTCGAAGACAGTCATCATATAGCTATAAAAATTGTTTCACTGAAATCATAAACCGATCTGTTTCGGCGATGAATCGACGCTGTTAACCCGTATCACTTGAAACTGCCTCCATTTCGTCCGAAGAGATGATCTTTTGCTGAGACGTGACCGAACGATCCAATAAAATCACCGAATACAAGCAGTAGATCGATATTTAATAATAAAATTAATAATGACGCTTGTCAGTTTGAATTCGTCAACTCAAGTTTTGAATTTAATCAATATATTAACTAGCGACCCGCTCGCGGCTTCGCCCGTTTATGTTAGCTAGATCGCGTTCGTTTTAATATTTTATACCTATATAACAATGCAATTCGATTTTCACGTCGTCTTTTTTTAATAACTCTCGCATGTTATATATTATAACGTAAACCTATTTATAATAAACATATAGCCTGTAAGCAGATTATTTATTTATTTTAAGATCACTCATTTTTTTGTAAATCACTCTGTCCGTCTGTATGTCCGTCTGTCTGTATGTCAGTCTGTCTGTCAGGACTATTTTCACCAAATCACGTGGAAGAATCAAGCTGAAATTGATATCAAATATCCAAATCGATAACCTCTTCAGGCACAGTAAATATCGAACTTCTAAGTCAACGCAATCAAAAGATATGAACGTTTATTCTTAATTTTTGCATTTCGTATTAAAATCGTCGTGCAATCAAAACCTACAGGGTCAGGCCTTCATCCTAGAGTTATGAAATTTGGCAATAAGTTAAAGCTTATAATACAACCAAACCATTAGTTACAATTTAAATTTATATACATAAATAAAAAAAATAAATTTATGTATATAAATTTAAATTGTAACTAATGGTTTTTATCTGGGACTTGGGAGAAAAGTTTATACTGTAGTTCATTTGATACAAAATTATTGTCGACTCTTGTTAGTTGTATTCCATTGACCTAGACTTAGAACTTACAGTATATATAAAGAATTAAATCTCAAATTTGAAAATTTATAAGTTAAATGCAGAAATAAGCCTGAAATGGCTTGTATTTGTAGTTAATTTCATACAAAGTGAGTAGATACGACTGCAAATTTAAGTTTGTCATTTTCTATAGTAGTGTTTTCATCATCGGAATATGTACAATCTTGAAATTGGTAGGAAATAGGTACGGAACCCTCGGTGCGCGAGTACTAAAGTACTACTCGCACTGGACCGATATTTTTCATTTTTAAATATACCCCCCATCCTTGGCGTTCTTTATTCTAATCCCCACAAATGTACTACTAATATATTCTATTTTTAACATTGTCAAGGTTTAAAAAAATATTAATATTATACTAAAAAAAGTAATTTGAACTTACATAATTCTCATATCACAAAAAAGTAATTTATTTGAACAAATCTATGATATAATTTAGCTTCACTTGACGTAATTAAAATATGCCTATTTTTTCTACGGAAACCTCATTGAACGCCAGGATGACAACTATTCTATATATTGATTTAGGCTTTAAGCTGTCAAAATTTATTCATTCTGTAGTAGATACCCGTAGCAATCAAAGTACTTCTTTTTTAGGAAAACTGTTGAAATACTGAAATTCATCAATTCCCATTTTTTTGCCAGTAGCTTTTACGTGATTCGCGAATAAATAAACAAACATACGGACAAAAAATCAAATAAGCTAATCTAGCTTTTATTTTTAAAATAATTATAACGATAGATTAACGACATATAAATCGACCCATTAAGTAATACATTTTAAAATCTTTTATGAACATAGTTTCGTTTCTGACTTTCACTTTTCTTATAATATCTGTAAACAGATGTTATTCATTGAAATAAAATTTTCGCATCACGCTGGCGGGATTTTTTTTATTTTTATTAACATCTGCAGACCGTAGATGAAATTGACGGGATTGCAAGCTTCGCACTGTACTGACGTATTCACTACGCTCATACGGCCCGAACCTTTCTCTTATCCTTGGAAATTTTAAATATTTAATTCATAAATATTCTATAATTTTCGCCGGCGTTCTGTCGCCGTGTCGCTTTTGTGACGTCGTGGTGACGTCACCAACCCCACCCCCTCGCGCCTCGCACCTCTCCGGAGCAGGAACTTCCGCGGGCACCGCTTCTGCGCGGAGCATGCCCCTTATCGGTCCCTTGCCGACCGCAACCGAATCCGGCCTTGTGTCAGTCTCCAGTGGCATCACTGAGTTGGGCCGTTCTATGGCCAGGCCCGCTTTTGGGGCGAACTCCCGGACACTAGAGGCGCGCGACTTGAAAGCGCGCTCCACTAGTGTTTCCGGCCCCCAACTGGCGGTCTCAGTGCCCCCCGCGGGTGTTGTTACCACCTCCCCGCGTGGAACAGACCCAACTATAACGCCGCAGCGGGCTTCCAGGCCCGCAGCTAGAGAGGTACAACCCTCTAAGAGGTCACCATCCGCGCCGTCTCGGTATGAGGCGGAGCTGTCGCCCAGAACGCAGCTGCATAGGGACATGATCCTTGTGTCCCATTTGCGGCAGCGTGGGGCTATCTCCAAGTCGTTGCTGGAACATATTTGCATGTTCCTCAACGATAAAGAGAGAGAGCTCGCGAGCGCCGACACCGCAGATATCGGGATGGAGGAGGCGCCGACATCAGCCCTCACCCCTGTCCGGAGACCCAGGCCCGGTGATGAGGCCCCCGAATCCGATCCAAAAAGGCTTTGCGCGCAACCGCGCCCCACCGCCCCGGGAGCCTCTAGGGACCCACGCCTTCAGGCACAGAATTCAGCGCCTAAAATTGTCGCACCCAATACCGCTACCACCATCAGCACCATGGGTGCCGCTACTGATAGCTCGGTCACCTTTGCCGATGCGCTCCGGGCAGGAAGCCCGAGCCAGGCGGTGCAGGCGGCACCGGCTCCAGCAGCTGCACCCGCCCCAAAACCGAGGCCTCGCTACCCACCTCTCGTTGTGGAGACCCTGCCCAACTGGGCGACCCACTTCCGGGTGCTCAAAGAGAGGTTGGGACACGCACCCAACGCGCGCCCATTTGGGAAAGGTGTGCACTTCTCTCCAGAGTCGGAGGGCGAATATCGAACAATCCAGCGGTACCTCGCCAACCTGGAGATCACGGAAAAGATCAGCTGGTTCTCCTACGCACTCCCCTCGGAAATGAGTCGCAAGGTGGCCATCAGGGGGCTTCCTGTGACGACCACTCCTGAGGAGATCACGGAGGCGCTGGGAGAACTTGGGTATCAGGCCGAGTATGTCCGGCCGATCCGGGCGAGGAAAGGTCGGCCGGGCTGTATCTTCTTTGCGGTCCTGGCCAATACCCCGGACCTCGTGCCAGGCATCTACAGCATCAAGGAGTTGCTGTACATGCCTGGTGTCAAAATAGAAGCCTGGCGCAGCCGGAAGGGCCCAGCACAGTGTCACCGCTGCCAGGCCTTCCGGCACTCGAGCCATGGGTGCCACCGCAGATTGGCCTGCGTGAGATGCGGAGAAGAGCATCGCGCGCAGGACTGCCACGTGCGCCAACTGTGGGGGGGCCCATCCAGCCAATTATTCTTCGTGCCCTCAAATAAAGAGGGAACTCAGGAATAAGAAGGCTGGTACACTGGCCCTCACAGCTGCCTCTAAGCCTCCGGCATCGGTCGTCCCGGTCCCTACCAACATGGTAGCCGCGGACGCACAGGCCTCTTCTTTGATGGCTCCGGCCAATCCGCCTTCTACAAGGGATGGCGGAGTCAGCCGTAGTGCCTCTAAGAAGAGGTCTAAGGGTAAGAGGAAGAAGGGGACGGCCTGTTCTTCTGCCCCAACCAGCCAACCCACCGCAGTCCGTGCAGCCCCTGATGCTGCACAAGCCTCCCGGAGCCAGGCTGCTACAGTTTCGAGCGATAACCGCGCGTCCCTTGACAGGGCCATCGACGTCCTCAAGGACGTCCTTGTTGCCCTCAAGGAGAACCGTGACCCTGTCGAGGTCGTGCTGTCAGGCATGATGCGTTTGCTCACTAATGGCTGAGCTACGCATCATGTTCTGGAACGCCTGTTCTCTGAGAAACAAAGCCCACTTCCTCCGGCTTCTTCTCAGAGAACAAAACATAGATGTGGCTCTCATAAATGAGACCCATCTGAGAGCCTCAGAGCCCCTAGCCATCCCAGGCTACCACACCCTACGCCTGGACGCTGAGGAAAACGCGTGGCGCGGCCTCCTCATCGCAGTCAGACGCAGCCTTCCTCACCTTCCTCTTCCTGATTTGGCTACGATGTCATTCCATTCCCTGGGGATCGATGTAATGGTTGGCAGGCAACCTGTCAGGCTGTATGCCATCTACCGACCCCCCAACTCCACGCTAAGACTTAGCGAAGTGAAGCTTGTCCTTGGTAGTACAACCCCCACCATTGCGGCAGGGGACTGGAACGCCAAACACCAAGCGTGGCGCTGCCACATTGCGTGCACCACGGGTAGGAAGCTGTTCGAGGACGCCGACAGGAATGGGTATGTAGTGGAAGGGCCTGACGAGCCCACCCACTACTCTCATAATAGCAACTTCCCCGGGACCACGATCGACCTGATCGTCCACAAAGGGGTCGATGCTAGCTCGGTGTCCCTCGAACAGCCGGAATCCCTACCTGATGCCTATGGGTCTGACCACCTCCCCGTCCTCTTTGCCGTACGGGGAACGCCAGCAATCGCAGTGCACCCCTCTTTACGTAGGGGACGAATCTGCTGGCCCCGCTTCGGGGCCCTCGCTGCCCAGCTGACTCGGCCACGAGAGGAACCGCTTGATGATCCGCCTAGTGTCGATAGACTTGAGGCGTCGATCACAGCGACGATCCAGACTGCCCTCCGTGAGGTGCCATCTCTCCTACCCTGTATTCCATGTACACCAATGACATCGCAGTTCACGACAATGTCACACTGGCCCTCTATGCCGATGACATTGCGTTCCTGGCTAAGTCCCTGAACCTCACCCACGCGGCTCTCAAACTCCAGCGTGCCCTCGACCTGCTACCGGACTGGTTTGCGGAGTGGAGGCTCACGATTAACGTGGCCAAGACCCAAGCGATTGCGTTTGGGCTCCACAAGCTGCCTCCTCCGCTTGTTCTCCAGGGTGAACAGGTCAAATGGTCCCGCCAAGTCACCTACCTGGGCGTCTCCATAGAAAGGAAACTTTCCATGTCGGTCCAGGTAGCCAAAGCCAGGAACGCAGCGCGAGCTGCACTGGCCCTGCTGCGTCCCTTATTCCGATCCCGCCTTCCCCTCCGCACCAGGCTGGGGTTGTACAAAACGTACGTCAGACCCCATCTGACGTACGCGTCCCCAGCTTGGTACTCCCTCACGAGACCTAGTCTTCGGTCTTAGGTCCTTGAGATGGTGCAAAATGTGGCTCTCCGACGAGTCGTCCAGGCTCCTAGATACGTGAGGAACGCTACCATTCAGCGCGACCTCCGTATCGAAAGCCTAGAGAGTCACATCACCCAGCTAGCTGCCCGCGTCTACCACGGAGCCGACGCCTCGGATCACCCTCACATCCGAGACATCGCTCCGTGGCACTCCCGTCCGCCGGACGCCCGAAGACTACCTCGAGACATCCTTCCCCCTCCTTCTGATTCCTGAGCTGCTACCATGGTCGCTGGTCGCCTAGGCTGAGCCTCCCCGGGATCACCCGAGGGTCTCATTCGGCCGGGCTGACCGCCCGGGTAGCGCTTAGCTCACTCCTTTCGTCCAGTCCTTCTAAATCTTGTCCCTCTTAAGGACATTTTACCTCGGGCCAAACGCCCAACCCAAGGACCCGCCCATATTCATGGGCGGCGGAAGAGCCAAACGGCAAGAGGGCACTGCCCTGAAGCCGTTTTCCTCTCCCGCGGGTCGAGAGAGAGAATACATCTCCCCATGAAATTGACGTAGTATTAAAGTATAGAAAACTCAATGTTCATAAAACATTTTAAAAATGCATTAATGGGTCGATTTATATAGCACTAAGCTATCCTTATGGTTATTGAAATATAAGTTAAAAAACTACACAGTGGATTTTTGGCCGTATGTTGCTATTGGCCAAAAAAATTTAAATTGATGAATTTCAACATTGCAACAGTTTTCTTAAAAAAATTAATGAATTAAATATTTTTCTCAATATTAAAAAATAAATAAATTTTGACAGCTTGACATCATATTGACCTAAATCAACATATAGAACAGTTGTCGTCCTGGCATTCAATCAGGTTTCCGTAGATACAAAATAGACATATTTTAATTACGTCGATTACTAGCAAGTGAAGCTAAATTATATATAATAGATTTTGTCGAATAAATTACTTAATTTCTTTGTAATATGAGCTTTATTTAAATTCAAATAACGTTTTTTTAGTAGAATATTTTATTTTAAGCATTGGCGATGCTTGAAATAGAATATAGATAGATAGTATGATTCGGATTATAAATTTCAAGTGTGGGAAGTGGATATTGTTTTTTTTACGCTATGATAGAAAAACTAGAACATAATCTCCTTAGACTAAATGTTAATTACATATACGTTTACGTTTTAATATATACATTCACGAAACATATAGGTACATTGATCGTGATTTTTAATAATAGACAAGAGTGATTAAAAAAAGACGACGAGAAAATCGAAGAATTGCATTGTTATGTAGGTATAAAATTTTAGAACGAACGCGATCTAGCTAATTTAAGCGGGCGGAGCCGCGAGCGCATCGCTAGTATAATAAATAATTTTGTTAAATTTGTCAAAATTGTTTAGCGATAAATAATTATATATAAAATTTATTAAAAAGATAGAACTTTTGCTACACCATATAAAGGAACTACCGACGCTATACTTTGATTCTGGATAACAATAAAACTAAATCATCGGGAAGTTATCTATCTTAGTAGTCGACGGGCCGGGAAAGCGAGCATGTGCACGAAAACATATTACTACGGATAACACGTTAAATAGCGCAATAAAATGATTCCTAGATTTCATAATTTTGTTCCTTTTTCAATAGCAACATTTTTTGTCTTATATTAGAGTCGTTTAATCTCAAGTCGGAAAACGACGATGCCGATGAATCGTTTTACCTATTCTGATTATTCACATTTTGTAGGCGCCGTTTTAAAAAACGATAAAAATGAAGCTTAATGTCGCGAACTGATATTATGTCAAGGGTGACATTTCACAAATTGCCGCCCACATCAATTTTCGATTAGCGATAATTGGGGTCGATTATATGAAAAATGCGTTTACGCTCTGTCGATCGCAGATTAAAAAGATTTTTGTATATCTATCATAAAAACGAGATATGATCCAATATTCAAACAATATCATACAATAATGTCGTCAATTATTTTATTATAGTCAAGGCAAATATGACACAGAGCGCCTCTTAAGCGCGTACAAGTTACATGACCGTCTCTTGAGACAATCGTGTGACATTTAAATCATTTAAAGTTTGTTTGCACACAAATTTTAAGTGTTTTAAAGCAAAAGGTTTTAAACAAACATTTAATCTCTATAACAAAATCCTGGAAAAAAAGATAGTAATGAAATACACTATGAAATAGGTTATATAATGAGAATGTAATAATGACTATTAAGACAATTAATAGGTACAGTTAATCTGCTAACACCTCTGATAGTGATATTGCAGTCAGCCTTAATTATTGGATATATTAATAGAGGCTTGATAAGAGCTGATTTCATTTTTCTCATAAATAGAGCAAGATGGGCCGTTTCCTCCGATAACTTAATTCAATCTTTGCTCCCCTCGTCGTATCGCCAAAGCAGTATGCTTTCCAGAATTATAAGATAATGGCAACTTCTTACTCATTTATTCAGTATAATTTTATAAAAGGAAGAGAAATACTTCTGTGGTAGTAGGTAAATAAAATGAAAAATAAATTAATATAACGTTATAGTTTAAGATTTTTTTTTTTGTCTTTTTTTTATTAATTTATACCAAAAAATCTTATAAAATTAATTTTATGATACAATAATAATATCACATTACTTTATAGGTTTTAAATAATACTGTTTGATAAAGAAATAAAACAACATTTTTACAAGATAATATAAAATAAAATTCTGATAGTCAGTTTTTCAATACAACCATCCATATATTCGTGTCCAGACAAAAATAAAACACTACCTACTGCAAGCTAATATGAAATATGTGGCTAACTCCCTTGTACGAATTTGGCGATTGGCGGTTCTTGTTCATACAATAATTTACGTTTATAAAAATGTGTGCAGAACGGTGCTGCTTAGGGGAAGCGAATTTTACTCTGCTTTTTCTTCTTTTATTATTTTTTACACACTAAAATGATTAATTATTTTGATATTTAGAATATATATCTTACTATACAACTTACTATGTCAAGGATCGACTTGTATTAACAACAGTTTTTAAAATCTCTCAACCTCTCTTTATTCGGTGAGCTTGATTTCCCCTCGATCACGTTGTATAAAAGGAAATACAAAATAAAGCATTGGCTCTAGTATACCGGATATATAGGTATACCAGACAAGTAACAAATGGGAATATTTCATCTGTTAAGTAATGTAATGACACCTCAAGCAACAAGCACAATAAATATATAGAATACAATGATATAAATAACATAAATAAATACAATGATATAAATAAATACACAATAAATTTATATAATCTAGACTTAGCTGATTATTAATAATACGATATGATATGAAATCAAGTGTAAATTGGCTATCACAATATCATTAATAATATTATATTATTAAAATCAACATATGTCAGAAAAATATCCAATTTACGAAATATTACGCTACCATCATTTTATTTACCTAATACTAGTTTTACCTTCACCCCCGTGGTCAAATGGAAATAGCTGAGACTGTAGTTGTCTGTTGTCTGTGTATGACGCATAACATATGGGGCATTCCACGCCAAGCGGACAGGTAAAAAAGGTCATGTCTCTGATTTTGGATTTTTTTTAATATGTTAGACCTACATAGGTTCTCAACAGAACTGCAAATATTTTTTTTAATATAGCGTTTAGTTTAGGAATAACTCGCGTTCAAAATCGTAAAGGGCTGTCGGACATGTACTTGTTCAAGTCCTATTATACGGATTAGAAAAGATATAAATAAAGTAGTGGATTATATTTCTCATATAAGGAGCTTTTTAATTGAAGTTTACTGAAATAAATATTTCTTATTTTTCATATAAAAAAACTCGTTTTAATTTTATAAATAAAAATTTAACCAACTTAGCCATAAGCGACTTTTTTTGTCTGAAAATAACTTATATTATGTAGATAATCCTAAGAAAATTCTATCGTGGGTCTTCAAGACGTTTAGGCGCTATATTACTAATAGTGCTACAGCGCGGCGGCCATTGTTGCGGCTAGTTGCCGGTTCGCCAACACTAGCCCACAAAGAAACTCCCTAGGCTTTATTTTCACATAGATTTGTTTGTATTTTACTTTATTTTACTCATATTTTAAGTGCTTTCCAAATATTTTTTGATTTGAGTTTTTTAATTCGGACTAATAGGTACTGAAATACACCCAAAAACTTTTTAGTTTTATATTATTAATACAATACAGAAATATAGTCATAGATTTACTTATTATTTCTGTTACACCAATTTAGCTATTTTGCTTTAGCTATACAGCTAAAACTAAGGAATTGGTACCAACATCCAAAATGCAGTTTACCTTCCTACTCGAAACCTTTTATGTGTTTCAATTTGATCAGAAAGATGTCTGCTAGTTCCTGTGAACACTAGGCCGAAAGACTAGTAATCCGTCAAATCCAAATGAGATTTCCCTTCTCTATTCACGGGATTCATGTAACCGCCGCGCCGCTGCGTCGCCACCTCCGACGTCTACCGGTGCTATATCTAATTGAAAAAGACACGAACGATCGGTCTCGCCGCAGCCAATATTGCAAAACTTTTGGACACCTCAAATATCAAACTTTATTAGGGTAAATGAATCTTGCTGGTTTTATAAGTTATTTTAATTTAGTAGTTTTAATGTTTCTTTTAGCTCAATTTTACTGACATAATATAATATTATTAGACTAAAAAAAGTGTAATAGGTTCGATTTCTACTCGGTGATTCATTTTTGTTTCCGCGCTCTGTTAGGAAGACAAAGCGCGGCGTTGACTTTCGCCACTCGCAATGCCTCGAATGTTCGAAAGTGGGGATGGAGTGTCTTAACACTTGGTTCCTTCAATTTAGAGTTCCCTGTGCCTACTCTGTTAAGTGCGGGATGCAGCGTGAAGCTAACGAAGTATTATGATATATATATATATATATATATATATATATATATATATATATATATATATATATATATATATATATATATATATACATGTTTATTTAACACAAGTAACATACAACCGTGTCACAGTTATAAATAAACTTTACAAATATTAAATGAGATTTAAAAGGTTGTAAGTCGATAGCACGTTAGGCAAAGTTGCGTGCTTGCTAACATTGAGAACGACTTGCACGCACCCTTCGATTTAGACATAGTACACAAAATCCAGTAGTAGTTTAACCCTTTTTTCCCAATTACTAAGCTGTCTTCTTAATTATTTTCTAATATTAAATAGACAAGTATACCAATAGGTATGTATATATGTATGTATCTACATATTTATTGTACGTTATTTAAGGGACGGTTCTATTCGTCTCTTCTTCAATAGAAAACTGTTTAGTCATGGAAAAATGTTAAGATATTAAGTAATAAAATGATGGAAGATTTGTAATAATTTTGCCCAAATAAAGATGCTGATATATTTTACTCTTCCTGTGTCGATTAATATATCATTTAAATATTTCAGAGGACGTTAAAAAAATATTGTAGTCATAAAAGAAGTCATATTAATATGTACGATTACTTTTAAAGGAAATTAGATACGTCGATGTTGACGTGGGTATACCAATGTCTCTCTAAAACAATGGAAAAGCGGAAATTAACCTTGTATGAGAATAAATAACTAGGATTTATGTAACTTGGAACATACATATCTTTTGTTTTTCATTAAAATAAAATTAACAAAAAATGAGCATTTCATAACGCTCATATCGAATATTTAGTCAACCTAATTCCAGGTGGTACTTTAATATTTTCATATCAAACGAAGCTAAATTTACTAAAATTAACTGAAAATATTTTCCCGAGTAAAGCAAAGGGTATAGAGACAATGTACTTTGTCATCAGATTGTTATTTGTTTTTAACCTAGCTAGTCTTTATCGCAAATTTTTTTTTATTTAACGGCTATTATTTATGTGGTGTAACCAAATTGCAATAACGCCGGAAAAAAATCCAAACCATTTTATGTTAGGTACATTTTCTAAATAATGTTCCAAAAAAAGAAAAGGATATTAGTATTTTTTTATGAACATTTAGACTTGGATCACAATCAAATGTAAAAATATTATGTTAAAGGTGTAAAAAAATTACAAGATCCACTTTTTTACTATACATTTTTCTTTAAATATTAGCAGTTAATGAAAATTTATTTTATCATTTTTTCAATAAATTAACGCCTTTTGGTTGTTTTCCTATATGTTTACACAAGTTTTGAGGATATACTGGCGCTAAGTGATTGTGAGAGAAGCCTGGCGCCACGGAAGTCGTTCCCACGTGACGGCCGGAAGTTTGGATCATGTTCCTTCATTACCTCACATCAGTTTAGCTGTCCGAAGCCTTTTATACCATGAAGTGCTTGATACAAATTATTATAATAATAGCCTTAATATACATTAGACAATTAAAAAATAATTAAATTAGGGTTATATTTTTTTATTATAACTATTTTTCCCTTTTAATATTTATTCAGGTCAGTCAAATTGAGCAATACGACGTTTTCTATGCTTATATACTTTTTATAGTCATTACTCAACTAAGTATATCTTATTTATGTCTCATTAAAGAATATCATTAACCTATTCCTAAAAAGTTTGTAGCATTAGCTTTCTTTATTACTATTAAGTTTGTAAAATTATGAAAGGCCCACCATAAAATGAATGTTTTAAGAACCTTTTACAACCGAAGTAATTTATAAAACTTTGTTAGAAGTTGCTATAAATTAAAAGGATCTTAGAGTCCAGACGAGAACGCCAAATTGTGTTGGCTCTGACAAAACGTCGGTATTGTAATATTATTGGTTGAAGTGCGTCGTTGTTTTTGTAATGCTTCTTCATGGCTGGCCCTAACGATTATTCGTTCCATTGTGCGAACTGCGGGTGCTGCCAAGACCCCATGGAGAAAGAGCTAAACTTACAAAAGTTTCCGACTTGTTCGAATGGCCGGCTTTTGTTAAAGCAACTTATTGTTCGAGACAGATTGTGGAGGATCAGCATTGCTTTGCCACGAATTTGCGCTAAAAGTGTACACATATGTACATGTCCGTAACTCACATATAACAATGTATTCAGTATAGTATATCATGTATTTTAATTATATTGCTTATGTGTTATTCAGCTTGGTATGTTAATAAAGTTATTGCTATTAAGATTATATTTACTTAGAGAAGTTAGAAAAATATAAATAGAAAATTATAAAAATTACTGATAGTATGTGAATAACAAAACGACAAGAAGGGGTAGACATATTAATTAATACATTTTAAACAAAAATTTATAAAATATCATAATATGTTGTTTTTTTTTTAAATAAAGTTATTTTAAACTTTCAACAAGAAATTATATAATTAACGCTCACAATATATTTAATCCATTCATCCATTCATACACAAAAAAGTAGGTGACTCAAGTACAAATAACTCTCTTACAGGTCAATGCACAAACTCATAACTAAGTACATATCAATGCACAAGATATGTTCAGATACAGATCTGCACAAGTATTCGATACAAGCTTTTAACTCTTCTATGCAATATCACTTCCAGTATGAAGTATGGATATTTTTATGTATGTTTTTAATAGTGAATGAAGTATAATATTAAATACGATATGTTATAGGTATTTGACGTACAACAAATTATTCTATAAAATTTTATCATAAAATTAAATGATAATGTAAGCCATTATCATCTTTAATAAGATCTCGACAAGTGGCTAGAATGATCAGCTTTTGACTGACTAAAACCCTCACAGTATCTCGTATACCTACAGCAGAGTAAGCTGAGAGTAGTTTTATTACACATACATACTACAAAAGTATCAAGAATTTTTTCTATATGACTAATATAAATTTACTGCTAAATCTACTTTCTCACACATCCATGTTCATCCAATTTTAGCTTTTTAAATTTTTATATCAGTAGAAAGTAAGATATAGTCATCTCAGCTGACCAGCTGATTGTTTTAATTGAATATATTAATTATTATTTCTATGATATGGCACATATTACAATATAATGTTAAAAAAAATATTTTTTTAACAATATTAAGAGATCATTGATAAGTCTTATGATATTTTATTTTTGTGGTAAAAGTTAAGTTTATTTCGCATGGGCGTCAAGACGTCGCCGTCACGGGTCAGTTAGAACTAACAAAGGGAAAACATTATCCTTTTTGGACTTGGATTTAAACACTGATTCTTACAATAAATATGTAAAATAAATTGCTGCCACGTTTTATTTCAAATATAAATCCACTCGTAGGATATCTCATACCGCTCAAATATGTAGCAATATATTGAGTAATAACAGAATAATATGTTTTGTGAGATAGAATTCATATTTCATAAGCACTCGTCTACGAGAAATATTGCTTAAGAAATGGTACTTTTTCCTTTATTCCATAGTAAAGATAAAGGTCCTAACCGATAGCGAGGGAGGGTGCTGCGTCGATGTCAGCCTTCTACACATTCATTCTCCAAAATTTTGCCTAAATAAAAGACGTAAGCTTGGTATAAGAAAGCTTTCATGCATAATAATCAATTAAATTTAAAATATTATGGATATTTTTTATTAACTTAAATTACGTCACATTATTAAACAATGTTTTCAGAAAATTACAATTTAAATATATTATGAAATATTTTTAGTATACAGCTTCTTTTTTCTTAATAGTTTTATTACACGTTCTGTATACTTATTCCAATCCAAAGGACCATAACTATTTCTATGCTGTCTCGTATAGTGCTAAGAATCTTCCGTTACACATTATAAAATCCATTATGTGAATGAGTCTACAGCAGAACATATGCTAAAAAGCGTTTTCTTTCTTTTACTTTTGACTTGGACATAAAAAATATTTATTACCCTAAAAAGTATATGAAGTATTATTATGCATTTAATGGTGTTACAAGTAAAATTGTTACGATGTCTACAAAAAAATAATTTGCTCTTCAGTTTTAAGACTACATTCTTGTGTGTTATAGAGCGACATTAAATACAGCCGTTTGAATTTATATTGCAAAGCTGTATCAAATAATAAAATAATAGATATGCTTCGAATAAAGAAGAGATTGCATTAACATAACCGCTTTGTTAAATGGAGTCAAGATAATTTGTGGACAAAGTTCGGCCTGTAATACCTCGCAAATTGCTGGATAAGGCTGTGTGAGACAACTGTTAGTTTTAATTAAACTGCTGGTTACGCTCGCGGGGAAACCCCGAAATGGCAAAATTATTCTAATCTTATAAGCCTGTTGGTGTCTCACAAACTTCGGCGAAATTAATATCATGCGATTCAGTCCAGACGGAGTAGATTATATCATTAAAATATCGCCATTGCTCTTGGAAAAAATCTATTACACGTCGCCTTTGTAAGAAGTACGTACATTGAAAAGTGATAAGAAGATCGACTAATATTGCAACGTGGAGGGCTCTCGTATCTTCTATTCAATTTAATGAAAAGTATAAAACGAGTGAAATTGGCGGAACGAGATTATTTCCTGTTTCAATTTGAAAAGCGACGCGACAGTGTCTTGGGAGAAGTATTTCATTAGATCTGGAAGCAATCGGCGGACGGGTCAGACAGCACCTGTGCCATTCGCTCAGCGGCAACCAAAATACTCCCAAGTTACCTTTCCCACATAAATCCATAAAGCATTTCGCGACTATTAAAGTAATGTTTGGTTGTATTACGAATCATTCATCTCATCATATTCTTTTGAAACTTTCGAATACAATTGATTTATACTTGTTCAACTTAAAAACTATGAGAAAGCTGAGTTTCAAAGCGTGTTTCATGCGTAAGGTGTTTCACGTATAATATATGTAATCGTTAACATTCTTCAGTTATCATTTCACATTCTTTCCAGTTAACATTCTTGAAATAAATTTAAATAATTTTAAGATATATGTACTTTTATTATATTATACTACAAAAAATTGTAGACCTTCCTAAACATACTTTGACGTACTCGTAGCATCATTTATGTGCATCTATCCTGGATATTGTCTTCCAACCACGCTATGCAGAATTATTGCTAGCGTAGTTTAGTGAGTCGGACCGCTTGTCAAACTTTGGTAATTTAACTTCAAAACAGGTTCCTGTCGGTGCGCCCGACGAGCATTTGTTCAACCGCATTCTAGTAAGTAACGCTATGACAATAACATCAGAGCAATTTGGCAATTCAATTGAAATTACTCAATATATTTACATTACTTGCCTTCTCGATAATTTGATGTTTTGATAATGGCAATATGTTATATATGTTAATATACATTATATTATTATAGAGAGGTAAGGGGAGACCTTGGTTGACCTTCGAAAACACAGTGTCAAAGATACTGGAGGAAGGTCACGTAAAAAGCATGAGGACGCCCCGGAGAGCAGCGTTTGGGCCTCCGTTCTCTCTGACTGCCCCGCTAGGAATAAAGCGTGAAGTTATGTATATGTTATAGCAAAGATTTCTTACTTTTAAGTGACGTTGTTTTGGACAGTTCACTTGCTTCTGTACAAATATTATAATTCTATTCTTAAGAAATATTCATTTGCACTTAAATTATTATATAATTTTTTAACGGATAGAGGAAGGCTAGAAACTGACGTTCATGTTACTGCATTAAAGTTATCTCGGGCAGTTCGAATGTGCCATATATCATACATAACGTTTAGTTATTTGCATATAACAACGAGGGCGAAGCCAGAGCTGAAATGTAATTTAATATATATTTATATATAACAAATCAATCATATAAACTAAATTTAATTTTTGAAAAATTTCTGTGAAAAGAATATTTCTACCTGTAGAAGTTTAAAATAAACGTTAATTGTGTATGTACATTATATCAACAACTCGTATCTGAATCGTTACATCGGAGCAAATAAAGTCAACCATTTTGGAAGAAACTTGTAGTAAATACTAAAAAAAAAATCTTTTTCTATTATCAAATTTATTGGTACTTATACATTTATGCTAACAAAGCCTGTATCACTAAATATCAGAAGTCCTTTAAATATTCATTGTAAATAGCTTTGATGCTTAAAATTCTGTCCACATTGGTGTTATCCTACGTTATAGCTTGCTACGATTTATTATGGTGTTCGCTTTAAAATAGAGCCATTTTATCTGAAATATTGTCATCTGTTTTAAATATTTCAGTTAACGCGTCCCAAAGGCGACATTACAGAATTTCATCTGAAGATCAAACGGTTGAACGAATATACTTTTAATATCGTTTTTAAATTGCTAATAAATTTGTAACGCATGTGAAAGCTGTTACTTCTTGTCTTTTGCGATTTTATTTCAAAGATGTTGTTTTATTTCTATGTAATTTATATGAGCAATATAATATGTCTATTGTACCCTAAAATTGATAATATTAAATATTAATCACAGTCTATCGGGGCGCAGTCGAAATATGCCAGACGAAACGAAGCACTCGTGGGAATATTTATACTGCCGATGTTGCAAGCCAGAATATAGTATATTAATGGATTTAAAGTAAATAAAGGACTGACTTCACTATGTACACTAGGGAGTGTACATAGTGAAGTAATTTACCCTACCGCCGTAATTTAAGAAATAAAAAAAAAATAACGTACTAGTCACTGCATCAGGATGGCGTAAAATATATCAGTATATAATAATTTATTTTCTTAAACAAGCTTTAAGCGAATTATAATAACAATAAAACAATTATTCTGGTTGACTAAATATTAAAAAGTATTATTATTGTAAATTTATGTGTTATTAATTCTATTAAGGTTAAGAATACATATTTATGTATACTTTATGTAAGTAATAATAAAATATATTTGATCACAAACGAAGATTTATATAGCGAAATTAACGTAACTGTGTTATTTCTTACATTGATATACACATTATCATCATAATATACTCGTACTGCAGATCACACATGATTATCTTGTTTATTTTGCCGACTTAAAGATATCCAGGTGTAGTTGTTCTCACGCAGCAATTAACGCACAAACTTAAAGAGTTGTACTTAGGTTGAGGGGAGGGTTAAGAAAAACCTTGATGTATTCTTTGGCCTTATTTGGACAGATAAATACTTTTTGTTCATGTTATTATGCTAATTGACGTATGCATTACAGATTAAATATTCCCTCGAAAACTTCACTGAGAACTTATTAAATTTATATAGGTTCTATAAAATTCCAAATTCAAGCCCACTAAAAACTTGTCCTTTTTGATATTGTCATATAGATGAATATTCATAAACTATGAGATGAGGATTCAAATCTCCCTAAGTTTAAACTTTTAAATAGATTGATTGTATTTTTAGTCCTATTTATAAAATTTTATAAAACAACAGTGACAACTTTTTTAAGTTTATAAGGAAAGAGAATAATTGTATTCTCAATTAAGAAAATATAGCTCAAGTGCGAATAAAGCTCGTGCACGAAGGGTTCCGTACCAATTGAGCATGATTGTATTTTAGTGGAAAATACAACCTACAAAAATGGAAAACAAAAATTTTGTTTACATGAAGTACATACATCAGTGCGTTTTAGTGATATAAACACAAATTCCCGATGTATTTTTTTTTATTTTTCCATAATTCTAAGTTAATTCTATGTTAACGACTTCAACGCTCGTATCTTTTGAATACGTTGACCTAGAAGTATGATTTTTTATATCATAGACCTGGTTATATCATATAAATCTCAGCCTGTATAAATGACATGAATTTCTCAAAGTAAAGATTTTAATTTTAGATTAAAATCTTTACTTTGAGAAATTGATCTTGACAGACGGATATACAGACAGATAGACAAACATACAGACAGACCTACAACAAGGAAATCTTATAAAGGTCTGTTTTTTCCTTTCGATATAAGGAACCCTAAAAAATTATGTTAATTAACAAATTCAGGATCAGATTCCAATTTTAACATAAACTATATATTCTTTTATCTCATCATATTATATTGACAAACTTCACATCCTCCTCAAATTTGTACGAACTTATTTTAACATTAGGTGCTAGTTTCCTTACTTTTATGTTTTATTGAGGAATTATTCCATAACCAATTATTCCATCCAATTTTCTATAACCGAACCAAGGAAACTTATTTCAAATATTTCCTTTGAACAACAACCAACAGACACCTCCAAAGGTCAAATGGCAACAATTTAGTTATTTACTATTCCTACATAGGAAAGGATATGAATATGATAATATATTTTAAATTAAGGGTAACACTGCATGATACTGTAGCCAGAACATATATAGTTACCGCGGAGTAAGTGCATGCAGTTTCTTAACTGTACCATAACTTTACACGCAACATTAACTTGCGAGTCAGTCGCGACGGGTCTCATCGGGAAACAAAAATATTTATCTTAATAAATATTAATAAAATATTAATAAATATTAATAGACTGTGATTTTTTTAATTACAAATAACTTATCTTATAAAGTGAAGATATAAAGTGCTATTTTAGGAAGGTACACAACTTTTACTAGTAGTATGTATAAGAAACGGAAAACACTCGCTATTCTTTGTGCTAGTGGCGCTTTTTCACGTTGATTCATATTATTTTGTTATTAAAATAGAATGCAGGTTCTCATTGATATTCTATGTAACAAAAACCTAGGTAGAAACGACAACTATTGGCCCTATATTCCTAGAGAACTAATGTGCCCAGGCTTTTATTTTAACAGTAGGTACACTACTAAGTACCACTCAGCCTCTTCTTCGTAATAAGTGACTATTAAATTATACTATTAAATTATATCTTTCGCAGTTTAAGAGCATCAACCACAGCTCCACTGGCCAGAGAAGCGAACAGAATGAGCGGCTGATTTAGGTTACTAAACAAAAGGCCATTTGATTATGATTCTTATATTTATATTCTATGTTAACAATTGCTTAGCCATTTAAAAGTGTTAATCAAGTTTTAAATCAAACTGGTCTTTAATATTAACAATATTTTGACTTCTGCTGTGCTAACTTTTATTTAAATATTCAAATGATATATATTCGTGGTTATCAAACTCTCATGGCAAACTACGTCGCTCAGCTCTATCCGCTTGCACGGTCCTAGTATTTTATTTAGCTAATAACTATTTGAACAAGATGCATTAGATAAAATTAACGTTTGACGACGGATCTGTGTAAAGGGGATATATCGATTAAGTTGATTACGTTAGCAACATCCAATTATCACTTTAGTTGCAGCACGTTCCTTGATTTTAACCGTACATTTTCTGTGAAACGAGTTACAAAATAGCAATCCCGGTAGGCAATCGTTTAAAATAAGTACCTATAATTCGCAAGAGTTTACCCTCGCTGGCTCAAGGGAATCGCGCTCCGCCGGTTTGAAATGTATCTGACATACAAACACAGATACCACCCACGCACATAATTTAAATAAAATTATACCCCAAATAAGATAAAATTTTAGTAGACATGTCAATAATTTTTCTCGAAATCCAAACGTTGTTAGTTAATAATTGCAAGTTTTGTTTCATATTTTCAATAAAAGTTAATTAAAAGTAGTACTTAGTTAATTACTTACCCTAAAAGCCACGATGAGTCCTTCTGTACGCAGTTAGTACAAGTTTATATCTGATTGGAGGAAATGTTTAAGCAGTACTTTTACATTTTTTTCCGCATATTATTTAGCAAACAGAACATTTTTTTTGCCTGTAATCAGGACGTTGTCTGTTAAGTAGCTGAATCAATTCACTAAAGAGGAACAAAAAACAAAATTGTTGTATTTACTGCAGATATGCTGAGAATTTTATTATTCTATGGACTATGAAAAGTTCTAGCAGTGTTTTGTTACAAGTGTTATATTCAAACCTTTTTGCCATTTTGTAGTTTACAATCAATTCATTTAATTTTAAAATGTGTTTAATTTTTCTACGGCACATAAAATAGTATATATTTTTTTGTATATATATTGTAAAAAAAGTATATATATATTGTAAAAAGTAAACATCATTAATATTGACGTTTTATCAATATTAATGATGTTTGCTTTTTACAATATTAACAATATTAATAATCATTTACTCTTTAAAAAAGAATCGAAAAGAAAGTTTATCATAGGAATTAATTAATAATAATATAAATTGTGTTGTATCATTTAACAATATCTTCTCATATATATAGTAATAAATACATATTAATTATCAATCTACTGTATATCTTGTTGTTTCCTAATATATGTAAATCATATAAAATCAACATGTCACCTAACGTTACAAAGTATTACATATATAAATGTCATAATTTATATCTCCACATTCATGAAAAGTTTTATTTAATTTATTAATGTATAATAAAAAATATACGTATACTTATTTAAATAAACATATACTTATGTGTTCTACAAACAAATAAAAAAGTCTCTGTTTTATTCATTTACGCGTTAAGTCAACGCGCCTGCCTTTATATATGTATTTATACATACATGACGAGGCATGGTAGCTTGGCGAGCTAGTCACCGGGCCCGTTTTATTGGCGTCACTAATGAGTTGCTAATTCAATTTCACGGACGCAGAGCGACGCACAGCCGGCCAGACCCTGCCGCAGGCAGGTCATTTCTATTAACATAAATAGCAAGTATTTTGTTATAGTTTCCTAACATTAGGTAAACTTTTATTTCAAAAAGTCAAAAAGTTAAACAAATGACTCCCTTTATTATAAGCTCCATCAATCACAGCTACATACGGTGAACTTTCCCTATACACTATTATCCTATATATATATATATATATATATATATATATATATATATATATATATATATATATATCTTCTTCTTCCTGGCATTAGTCCCGGCTTTTTGCCAGGGTCTGCCTTCCGACTAAGACCAATCGGTCCATATGAGTGGCGAAGTGGTTTTTTGTGGAGCGATTGCCATCTGACCTCCAAACCCATTACTGGGAGAAACCAGGAAAGGACAGGGAATAAGAGGCAGAAAGACTTGGAATATAGGGGAGGGACACCACTTACATGGATTGGATCGGGTTATGAAAGTGGTGGCTCGAGGTCCCGGGGTCGCGTACCCGTATGCCGGAAACCAAATATCGGACAGATAATTGGCTAGACACCCTCTGAGATGCCAACGCCACGCGGTGTTCCCAGGCGGTCACCCATCCAAGTACTGAACGCGCCCGACGTTGCTTAACTTCGGTGATCGGACGAGAACCGGTGTGTTCAACGTGGCATGGACGTTGGCTATATATATATATATATATATATATATATATATATATATATATATATATATATATACATATATATATATATATATATATATATATATATATATATATATATATATATATATATATATATATATATATATATATATATATATATATATTATGTATATATATATATATATATATATATATATATATATATATATATATATATATATATATATATATATATATATATATATATATATATATATATATATATATATATATATTTTATCGACTAAATAAATGTACAACTATGTTTATACTTTTACAGTTTTACCGTATTCGACGTACATTATCAAAAATGCACTAATAAAGCTTAGTCAAACAACCTACCATATATCTGATCGCTACCATTAACTTAATGTGGCACATAAAACCTTTGTGTTTCAGTTTATGATGATGCGGTCGTCGCACGTTCAAAGAAACTTCCCTGGTGGCAACAAATTTGGGAAAGTTTTGATTCCCCACGCAGTGCCAATCTCTATTCTGGAAGTTACGATGCTCTTTGTCTAATTCGGTAATACGAAATCGGCGGACTTTAAGCATAATGCTTAGTAAAATTATAACTAAAGAACATTTATACGAGTATACCTAGATGGTAATGTGTAATAATTACAACATAAATTTTTGTCTGAGAATAATTTCCAAAGAGCATAACTTTTCGTTTCATTTAGACATTACAAAGATATTATCATTTTTATTCATTATCAAAAACTTTATTACTTGCTTAAATATTTTTTGCACAACTAATTCCTGACAGCTTCGTATTAAAAGCTTAAACCAGGTTGCTAAAGAATAAACTTACTTAGAAGTTAGCGAACTCAATCACTAGAAAAGGTAAACTTTGTGCAATTGTTTTCTTTTACAGTATATTGTAGCACGTACTTCAAGATACAAGAACTGATAACAATTTGTTTCTTACATGTTCATATGATTGGAAAACTTAATAGGTATTGTTCTGTTTCTGCACAGAAAAATGAAAATAAATTTAAAGCATTTTTGAGTTATATGATATAAATTATATATTTATAATTTACACTCATAAAATAATCTGTAAAAGCAATTAATTTAATTAGATAAATTAAATTAATTGCTTTTACAGATTATTTTATGAGATTGCCCTTTTTTAATTTTACATATAATAAATAAACTGAATACTTCATCACAAACATACATCGGATGCATTGTATATTGCATTTCAATGTCAGATGCAAAGTAGCTAAGCAAACAATAGTATGAGTGGGCGCCATGTTCTACTGCCAAGAAATAATCTCTTACGTGACAGTCACATACATCATATATGGTACAGCTGCCAAAATTGTCTGCCAGAAATCCCGCCTTGAGTAACTTACTAACTAAAACACTATCAGGTACTTAGAGAACTTATCCTTCTGTAAATGTAAAATTTTATATTTTACTGAGTGTCGATGTACAATTTATATGAGAAAACAATATTATAAAAGAAGACAATACTGTAAATTAGATATATACTAAATAACATACTTGTAGGGGTCTTTATACAAGTAATAGAAGTCTTTCTGTCTGTCTGTCTATCTGTCGATCTGTCTGTTGTTTCACTTTCACACAAAACTACTAATACTATTATACTATTCGTAAAAGGATTTACGAAACCATTTTAAACCAAGTATTATCCCTATACTATTGAATACATTAGATATGTTGTTCGTTTATTGTAGGTCATACTAACCTTTTACGGCATTTCGTTTAAAGTAATAATAGCATAAAAACATTGAAGTTTGGGCTAGCGCATTCGGTGGACACCTCAATTCTGTTTAGGGACAAAAAAATTTTGGGTTGAGACATATACACGTATTCTGGGAAAATCACATAAAATATTGTTACAGCATAATCGAGAAAAGTCGAGATCGAATAAGAAACGCATATATACAAGCATGCACACACCTACTAGCACCCACTAACTAATATATACAACTTATTATAATTTTTTCTTTAAGATTTACCTCTTTTAATTTGTTTAAATATTTAAATTAACACTATTACTTATTATTATTATTTTATTATTTTAGCCCTTTTTTCGGATCTTAATATGATGTATTAACAAAATGAAACTTGAATTGAACAAGTATTATTGTCTATTAATTTTTAATGTAATATTAACGGCTTTTGTCTTATTTCTGATCACACTGTTTTTCATTCTATCGGATTTTAACACTATTACTACTGCTATTAATTAGTACACTATGAACATAATGATATGTAAGAGCGGGGTCTCCTAAAACAGGCTTTTTTTCGCTTAACAGGAGGCTCCAATCACTATGATAATGTGCTTAATTTTGAAAACTAATAAGTTATTTTTCATTTTCATTTTTTTATTTTCAAGACATAGATATACCTAATAAAATCTTTTATTCGGCAAGACGAGAATGATAGGTATAAAGTGAACACAACGGGCTTAGAAACACCTAAAACCTAAATACCTAAGCATATGCTGGTGGTGTGCTCTTAGATAGTGGTCAATACTCGCGGCACTATGACAAAGTACTAGAAATCATACGTGAAGCGGTTAGTCTTTCAGTAGCAAGAGCACAGAGAAACATAGCAACCAGCAAATGACCATTAAAGTTTGTAAAAAAAGGCTCTTATAAAAGCATTTCTTCATTTTACATCCACCTCCTGATTGGGCTCTTATGATGAACACGTATGAGAAACAGTATAAAATCGCTGAGGATATTGTTGTTTCGTCATCCAGACCGGATATCTTCCTTTATCGTCGAAACCTAAAACGCGTAATGCTGGTAGAACATACAGTACCGTGGGAAATGAATATACCTAAAAATCATAACTTCAAACGTCGAACTTGCTAACAACGAACTGAACAGTAATAGGTTTAGAGTTCATTTATATGCGTTCTAAGTAGGAGCGAGAGGCATATAGTTTGCTAAAAGATCTCGGCTTGCCTGGAACTATTACAAATTTTTACATTATTAATAAATTTATCCTGTACCGGCAATTTTTTTATTTGAGAAATTATAGCTTTAGAATTTTTATATTTATACAAATGGTTCAAAAACTGCCTAAAACAAAGCCTCCTCCTTCCCCTCCTCCCCTCCTATCCCCCTAGCCTCCAATGGAATAACAAAGGCATCAAAAAGGTAAAAATAATCAAGTAGTATAAGATATATGAACTAAAAATAATTTTATGGAACACATAGATTACAAAGTTAATCTTACATTAGAATTTAATGCTCAAGGTTGTATTATAAATATCAAGTATCAACATAGGTCGTATTTTTTTATTCAAAACAATTGAAAACCCTTATAGAAATTTCCATAGTAATAAGATCTCAAGGTTTTAAAATATATGGTCTAAAAATAAAATAATAGGTATTAAAATGCTGGTCGCCAGTACATGAATATTGTAACTTATATACCTACTAGTTGTGATGTAATTTTTGTCGATCAAATGAGAAATTTTGTAAATATTGACTAACTTTTGTTCATGCAAGAATTTATTACTATGTACCTACACGAAAAATATATCTCGTAAAAGCAAGTACATTAGGAAAATAAAGTTCAAAAAATAACATGTGAAAGCTCAAAGGCAACCTGAATAACGATATTGACCCATTTATGTAAAGGTATGCCAGTGGGATTTCTCGGATCAGTGTGGATTAGTCTCGCGCAAATCTCTATTTAGTGGCGCGATCTCTGCCCAACTAAACTGGGCCAATTAGAGCTTACACAGGGTATCCGAATATCGACATCCTTAGAAACTATCAATATACTATTCAACGGCTAACAGTTGTGGAAGCTCACTGCCGATTCTGTTGCCGTATTTTCTTAAATTGAATTATAACAGCTAGCTGACTTTACCGGTAATTTATAATTATACTAGTGGACGCTCGCAACTTCGTTATCGTGGACTTTATGATCCTTACCATCCTATGGATTGCTATCATTTTTCATTGAAATTCATGACAACGAAAAATGTCCGTTACTCTCCATAATTATTACTAAGGATATTTTTATTATTTTTTAGTTTAGCTTCTCAATTTTAGTTCCGCATCATGATGGTGATCCAGATCCTTGATATTATATATAAAAATGTTAATAGAAAATGTCCATCACGTTAAATGACTTTTACTATGGCGCCATTTCCATATTTCAGGTACACAGGTAGCTTAGCTGGACGAATGGTTCTTCATGAGATGTTCCAGATCTTGGATTACGCTCAAAAACATTTACTAAAGAGCCATTATCGGGTTTCTTGTAGCTTAGATGTTCTATTGTAGTTCTAAATCAGGTGTTCCAGATCCTTGATTTTTATGTCCTAACCTAACAGGTCCGATATTTATAGCAAAAAGAGTTTCATTCAAACCCGTCCAGTAGATTTGAAGATGTGTGTGTACAAACAGACAAACAGTCAGCAAACATTTTTAAAATCATAGAGAGATTCTATTAGTGTTTTTACATCTCCCTACATCATTTTTTTTGGTAAAAATATGCAATGTACAAACAATTAATTTTTGCCGTTTAATTATAGTATAGATGTCAGTAATTGCTTACATTTTATATTCATAAACAACGTAAAAATATAGAGTTATAAAAAAAATGCAAAACTTGCTTTATTTCTGTGTAAAAGTAAGTCTTGGCAACGTAATTATCCCCCAAATCCCAGGCCAATTTCAGTGTTTAAGAAAGATAAACGAGTAGGAAACAGATTTATTCCGTCGAACTTTGAAACTTTGTTTGATAATTATTTTTACTCGAGTAAACTAATGATATAAAAAAGAAAAATTTAAACAGTAAATCAAGCACTTGTTTGTTTAAAAAATACAACATAGCATATGAGCATATTACATAACGATACGTTCCGATCATTAAGTTTATTTTTTTTTATTGACGCAACGATAACACTTAATTCATAATAAACCTAGATTAAATTTGATTATGTAGTTTGCAGTATGCAGACATGTAACCTTGCTGGGGAACGAAGCAATGCAAAAAGCAAACACGTAAATAATTCATTGTTTCAGTCTACTCTACAGAGCCGGATAACTTTTAGGTCACTGTATGAATCAAGTACAAGATAAAGTTTTTTAAAGGAGATATAGTAAAAAATGTACAAGGACTTTCAGTTTGACTTATCAGACTGATTTTACTATCTCTAGTAAGTTCCTTTCTTTATGCTTTATATGACGCTAGTTGACAGTAATTTGTCAGTGCAATTATGAAAAACACCTTAGACATTGCCCTAGTTCCAAGTAATAATTAAAAAAAAAACAAACGTAAAGACACAATAGTTTCTTATGAGCAGTATTAGTACTACTTATAAGTAAATAGATTCTATAAATCTATATTAATATTATAAAGAGGAAAGATTTGATTGTATTTGACAGCGATAGACTCTGAAACTACTGTACCGATTTCACATTCACGAGGCACCGGTTCAAATTTCGCTGCAATTTTTTATATGTTTTGTTTAAGTATTTTTTTATTCATAGTGTGGATTAACACTTTAAAAATAATGAAAATAGTAAAAATAGAATCCTTCATTATCTGTAATGGACATATGCGATGGAATATTAACAAAAACCGTGTAAAAATTTAATAAGTATAAAAAACGGGCTAGCTAGAGAGCATCCGTGGGTGCGCGGCGGAAATGGAAAGCCATAATACGCGTACCTATTTTTATAGATAGTAGGTATTATTACCTATTATCCATTTTGTTTTGTACGTAATGATAAAGTAAAGTGTGGATAGTATATGTTATGTTATAATATTACAACATACTATGGTGAATAGTAAAGGAGTGACAGTAAAAAAATGCGATAACGGGAGAGCTTGAGAGATTTCGTTGCAATAACTATATAAATAGAATAGTTCTTACTAAATTCCACGCCAGCATATATCTATCGACACTATTTTAAATTCTTGCAGCCAACCTGTGGTGGTGGATGAGTTACTAGCAGCGGGTAAGGAGAGTGCAATTCTACTAATACTGACATAACAGAAGTAATTAACGATTCATACAAATTATATATCAAATACATACATACGTATACATTATACATAAATTCTTTAGTTTTATATACATACATGCATATACATGGGTACAAACCTACTTTTAATATATACGATATAATATGGTAAATATATAAGCTATATAAACATATATTTATAAGATGAACATACAGTTATTTATTGAAGAACCACTTTTGATGTCAATCTTACGTATTTAAATTTTCAAGTTGATATTTTACTAATGTACTCCACATTAGTACTCCTTGTAATCATCTCCTACCTATATGAAGAGAGGTAAATCTATATCTATAATAAAAGTATTACCGATCGCTGTGTGCACATGCAACATATGAGAAAAAGAACTATTTATAATAATTTATTAATAAAATATAAGGATTTATTAATAAAGTAGAACCCAAAACAATTAAGATTAAAACATAAGTATGTTTGTCTGTGCGTTTGTGCACGCTAATATCAGAGCGCTTAACTAAATTGTCTCATAAATTAAATAAAAAATCTTTAAAACTATTTTGTTACGCCAAATTTGGTATAAAATAACAGTTATATTGAAATGGCTGAAATTGTAATGGTCTAATAGAGCGAAGTTAAATAAATATTCCTGTACTTCTAGCGGGCGAAGCCGCAAGCAGTCGCTAGTAACTAATATTGATGATAAAAATATATTTATTTAAAACTAACTAACCCCACAATGAAGTCTTTTGGTAAATGATAGTAATTAGGAGGATATTTACTATTAATTATGTATCTACCATAACAGACTTATTGTCAAGACACTTCGTTCAGATACATTGCGTGCTGAGTCTCGAAACTTAACATCGCGCTTTATCCAACTGGAGCGAGAAAATAAAAACAATTTATTTACTTAATATAATTATGCCTATAAATGGCGATCGGGCCAATCACCATCACAATGACAGTCAATTTGAATTCAAATAAATGATTTTTAGTTTCTTTCTTAAATTTTTTTATGTTAATTGAAAATGCCTTTCACGTTCAGCAATTTTTATTCAATCATCATTAATTAATTCTTTTTTTTTGGTTTTGTGGGTAATGCCGTTAGCCTATTGGCCTTGACAGCGGTGGGTAGGGAGGGGGGTACTCTGTTCTTAAGAAGTAGCAAGCACAGTATTTTTATTATATGACTGACGCGTTCCTGAGAAAAGTGATATTGCCTAACGGATAGACAGACGGACAACGAAGTTATCCTATAAGAGTTTCGTTTTTTCCTATTTAGCTATTTATGTACGGAACCCTAATTAGTGATACGATACGATTATGAAAATGGTTTAAGTACAAGACGTATATCACGTTGACACCATGTCCACCGATCACAAAACTCATCAAGGGTGCAGATTTTTTTTATATCTTCGTGTTTTTATATCTTTTAGTGTGTGTGAAACACACAGTTTTAACTTTCCTCTAGCTTTTAGTTTTAAGCTTGCTATAGTATACAATTAAGCTATTTTAATACACACATTGCTAATTACAATAAGGTAATTATTCAACATGATGTTCCGTGGCGGCCGTCGATCCAGAATGCACGGAGAGGCTTATAACTTCATTCCGCTTCGCAATTACGTTGCAGTTGGTTTTTTGCAGAGCAAACTGTGTGGTATTCGAGAACATTTCAACAACTGCAAACATTCGTCATTAGTTAACATTATTCACTTGAATGCCTTGTTTTTCAACGTCTGCCTTTTAATGAAATGTTTTTCAAGTAAAGCACCTACTTAAGTGCCTTTTGTTTCGTAAGGCGTCACTTTTCATATACGAATAGATTGTCTTCTTAGGTCTTATAAGGTATATTAACGCGCATTTTAAAATGAGAATGACATGAGAACAATGACTATTTTTAGATATATTAATAAAATCATTCCTCGGGTGCGCACGCTGCGTCTTTTCCGGTTAAATATAAATATCTCACAGCACTTGGGAATATATCTATGGAATTGTATACGAAGTGAATACAAGAGGATCTACATGACGCCATTATTTTAAAATTTGGAAATTAAAATAAATCAATATAAAACAGGAGTCTGTGTCTGATTTGGTAGTCTGCGCTTACAATACGCCCACAAACTTTGACCTAGTCACGAAGTTAGTAAGGAACCCTTGAATCTGACTCGCACTAAACCAATATTTTACAAAAAAAAATTAAAGTTAAGTAATCATAGATGCATTAGCAAAATATTCCTCACTTTTCCTAATCCAATACAATGTCTTGAATTTAAATTAGTTAAAAATTAGTAGGTAAAACATAAAAAGATAGCACAAAAATTGCTCACGTCTGCTTGGAAATGTCAGAAGAATTATCCCTTATCTTATAAACTTATACGTAACGTTATAAGTCCCTACGAGTAGCGAAATCATTAAAAATTTATATGGCATTAAAAGCCTATCCCTATAATATCTCTCCCCGCCGCACTGCCTTGCGATTGAAATAGAAATGCAATTTCCAAAACACGTAGGGCTGAGCCACTTTACCCGCTTGGTGCGTACGTGATTACTGTCTAAATATTCCACTTTATTGCACAATCCTCTCTTTGTGATGTAAAGAAAAGTATGTTTTTTAATAATTTATGCTAATATAGCTACGCCTAAAGCATATTTACCTACATATAGATGATGATTTATGTTGCGCTAAACACAGTTTTTAAGTTTGTATATAAGTTGCTTTAAACTAAGCCATTTCTTGACAAAGTGGTAATGACGGAAACACGACGATGACAAGTCTACTGTTTACGTTGTCTTGTTTAGTTGCCAGGGTTTTTTGTGTATGTCGTTCGTTCTTTGGTTAATAAATATCAATAAAAAAAATTAATTCATGTCAAGAAAAAGATCTTAGATAAATCTTTAAAGGCGTACAAATTAGCTTTAAAATATAAATTTAATATGACTTTAAACTAATAGAATTCTAATATATCTACTCCAATGGAAATAGCAACAAGCAATATACACGCACAATTAACACGACTATTTTACCTTACATAACATCTGAATTTGAAATGGGTCATAAGAGGTATTTAATTACCTACCCCAATTAGTAGCTGAAATTAAAATTCATAAAAGCCTAGCGAGACTACGTAAATACACATTATTTGTCGTACCAGCGGCTAAACAACCTGTTATTAAAGCAACATTTGAACAGTCATTTCCATCAAATATTGCATGCTTACAAACAATTGAAATACTATGAAGCCAATGGTTATGTATTTCTATTGTTGATTTCAAAATGGTTTGATTTGACAACAATCGGGCTAAGTATAGCCGAGTGGTACTTGCTTGTGTTCCATGAAAAATGCCGCTGCGAACAGAGCTTTACACGATAGTTACTTTGTAACTATAGGAAAACAACGTCCATACATTTCAAATGCAAATTATAACTTTCCTGTGTATAGTTTCATAGTAAACTGATAAAGGAAAAAGTAGGACATGATTATATTATAACTATCATATCTTATGTAATATCATATGATGATGGATTTATATTAACAGACGACGCAAGCAGCTAAATATTAAAAGAATACCACTGAAACATTTAAAAATCACACTCTACATCACCATGATTTCAACCTGTAACAATACAATACCGACGACGATTGACACAGGGTACTCTGTCACTCGCAACCCGCTGCGTCTGGCGACCTTGGTCAGATGCACACACCATTTCAGAAATCAAAACGCAGAAAAACGTAGATAGAAGAATAATTAACAATTTGAAGTAGACAGTTTGAATTTGTGATTACATCGTTCGCTACGTGTTTTTTGTTCAATTACCGTCCCTCTTTACCTTTTTTAGTATTAGGACAGAAAGAACAAACTGTTCAAATAAACAGAAAAAGGTTCTGATAGCGCTAACGCTATTATTGTCTGGATATAAAACTGCGAGGGACAAATCAAATAATAAAGGTAAATTGTGTTATCGTCCCAGATTCACATGACTAAAAAAAGCGCTACAAAGGATTTTATTTATTATACGCAGGTATGAGCTTACCTGCGTACAATACCTGCAACTATATTCATTTTGATTTGAAAATAATTACCATTAAATCAACAATAATTTATGTATATTGAAAACTGTATATAGCTGTAATCTATACTCAACTACTACATGTTGAGTTACTAAAAGCAATAGAAATATAATTTTACTGTAACAGTTAATTTTAAATAAAATACACACATATAGTATTGTGAAGAATTTATTCATTTGTTAATACAATATAATGGCATTATCAGCCAAACTAAAACTAAAATAAGTTCAACAAAGCTATGGTTTCCTTCAGACATTCAGCTAGCATTGCTATGTGCAAATCAAAACAAAAATTGAAAAGTGATTCACAAGCAAACCTCCTTAAAATAATTATTTTTAAAATACAATTGTGGCATTATTATTATATAAGTGTACGCATTAGAAACAGAAAGAAAATAAAATAATTAAGAGCTTTTTATAATATAAAATAAATGTAAAATTTATTAATTTACATATATCTGAACTTCAACAGCATCAAATGTAGTTCATTAATAAAATAGACGGTACATTCTATGAGACATGGACGAATATAAAAAAATTTTATTTTCAATGTGCCATAGCAGTTTTACGAGAATGTTTATCACCAAAGCTCTTAAAGACAAAGGGTTACTACACACAAGTTTTACATAGATCAATATGTTGTGAATACATAAAATATTGTGTATATCAGCCCTTGTTTTAGTTTAAAAGTTTACTATATTAGCATGGGCGACGATCTGGGCCGCGTCTGCGTGGCGCCGCCTTCAGGATGTTGTCCACACGAAGGATTACTTCAGCCGCTTCAGATGCAGATAAAAGCACTTGTCGCTTCACTACATAAGATTCCGTAATACCGAGTTTCTTCATGTCTCCCACACGACCATTTGTCATATCTTAATTAGGAGAAATGTACATATATAATTAATTTTGCTTATATGTCAATTTGCCTACAGAATATTTTTTTTTGTTCTGAACACATTTTTCAATTTATTTATATATATATTGTTATATAAATAAATATATATATATATATTTATTTATATATATATTGTTATATAAATAAATATTACCGGTAATATAAATAAATACACCGGAACATATAAATAAATTATATGTTCCATCCAGTATCCAGAGATCGATATGATACTATGATATGATGGAAGATAGATATGATGCTGGGAAATGGAAACTATTCATGTTATTCAGGCTTAAAGATCAAGACTTGAGATTGACTAACAAGAGGACTGATAAAAAAGGTTGTGGTCTTCGATTTTACATATACATATTTTAATATGTTAGGCCTTAATAGGTTCTCAACAGAATTGTGAATTATTTTTGTAGTACATTTAGTGTTTAAATTAGAAATTACAAATAAACAAAATAGTGGCATATATTCCTCATAAAATGAGCGTTCAAATGCATTTTGCTAAAAAAAAATAATTTTATGAATTAGAATTTCACCAACTTAGCAGTAATCACTACTTTTTTATTTCTTATCCTAGTATCCCATAGTCCTCACAAAGTTCTATGGTGGGTCTCTAAGCCAGTACGACAGCACGGCTAGTTTCAGGTTCATCAAAACTAGGTTATAGAAACTTTTAATTTCTCTATAATGATAATATTATTTTGATAGTGGAATAAATGCTCACTAATATAAACCTAATTTACTTATATAAAATATTGAATTATCTTAAAACATAAAATTTTAACAGTTTTAAAGTTATTCAACATGTAGGAAAGATAAATATTTTTAAAAATATATAAAATTTTAAAAGTATGACTTCAAAATTCAGCTCTGTACTGTCGACTGTGTATCAAATAGAAAGCAAAAATTATCCAAATATATTTTTGCAAGTTTTTTTTGAATCGTCGAATGAAAATAAAGCTACCACAGGTTCGTAAAACAACGTTACGTAAAAAGTAACCGTAACCACGTTACGTAAAAAGATGCAAGTCAAGATGTGTATTGTCTATCAGTCACCGAGTTGGTAACAAAAAAATCTACATAAATAACCACCCACCAAGTCCCGTAGTATTCTCGCCCTGCGCGTGGTGCGCTCGCAGACGCGCCACCAGGTCGGCGCTGTCGTAGCCGGCGTTGTCGGCCACGGCAGCCGGCAGGCGCCGCAGCGCCGTCGCGACCGCCTCCGCCGCCGCCGCCTCCTTGCCGGGCGTGCGCGCCGCCGCCCGCGACGCCGCCTCCGCCATCAGCATCTCACTTGCGCCTGGATATAACAATATAATAACGCAATATAACAGACCTATCGATTTAGTTATTTAGAAAGTTATCTTAATGCTAATTAGGATTTAAAAAATCCTATTCACGCCTAGTACGGAATAGCAGAGGATAAGAGATTATACTAATATAGACTAAAAATATCATGCTAACATAATTATAAGCTATGCTAGTCTTTAAAATCTATTATAGCATGGACCCTGCCCTGACCTAACAGATCCGATGCTTATAGCAAAAAAGTTTTATTGAAATCCGTCCAGCGGTATTAAGTGTGCATTATAAAAAGACAATTTTTTTTTTAATTCATATAATAATATTTTGTTAGTGTTAAGTATTCAATTATTCAGTACAGACACAATTTTTTTTACTGTTTTATTATATTCGTTTTAAATAGTATAGATAGATAACCAACCACTTTCATTCAGAAAGGAATCTTAGCAGGTAAATTTATCTAGTAAAATTCTTGGTAGGCCTTGTTATATTTTAATTCATTCAAAGTAAGTCATAGTCTATTTTAGACGACAACAGATGGCAAATGGAAATAATATATAGCAAGGGTCAATGCAGCTAAGTTGTACACAACAAGTTATGCAAAACAACTTTTAATAATTCAATTAATGATAATTAATTTATATATCATTGAAGTAGGGCAAGTGTTAACCCATGTTAAGGCCCCTTACTCAGGGTCTGACACGGCAGAGCTAGCAGTAAATCCATGGAATGCCAAGGAGTTAAATCTGTTTTTTTCCTTTTTTATAAATGTTTAACAACATAAAATTATAATATCAAAGAGGTAGGTAATATTAAAACTAGGCTAGATAGACAACAATAGTTTTTTTTTAATTGTACCTCTAGTTTGTACACCAGACTTTTGACATCCGTGCCATTGTTGTTCTGGTTTTCCTATTTGTATTATAATAGTTGGGAGTTTTTCGGTCTTCAGCAGTTTTAATGTGAATTGATTCGATTCTCATCTATGTGACAACAATAGTTTGCGACTTACCACCACCAAATACCACTTTAGGTTCCTTAACGGTTGCTGCTAGTACACAAAGAGCATCATGTAAGGAACGTTCTGCCTCATCGATCACTTGCTGAGTAGCTCCTCGAATGACAATAGTGCAAGCAGAGCCAAGTTCTACACCCGAGAAACGAATCAAACATTCATCACCAATGAGTACCTAAAACATAATAAGTGTTATATATTATTGGGTGATAGAAAGACGGGTAAACAAGGCATGGTTCAAGTTTTGGTCACAAAAGGAGATCTTGAAAGACCATTATGACTTACATTGAAACAAAATATTTATGGGCACCTCAATTTTACTAAGTCTGATCTATGCAATTCAAACATGGACTAATAAAATTAAAAATAAAACAACATGTAGAGAAGTCTGCCAAAAATAAAAAAGTTCATGAAATGAGGAATGAATACATATCTTCTAAGAATTATATCTTATACATAGACAGAAAACAACTAGTTCTTTGTTTAAAATGGTAATGGGCAGGTAAATTTGCATTGTTTAAATAACATAATGGAAAAGTAGATTGCAAATGGGAACCCAGGACAAATATTATTTGTCTAATTTGAGGTATGAAAGAGTTAAAGGCAGAAACGGGATGGAGCATAAGAGGATGAGTGCATGCAAGCAACAAGCAAGGAAAAAAGGAGTCTCTTAATGGCTTTGAGCTATGTAGCATTTTTTAAGTGAAAACAAAGATTTGGAGACCTGTAAATATTTTACTGTGAAACTAATATTTTTTGGTAAAACTTCAGAACATTTAGATGAGCTGTAAATTTCTTAAATAAATTAAATACTTATTAAATACTAGCAACCTGCTCTCAGTAAATTGAATTGTTTGTTTACATATGTTATGTCACATTGTACATGTTCAGTATACTCGTATTTACTTATAATATGTATTTTTTACTAAAATAAAAGTAATCAGTTATTACATCACCTACTTGTCAGTTAAAGTCAAGTCAAAATCGGTCCAGTCGTTTTAGTGATTGGCCGGAACAAACAGACAGACAAAAATTGGAAAAATGTTATTTTGATATATATATTCATGTGTATTTAGTAAAAAGTAGTTATTTTAATATTACTAACAGACACTCCAATTTTATTCATTAGTATAGATATCATTTTACATACCTGCTCAATGACCTTGCAATGGCCGAGTTTAACTTTATCAGGTGAATCAAAAGTAGACACAATTTCACCTCCAGTAACAAGAGCGAGACGTTCAATACCATCAAAGTCAGCATGCTCAATGGCCATTACACCAGCATCAGCAAATAGTTGCTCAGGATAATTGTAGATCAATTGCCTATAAATTAATTAGTTTAAAGTCTTTTATTTATTTAAATTTTGTTTCAATATTAATCATAGTTGTTTTTTTATTTCACTTTTTTCTAAACAAAGTAAATTAAATACTAGCAAAATGTAAGTTGAAAGTTTATTATAGATCTTCTAATCAGTTCCCACCTATTTATAAAGACATTGCATTTGTGACCCAGGATTTTATTCACTTTGTCCTTCATTTTTTCCTTCTCAGCAACCTCTAATTCAGCAATTTTAGCCATTGAATCTACCTTGATAGTTGAACCAAACACTTTTATTTTGTCAGTGTCCATTGGAGTATTAGCTATGAGAATATTTGCATTTTCTATTCTCTTGGGCTGATGTACTCCAACCTATAATATAAAACAAAAAAATATATAAATATTTTAAGTTCATGCTATATCCTTCATATAACAGGGTAGGCAGAAGCAACCTAGTATAAAACACTCCTTTTGCCGCTTTTGATAAGGTGACATTGCTTGTCGAGTGTTGGAACTGCACACCACACTTTTGCCTTGTTACCAGTGTGAAGAAATAAATAACACAACCTCGCATTTACAATCAGACAACAAATCGATTACAGTTTTTTATGAATGAATAATTTGGTATGTGATTTTGACGAAGGTGATAAATATTTAGTAAAATAATGTATAATTATGGAATGTATTAAAGAAGTTATACCAAGAGTAATCATACCTTTTTGTTTAGCAAGAAACCTTCATCTAAGAAAGATTCTTCAAGCAGACCACCAGAAATTTTAATGATTTGTATAGCTTTAAGATTTCCTGAACCTTTTAACCTTAGGACTGCATCAACAGCTAGCTTAGTAAAATGTCTAGAAGAATGTTAAAAAAAATTAAGATAAGTTATCTTTGAAACATTCATAATACTAATATTCAACATTGTTTAAAAGTTTCTAATTTCATATTTATAACATACTCTTTGTGATTAGAGAGGATCTTTGAACTGAGCGTAGTGCGAGCAATATTTTCCAAGTCACTCCTAAAAGCTGCTTCATTCATGTTTTTTTCATGATCAAAGCTAGCTTCAGCTAAAGCTTGTCTGGCTGCTTCCACAGCAATGCGCCAACCAGCAATGATTGTTTGTGGATGAAGTTTCTGTTCAATTAATTTTTCTGCCTCTCTTAACATCTCCGCAGCTAAAATATTAAAACATTACTATTTTATAAACCTGAGAATTAAAATTGGGTCATATTGTAATTTAAATTTATTAATCTTAGCAACTGGACCAACTCTCATAAAGAAATTCATAGTTACATCTATATTAATTAATTAAAGTTATGTTACCTAGAACCGTTACAGATGTGGTACCATCACCAACTTCTTCATCTTGAACTTTAGACATATCAACTAAGATTTTGGCAGCTGGATTGTCAATTCCTACAGATTTTAAAATGGTAGCACCATCATTTGTGACTTCAACCTATAGAATATAAATAAGTATTAGTAAGAGAATTTGTTTAAAAATTTGTCAATAACATATAATATTAATAAATGACATACTTGGCCTGCATTTCTTCCGTAAGATACCAATATTTTATCCATGCCTTTCGGGCCAAGTGTACTTTTAACTAAATCACCAATTGCGATGGCCCCGATAAAACTAGACATTCGGGCTAGTTCGGCTTTTTCTTCTTCAGCCTCATTTTTTAAAATCCTTGTAGGGTTTAACGAAACCTATAAGTAAATGGGTTAAAAAATGTAAAAATGTGCACATGTGCGGCTACACAAAATAGCCTGTTCATTATGAATGATAATAATCACAAAACTTTGTAAATAATAATCACTTACCATGGTGTTTTAGTGACTGAAACTAAATACCTCTTAAAATATATATAGTCAAGAATTGTGTACAAATCTATTAAATGTACGATTAGAATACGGTATGAATCTTCAAGTATGATGAATGATGATTGAAAAGTTTCATAGAGTAAGAAGAAAAAGCAGAGCAGTGCTACCAACAAAATATACAATTAAAAACATTCTTAAAAATTTAAAGCTTACAGCTTACTAAATTAAACACTAAATAATTAAAAGCTTTTTTACTTAAATTTTAATACCTATCTAGAAATTTCAGAAAGGTATCTCCTATTGTAAATTATTAAACCATAAATAGCTTTTGTAATTTTTGTATGGCCTGTACGAATATTCTTATCTGTAGGTGCCGTCATGATAAAATCACAATAATTCTTACTTCACTCATTTCCGTATTTTATGTGTAAAGCGCCATATTTGTTTGTGATTGTCGTTTTTTCATTTATTTAATTATTATTTTAAATCTATATTCCACAATAACAAAATAATGGATAACCCAAGCGGAACATCAGGACCAAGAGTAAATGATAAACGCTTAGCTCAAACTCAAGCTAAAGTAGATGAGGTTGTAGGTATTATGCGTGTCAATGTCGAGAAAGTTTTGGAAAGGGATCAGAAATTATCAGAATTGGATAATAGGGCGGATGCCCTACAACATGGAGCTGCACAATTTGAACAACAGGCTGGTAAGCTGAAAAGAAAGTATTGGTGGCAAAACTTGAAAATGATGTTGATCATTGGTGCTATAGGAGCGGTATTGCTCATTATTATTATTGTCTGGGCTACATCAGGATCTAGTTCATCCAGTGCGCCAGCACCAGCACCAGCACCAACTGCGGCTCCACCCGTCTCTGAGGCGCCAGGGCGATAATTTTTCTAAGGAATATGTTAATCTTACTTTGTCTTACATATGATTCATACAACAATTGAACAATTTATGACTGATTATATTGATTGAACGCAAAAAAAACTATTTTGTACTATATTCATCTAAACCTTTTAAAGGGATTTCAGTATCTTGAATTACACTACAACATATTTTAAATAGATTTTTGATATATATGTATACTATACAATACATTTTAACAGATTATACAAATGACCAGTGCTAGTTATATCTTTAATAAATATACTATTTTTAAATACATCACTCTTAAGATATACTTAAAAGTATGTATGTAATTTTATGCCAAGTTTTTAAATATTCATTGTTAAATACTACAAAATATCTATTTGTATAATGTCTAAGATGTTTTTGGAACTTATTTATTGCCTTAACTTAAGCCCATTTGTATGTAGAATATATTTGAAAAAGATTCAAAATTTGTTTCTATATAGATAACTTAGTTATTTGTTGTATAGATTATTATGAATGTGTCATCAAATGAACTTTAAATTTGCTTAATTTATGTATGTATGCCAGCTTTTATTTCAACCTAACAAGCACAATTTGTATAAATTAATTAAATTACTAAAGCACAAAAGTTAATTCATAATTTTGTTTGTAACTTAATATTGTTCTTATTTATATATTATAAAAGGAAAAAGGAGAGGATCTTTGTGTATTTCATTTACTAATTTTGCATTTCTGTCTTCTGACAGTTAACATCCAATGGGACCAAGAATTTTATTAACAATGCCTAAGGTCCTTCAGTTTCCTATATTGTTTTTTTTAGTCAAATGTGTAAGTTAATCTTGTATATTAAATAATATCTATGTCTAGGTGTTTTATATTATATAAAATAAATAAATGTATTTTATTGCTTTGTGCTGTGATTTCTTAGCCAAGTGTTATCTACATGTTCCTGACATTATCAGTGCTTAAAGAAAAGATAAGACTAGAGATTGTTCATACATATATGCAATATTTGTACTATGATATTCAATGTCTTTCTTTTAGAAAATATTTGGTGTTATAGTTCTACACTAACAATTGTCTCATTTCTGAAAAAAATTATACCTCCTACCAAGCTTTGGCAAAAAAAAATAATTGTGACAAAATTTAATTCTTGCAAGAAAAAATTGATAAGCAAATTACATTACTTGCCTTTTTGCTTTAACAGTAATAATAGTAGAGATATTAAACAAAAATCATGATTCTAGGTATTCCCCCGAGGAAAATACTACTTATAAAAATTTACAAGACTTGAATTTGCTTTGGTTGTATCCATTAATTTTATATGAAATGAACTACAGATATGTTTGTACTAGTTTCTTTCTGTTTTACTAAATTTAATTTCTTAAGTCTAGGTCATTAAAATACAACTAATGACAATCGACAAACTTAAATATGCGCTCGTATGCACTCATTTTGTATGAAATAAATTATGGTATAAATTTCCAATTACTTTTTTTTGGGATATATCTATAAAATATCAATTTTCGAATTTCCTGTTTGTACTATAAGTTCTAACTTATTGAAAAATTTCATAACTCTAGGTCAACGGGAAATACCCTGTGGGTTTGTTTACGCGGCGATTTTCATATAAATACCAAAAAAGAATTAAGCATAAACGCTCATATCTATTGAATACGTTGACTTAGAAGTTTCATTTTTTCAGACTTGGATATTCGACTTTAATTTCAGCTTTATTTCTCCACGTGATTTGGAGAAAATGGTCTTGACAGACGGACATCAGAGTAATCCTATAAGGGATCCGTATTTTTCTTTTGAAGTACGGAACCCTAAAAATGAAAAGGAAGTTTTGTGTTCGAATTGAAAAAGTATTTTTGTGTTGAGTAGTCCAGTTACCGAGAAAGGTTATATTACATCACGTTCATTTCGATGTTACCAACTATAGCTGGGATAAGAATCGGCTCAGGCACCTAGAATGTGTCATTCGCTACTATTATTTATTTCCATTTGACCACGGAAGCGAAGCCGCGGTTATAAGATATACTATTATAAAGCCTAAAATGCCGCAAAAAATATTTCGTTTTATTTATTAACTAGATAGTTACAGTAACTTTGTTCACATGAACCTCTCGGAGGTTCGGGATATATAGGCTAGGCGTCATTTCTATGTTTTTTATCGTTTGACTAGTATAGTTCGTCAGGTTCCCAGCTTTCAAAATGAATTATTACTCAAGTCTTTACCAGACTTAATAGTTACGAAAACCTAAAAATAATATTCAAATCCATCTAGTAGTTCCAAAGATGTGCGTAAACAAACATCCAGTTCTTACTGTTTTTTATTCTTTTATTTCATTTTAAATTTTTATTAAGGCTGAATTTCAAGCGCAATTCTTAAAATAAACTTGTGTTTATTAAGCTCTACAACAAAAATAATATCTACATGTATCTAGCTATAGCTAGTACCAGTTAACATATGATGAAACTCGTAGTGACGTATTCGGTTATGAACGCATATTTTGCCACTTACTAATTCATGGCTGATCAGCAAGTACATATCGTCACTGTATGTAGGAGGCTCGTTTGGACTTAGCAAGTTCCTACTCTTGCGTGACAAATATAGTACACCTACACAAAAATTGAATATTTCTTACAAAGTACTTAAATGGTAACTTAGAAACATGAAATATGCTTACGAGGCCGTAGAGTTAATTTCTTTAAAACAGTAGGTGTTATTATTTTATTAATTTTATCTTACATTTTTATAATGTATTTTTTGTAAATCTAACACTAAATGCCGCTATAACATAAGTGCATTGATCAATAAGTTATTAGATACAAGTTGTATCATACAACAATTTGTATTATATTGTTAACTTTGTTACGTAATGTTAACGTAGGCATAAGAAAAAATATCGATCAAGTCGCGCACCGAGGGTTCTGTACCTATTTCATGATGCACAATTCCACTGAGAAAAATACTACTTATAAAAAATTACAAATTTAAATGTGCAGTCGTATCCACTCAATTTGTATGAAACTAACTACAAATATAAGATTTTAAAACTTTAAAATGATTTTATCCTCATTTATTTTTATTAATTGCAGCGCATCGGCGTGTGCAAACAAATTATTTAAATAGTTGACAAAGTCTTGACGACGCTGCTCAAATACGTATAACTGATATAAGTTTAGAGGTTTCTTCAATTAGGAGCCTTTGCCAATAGATAATGCACTCGTGAATAGTAAGACTCGGACTTTCATTGACAGTTAATTTCACTTCACGGAAATTGTAAAATAAACCTGCTAAAACTTGTAAACACATATATATATATATATATATATATATATATATATATATATATATATATATATATATATATATATATATATATATATATATATATATATATATATATATATATATATATATATATATATATATATATATATATATACATACATACGACAGGGAGACATGGTGGTGGAATGACCAGGTGCAGGGGGTGATTCAGGAAAAGAAGGCTGCGTTTAAAGAGTGGCAGCATTCCAACTCTCCTGAAGACAGACTGGAGTACATAGCAGCGAAACGGGCCAGCAAAAGAGCTGTAGCCAGAGCCCGCAGAGAAAGTTTGTCGCCATTGTACGATAAACTTGAAACTGTGGAGGGGCAGAAGCTCATATACAAACTGGCTCGTGCTCGAGATAAAGCGACGCAGGATATTACAAAATGTCTTTGCGTCAGAGATGAATTATCTCCTAACCTCGGACTTGTTGCTCCAATAACCCGTGACGAAACTCGTAATTGTCTTCGACGCATGAAGAACGGAAAAGCGGTAGGACCTGACGACATCCCAATCGAGGCGTGGAAATCGTTGGGCTCTCTTGGTGTGCTTATACTTACTGACCTGTTTAACCGTATCTTGAATACTGGAAAGATGCCACATCAGTGGCGGCAGAGCTTTATTATCCCTATTTACAAAGGAAGGGGCAGTGTTCAAGATTGCGGTAGTTATAGGGGCATTAAGATTATGAGCCACACCATGAAGCTCTTCGAGCGCATGATCGGCCTCAGGCTCCGCTAAGAATGTACTGTCTCTGAGTCTCAGTATGGGTTTCAACCAGGATCAGGCACTATGGATGCCATTTTTGCCCTCAGAACTTTGATGGAGGCTTACAGGGAAAAAGGAGAGCTCTGCATGTGGCCTTTTTGGACCTGCAGAAGGCCTTTGACTGTGTGCCACGTCAGTGTATCTGGTGGGCATTGCGATCCAAGGGGATCCCTGAAGCCTATATTGAGGTTATCAGAGATATGTACAACGACTCCGCTTCAGTGGTTAGGACCGCTGTTGGCGACACCAAGCCCTTCCCGATTACAGTAGGGGTTCACCAGGGCTCAGCTCTTAGTCCGTTCTTATTCAATGTAGTGCTGGATACTGTCTCGGCTGACATCCAATGCCAGCCTCCGTGGCTGATGATGTATGCCGATGACATAGTACTCATCGATGAGAACCGACTGATGCTGGAGCGTAAAGTGAACGCCTGGAAGGGTGCGCTTGAAAACGGTGGTCTCAAACTGAATGTGTCGAAGACCGAGTACATGGCTTGTGGGAGCCCGGACTCGAGCACCATCCATATCGGGCCTGAGCCAGCCGTTAAGTCGGAGAAGTTCAGGTACCTTGGAGCCGTTATGCATGAGTCTGGAGGCATCGACCACGACATCCATGCCCGTATAAACGCTGCCTGGGCCAAATGGCGGGAGGTCACTGGTGTGGTCTGCGATAGCAGAATACCGCCCAAGCTCAAGGGACTGATATACAAGAGCATTATGCGACCTGTTCTTATATACGGCAGCGAATGTTGGCCAACATTATCTCGGCACACTCAGGAGCTTCACGTCACGGAGATGAAGATGCTGAGATGGATGTGTGGCGTGACGCGGTCCGACCGCATACGCAACACATTCATTCGAGGTAGTCTTGGGGTCCGTGACGTAGTGGATAAGCTCCAAGAGCGTCGCCTGAGATGGTATGGCCACGTTATGCGCCGATCTGAGAACTATGTCGGAAGGAAGTGCCTTGACATGTCTGTCCCTGGAGTTAGACCACCCGGACGCCCAAGGAAGCGATGGCTGGATGTCGTGACACAAGACATGAGAGCCAATAAATTATTCACTGAGGATGTTAAAGACCGTGCAAAGTGGAGTCGGCTCAGTCGGAAGGCAGACCCTGGCAAAAGCCGGGACTAATGCCAAGAAGAAGAAGAAGATATATATATATGCAATACACACAATATACGTATACACTACTTATACATACAATACGTGAATAAATACATACTTATATATACCTACTTACATACTTATATATATACATTAAAATAAGTAATTATAATATCAAAATAACAATACAATAATTATTTAATGAGGAATGCTGTCCGATTCATTAATAAGTTTTTTTTTGGATTTAGAAAGTATTATAAAATGGCTTTGTTTTATTGATTTGGGAAGTTACACAGTACTTACACTATATATAAACGAGGATATCTCAAAGGTGATAATTTTAAAGCTTAACACAGAAAGCAAACAAACTTACATTTGTAGTTCATTTCATACAAAATATGATATGATACGACCGCAAAATTAAGTTTGTCAATTTTAATAAGTAATATTTTTCTCAGCAAAATACCTCAAATCATGAAATAGGTACGGAACTCTCGGTGCACCAGTACTACTCGCACTTGACAGATATTATTTTTTTAGTGCAAAGCCCTAAAAATAGTAAACGCTTAGTAGGTACCTATGTGCAATCAAAACATTTCTTTTGCTTAGTTAGATATTAAAAAGTAATTACTAGATCAAGGTCCTATATAATACTATGCGACATTGAAAGACGATGACGACGACGATGAAGTGGGTAATTGTGGTTAACAATACAACTAAATGTAGATAAATATTCATAACACTACGAGTATATTTAAATAAGCGATTAATATCTGAGATTGGTTAATCAATATATTTTTTGGCCTATAACATTTGTACATTATAGGTACCCTGCCTGGCACAAAAGTGCATCTAGCTGTTGATTGTACATTCTACAATATACAATCAACTTGTAAAAGTGTTTCATTATGTTAAACGTATAATCGCATACTCACGTTCCTACAAATAGGGCGTGCGACCATATTTAATTTCAACGAAATATGAGGCATGTAGAGTATAATACGGAAACTAAGTCCAAGATATAATTCGTTGCGCTCTGCTTACTTACAGAGTGACAAGTCATCTTCGACCTTCGCCGAATCAAATTAATAGCATCTAAGTCAAGCTAGTAAATAACCGCATGCTCATTAAATAATATGTATGCACTGTATTGTACATGAGGCACACTTAATCATTGTGCTACAGGTCATAACTATAAGCACCCATCAAATGTTTAAAGTAGACTATTATTGTTTAACCCTAGTGTAAACGTGTTAATACTTTGTTAGTAACACGTTTGCTTGTGCTATTTTATTTATAAAATCAATTTTAATTTTAATAAATAAAATATAAAATAACACATCCCTTCATAAAAATTACAGTATCTTATAAAGACGCTTAGTAAATACAATATTTTAAAACTTAATAATATGACAAGGTTATAATAATATCAAATGTTTTCAAGTACATATGTTAATTTTTCTATAAACCCATCATCATAGTTTAAACATGACAAGTGAGACTATACGACTATACGTATATTGTAAGTACCTACTGTGAACAGTTCGTCTTCTTTTCTTAGATAGTCAATAAACTCTGTTATTAACCTTATAATACTACCTAAATAACAATCTAACTATCGTAAAATAAATTCGTATAAGTTAGCACCAAATATATAAGGCAATATAGCTAATATAGTTTACTAAGGCTAGGCGTAATAATAAAATAATGTCATTGTGGAGGCAGGACAGAACAGTAGACATCCGGCAGCATTCCTTATTCACCTCGTTATTGACAGCTATCGCGTCCGTTGTTCTTCATTATAATCCGTTCCTAATTCGCCAAGTCATCGACCTGCTTGCTTTTGTAATTCTTATTTTTTATCTATATTTCCATCCATGTATTATATCTATATTTTTTGCTCTTACATTGATATGGGAAATCCTTGCCTTGGAAAATCCTAATGTTCCTTTTTTTCAAATTAATTATCTACTGATAAAAATAATTAGAAATACTGGTTATTAATAGATACCTGGCTGTGTATTTTTATTAGGTTAAAAATAACAACAATAGTTATATTTCATGTTTTAATTACAATGGAATACTCGCACCGATGTAATCATGTACAAACTTATTACTATGTAAGAGGAAACGGCTGATATATTTTTAAATCCAATCCATAGAAAACATTAAACCAACAGTTTTTGCTGGACGTTTTAATTTAATTAAATCTATAAGTATTTTTTTATATATTTTTTTTTATTTTGCTTGTTTACAGTAAATGTAACTTATATAATAAACTATTGTGTTAGTTATATATTCTTAATAAGCATTTGTCAATATATACTTGGAAAGTATTGTCCCGACTCCGAGCTATTTCTCAAAAGGAACTCATTTTAAATTCTTCACACGGTCACCGCTGCAGAAAGATCGTGCCTTCCTACGGTTACTTACGTACTTCATTATCGCTGTTTTTTCTATAATTATCATCGATCTACGCGTATGAGGCATATGCGTAGATCGATATAAGCAGTAGCTATCTACTACTTATGCAGATGCAACTATCTTGGGAACCTATATACTTATAGATATATAATGATGAGTTTAGTGTAGCGTGCAGCTATAAAAAGCGTAACTGATGTACTTTACAAGGCCACAAGTAAGTATAGTTGTTGTCCAACAATGGCTGTTATTGTTGTACACTCGAGTTTATCACATCGTCTCCTGTGTTTTACATTGTAGAACAGTTATGTTATAATTCTACCTAATTATTGTTTCAAGCGGAAGTCAAACCCACAACGACCATTTAGAATCCACAACCATTGTTTTACATAGGTTTTCATTTTACATCTTTTACATAATTACATGTAAATGCACGCCAAATCATTCATGTGGTGCTTCATTGCTTGACTTTACAAGTTACTAATTTAAAACGTTCATTGAAACCATATTGAATATTAATATACATAAAAGGCAATCCTGAATCACTGACTGACTTATCTATCAACGCAATTTGTTACAAGTGTTCCTTTCATGATGTAAGTGAGCACTAAGATAGGATTTTTAGAAATTCAATCCCTAAGGGGGTATAATATGAAGGGGGTTCAGAAATGAGAATTTTCCAAATAAAGTTTATTTGAAAAATTCTCATTTCTGGACTTAACAGCAGATATATATGATTAAAAATAATAATCTGTTTAGGTGAAATGGACAAAACTCTCCTTTTCTAAAAGGGTAAAATGGAGGGATAATAAGTGGTAAGTACACGTGGACGAATTCGCGGGCAATAGGTAGTTAACAAATAAAAGCAAATATTATCTAAGTACCAACTAACATTAGTGTAGTTAAAACAACAACGACATTTTGAAGTAGTGACATCAAACCGGTAGAATAGGATCGGGACGAATTTGAATTATAAACACAATTGTCTATTTTTTAAAGTGAATTTTTAGCCTTACAAAATCCAAACATATCATTTCCTGTTTATAAAACGTTTTGTTTAATGTAATGGATTACATTAGATAAAACGCTTTTCCAATGTAACATGCATTTAATATTACCGAAATGCTTGGTAAGTATTATCGAAAGTAATATGGTAAGTAATATCTTTATTTTTAAAGTTTTCTACCTTAAATAAAACAAAATATCGGTCAAGTGCGAGTAGTACTCGCACATCAAGGGATTTACAAATTACAAATTTCATGATTTCAGGTATTTATTAATTCATTCATTTATTCATCAATTTTGAGACCTTCCCTTTTATATATACTTACTATAAGTTCTCACTTCTTGTCAAAATTTTATAAGTCTAAGTCAATGAAGCGCGAAATGAATTTAATACCAGTCGTCAAACTGAAATTTGCCATTTTTTATGAACATTTTGTATGAAATGAACTACAATATAAGTTTGTAATGGTTTTTTTCTCCGATATATTTATATATTTCCATTTTTTGGACTTATTTCTTTGTTTATACTATATATTCATTGCCTGATATAATAAACTGATTGCCAAATTTCATAACTCTAGTTCAAGAGGAATTAACTACCCTGTAGGTTCAGATTACGCGGTGTTTTTAATACAAAATGCAAAAAAGTTAATTACAAACGCTTATCTTTTGATTGTATTGACTTAGGAGTTTGATTTTTTCCGGTGCTTGTAGAGGTTGGATTAAAGATTGACTTAGATATTTGGTATTGATTTCAGCTTTATTTCTACACGTTATTTGGAGAAAATGCTCTTGACAGACATTTCACATTTCTCTAGATCGTGTGGAGGTATTATGCTGAGCCTTAAGGCAAAGAAAAAATAATTTAACGAGTCGGAAGCTACAAACGTTTCGTTTTTAACACTTCTAAATATAAAAATAAAATTGAAATGTCTGTCTATGATTTCTAAATACCTAATTATATGTTTTCAAATGCATATATCTAGTTATTAAGATGATGCTAAAAGTGCTCTTTCTATTCATCCGGACTAATCTAATTTTATGAGATGTTCAAGAAATAGGAGGCTGCGGAGCAACATATAGGCTGCTTTTTAACCCGGAATACCAGGTAGACGAGTACCTTAAACCGAGATAAAATATTATATTAGAGTAAATCCGAGAACATCGAAAAATCAATCAAGTGTCGCTAGTTTCTATAATTTTTTAACCTTTATAAAATGCACTGCTATCAATACCCAGGTATAGGATAGACAAGAATCTCCCGTTCTACTCGTAGAATTACGAAATTTGGCAAGAAGTGAAAAATTACTAAAAAAAATTACGTTCGTTCTTTTCGCATCTAGTCAAGTAAAAGAAAATATATATATATATATATATATATATATATATATATATATATATATATATATATATATATATATATATATATATATATATTTAAGACTAGGTTTGTCGCATAAAGACATTCCGTCCTCAACTTTCGGTACGAGTTCGAGATAGTGCGTGCAGAGCGCTGAAACTCAATGCCGTACGTTATCTTACCAAAACGGGAAAATTAAAATTATGTAAAAGAAAATAAACATATATATATATATATATATATATATATATATATATATATATATATATATATATATATATATATATATATATATATATATATATATATATATATATATATTAAGACTAGGTTTGTCGCATAAAGACATTCCGTCCTCAACTTTCGGTACGAATTCGAGATAGTGCGTGCAGAGCGCTGAAACTCAATGCCGTACGTTATCTTACCAAAACGGGAAAATTAAAATTATGTAAAATTTCCAAGTGGGAATATAAATTCAGATCTTCATTGCACCTCAATGAACTTTAGAAGGATATTATTATTCCACTTATAAGTTTTATTTTAACTCTATTATTTTTAAATACTGTTGCAAATCATTTTATTTTAGCTTTTATCCCGCTGTATCCCATGCATATAGCAGGGTTGGCAAAGGGAACTTAGTGTAAAGATCAAGAGAAGAAAAAAGTAAATCTCCCCGAGTGGGATCGAACTCACAATCATCGCATTCACAGTCAGAGGCTGTGCCGCTGTGCCACGACGTCCCAAATAAAATATAATATGTATATTATTATTTTACATGAATATACTTATATGTCTGCAATAGATACCTATGTCAAAGCTAGTAGTAGACCAAGTTTTTTAACTGAATAAATCTGCTGAAGGTCACATATTGTTCACAGGTTAGGTAACTTCCATGTCTACATACATGGCACTTGCTGTATCTAGCTACCTACGATAATGACGTAATATACGTCATAAACAAACAGCAGGTTGACCGCGATGTCTTCTTATATATAACCTTGCTAAATACTGTTAAAAGTCAACGTTATCAGCTTATACTTTATTTATTTATATAAATTAATGTATTTTTGAAAAAATTTTCAAACTACACATGTATGATATAAACTACGTCACTGATCACCCCATTGAAATGGGCAGATTTAGGAAAATATTAACAATATTTTTTGTTTAAATGATTTTTAAATACAAAATAACTTTCAGATAGTTAGTGCAATATATATCTAGGTACATGTGACAAATATAATTTCGGGTAAGTAATTACTTATTTTCTATGTGCAATTAATTCAAAAATAGCTCCTGAATAATTAATATGATTGAATACACACAACATTACCATAAACAGTAAAGACAGATTCAGATAAAATGATTCATCAATTAAATAACGTGATGGTAGTCACTTCCATCATGCGGTAGGCATCTCAGGCTCGAGATCGTCGGCTGAGTAGATGTGGAATGAGCGAGAAGTACAGTGTGGGACGAATGACGCCGAGTGAGCCCGCAGCGGCGTTCGAACGTGAGGCTATTTAAAACTGTGCGCAGGCCCCCTGGCGCCGAGTCGACGACTAATGATCAGTCCTGCCTTGTCTACTAACGAGTGCGAAGCGACACCGTGAACTGTGTTTACACTAAAACATTTCCCCGCCAGTGTTTGTTTAGTTTCAACAGTTTCCACACTACGTACACGTGAAAATGGCTGACAGTGGTCTGAAGAGAAATATTCCAATCAAGCTCGGAGATTTTTCAGTTATCGACACCGAGTTCTCAAGCATTAGGGAAAGATTTGACGCCGAAATGAGAAAAATGGAGGAAGAAATGAGCAAATTCCGATCGGAGCTCATGAACAGAGAAAGCAATAACTTTTTCAAGAGCTCTACAAGGTATTTATCATAATTTTTTAATTTAACAAAGTTTAAATAGCCCTTTTTAAATTATTAAACATTATTGTTCGGTTTATTTAGCCATGTGTTCAATTTTTATTGAGGTATCCACAGTAAGTGATTCATTACGCAACTTTATAAGAATATTGTTATTTTAGTAAGTGAACATATTTATACAATTTACATTATTATTCTGAATGTTACTTTAACGTTGTCGGCCCTGTTTACCTAAAAGGGAATCTTGAATTAATGTGATTGGGGATTTCGAAAGAGTTGTCCACCGCGGGCGACCTCGACGACAGTTCCACGAAAGTAGTTATATTCAAAAGGTATTATTCGGGATCATTCCGCGGAACGGCAGTAACTGCAGACATCTTAGTCGGCTCCATTTAAAGCGTGCAGCGATACGTAAGCCCGACGCGGGATGATGTCATAAATAGAAATAGCGCCGGCCAACAGCCACGAACAATTAACAAATGAAATAGGAATTTAAAAAAAATGATTTATACAAAATTATAAAAATGACAAAAATATAGCTAAGTATTGAAAATTATTAAGATGAACAACTCGTATCGAGTAACCATATCGACTTGAAGTAATTGAAGAGATATAACATTGTTTCCTTACATTTAATAACTACATGAGTATATAAAAACTGCATAACGCTACTAACTTGTAATCACAAAAACCGGTTTATAGTTATTTTATCGATGTGGAACTTAATGTAAGTTACAAAGTACCTACGTGTATCCTGTAGGTAGCGCTGCTTCTCTATAAGTATGAGTTTGATCGTACTGAAATAACGTTTATTGCGTGAAACCATACACGACCTAGTTAAAAATTGGTTCACCCAAGTTACATGACGTAATAGCTTACAATTGTAATTAAGAAATGTTGAGTTGGCAGATTGAATACGTTGATGAACATCGGCAAGGACGTGGCTATGACGACCTCTATGTATTGATTTTCATAGAACTACTAAATATATGTTTACTTTACCATTTCATTGGAAAGCTTTGAATAATAAGATCGGTCACGTCAGTAATATATTTTAGGTTGTTACTCAATTGTAGCAATGAGTAACTGGTCCGCCCATGCATACAAGATTTCATGTTTGTTATAATGTGGGTAGTCGCATTTGTAATCAATTTGAACATTGAAAATAACATTTCTTATCAAATAATTATTTATGAATTAGATCAATTATATTAAGAACATACTGTATGCTAATGCCAATATTAAATTAACATTTATTTTATTGTAATATTCACGTTTTACATTTTTAATGCTTGATTTTATTGTTTTTTTTTTGCTTTTATTTATTTTTTAAAGCTTTATATTACTTTAAAATTATAAAACGTATTTTAAAAATGGTGTTTTATAGTCCAATCTAACAAAATATATTGCTTTTTGCATGTCTTACAATTTCGAATCTGTTTCCTCCGGAGGAGTAACCAAGTCGTCAGAGAGGTAAAATATTTATGATATATATGTATGTAGTATCTGTAGCATATAGTTATATAGTTATGATATTTAAATAATATAATATATACAAGCACATGATCCATACACATGTATGTAAGATTTTGTATGTTTACACGCACCTAACTAACACAATACAAGTATTTAAATATGAATAAATTAAAATGCCTCACGCATAGCCCTATTTATTTTATATTTTATATGATAATTATCAAAGACGAAAACAGAAAATAATAAGTTAACTTTTTCTGTTGCTGTTTAGCAACTTCTGGAAAAATTACCATTTATTTATTATGTATGTGCATACAAGGTCAAGATAAGTCATTTATGGATTTATTTATTGCAATAAAGGTACTATATAGGTAGTGTGAGTTCTTTAGACAATTTAACGATTAATTTTTATAAAATGCACAACAAACCAACAATAATCCTAAAGTGAACACAAGCGTTTTTAATGCTGCGATGATGTGGGAAGTAGTTTAATACAGAAAACCAACTTCGGATCACTGTATTAATGGCTTTATCGCGGTATGATAAAGCATACGCCTTATCATATTTTATTAAGAATAAATTATTTAAAAAAATTACCTCAAGAATAAATAAATCAATCTGTTTACGCGTAACTCACGTTGTTTGCTATACAATGGGCAACAATTTTGTGATATATTGGATAACATTGGTGAGATCATTTGTTGACAATAACCTTGTATCTGCATTCGCGAGCATGACATCAGCCTTGCGAACTGTGCTCATAATCAATTACTACAATCACACAAAAAATATAATTACTTGAATATGTAACGCATAAGAACTAAAAATAGATGGTGTCACGGCACGGTCGGGATTTGGTAACTAAGCGTGACGAATGTGGGTTCAAATTGCCCGTGGGGAAATTTTTGCAAAAATGTGGTCTTGCAGGTCACGCAATGTCATTACCCGACAATGTAAAGGAAAATAAAGGAATTTGGTGAAGATCAAGTACTCTTTGACCATATTACTTCTATATTAAAGTTTATCGACCCAAAATAGTAGTAACAAAAATAAATGACGTCTGATACAAAGTTCATTAAGAGAATTCAATACAGAAAAAACATATCAAAATACATTTGTAAAAATGCGCTTGTCAGTATTTCATATATATGTTCTGAGAATTAACGTGTTAACTCAATTTTTACATGCCAGGCTTCTTTATTAAGGGGTATTTTGTTTCATGTTTATCGTACAACTAATCGGCTAAAAAAGCTTAGCGTATTAAATAGTTTAGATTTACAAAAGCATGAATATTAAATGTGCCCATTTTGTCACGACACTCAAATGTTTCCAGTAAATATTTTAAAATAACATGGCAACAAGGGGTCATTGACCGGGAGTGGAAGTTTTGTTAAATAAGCGTATGAACTTAATGTGAAATTGTACTTAAGAAATAATACCACACAAAATAAAATCAATAAAAAAATGTACCTATAGCTGTTATTTAATGCTCCACAAAAAAATTGACATTTTATAGGTGTTTTATTTGAGTACGATTACGTTACCTATTAGGAGCATATGTTACAAAAACAAATAAATATTTCATTATATTGTAATTACGCAATATTATAATTTACAATATTTTGTTTATAAAACCAGACCAAACCATAAAACCATCAGATACACAACGAAACTTGATAATATAGGACACATGTTTTTGTAATTACACAACTGTATTTTCGATAGATTTCTTAATAGTTCGTACATTAGTGATAGATACGTTAAAAATGACATCTATAGTAATTTAAAATAATGAAAACCACTTTCAACTTTGAACTTATATTTTACTAATTTAGCATAGGCTTATCGAAAATACGAAATAGTTATTAAGTAACATCTGGTCTAGGAATAAGATATCATCGGTACATTAAATAAATAAACGGTGTACATTTACAGCACTACCACATCGTCACAGCACAGTGACAGCAGACAATTGGCTGAGCCCAGCCACTGGGACAGTTTAAATTCTCCTTTAATTCAGGATGAAGGCGACGGCAAGTCTCTAAAGCTCAGATTTGATGTCAGTCAATACACGCCCGAGGAAATCGTCGTAAAGACAGTTGATAATAAATTACTGGTAAGATTATATTTTGTATCTACATTTAAAGTTGCAATAATTGAAAATCACATCCGATCCATATATTTTTTTTTGTTTTCACATTAGTGACGGTAAAGCGAACTAAAAACCAATGTTTTACTTCATCTATCAATTTATCTTATTAATACACTTCATCAAGATATTCCAATTTCCTAACAATTCTGATCATAACCAATATGTTTTCCAGGTTCACGCCAAACATGAGGAGAAGTCAGAGACGAAGTCCGTGTACAGAGAATACAACCGTGAATTCCTTTTGCCTAAAGGAACAAATCCTGAAGCTATTAAATCGTCATTGTCCCGGGATGGCGTCCTGACTGTGGAGGCACCGTTGCCGCAGCTTGCGATCACCGACAGGAACATCCCCATTCAGAAACATTGAGGCGGTTGTCGAATCCTTTCTCGACAGCAGCTATTCCATACTACTGTTAATAATAATTTATTATAATTTACTATAAGGAATATTGGAGATATTCAGATATTTATTTCGAATCTTAATTATGTTGAATCTCATCGTTTTAACATGTGTAATGTTATAGTTTTGTTTTTTTTTAAATTATTCCAATTATTCCTGCTCTTAGCAGCAGAACACAGTTGCGATCTGCACTGTACGCATTAAATATTGCTTTTAAGTCAATGCTTTCTCTGTGATTGTTACAAGTAAATTATTTCGGAGTCACGCAGATCACTTTTTGATATTCAAGCGGCATGCTGTTTTGCACCGTTTTAAATGTTTACCCGCGTGTTATATCTGGATTCTAATGTGTAATCGACCTACAACCATTTAGAATGGAGCTTATATGAAGTGTTCAGTGATTTTAATGCAGGTGGTCCTCTCGTAATAGACCCACTATTATAATTTAATAAATGAAATGTTTATTAATCTTACATTAATACTAGGCAGTAATAACAATAATAGTAATGAGAACACAATGTTAACAGCTTTTTACTGATACACATTTATATTTTAGTACAAACAGTTGTTATAAAAATTTTAGATGTCAATAAAATGCAAAATTAATGTTTGTAGTTTTTATTTTTATGCTGAGATTATAATAAATAACTATAATAACCTAACACTTAGTTTTTAGTCAAGCCAGTGAATTCGGCACTACACAAGTAGGCATTTTAATAACGTAATCGCGCGCATAGCCCAGCGTTTTGTAAGTAGGTACATTGTATTGTAGAACAATGAAAGCGGATACTACTGTTATTACATTCGATAAGGTACGATTGTTGTACCAATACTAAATAATTTGAACGTTGGTATAATAAGATATTTTTTTATGCTTGGAATTGAAATTTAAAAACCGCATGGGGTTTTATTTATTTGTACTGTGAGTCAAATTTCACAATGGGCTTCAATTTGACAATGTGAAAAATATAGGGGTAACTGTTGTTATCTGTATACATTATAAGTTCAAAAAGCGTTATGAAAGAATAATTTGTAATTAATCGTCACATACGAACTTAATTTTCCCACTACGGAAACGAAGTGTCACTAGGTTCCTCTTGACTACCATGTTATGTGCGGGAAATAGCATGACCCTATGATTTGTTTATTAAATATTTAATTTATTATAAAATCTCTACATATAAATTAAATTAAAGTGTCTGAATAAGATTTCAAAATAATTGTATTTTTTCAAGTGCATTTATAATTATTTACACGATACTAAAACGTAAGGACACAACTTAAATTTTTTGTCTGTCTGGCTTTCCGTTTATGCGGGCTTTCACTGGAAGATAGAGTAAGTTCATCAAATCAAACAACATATAGGTTACTTTTTCACAGAATTCCCGGGGGATTAGGATTTACGAGGGAAAATCCGTGCATACAGCGCACAATTACCTACCTTCCGCCCAGATAAAATTTTGAATACAAAATATAAAGTAATATTTTTTTATTCATATAATTACCAATTATATATATTTTTAATATTTTTGTGAGGCACAGTGATTCGAAAGAAAATATAAGCGTATAATATTACATACAAATTACAATACAATACTTATATGTATAATACATGCATACGATATTAGTGTAAGTCCGAGAATACCGATCACATGGGCGAAGCCGCCGTTGCCTAACCTATACAATAAAAAACAGTTATAAAAATTGTGTCAGTAGTAAGTACACTTATATTGAAAATTTTTATGACAATATTCCATCCACTTAAGATACGTTTTGTCTTTTTTTGTGTCACGTATAAATATTTCTTCCGGACTTATTGACGTATTTGTTCATTATGACACTGCGCACCATTTGTAATTTATTTTAAAATAAGTATTGTAAAATTTCACATACATGTGACGTCACGTCACAAGAATGAATGCGACGCCATCTCGCAAAGATAAACGTTTTCGCGGGATATTCAGTTTTCGAATTTTAATTTGAATTATTGAGGCAAATATTTAACAGAATCTAAATAATATATATAAATACTTTGAAATGGTTTTTGAAATCTTTTCAAATAGCATATTGGTTTTGAAGACTGGCACACCTGCTTTAGAACAATAGTAGTCCAGTTGAAATATAAGAAATACTGCAAAGCTACCAAAACAAAAATGATAAGCACTTTTCATTAACATATAAAAATAAGGATTTGGAACACCTCATGTAGAACTACAATAAATCAACCAAATAATAATAAACCAAAATAGCTCTTTAGTAGATGCTATTGAGCGTGATGAAAATTTTTTGTAGACGTATAAAAATCAATATATACGATAAGACGTATAAAAAGCAATAGTAGAATGCATGCTTATCCTAATGTAAAATTATAATGTAATATATATATATATATATATATATATATATATATATATATATATATATATATATATATATATATATATATATATATATATATATATATATATATACATATATATATATATATATATATATATATATATATATATATATATATATATATATATATATATATATATACACAAACAGTACAAGCACCCCGTTCTCCTCTTTCCGAAATGCGTCAATTAAGAACATTCCTTATGTTGAGTGGGATAAGCCACCACTTACTCACATTTTGCTGAGGTGGTATTTTCTATTTTTTTATAGTTAAGTTGAATTATTGTAGTTCTTCATTAAATGTTCGAGATCTCTTATTTTTATACAATGACCTAAACAATTTTTTCTAAGGTGACATTTCATTATTTCGCACAGTTTAATTGCACTGCTATAATTATTCATCAGCTGTGTCAGTCTTTAAATGCAATTATAGCCTAGATACTGGGCAGACTTAATAGTTATACACAAAAACAAACATACAGAAAAGAGTAAGTTATATTATTACTTTATTGTCCGTCTGTCTCTCTACCAGGTGAAATTAAAATCGCATAGAGGTATAAAGCTAAAATTTATATTATCAAATAACTAGGTATAGTCCCTTGGAAATCACTATAAATTTAAAAAATTATGTGTTAATATTATAAGCATACAGAAAATTCATACACATTTAATATACAATAACGAATTCTAAGTATTCACATATCGTAGTTACGAATGCAATATAATTATTGCTACCTCTAGTAGATACTTGTCAAATGAAAGATACACAAATAGCTTTATGCTGTATCCCGCATATAGCAGGGTAGACAGGGGAAACTAAGTGTTAAGATACACAAATCATTGGTTCTAATTTTAATCACGTAACACTAATCCACTATAGTTATCTAAAGGTGATTCAACAATGATTTGAAATTTGAAGTGATGATTGTAAATTTGTCAAACGTAAATATCGCAGTGACGCGTGCTCAGCTCAGTAACTTTTACGAAATCATGAGCTTACTGCACACTCGGAAATATTTCACATGCATATTGAATATTTAGTTTATCTGAAAATTACACTATTAATGTTTTTACGTGAAAAATTGCAAATTTCAGTTTAATGAAAAGTAAATGACCATTTTTTTGAATCTAACAATATTTGACGATTTTACGCTCGGAATTAATATACCTATATATTTAAAATAAAATCTAGAAATAAGAACGAGATACTTCTTCATTATTATCATATTTCAGAAATGTTGACAGTAATAAGATTAATGATCGTGTAATGTATGTTGGCCAGATTTGCAAATTGTAAATAATGTTAACACGCACCGAATATTCGCGATTAATTACCTTTGGGTGCATTAGTTCAGCTGCCAAATGTGTTTCAACTCAGACAAATATATGACAAGGTCGATACTCATGTTTGTTAGCAAAAGTCGATCGTAATTTTCAATGTTGCAATGTAGATTGGAGTCGCTTACATCATCGTGATGCATCCCGTTGGTATGCCCCAAATAAAATACAGTTTATGAGCCATAGACTAGAATAGAAATTAATGCCTACGCTATTTACTGTGCCGTCCGTTCGTCCATTATGTGCCAAATTTTATTACTTTAATCTTATACGTACAATATGAAGTACTACTACAGTACAAGTACAATAGGAAGAATTTTAACGTACATAGTTTACACTTTAATCAAAAGGGTAAATAAATGATGTTAGCTAAATTCTTAGTATCTCAAGTCAATGTGAGTTATTAAATATTAAATTTTCGAAAACTAGAAGTAAGCTTAATATGTTCTATACAAACTCTTGAAATTTAAATATATCGATGACTTTTGCTTTATCCTTATGTTGAATAGCGATATGAAGTCATTAATTAGTCAGTAATTTTTATTAATGTAACGGTGCAACATAAATATTATTAAACAGGTGGTATAAATTCGTATTAATTATGTGACGAATGCATGCTTACATCACAGTGTCCATAATATAATGTGACGCCATACCTGACTCAGCGCCAATATTTATGGGTATTTGTAAGGTCTACTTACACAAAGTACGGTGTTATATCATTATTTAAATTGATTTACTTCTAGAAATAAATATTACATCATAGGTACATTCAAAAAATCTTACATAGTAAATATTTGAACATGAAAATCGCTGAAATGTGGTATTTTGAACGTAGAATATCTCTGGGATTCCCTGTAATTTATCTAAAGTATATAAGTTAAAATTAAGGTAAAAAATGCTTGAAATATATTTTTTTATTTGAAAGTATACGTGCTGTTATAGCACGTGTTATACAAAGCACTAATACAATATTCATACGAATTAAATTGTGAATTGCGTTTGCGTGCAAAGCTCATATTAAAATTGAACGTTAACTAGTCCACACTATATCTACAACGATCTGGAATACCTGATATAGCACCACAATAGACCAGCTAAAATGTAAGATATAAGAAAATGATGAGAATTATTTGGAATATTTGGGGCTTGATGGAGATTTTTGTTTAATATTTTGATATACACAAATCAAGGATATAGGACGCCTGATGTAGAATTAAACTAGATAGGCTTAACCATAAAATTATCATAAAGTCAAAGACAATGAACCTACTAGTAAGAAATAATAAAATACTTATTACATACAATATTTTTTGTATATATATCCGCGTAGCAGTTAAAACTCTTCGTTTAAAATATTTCGTAATTTATACAAATTTATTTTTAAAAATTCACTAATTTATTGTTGTGGCAACATGGTTATTGTATAACGATTACGAATTTACCTATGCTTGTTACACAATAAGATAGATCTCCTTCAGAGGGTCCAAAACAAATTTCTTTAGGTGCCCCTGGTACGTTGGCTAAGGAACGCTGCAAAGGTTTACCCGATCCCTACTACGTGCGCGCAGTTTCTCATCTCAGTCCCCTTATTGTTCAAGCTTGTAAGTACACACCTCATCCACACCCTCTTCTTCGACGTTCCTGTAGCGTAATTCTAGACCTCGATGATACGACGATAGATATAACGGTAGCCAATTGTCAATGCGTTGGTAGAATTCACTCTTGTATTCCTCTTCGTTAGCGCCATTGTCGCCGTAACAAGCGACACGACTGCTTCTATCTCATGACACCTGTACGCCTAGGCATGACGGGGCCTGTCGGTCCAAGACCAACCTGATGAGCGGTCGCAAGGCAGTCTTTTGCTCCCGCTGTCCGCTGTTATTCTGAGCTGTCACCCACATTCGTCCCTCCCCACCCGATGATGGTATAAAGACCATTCTTGGTCAATAGCAATATAGTCCCTCAGAAAAAAAAAACATGTTAGTGGCACTCTCAATCGAGCTGTGAAAGTAATGAATAAACGAGGTTTTGAAAATACTTGTTGAGTTTTCTTTGAAACTGAATAATGAGTGGGTACCACAATAACAATATATGCCTTCAAAACATCGTTACATCGACTTATTCTTTTTATAATAAAATTTTAAGAGATTATGTACATTGAATATATAAACAAAAAAATACTTATGGAAATCTTTATACATTTAACAAAACCCAAAAATATTATTTGGAAATTATGTCTGTTTGTCGCAAAAAGTACTGGCCAGAATTTGATGAAACTTTTTTTATATATATAGCTATCAGTCCCCAGCAAAATATAGGGTACAATTTATTTTAATGGTATTTTTTTAAATGTATACCTGATGTGAAATCCTAGCACTCCGTCAAATCAAGTTACAATGTAACAGGTTGTAAATCTATAGTACGTATATACTTATAATTAATTAATAGATAAATATAAATCTATAAAGATAATATAAAACTGAAGAGATTGATAGGTTAAGCACACTAATCTCAGGAAATATTGGTTCGAATTGAATACACTTTAGATACCTTGTGCGCTTTATATATATCAAAACTGTCTCTGTGCGAGACAGTTTTGAGATATATATATATATATATATATATATATATATATATATATATATATATATATATATATATATATATATATATGACATATCAATATAATGGATATTATAGAAGATAAAACAGTATATATGTATACTGTATACTACTGTATATAGTTAATATGTATTAATGATGTTTCAAAAAACGAGCAACTTTAATTTGGCCGTATCATTAAATCGTCAACGTCGTCATAATTTTTTCTTTTTTTTATATTTCGATGTGCCCTTTCTGGGCATTTAGCTGGTGGTTATGAGTGGATTAATGTCATGATTGGCATACGTCCAGTGGCATATCCATATAATGTGAAGGAATCTCTTGAAAGATATTATTTTGTGGTCATAGGAGGTCCTGGGGTGCTCTTTTCTTTATAAGTTTGAAAACGCATGTGGGTTTCATTAAATCGCAAGCAAGCTCGTTTGGGTGCCGTTCAACGTCGTCATCTATATATTAATACGTGAAGCGAAAACTTTAAATTCCTTTTTAAGGAAATTGTGCCGGACGAGTATGTTTATATATTTTATGAGTAAATTTTGCACACTTATAGTTTATGTACATGTAGGAGAAGTGCAGAAGACTAATATTTTTCAATAATAATGCTTATAAAGTACATTGAATCAATAAATAAAACATTACACACATTACCATGTGTTTTACGATAAGTTTTGTATGAGTGACATGGGTCAACGGGTCCGCTAGTATCCTAATATATCGGTCAAGTGCGAGTGGTACCATACGCACTTTACGCGTACCGTGGAATCGGTACATATTGCATGATAAGGTAATTTTTTTTCCAATAATCTGAAATTTAAATTAGTCAATTTTTATAAATTGTATTTTCCAACCCTACAATCATGAAACCGGCACTTACTACCAACCTAACGTACGTATTTATAAGTAGGTATAATTTTATATCTAAACGTATTTTTATTTAGAAAAATAAATATAAAATTTACTTTTGAAAGCAAGCATGAAGGTAAAATACCTCTTTTCAGTTTAAATATTGGTTTTTATTAATATAAAAATGAAAAACAAGGATACTAATTTCGGTCAATTATGTAGAAAAATTTATACGAATACAACGTAAAAATATAAATTACTAAAACCTAGTTATAATATGTACAGGGCAAGTTAAAAAATATAAATTTATAATATTCGATAAAAAAATTTGTAAAATATGCACGTAATTCTCCAAATATATGTATTTATCATAATACTTTTAAAGATTCACATTTTAAATTTATGAGAGCTAAAGATATAAGAACTGAAATGCTGTTTTTTTTTTGAAATATTTAATTCACTTTTTAAACATATTTATTATAAAACGTTTGCTGTTATACAACAGGAGTCCCAGAGAGCTTATTACGACTAGTTTCTTTATTAATTCTATAGCTCTTTCTTTGGTTGATTTCTCAGTAATGAGATCGACAGGCTTCAAACTTTGTTTGCTCATCTGAAAAAAATAAATGTTTAAACATAATTATTTTTCAATAAAAACACAAGATCTTGATTTATACGATTTTTACACATTAATATGAGATTATCCTATAAAAAAGTTTCATTTCTATTTCAAAAGTTTCAAAAATCTATTATAAGTTACAATCTACAAGTATATATTTTATATTTATTGTTATGATTTTGTTTGTAATTCACCAATTTCACAATTTTAGATTATTTGTATGGTCGGTAAATATGTAAAATATTAAACAATATAAAAAGTAATAACTATTAATGAGAATTGGGATGTTTCGGTGAAGACAATTTATATTCAGAATACTTTTTCTAAAATAGCTACATTTTGTAAAGTATGCAGAGAACTTATAGCTATATAGTCAGTCCTTCCACTTAGTTGTACCAAAGGGGAGAAATTAAAATAATCCATTCCCCAGAGTGGGGATCAAGCCATCGATCGTGTTTACAGTTAGACACTGGCTAGTGACACAGCTAAATCACAATCTGAGAAAATTTAGAACTTATATTCTGCTATATTATTATTATTATCTATGTATGGCTGTCAGAGTGGCTGTACACGCAATAGTCGTGGACAGTCAAACATGCTGAAAATGATTATACGTTTAAAGTGGGGATGATTTTCGCTATTCAACACATAATGTCTAAATAAAATTGACCATGACGTTGACTCTACTTACAGGTTCTAAGTGCATAGCAAGGGCGTGGGCGTGAATTTAAAGAATATTATTAATTATCTCATCACGAATAAGTACATCTCGTCTAACGTACTCCACTAAGTATATGCAAGCACAAACTTACCTTAGTATGTATCTTTTTCATAATGTTTATTTCCCCTCTAACATTATTTATATTAATTATCAATTTCTTTGCTGCGTTCTGGAACCTTAGCATTACAGGTGAATCGGGTGGTTCGAATTTTATTTGGTTTTGTAGACGGCCGTAGTCACGTAAAACATACATAAGTGTAGCTTCCAAAACATATAACTGTTGTAGATGACATCCCAGCACATTCACACATTCAATAATACTGCAATTAAAATTAATAATATTAACATATAAAATGACACAGCTCCTCCCAAAAAGAAAGTGATAGGCCCGGCATCCGCACGATGAGTTCATGGATTGCTAAGGAGCTTCTCTTGTATTAAAAACACAAATAATTAAACAATAGTATATGAATTATACACAAATTCTGTGTAAAATGACAAATTGTTTCTGTTCTAAATAAATATGGCGGTAAATCATTTTTTACGCTTATTTTTAAATAGGTCATTTTAGTTTGACTTATGTTTTATTCATAGGTGAAAACTTCGAAATAGTTGTTATGTTACTCGTATTATGATAGGATCTACAATCATGAAATTGGTGTGTACGTACGTACGCCCTCGTTGTGCTAGTCCAACTCGCACTTGGGCGATGTTTTTGTAAATAGTAACTAATTTCACCGGTATCTACAAGAAAACTCAAAAACACTCCCTCCGCTGAATTTAATGGGAGGATTTCTTGAAAATCCCACACTATATGTTATTATTATTTATATCAAGGAGTACTAAGGAGTATCAATTTTCAGATCATTAACAACAAAATTGAAAAGGAGGGTAAATGTTCAAAATTTTATAATATTTTTGTTGTTTGTGTAGTAACGCCAAATTTCAGCTTTCTAGAACTGTAGGAATAGCTTATGAATTTTGTCAGCGTTGTTCATCAGCGACAAAATCGGGTGATTTTAGATATCGACAAAATTTTAAGTAAATGAAACTTAATATATTGCATAAATCTACTATTGCCATGCCATCTACCAAATTTTGTTTATTTAGCACAACCCAAACACAAGTTATGAAGGTTCAAAAAATCGACAAAGCATTTCGAGAAAAGGTAGGAAGTACGCCTCGCGCTTCGCTTGGCTCGTCTTGGATTCAGAAACACATCAGATCACTTCACAGAACTCATAAGATAATATGTTAAGAATAAATGAACAATATAAAAAGTTAATTTATTTAAATTTAAATTCTTAATTTTCACAACTTGCCTGTAAGAATCTCCTCTACGAGCTTGCAGTCCTGCTACAGCATTAATTTTCCAACCTCTTTTGTGAAAAGTTCGCAAACCTTGTTTTAGTCTCTGCCTTTCAAAGGGCAAATCAATACCCATCTTGATCATATCATTTTCTTCAAGAAGTAAAAATGTCCTTAGGTCTATAGGAGATTTATCAAGTATCTTTTTGAGACGATCACAATTCATCCCATATAATAAATGGTTTATTTCCAGTAAATATCTTGGCCTGAAGTGTAAGAATTAAAGTTATATTAAAATCTTTATTCATATTTTAAAATTGTAGTAAGAGATATTTAAACAATTATTTATAAAAAAGGTCGCTAACAGAACATTCAATCTTACATTAAATACATAAACAAAAAATAACAAACATGAACTAAATGATGTCCTAATTACAAGCAATACTGCATTCTTAAACAACAATATTAAATGTTAACACATAATATATATATTTCAGATAAAAAAAAACAGTTTAAAATAAGACTAAAATGCAATACCTACTTACAAGCTAATTTAAGTTTTAAGGATTTCTTAAATGTATACAGAGGGTCAATTTTCGAAAATATCAACATCACAATTTGGTACCTATTTCTGTATAAGATCTTATGATTCTATTAAGACCAAGGTTATATTGTTTCTATTCTGACCAAGGTTCTATTCTGACCAAGGTTAGTTTTAGATAATTTTTTTGTGAAATAATACTATGTTATTAGACTACCTAAGTCTAATAACATAGTATTATTTCACACACTAGATGGCGTAGCAAAATCTATTTAAGATAGGAGCCATTCTGAATCAATTGTACCTCTTATGAGCTTAAATAGAAAATTAATGATCATTTTTGTTCTTATATTTTTTTAGTGGATATTCTTATATTTTGTCAATAATGATGATGTGTGTGATGATGACGATGTGTGTATATGTTATATAGGCTTTTATTATTGGAAAATTACTGAAACATTTTTCATTCATAGGTGTGATTAAATGGTAGTAGAAGAGTTTTCAATAAGCAAACAACTAACTGCTGGATAAGTAATGTCTGAAGTTATTACTTCATCTAACATCTTAATAATGTAAACAAATATTTAAAATAGCAAAGGTACAAGCTACGCCTACTATCCATAGTATATTAAATAATATAAAAATAATATTAAATATATGGTACTTAAATAATATTAAGATGATGGATTGTTAAATTATGTATAAAACATACTTATGTTCATCTCTTAATCCGGGATAATAATCATGCCATGTTGAAATGTCTTTTAAAATATCACAACATGAACCTCTTTCATCAGCATCCTCATCTTGTATATATTTTGCAAGAATTTGTTCGATTTCTTTATAATTACGAGAATGGCAAATTGACTGAGGTGACCTATTAGACATGTCTACAATATTTAATCTTGCGTTTTTGTTTAACAGCACTTCAAGGCATCTTGGTTGATTATTATATATAGCCCAGAATACTGCCTGTGAAGTTTGTTTATCATTAATTATTTGATTACTAAAGATATTGATATTGTTTTTTATTCTTAAATACCCATAATACAACAAACAATAATATTATTTAACTTTCAATTTATATATTTACTGGTAAACTTAAATATATAAATTAAAATACATTACATTACAAGATGAAGAGTTCACGTAATACTTACTGTCCAACCTTGTCGATCTCTCATTTCAATATTTACATCTTTTTCAAGAATTAATTCTACCACAGAAGAGTAACCACAGTTAACAGCTTTCATTAAGGGAGTCATGCCATATTTATCACCGATATTCAATAAGCAATCATGTTGAATCAAGTTCAAAACTATATTGTATGCCGCTGATTCACTTGCATTATTGTTTGAACATGCTAGCATAACAGGAGTCACTGAATCTAATAAAAAAAAGATATTATAGCCTCTTACTAATATGAGTAAAGGAATTAAAATGGACCAATAAAAATAATATACAAAAATAATTTTTTAATATTTATAATAAATTAAATAAAATATATAAATATAGAAAGCGTATTTAAAGTGAAAATAAATTAATATTTAATAATATACCTGAATGTGTATTAGGGTCACCCCCTCTGTCCAAAAGTGATTCAACAATTTTTTCTTGAGCATGAAAACAAGCATGAAATAATGGTGTCCAACCACTTTCTAATTTAGCATTTACATTTCCTTTAAGATCTAAATTTTATACAGAATAATAATATATTAAGAATGATAAAAAGTGTATCTCCATATATCTTAGATATATATATATCTAAGATATATATAGATCAATTTAAAACATTTCTATATAATCAAAATACTAATAATAAATTTTATTTCCGTAAAATATGTGATACAGATACACTCTAGATGTATTTATGTAGATGTAGATAAATATAGATGTATTTAAATGATCTTCAAATTACCTGCGTCAATTATATTAATCACCTCTTCAAGATTTCCATTTATGGTTGCGTCTTGCAATCTATTTTCAGTTTTCTTTTTAAGATTCTCATACTCTAATGCAAAGTTATTAGTGTGATTCTGAAACAATAAATTTTATGAAAATTATAGCTTGAATAGTTTACGATTATGATTTTCATTACAAACAAATACTCTGCAGATGTTAAAGTTAGTAATGTTATATTTTTTCTGTCACAAGATTCAAATTTATAATGAAACTAAACCGGTGCGAGTAAGTTTGCCAAAACCCAATACCAATTTATCAAAAAATCCATAGTCGTCACTATCTGTATCGTCATCGGATAAACCTGCTGGTCTAAAGTTAGCCATATTACAAATTTTTATATATTATTTCTTCAATAAACTAATACTGTGTAAATATATTTATTTCTTATTAATGACGTTAAGTATATTGCTCAAAGTTCAAACGAATTTACAAATTAAAAAATATTACTTTGACAATGACTTTGACATATCTAGAGCATAGCTGTTGAATACAATTTATTTGCGATACATTAAACGCATACATGTAAATATTTTATAAGTATTTTAAATGGTAAGCAGTAGATTTTAAATAAAGTTTAAAATATATTAATTAATAAAGGAAAAAACATACATTGCAGTTATGTCACGTACACGGCGTTAATACACGGCCCAACCGCCCATGCTTGCACCTATGTTTATAGCCTTGGTGTTACAGGCGAAACAATTATTTTATATAATAAGGCGTTGGTCTGACAGGCGGCCGAGCACGATGAAATGTTGAGTTATTAAAGTTCGGGTTAACGGTGACGGTAGAAAAATAATGTTTCCCTGCTTCGGTTAAGTTTTATGGTTAAATAAATTAATCAAAAGCAATTTTAATACTTATTTCAACTCTCCAACTGCAGCGCTGGTAACTCACTAAGAAGTAAAATTTTTAAATTAGTTAAATGACCTCCAAATGGCAACGCTTCTCCCTCTACCGCGCGTGCTGTGTCATAGTCTTCACTTAGCGTAATAAATTCTTTAATCCTTCCTTTATCTATCTAGTGGTGTAATTGAATTTTGAATGGGGTGATAGATATGTAGCTATAAAACAAACTGCATCCCCCGTACCTAAAAAAAAAACACGGAACCCTTATATGATCACTTCCGTCTGTCTATCAAGATAAATTTTCTTAAAATTGTGTTATTTATGGTCACAGAATAGAACTCGGAAGCACAGAAAAAAACTAACTTCTGAGAAATAAGATTTTTTCAACATAATTAAAAGATACGAGTGTTCATGCTTAGTTATTGCCTCATCTGCATCAAATTCACAGCTTAACCTTAATTAAAACCTAGACCTAACCTAGACCTAGACCTAACCTAGACCTAACCTTAATTAAAACCTAGACCTAACCTAGACCTAGACCTAACCTAGACCTAACCTTAATTAAACCGTCGGTTCGATTCCCACTCGTCGAGAATGAATCATTTACTTCGCTCTGGCAACAAGGTAAAGCGCGGTGTTGTGTTCAGCCACTCCACACCCGAATGGCGGAAAGTGGGAAACGGAGTGTCTTAGCACTAGGTTCCTTCTGCCTACAGTTCGCCTCCGCCTTCTCTGCTATGTGCGGAATACAGTGTGAAGCTAAAAAATGCCAAATGTGTCTTTTTTATTTATATTTGCAGAATATAAATAAAGAAGTGTGTTTGTTATACTTTAGGTAATAGACAATCACTAAATTAATAGTGGTTTGTTTTTAGCTGTTTGTTTTTAAATACACGAAACTGCAACTACAACCTGTCAAATTCAAATGATTTTTTAGTTTACTTATCACTTATCGATTGAATAAAAAAATTATAGTAATAATAGTAGTTTTTAGGTTTTTAGGTAAGAAAAAAAAATATATTGGAACTAGGTTCAGTTTATTCACCAAAGAAAGGTCAAGTTAAAAGTATTAACTAATAGTTACATTCGACGAGACTACGTTTGATGGTATGATGATAATATGAAATTACACTTGATCACTCAGATAACAATTTCATATTACAATAGTACTAATACTTAGAATGAAAGTAAATTCTAAGTATTTATGTGCACTACGTACAATTTAATAGTATTCATAAATTTTTATTATTATGAAATACGACAACTATTATTTAAAAAATAATTATGTATTCATTCAAAAATAATTATGTACTTGCCTACCGAGTCATAATTTGACTACTGAAATTCTAAACAATTGTAAAAATGTGTTAACAAAAGAGCCACTCACAATTTTTAAGGAACGTAGAGTGAAAGCTCTGAAGTGTGGTTCTTAAGCTTAGAAGTCATTCTTCGCGTCAGAAGGTAAGGATAATAGGCAACAGTTCCAATTAAGCGACGACGAGGGCGTTTGTTAACATTTAATTAACGTCAGGGAGCTATTGTGTCGCCGTCGGGCTCCAGGGCCAGCGAGCTTCGTCTGTTGCGTCTTGATGAGCCCACAAGTCATAGCGCTTCGAATTACAACTGAGTTTTATGAGTATATTTTCTAAACTTTTACGTTGTTCGCAATACATTGCTGTTATGAATATTTGCTTTTGATATTGTATGACTGTGCAAGCCGCAATAGAAAGAAATTGTACGTACTGGTAATAAAAGATCTCCACAGGTATTTAAGATTATTGTTAACGGTAGACGGTAAGACCCGTACTCTTCACAGGTGCCGCTTGCTAATGATGCGATGCCTTAAGGCAACTTCGGCGTTGACATGAGGCACACTCATCGGAACATCTATAAGCATCCTTTTTGTCAAGGTATGCTTTATTACAGAAGCATTGTTATAAAAATATTATTCAGCTGTTTTAGTAGGGTATTAATATTATGATACATTTTTACATTACTAAAAATTACTATTATCATAAAAACTATTAGCTAGAAATATGGAAACTGATTTCGTATTCAAAAAGATACCTTATAATATATAATTATAATGATATGCAATTATCATTATAGTATATAATTATCTATATATTAATACGTGAAGCAAAAACTTTGGACTCCTTTTTAAGAAAATTGCGCTTACGGAGGAGTATGAAATTTGGCACACTTATAGCTTATGTGTAGGAGACGTGCAGAACGCTAATATTTTTCAATAACAATGCATCTAAAATACATTAAATCTATAAATAAAACATTACACACACTACCATATGTTTATCAATGTAACTTTTGTATAAAGTGACAAAGACGTTGCTATGGCAACGCTAGTAATGATAATTGCAACATGTTAAATTAAGTATCGTAATAAGCAATTGAAAAGAGGGTTAAATATTAATTTTTATGTAAGTATCGTTTTCAACCTGTTCAAGAAATATTTCCGAATGTAATAAGAATTTTTCTGTGCGGCGTTGAAGGTATGAGATTTGATTTATCGCAGTGGGCCGAGCAAGGCGCGCTGACCGCCCGGCCGCCGGACGCGTTATTAAACTTTTCCCCATATTAAACATTCCGGAGACGAATACATTTTATTGTTGCCTCGGACCGACGTCAGAGGCCCCTACAAAGCGAAACTCAAAGACGGCAATTGCGAAATAAATTGAAAGCAATTTGATATTGCGTTGTAAGTAATAGCCGACAGAAGCCCGCAACCCTATAGAAGTCAGAATTTAGTAAACTTTTTGCGGTCCACTTGAATCTGCTTCTTTGTTAAAACTTAGAATTCAGATATATCTATGTATGATAGCATAATTTGTGAAGGTATTTACTCAATAAAGTATTTGAAATGTTTACATTAGTCATAAAGTAAAAAGAAATATTATATTAAATATGTATTACTTATAACTATTACTGTTATACATGAACCATTTTTGAATAAAATAATATTTCATTTTACATTATAATAATGGCATAGTTTTTCCAAAAGGCAAAGCATCATGTTTGCTCTATTTCCTATAATTATAACTCCCGGAAATTATATATCGGATTAGACTGGTTAATGGAAATAACACTGAAATATAACAAAATTAAGTAATGATATTTAGCTGTGACTATGTTATTAGGTACTGTTATTATTATTACTAGTAAATATAAATATTAGAGTTAAAAAATATCGGTCAAGTGCAAGTAATACTCGCGCACCGAGGGATTTATACCTATCATATGATTGTTCCGTTGAGTAAAGTACTACTTATATAAATGGACAAACTTAATTTTGCGGTCGTATGTACTCATTTTGTATGAAATGAAGTGCAGAGTAAGTTTGTAATGGCTTTTTCTGGGATAAATCTATAAAAATAAGTTCTGACTTATTGCCAAATTACAAATTTCTAGGTCAACGGGAAGTACCCTGTAGGTTATGATTACGCGGCGATTTTCATATAAAATGCAAAAATATTAAGCATATCTTTTGATTGCGTTGACATAGAAGTTTGATTTTTTCTGTATTTGAAGAGGCCATCGACTTGGATGTTTGATATCAATTTCAGCTTGATTACTCTAAGTAATTTTGAGACATTGTTTTTGAAAGACGGACAGACAGACAGACGGCCAATAGAGATTATATAAGGCTTCTGTTTTTTCCTGTTGAGGTATGGAAACCTAAAAAAATATATTTTTTTATTTAATATGACCAGATGTTCCATCGTATCAATGTGAGACAGCGTCTGACTGTAAATGCGTTGGTTGTCGGGTCAACTAGAACTTAACGTATTAATGTAAAAAAATGTATTATTTTTTATTTCACTACATTACTATGTAAAAAAATATAAAATATAAAAATTCGTTAGTTTCGTCACTCAATATGCAATTTCTCGAATTGAGGCTAGAAAACGGAGAACGGAGTGTATTAATACTCTTTGTCACTGCTACATACAGCGTGAAACTGAAATAAAAAAGGAGCATTTAAAACAATTTTATGAATAAGTAGTAATAGTAAAGGAAAAAAAAAATTGTATAATGTAATATAGAAATACTTAATTTTACTCTACTTCCAATTTATTACAATTTGAAATACAGTCATTGATGAAACTGATATAAATAAATTAACGAAATAGCGTTTCGTGAATTATTGAGTTGGAAGCCAAAGCTAAGTAATTACATTGAGCCATTATCTTGCATCTGCTGATTTTAACGTTGTCAAATCGTGACCAACCATTTCATTAAACATATAAAATACACTCAACTTTTTTGAAAATACATGATGGCAGGCGTTATTCATAACTCAGACTCAAAACTGCGCTTATAGGCACGCTTACTCCAACTTATTTATGTTGTTAGCGTTGTTAGCATTTTCGAAGGAAGATTTTTACAAATTTCCGTGACCTAAAGAATAAAATAATTATCATATGACAAGAAAGAATGCTATAAAACGAGTAGTGTGAAATAACATTACAAAAGTAAAAGTAAGATTAGAAAAGTTAAAAATACGAAATGAAAACAATTTATTCCCCAGAGTCGGGATTCAACCCGTACACGTAACGTTCATAGTCAAACGCAGTCGCATTGCGCTACGAAGGATTGAATACTATGTTATAATTCATATTTCCATTACATTAATAAAATATATAATACTTTCAGCTTTAACTTATGTGCATAAAAGTATTAATATAAGAACGTAACAATATTGTAAGAAGCGAGAGAGTTACGAGGTAGACTTATGGCTTCCATTCAGTGGAGGAGAGATAATGCTTGCAGGCAATCACATAAGTGGATCAAATAGCTGTAGTCCATTTGGATAATGAACTGGAGACTCTAGCTTCACTGAATTCTTTTATTGTATAGCCGTAACTATATATGGCCAGTATTTAACTTAACGTTTATAAAGAAATGAATCTCTATGATATAAGTAGGTACGTGATATATAATATTTTGTTTGGATCCGCCATTTTCACGATATACATATGTAGTAGATACATAAATAGATTCAATGAGATAATTTGAATGAGTATTTGGCTCTTTTCTAGTGCCTATTTACTAATAGTACCTACTACTTTAGTACAATGTCATAAATTAACAGTCTCATATCAATCAAGTGCATATATTATAAAGTATTATGATGTAATATCGAGGGGTAAATTAAAATAAGCATTACTATCTGATTCAACAAGACGATGATTGATGGCCTATAATTTTCATACTTAATTTTATGCATACAATTAAACGTTAATTATACAACAGTTAAGTGAACTACGTAAATTGAACTATTTTCAATTGCGCTTCCACATTTTGGATGTATACCATAGGTAATATCTGATCAATCTATTATCTGGCTGAAACATATTCCAGGAGGTGTAGACAAGTTGACGACGTTCGTTTTTATTTCATATTTGTACACCTATAGGTATATCAATACCGCTTGCGGCGATTGAAGCGCAGTAAAACAGCACGTTAAATTCCTCCACTCAACATGCAGAAGCTTGAATTTTATACAGAATAAAGCTTGAAGGTCAAAAATTTCGTTATTGAGAATGATTATAAACATATACTTAAAGCTAATAAATATATATTTAATGATACAATTTTTTTAATATCTTTGTTCGTGTTTTTATTTTAGAGTATTTGTACATACTTGTCATATTACTATTACTTATAAAGTTAATGAATAGCGCTTCCTAAGTTAAGTACACTAAGTTCCAAATTTTTAAGTTTAAATATATATTTTATATTGAATTTGTAACAGTTCATGAACACAAAAATGGAAATATCGTTGGCAAAGTTGGTCGTAAATTAAAATATATGTTCGTTGAACCAATATCTAATTATTTTATCATAGTAAATCTTTATAATCATGTGATGTCTAATAGTATAACCTGAGATAGAGATTGCGCTTGCCAGAGATTCCATTTATTCGTCCTGGTGAAATGTGTTTTTAGTTTTTAAATTTATCTTTTTTATGCTTAGTAGACACACGTAAAAAAAGAAAAAAAATATATTTAGAAAGTAAGTTTGTACAAAATACTATCTCAGAGACAATGAGTGTGTGCAAGCTCTATAAAATTTAACGAGCAAACTTATTAACCCATTTTACTATGGACAAATTGAAACCGTCGACAATATCATAACTTGCGTGATACAATCAATTAATTTAAATTGCTTCTTTTCAATTTACAATCGAGCACTCTCTGCAGCAAATTGATTTTAAACATTACGTTGTTTAGAGGCGGGGATCTGTATGAACTAGCGCAATAGCGTTTCCTCTAGCAAGTCTATTTGGGCGAGATCCATTACTTCAGAGTGGCGGCAAGAAGCAATCTCATTGAATGACCACCCCCTCCCCCGTACACTTCCTCCCCGCCTCTGATCCACACCAATCGGTAAATATGCGTGTTAAATATGTATGTGCTGTTAGATGCTCGTAAGTGTATTAGATTTTACTTGTTCCTTCATTCGGTTTTGTATATAAATAATACCTATAAATATTTACATAAAAATAAATATATGACCATACCAAGATGATTATTATTTTGATCTATTAAAAATATAATGTCGTCATTTAGATAAATAAATATTTTCTATTAATATAAAATATAGTTAAAAATATATTTCTGTATATGCTACTTTTCAGTAGTATGAGATTAAATAACTTTAATCTGACTGCGAAAACTTGGAATGCACTTTGCACGAAGTAACTAGACTTTTCCATTAAAGGCAATTATCAGGCACAACAGAGTAACCAGTGCTTTCAGTTCAAACCCGCCAACCCCATCTTGGGGACAGACCTGTTAAAGATAACGTCATAAAGTCGCCGGAGTAGAGAGCCGGACTAACATCTTTGCTTTTGCGATCCCCTTACTTCGGGATAATGGACGCCTCCTACACTCGCTTTTGTGAATTTACTAAATACAAATTGCTTTACTTTATAATATTTGCCATACACTGAAATTTTAAGTATTTCACTGCATAACTTTGTGGCATTTGATGAGTGAATACTCTTGAAAATTTTCATAATATTTCACTTTTTTAAACCGTTAATGTACGGAAATCAACTGCACTGAAAATTCAGGTGCTATCAAATATGACACTTATTATAGATAAATTTGTAATTAATAAAGTTTTATATATGAAATATCTCGAATTCTTCTAGCTTTGCTGGCATGTACAAAGCCGGTATATGTAAGCAAGGTGCGGGTATTATATGACCATGTGGTCGCAATACAACTATACGCTTTAATTCTGCATACAACGGTGAAACTAGTGCCAAGACTCTCCGTTCTATATTAAACGATGAAAGATTTTAAAAATATAATTTATTCAATAATTTATATGCTTTATATGAATAGAGGAAAATTAAAATTCTTTGGCTATTTTTAAAATATTAAGTATTACCTATTTAAAATCAACAATGTAAGTGTAATATTTGTGCAATGTAATACTTCTCAGATTGACGTTATCAAACTGTGTAAATATATGAGTAGCCTAATGGACTGGCGTTGATGGTCCGTCACTCTACATTTGACTGGGAGGCTTTCACATTGGCACTTACGTGATGCCATCAGCTTACATGCTATAGTAATATGTCAATTTGAAATACTGTAGTGTCTAAACGGACGATATATAGGGCAATATCTAGCTAAGTGCTTGGGCACCGCACGGTATTTTGAAACTTATATAAAAATTATATTGAATATGATTAGAAACGAATTTAATTTGCTATACAAATATATACGAAAATATCTCTGTTAAGTAAACAACTTCCAAACCAAACTTTCCTTTACAAAATACTGTTATGTTTATGAAAAAATCTTTTGTTATCTATATGAAAAATTTAAAGTTTTAAAAAGTTTTAAATAAGTATTTAACGTTAATACGGTTTTTTAATTTAACGGTTATATAGATATCGATTTTAACTCTTATAGGATCACTTGTTGTCCGTCTGTCTGTCTAGCTGTAATTAATATCAAGTACCAATTTCAGTTTTAAGAAAATAACATCTTTAGCACTGGAAACAAGTTAGTAAGTCAAAGCAATCAAAAGATATGAGCGTTTATGCTTAATTTTTTTGCATTTTGTGTGAAAATCGCCGCGTAATCAAAATTTACAGGGTACCTTCCGCTGACCTAGAGTTGTGAACTATTACGGTAGAGGTGGTCCGACCACACCTAAAACGCTGGGTAAGGAGAAAGTTAGGTGTTCTGACGTTCAGGATGGTGCAGGTACTGACGGGGCATGGTTGCTTCGGCAAATACCTGCATCAGATTGCACGTCGGGAGCCGTCGCCGGTGTGTCATGAGTGCAACGCGCCAGTTGACTCGGCACAACACACTTTGGCCGAATGCCCCGCATGGCCCCACAACGCTGGGGTTTGATGACTGTAGTGGGTGGTGACCTCTCTCTTTCCAATGTGGTAGGGGCCATGCTGGATTGTGAGAGAAGCTGGTCTGCGATGGTCTCCTTCTGCGAATCTGTTGTCGCATTGAAGGAGGCCGCGGAGCGGGCACGTGAGTCCAGTGCAAATGTAGACCCTCTCCGCCGCCGGAGGTCAAGGAGATGGAGAAGGCACTTTCAAGAAGTCCAACTCCCCCTACCCTAGAGTGGATACTACGGGATTCTTGTGATCCTCCTCTTCCAAGTCGTGGAGGCTCCAGATACCCTTGGAACCTCAGAGAACCGTAAAGACGATGGTGGCTCGTAGCAGGCAGGCCTGTCACCGAGACGTTGTAGTAGAATGCTCAACCGATCCTACGGCGTCTCACAGAGGTGAAGAGGGTTCCGCTGGGCTTTAGTGGGTAGTATCGAGTACTGTACTGTACCGATGAGTCCCACAGTACCACCCAACCCATCACATGGGTGGTCTGCGTAAAAGGCATTTCCCAGCGAAGAAAAAAAATAAAAAAAGAGTTGTGAACTAGTAAGAACTTATAGTAAAAAAACAAATGGAAAATACCGAAAATTTAAAATGTATAGATTTATCCCAGAAAAAACTACTAAGAACTGATTGTTGGTCATTTCATCCAAAATGAGTGAATCTGATCGGACATTTAAGTTTATCGACTCTAATTAATTGTATTTCTTAGACTTAGACTTATGAAATTTGATGATAAGTGATAACTTACAATATATAAAAAGGAAAAATCTCAAAATTGATAATTAAATAGTTTAACACAGAAATAAAACCATTATTACAAACTCATGTTTGTAGTTCATCTGATACAAAATGATTGAATATGACCGCAAATTTAAGTTTGTAAATTTTTATAATGAAAAAGGTTTGAAACTCTCGGTGCACGAGAACTGCTCGCACTTGACCGATATTTTTATTTTCTTAGCAATCATTCTGGCATTATTTAGTTAACAATAAAATATATATTTTTTTCTGTCTTAATTAGCGTTGTTACGTGCCTTTATGTGAAACAGGCAGATATATGATTATATGACTATATGATTGGATTCAAGGAATTAAAATCAAACTATAATTATAGATTTTTTATCAATATCTTGGATTTTTATAAAATAAAGAATAATTTAAACTTAATATAAGCATATATTAGTAAAACGGATTTTTTTCTTAATAAACCAACCGTCTTTGTTTACAGATAAAGTAAGAATGTTATGAATGTAGCACGCATTTTAAAAGTACCTATAAACGAAACTATTGCGACTTTGAAGCCCAGACGCTAGAAGTATGGAGGAAATCAAGCCAAGTAAAAGATAAATAAATGTGTCCGCGAAATAAGATTACATCAAGAGCCACAAGAGCAAAAGCTAAGTATGTTATTTCTCTTTATATAATAGCTGTAGGTATAAAAATGTTAAATTTAACCACATTTTTCTTATTCTTTGTGTAGTGTACAAATGTGTCGAATAAAGACAATAAATTAGTGAAGGAATAATTTAATTGTTTATATATATATATATATATATATATATATATATATATATATATATATATATATATATATATATATATATATATATATATATATATATATATATATATATATATATATATATATATATATATAATATCAATTATTTTACAAATTTGTATTTTATATGATGCTTATAAATATTCTTAACTATCTTTTAAGATCTAATGTCAAACGATAAGCACTCATCAATTCTGATAGCGGCACGAGGGCCCCTAAGTAAAAATGCGACATCTTTTTAGGCTTATGTTCTAGTGTTGAGTGGGTTCACAAATGTCGCTAAAAGGCTGGACGTCATTGTTTATCCGGGCAACATTAGGCGGGTAACCGGACACGCGCGCTCTGAGTGCGCTACAAGTATCCGCTTTCAACTCATTACGGCTTGGACGTGGTGCGTGGCCTGCGTGGGTCGAAACCCCCCGCAACCCATTCCACGTAGTCTTTGTCCTTCAATCCCTCTTACAATCTTCGATCGAGTTCCGAATACCCATACGGCTAATGTTATTTATTCGCATTAATCACAACAAAAATAGGAAAAGTATCCGCTTTATTTACTATTTAGATACTTTTGTAATCTAAATTATTGAAAATATGTTTTGACACCATTAAATATACTAGCGTAATTACGATGGCTGGATGGTTGATTTAATACGCTGGATGTGGGCTCAGGTCGCACTGGTCAGACTCTTTTTTTATATTTATTATAGTTCTTGTTTTAGCTTCACGCATATAACAAAGTGGGCAGAGAGATACAAATGTTAAGACACTCTGTTCTCCGTTTGTCGTTCGAATTCGAGTACCTACATATTACGTGGCAGATAGAACCGCACATTTTGCGTTTTACCATGATGCTAACAATCGCATTCCCTACGCTGTTCAACGATGACCTCTTAGACCTCTAACACAAGGTTATTCAAAATTATTAATGCAATTGAATCATATTTGAAAATGATATTTCTATTTCATTTCTTTTTATGCCACAGTCAAGTCAAATTCAATTCAGTGTTAATTTTGTTTTGGCTATTGCAAATACATTGTTAATAAAACATATAAAGCGATATAAGAAACTACTAGGTAGCTTAACCGTACAATAACAGTTCCTACGAATTGGATCTATTCTTATTGAAACCCAAAAAATCGATTATCTTTATTTTCTCATTAAATACATAGTTAAATTAATTAAATTAGCCATATTTTTTGCTTAATTTGTAGCAGAAATATAATATATACGTGTAATGGAGCAATCTATGCCTAATTACTGATTCTAGACTGCTTTAGAAGTATCTAAAGCAGTCCAGACCTAAAGGTACCGTTTTTATCGTTTCTCTATAAAGTAAAATTTTGAAATTATTTTTATTGTATGTATAAAACGATATATTAACTTGATTTGGAAAATCCTAATTGAAATAGTACAAATCCCTTAAATGTGTACCAAACAAGCAATATATATTTTTTACTGGCTAAAAGAAGTTTTCCTAACAGAAATCACGGCGTCCGGAGCTTGTACCGCAATAACATAACCGTTTGGACAAATTGTGGCGCGGACCGGGATTAGCGGCCTTATGGAACAATTCACGTTACAGCTAGCTTCCTGAAATTTATAGCAATGTCCATCCAACCAATATAAAGTAGCAAATTAAATAATTTATCTTTATTATTTCGATATTTGGATTTTGAATTTTTATCTAATTTCTTTATAAGTATGTGATATGTCGGATAAAGGGTAGTTGATCGCTAATAAATTTTAATGATTCGTTACATTACTTTGATGTTTATAAGAATGTCAAACGTAACAGGCTCGCAAATTCCAAGATTGGTTTTATGACAAAAAAATGCATGGCAGGCGAAAAATTAACAAACTGTAATATCCCGTGGGCCGCACACAGAACTCTATACTTTTATTATATTTTCGTGGACATTTTAGAGAAAATTATGACTACGGGAACGTTTTTCTAAGTCTCATAAAAATGTTCATAAAAGAAAATGTACATAATGTATGCTTTGTGTAGTAACATGCCTATATTATGTATCGACATTCAATAAACAATAATCAAAAGCAAATTGTATAAAAAAGTTAAAGATGTTTCTATTATGTGCATAAAAACATCTTATACTTTATACTAAAAATAAAAAAAATGACGATATTTGCTTAGGTAGATAATGACTAATAAAACAAATATTAAAAAATATTTTCAAAAATGTGAAAAATACTACAATATCGTGGTATTGTAAGTCATTTTACCTCCACTCAGTAGGTGCAAGGACAAAACATATAAAACTTTTTAATTAGAGCCGGATAATAATCAAGAAAGTAGTTGTTATTAATTAAAATCTTAAAGTCTTTTATCTTACGCCTATGCAAAAAGCAAGCGCAAATTAGTTTTTTCCTGACGCAAACCGTTTTGAATAGTAAACAAAATGAATAGGCCGCCCTAAGTAAAGTTTAATCCGTTTTTATTACAAAGAAAAGAAGTAATTACTCTACCCTTACCGCTGCAGAGGGTTGGAGCTGGAGGTAAAAATTTCCATAGATTTATCATAACCAAATTAAGTTTATAATTAAAAACAGGAGTTCTGTATAGACGTAATTTGAATATGTAAATAATATTATTCTTCGTATTGCTTATTATGGCAAAAAATTAATCTGCTAACTTCTCAGCTTCTTGAGCTTATATTTTTATACGTAACCCTAGAATTTTTTTTTATCATGATTATAATAATCAAAATTTCAAATTAAATTTTAAAATTAATACGCATTTATTGAGGTCGTGGATGTAGGATCATCACGATTATGTTGTTAAATTAAGTTGTTTTTATTTTTAAGTAGGTACCTACAAATTTTATAACTGATCGTGTAAAAAAACGCCAATTCATCATGGTACAATATATGTATTACATAATAAGACAAATTAAGATTCAGCAACACGTGTCGAGATCTCTATTGCCTATAAATAGATTTCAAGTAATTCGCTTAGATAATTAATTTTCAAATCAACTAAATACAGATTAATTGAAGCAAGTATAGAAGCAACGCTTTATCATTATTTGCACAGCTAATGGAATAATTACCTCTGTGGGGAGGATAATTGCGAAGGCGACGAGTGCTTCTACAAGTTGTAATGAACCCTGAATTGTTTACGTTTAAAACCACATACACGCATTGTTTTGTAACAGTAACAGTTAATTAAAGTGGCTCTAAAAATCGTAAAAGAAGGACGAAATAAGTGTAAAATAAAAAATAAAATAATCATTAAAACATAAAATCTTTTTAGACATTCAGGGCGACCATCATAGCCAGCCAGTACGCTTTCTTCGCGTGCACTGCAGTAAGTATTGGCATCACAGTCATAAAAACATGCGATTCATATTAAACGTTCTCACGATCGTAAATTAAGAGCCTGTAAGATAACATTCGCGATTATTATAATTCTATTAGAGTACACGTTTATTTGTTCAAAGTGATAATGTCCCCATTATGAATACTTGTCTAAATCAGCTAGGTACTCAATTATTTAGGCTGCTTACGGAGGGGTTAGTTAGTTTTTAATTATTAACATTAGTACATTTATTCACCCGATTTTCATCTAACGATTTACCAATTTTTTTTTATACATCAAGTGTTCCAGATCCTTGATTTTTATATATCAAAATGTCAATGAAAAATGTATATCACGCACAAGTTTTGTTAAGGCGCCATTTCTTATTTCATAAAGTTTAGCTGGAAATTATGGTTCATCATAAGTTTCAGATCTTGGATTTTCATCATATATTATTTCTTATAGCTTAGCTGATCTATTGTAGTCCAGGTATTCTAGATCCTTGATTTTTATGTGACACTGCAAATTGCTTTTCTTACTCTTATATTTTTGTTCTGCCATCAACTCATTACTTGTCATTCAGCTGGAAGCTTTGATGCTGCATCAGGTGTGCTAGTCTTCAAAAAGCTATAAACTAGATCTTGTCCAAATTTAACAACTATACAACAAAAAAAGTTTTATTCACATCCATACAGTAGATCCAAAGATATGCGTGGACATACAACAACAGGCAAAAATGTTTAATGTACAGACACAATATTTTACTGTTTTATTATAGTATAGATTTGATGATTTGATGAGCAAAATAAAAACTGTTACCATATTGCAAACTGCTTTATACCACATGTAATATGTGTATTATTGTATAAAGAGCTTATAGGTAAACAAAATGTTTATTTTTTTCTTGTAAAATAATAATAATTATAAATACATTAATTAAGTACAAATTTTATCTGTATGTTTAATTGATAATGGATTTGAGCAAACATTCGGGGAATCAATAGTGTACCTTGAAGCAGAAGTCGAAATTAATTAATAATTAATGTTAATTATAATATGTGTGTTTGTTAATAATAGCCCATATGTCTACATTCCAGGGCTATCGTGGTGCAGCGTCTGCCATCTATACATGAATAATTTACATTTTCTTCGCACAAGACAAAGTAGGGGGCGATGAGCTCCACCATTCAACACGCAATATGCACACTTTGGTTCATGAAGACCCCTCATTTGGCGAGGAAAGTTAAGAGAAAAGAAAAAAACTGATGATCAAAGTGGAGAAAAGATATTACTTTTAGTACACCAAGGAAAAGGACGGTAATTATTAATCAACATGTCACAAGATGTGACCACATATAGCAGTTAGAAGATCGCTAAGTCTTTTATATTACATTTACAAACGAATAATAGAGAGAAGAAGTGTGAATAAGTTCTCGCTGTTTAACTGGACACAGTTACCATTTCAACTATACACGTCTGACAAAACTATACCTTAAGGCTAAAAGTGAATATACTAAAGTTTTCACCCCATCATAAACGTTGAAGTTCGTAGAAATTTTGCAGAGTATTGGTTTTAAATTATTATTTATTTAAGAAGACTGTTTCTAAAGCACGTCATAACTAGCAGCACTACATGTTTTTTTAGAATAAAATATATAGAGATTGGTTTCACTGCTTCCAACGTGATGAACGTGATCTATTGATCCTTGAAGATGTATGAATGATTTAAAAACAAGGAACTAGGGGAACCACTACCGTATGATTCGAAATGGAGAGACATCGTAGTGACAGAAAAAAACAAAGTTTTCTGCATCGAATCCTAGCTAGTGACGAGAAGTGAATCTACGTAAAATCTATCTACGTAAACGTATCTACTTACAATCCAAAGTCCAAGAAAGAATTGAATCACCAATCGTAATCATTCTAAGATTATGCTCTATTCCTGATGGGGTCAGATTAATATTGAATATTATAAGTAAGTTTTCGAAACGCAATGAAACAACATAAGTTATTATAAATAATATCGTATCGTTATATTATCCTTATCGACATGCTTGAGCCCTGAAGAATAAAATATCATAGTACTGTGAAGATATGACAAAGTAATGTTGCAACACAACAATGCAAGGCTGGGGTCATCAATGCTAGGGGTTTTCTACAACTTCTGCAACATGGGTGGTGCAACAGCATAAGTTGTAAAAAACTATGTTAATAAACTTAACTTACCTGGCTGAGCTTCAATATTTACGATAACATCAAAAAGGGACTGGATTGCTTCAAAAGAAGTCTCTTTTTTCGGAGAAGAGATTCAAATGTTACCGGAGAATTGTAGCTAGTGCTGGATAATATTTTGCGATGTTTAGTCAATACTGCGATCGTATACATACGATATCGATAGATCGTATCATTAAATATTTCATTAAATACATAATATAACATGTATTTTATTTAAATAGACGGAATGTAAACGGATTACTCCACTCCATTAAAGTACGCAATGCGTTTTCTCTCATTTTATTCCAGTTTGCAAAAATAACAAAAATAAAGGTATATATTCCGAATCATCGCTAAATAAAATATTTAATATATAATTATTTCTTTTTCTTCTTTGATGCTGTACTTACCGTACTTCACACATCGTCTAATCGGAATATAACTAAAATCAATTTGGAGTCTGTAAGGCAAAACGGTCTCACCTAAGAGTCCCTAAAAGGCTCGAAGGCGGGCGTCCCTGTTGCCCGTCTAGTTCGCTTGTGCCCGTTTATAAACGGTTTTATTGCTTTCGGAGCAACCGAACATTATTAAACTTTTCCAATTTCGATTTATCACGTAGCTGTCGGAATTTAATACCGCCCTACCTTCGGCGGAGGCGATCGCCCGCCGCGTGATTACAATACACATCGTTAATAATACGAGCTAAGTCGGCGCGAGCTTCTCAAGCTCAGTTGGCTGCTGATTATGACGTGATGGGGTCACACCGAGCCTTTACAGTAACTGGACACGGAACGAAAAATGCACACAATTTAATTACTTTTATCATGAGCTTAATAGAGTAATACTTGCCTGCATAATAATATAAGACGTTTATCATATAAACCTCCCTTATACTGCTGCGCGGTATATTTCAGTAGCGAATTTCATAACAAAATGAAGTCTCATATCAGCACGGGTTAAAATTATGAAGCTAAAACTGAAGGTTATTGAAAACGTGACTTACATTTATATGGGTCATATGAAATGAAATTTCATAGGTACATACGTATATATGCGAACTGTATTTTATTAGCAGTAAAAATAGAAATACTCCAATACGTGGCTTATTTGTGCTTATTATTCATGTAGTATTTTATTTAAAAAGAAAACAAAAGTATGGCAATATCATTTATTTAAGAACTAATATAATCATTCATTTTTTGTAAAATCTAATATTATGGATGGAAAGATGATCTGCACACGTTAGAAGTATAGTGCGGTGCAAATGTGAGCCTAGCGCGGAAAGGCGCGTGGTCGGGAACGAGTGTATAGTGAGAGGTCGGCGATGCAATCTACTTTCATTCATAGGGCCAATCAAGTACCAACCCACCGCCACCCGCTTAGTGTACCTCCATACAAAACAGGACCGAATCTATCACGACAAAATATGAAATATGTTTACCTTAGTTACCCACCGTCGCGCGTCGGTGAATGTTGACTATACCAAATAATATAAACGCGTCTTGCCAATAAATTGTATATTTTATATAATATAACCAAATCATATTGAATATTTTAATTGATTTTTACATTAATATTTTACATACATTCTCTTCCAATTGAAATTTGCAAGTAATGTCCCATAATTTAAGTAAAATTTGCGCATCTAATTTGTCATGAAAAATATGAACGTGAATTATGATTTATTTACGTCAAAACAAATACGTCCCTGGTGTTCGAGCTCACGTACGACCGCTCGTAAGTTCAATGGAGGTGTTGATTAAAAATATTTCCCATGTGCGGGTGGATAAGACCCAATTGGGCAAGCAATCAGCCGCCCGCCCTCGCGACCATCCACCGCTAATCATGCGCGGCGTTGCTTGCCGCTCATTCTACACTCTTTGTTTATCGGCACGATAATTTTAACTTTTGATATTATTCATACAAATTATTGCGTATTCCTGTTCTACACACGAATGCCTCATTTATTTATATTGTAATAAACTTGCTTACCATGTTGTTTGTTGGAGGAGTATTGATTATATAGTTGAACATATTTATATTTTTTAGTGATTTTTCCTATAGAAACTTTATAATGCTTAGCTGATCGTGTAATTTACCAATGAACAATTAAACTTATTAGTTTAATCTAATAGTACTTCTTACGCCCTCTTAATTTTTTTGTTTGCTTACGATTCTTAGTCTTGTTCATTCAAAGACAAATATAAAAAAAATATATCATACATCATACATTTATATATAATAAAAATGTAAGTGATCGCTGTCTGTACATGGAACATATATGAGAAAAACAAGAAAGCTCCCGTTAATATTTAATGTGTGTTTTATTTCAATTGGTACATAAATAAAAAGTTATATCAAATGTATATATGCATATTATATTAGATTAAATCCGAGAGAACTGATCAAGCGGGCGTAGTCGCAAACGGGTCGCTAGTTATAAAATATGTTTATGCACGTTCATCAATGATATAAATCTATAAAGTAAATGGAAAGAGTCTAATGTACATCACCTTTACTTTAATGTATGTCTAGAAATGTATAAATGCATAATATTTGTGCACTTTGAGTAATCGATTAATGGCCAAAATAGAGTTAAAATTATATTAGAGGTAGTACTACGTATAGCCAAGTTAATAACTCAAATTAATAACTTTACTCATATGGATATTGTTCGAATATCAATTGACATTAGATATAGTTATTTCACTTGTTATAATATTAATATAAGTTAATTTTATAGACTGTCAATTGAATATTACAAACAAAAATTATTTTTATAAAAAAAGTCGGACGCCATTTATATTATGTTCTTATTAGTATTTGGATTTGGAGTCGATAAACACGCACAGTCTGAGGACTGTTATTTTTCCTTAAAATAAAATATATTAAATTTAAAACTGAAATACTTCTTTTATTAACCCAACTTTCTACAGCTACATATATATTTAATTATGTCCAAAGCAACAAAAATAGCAAATTAATTATCTAACAAAAGGTACGGAGTATGTGTCCGGTAGTGTATGGAAAATAATAATAAAAAAAATAAAGATTATTTTAGAGAAAATCAATTCAAGATATCAAATCCATCGAATTTTATGGTGCTCATGACACACAGTATATTCTATTATTAATCTATAAATTAGTTGAAACCTGGTATCTACAGCTTAAACAAATTGTTGAAAATGAGCATCTTTCCATTTAAATACAGGTTGCTTAAAGAATATAAATGCAGTATATTATACGTATCTTTTAAATGTAAATTTTAACTTGCGAGTATGCGAATACAGCAGCCAAATATTTTCCATACCAAAACTTCGGTTCGCACAAAACGTGCCAGCAAAAATGATAATTTGAATTTGAATATTCTTTATAACAAGTTCTAATAATTAGTAAGTGTGCTAATCTTAATATGTATTAAGGTTAGCACAAGACATATAACGTGATAAATTATTATTTCAATTTTAGTAAGATAATTTCTTTTCTGAATAGAATAATATTTTTACAAAATATGAATTTCATTCAATACAATTGTATCAAGATTTTTTTTTTAAAATAGCAAACTCATAATAAAGCAACTGCATACATTATATTACTCAACTGAAACTATCGATGATATTATTTATTCAAAACGATTAGTGGAAACGATACATCAAAATTCTACTGCTGAACGATAAAAAACTGATTCAGAAAAAGATAGCTGCTTCTGAGCGCACACATTATTACTCGATTCTTTCTCGTAAGAAGCTCAGCAGCACCGGTTGAAACATTGCGGAATTTTTTTCTTTTGATCTAAATTCATTAGAAAATGCGCGCACGTCGTATCCGTCGTATGCGCCGCACAAATGTCGCGTATCGCGAATGCCGCGGTTTTTGCGCATCGCTGTGTCTAACGAGATTGAAATAGCCTTTTGCTTTTTGGAAGGATTTCCATTGCAGAGAATTAAAACAAAAGAATCAATAAAACGTGCACTGTTTTATTCGACGTTTATTATTATTATTGGAAATAAGGAGTGCTCGTCAAGGGGTTTTACCATATTTGGTCAAAATTGGTTCACATATTGAGACTTTTTGGCCTTCGTTAAATAAAAACAACATTCAGCTAATTGGATTTTTATATAACTTTTTATATGGCCAATCAATATATTTAATATATGTTTGCATTAATTAATTATATTTTAATGAATATAATATTAATGTATATAATTTTTTAATAATTTAAAATATTTCCCTATATATTTATTAAAAAATGGTTGCCATGCAATCTATATATTACGTGAAGCAAAAACTTTGGACTCATTTTTACGAAAATTGCGCGGACGGAGAAGTATGAAAGGCACACTTATAGTTTACGTGTAGTAGTAACCTCCGGAAAGCCGACTATCCGGTCGACTATTGTAGTCGGCGACTCGTCGGCTAATAGTCGGCCGAGAGCAACTATCCGGCTGCATATTTTGTTTGTATATTTCAATATAAAGTATTACTTAACTACAAATTTTGTCTGTTTAATAATATTTTTAATAAGTCATACACACTATAAATGAAAAACAAAGCATATTTTACTTTAAAAATCAGTTTATAAAATTACTTCAAAAGAAAACATAATCGATGACATTAACAATGTTTTCTTTTGTCTTTAGATAATATATAATGTTTTGTCTTTATGTATATATTGTCTTAATCGATAGAAATACTCTTAGACTATTTTCGCTTCTATTGCCGTAGTCATCACTCGTAGAAGTTTTGAATTATTCACTTATTATAAATGATCGGTTTGGCCGATTAGTCGGCCGAATAGTCGGCTTCTTTACAACCAACTAGTCAGCCGGTTGGTTGACTAGTCCCCCAAAGTCATAGTCGTCTCTGATAATAATGCTTATTAAGTACATTAAATCAATGAATAAAACATTACCAACACTACCATATGTTTAACAATATAACTTTTGTATGGCAACAACGTATTTCATGCGTCAACGGGTCCACTAGTGTTAGTAAATATATCAATATTTAAATAAAATTTTAATGAAAGTGTAATATCCCGTTAATCCAAGAAAATAAAGGTTTCAATCTGTTGAATACAAATTAGGCACCCTTACTTTATTGAAGCACCTACTTATTGTTGAAATAGTTTTTATGCCTTACCTTCTAAGGATTTAGTGCAGCTGTTCAAACGGGTTCTCGCCATATTCAACTCAGAAATGTAGTAATTCCTTTTGATCCGATTTAATTAGCTACTTTTCATTCGATTTTACTGTTATCTGTTAAAGATAATATCTTTAAGGTGCTATTACAGCTTTAAATGCTAATTCTTTTCGGTCTGCTATAGTAAGGGCATTAGTTTTAATTGTTTTAATAAATATATTTTTGTAGGTAAATTAAATGTAAATACATTGATAATTTACATTTAAACACCACAATTTTGTGCAATATGTCGAAAATAATTATTTTGGCACTAATTTTGGCTGGCTAGGCTCAAGCTTCTAGGATCGATAACCAATATATATTTGTGACAAGTTCGATAGTGCTTGATAATAAAAAATATGAAAAAATTGCCATTTATCATTGGTATTGATATCATCAACAATATTAGCGTATGTAATAGTATAAGACAAATTAATAATGCGTAAAAGTGCATATACCCAATATATATTAGATTATGTAGTATATATGTACAAGCTAGGTATGTATGTGCATAGAAGTTTGGATGATATTTTTATTTTATAACATTACAATACCGGAATTGAATTTGAAATATAATATCTTTGTTACTGGACAGTCGAATTTAGATTTAATCACCTGCGATTGAAGTTATTTTAAACATTTACTGTGGCTGTCTATCATACTTGCTACATTAATTATGTTTATGGAACAAGCGATTTAAATTGTCGCGTCGCGTTGTTAATGTGTCCGCGTCGCATCGTTAACGCATCCGCACCGCATACTAGTCACCTTATGAACGTTACAGTCACATATCTAGTTTCTTATTTAAAGCCATAGTTTTAAAACCAGATATGTTCATGCAGCGATTCTCATTGAGAAACATACATATGTAGCTTCACGATATACGAATATCCCTAGCGGAGTAGCCAGACAGAACGAATCACCGAACGGTACAGTCACTACATCATATTTGACGTGACCTACCATAGACACTGTATTCCCGAAGTCTCAAACTCTTCACATATTACAACTGACTCTTGCATCATATATCTTTTTAACTATTTTTGTCAAAATACATTATCACTATCATCCTAGACATCCTCGTTAATACCTGACATTTTGTACATCTCTTCATTGTGGAAGAGTTCTCATATATTAAGAAATCATCTTTCTTTCATTCCTTTACTTTATTATCCAGGGGTCACTTATATATAAAATCGTCAATACCAGCACTGCAATATTTGCTATGCTGATATTTCACTATCTCGTCAATGCGCCTAAAGTACCACTAATTCTATGACCTTTTTCATATCTTTTATCTCTACTTAACATACTTTCCAATTACACCACTTCATTTACTTATTCCAATATCTTTCTTTAATTCATCATGTAAACGAATAACCCAGGGAATCACTAAATTCTTCCCAGAAAAGCTTCGTGTTTTGTCCGTTTATTTTCCATCTTTTTCTTTCTCTGACTTTTTAATGCTTTAGTTTAACGTTTAAGCAGTGTACTCTACTCTTTCTTTTCAAACTCTCTCATGCTTTTACCCTTACCCGAAGCCTTATAATCCTGCCACGCTTTCTTTTTTCTTTCTACGGCTTCGTTCTCTTCAACATCCCATCATCCATCGTGCTTTTTGTTAAAGCAATCATATAATTCCTATGGTACTTACTACCTTATAATTACTACCTAATATTTATTGTTGAAAATCCTCCCTTCATATTTCTCTTGAATCTTTTAGCTCCTTATGTGATAATTCGAATCCAAGTATGCACACTTTATGCAGCTGCGCTGCAAACTACAAACCAAACAGAGCCCTTAGTCTATCAACTACTAGATAGTGGTCACGACCTTCACCATACTAACCTAACACACCATCGCAACTGTTTCGTGCGATTACAATCCATCTGTCCAAATCACCATATACCTATTATTAATTTTTCATTTCCACTTACACTCCATAGCACTTCCCTGATAATCTCGCAAAACTGGATACATACTGGTGCTACGCTACTAACAAGGAAACTCTTGTTATCCCCAGCTTGAAGCGAACCCAAAAGCAGCCTCGGGTTCATCGCCTTGTACTCTACGGCTGTCTTGGCTAACGTACCAATCGAGAGGACAATAATAAATCTACACCTGTACCCCCCCGTAAACAGAGGGCAACCTCTGTTACGTCGGCCCAGAAAGTGATGCAGCTGGCCGGTATGTTGGTATTTTGTTTAGGATTATGACTACCAAGTTTAGGATTATGATGATGCTAGAAGTACTTCCGAAGATAGCAGTTTTGTGCTTTTACACATTTATCACCATCAGCTTATAGAAAGTGTTATGCGCTGCAATTGGCTACTACTCGTAAAAGTTGTTTTAAATTTAATATCAATATATTTTTGCCATTCATTATGAAATCAATTATACAAAGGAAAACGGTTTTGTTATTAATACGCATACATAAGTACATTTTTTATGAATAATAAATTTCGATGCAGGAAAGGTATAAGGACATTTTAAGAATTTGTTATTTAAATCTTTTACGATTTTGCATACACTCCATTATGGAAACGAATTAAATGACTATAAAATACTATAATATTATCCTGCTAATGTTTTCGGCCAAATGATAAAGAGATTTTATTTAAATTGGCATAAAATCAATTATATCAAATTTTATCTAAAGATTACAGTTTATGATTGAACCTTTAAAGTTTTAGTGGCACTTAAGATCAGCTCACATCCAACTTTTACTTTAAAACTTCTTTTATATTCTGGAAATAAAAGAAACGGTGCATTTTTACTATAAACTTGGAAACAATTTTATGGCTTTCAATATCTAATCTATTTTACTTTATTTTTCCACATGACATGAGCTGAGGATACTGACGGATACGCTGTTAACAGGAATATTCCCAAATTGTCAACCCAAAGCAATCTCGAATTAAACCCCCTTTATTTTACCGCTTCATCCACCAAACGAGTCGACAAATATAAATTTACTTGAACACCCTCATCGACCATATGAAAATCAGCCAAGAAAGCGTGGTGGCCTTGTAAATCAGGAATTTCATTGTCATTGCTTTTGACCTCAAACATAAACTATAGTCGGTAAATAATTTTCTATTCTAAGCACATTAAACGTAGCACAGTATTAGTTGCACATCCCTTTCCCGCCATCTCGAACACGGTGTATTTGTTGAGTGGCAGTCCTCAAACGCCGCATTTGTCACCACTTTTACACAAACGGGGACGTAGTGATGCGCGTCGTCTCGAAGCAATATTTACGCAAGAACACTCTGGTGTTTCAGATCATTATCATTACTACTATTTATGTTAACAGTTGTAACGTTTGCTTTTCAAATTCAGCACTGCAAACAATAATAATGATTATAAGTTATTTTAGTTCCTAATTTGACAATCTGCAATACAGTAAATTAATTTTATTTTAAATAAGTTTATTTACACATTATGTAGATATATATATATATATATATATATATATATATATATATATATATATATATATATATATATATTATATATATATATATATATATATATATATATATATATATATATATATATATATATATATATATGTATAATGTATGTAAGTATGTATTTAAGTACATACATGGAAAATCATATAAAAATGGAATAAAATGTACGCAGAAGTCCACGTTTCAATTTCTTTAAGTGTATATTCCTTAATAATTAATTTCTTTAAGTTTATATTGCTCAATAATATAAAATTTATTTGATTCATTAAAACGTTTTCTAAAATAACGAGAATATATATTGAAAACATAAAAAAGAATCAGCCGTAAAAGCTTATAAGCGTATAGGGAAAAGTTTATGTATTTATGCATAAGAAGTTTTAACAAATAACTTTTACCACCTACTTATATACCAATAGACGAGAAGTAAAATGGAGTTAAGTGGTCTAATGTGTGTCCATAGTCGACGTCTCGGGCAACACTTTTAATGGATTCTGTCAGTTTTTGCCTTTATTTATATACCCTATTCATATAGTAAAATGTTAATAGAACTCTGACCCAGCTAATGGCTTAAGAGATGATTGTAAGAGGTTACATAATGCTTATTTTTACGGAAGCTTACTTAATACGATCAATACCTATCCTTTTCTGTGCGTTAGAGTATTTACTTTGATTACCATTACACTTAATCAGTAGATTACACGTATTATAAATATTTTCATTTGCTTATTCTTCATAACGGTATGCTAATTACCATAATATGTGGATTTGAATTTTTGAAGGATTTTTAACAATATTCGAAAGCGATGTGCAGATGAAATAAAAATGATTTGCTTTATATTTTACAAGTTTAATATTAATATCTTTTCGTACAAAAATAAAAATTACTCACATTTATATAATAGTAAATGTCTAGCTTTAACCCACATGCCTGGAAAACAATTAAAGTTGTACAATGAAAACGTTACACACAACACTAAGCGGCCATTGTGTCTCTATGAGTATTAATCGAATAAGTCGACCGGTGAAGGCTACATACTTTATACAATAAGTCAACCTATAGTATAGTAATACAAAATGCTGTAAGCTTACCTTATCTAGGATCATTCTGCAATTTAAAAGCGATATTATGTTATATTTTAATGAGTATAAGGTATGATCGGAAAGATTTTGGTCATAGGTTTATGTATAGTTTTAAATATGTAAGTAGGTATTAGATAAATAATGATATAATTATCGCAATGTACCTAATTATTATGTTGTTTTAATATGTTGGCGTTCGAAGTCGGCACGGCGTTAATACACTAAGTCGCGTCGGATAGGTCGCCAAAGTGTGTTAATTAACTGGGAGCGTGTAAGGCGACGCTCACGGCCGCTCTAATTGCACGATTATTCCTCCGCGACGCCTAACTGCTGGATGAAATTTAATTAAAGTTTGTTGTTCAAATAGATTTAATTAAAGTAATGTTGTAGCGAGTGGCGCGCCGACGCCGAACCGCGCGGCTCAATCCGCGTGAGTGCTGCGCAACTTTTCTAATTCATTACTTCTGAAAGCGTTCCCGTGACGCCGAGCACTCTTAATAATTTGTATTGTGTAGTTATAGTCGTTTTAGTGAGATCCCGGTGAAACTTGTCCGTACGTTTGTCTTGCTAATAGCTAACCGGTTGGCGCTTTTATGCCTCATTTTCCCTTGAGGTCCTAAATTATTTCTTGACCTTTCGTGTAATGGATTTTATTATTATAATTTAATGTAATCTTCACAATTATTAATAAGCAATTATTTCAACGAGAGTAGTATCGGTTGAATTATTCATATCGATAGTAAATTACATGATATTTCTCCATTAGCGAGACAGCTCTGCCGTTGAAAATTATATCGGAATGGACTCTCGAATACAAATGTCCCGTTAAAAGCAACATTAAGATAAAAGCTATGTGCTATAATTCTTATTAATTATTAACAGATTGTCAATTAAGAAGGTATGAGGTTTGAAAACCTTTTGAAAATAGGAAATATTTATCTATCTAAAAATAACAATCGTAGCAACGATACGAGGCGGCCGTAAGCGACGAACGATGTTCGCGTCAATTACGGCTAATGGAAAACTTAAATTATGATAAAAGCTAAACGTACGAATGATGCTGCGTGGCGCTATCGGTACCACTCTAATGTCCTTGTCTCGGTGCTCGCCAAACTACCTCAAAGCTTGTTTATCTTACAATTTTTTTATAGTATTGTATAATTTTAATATTTTAAAATAATTATGCCTCATCTTACATCTTAAGTATTTGTGCAAGTGTATGATGTGTGTGTATGCAACGCAGCATTGTACAAAATATTTTATTTTTGCATGTGTCTTATAGCAGCCTACATTTAATAACAATGGACTGAATACTAATTGCAAGCAACATAGAATTGGTTTTTTGGTCCACCCAGTTAAAACTTATTTAATAGTACATACTTATTTAATTGTAAGTCTGCAATAGCGTTTAACACATTATTTTATTTAGCAGGTAGCTTTTGTAAGCATATTACAAGTAGCTTACATGTTAGATGTTTTTTTATAATTTTTTAAAGTGTTATTCCACACTAGGGAAAAATATTTTTATAAAAAGTCTAGAACTAATATGCATAATAAGTATTTAATTACGTATATACATTAGTGAATGATGTTACATGGCAATTTTCCATGGATTATATTTGATGTCAACTTTAATCCAACAGTAACATCTATTACTGCCACCATAACTAAATTATTATTTATATTTTATTGTCAAAAGCAACGTTTCTGTGAAAGGTTCACATTATATTATTTGCAAGAATTATTGTTAACTTCTTCTAGTGCATAGGCATAGCCTTTCGATTGTTCATTGTTTCAACCGATCAAACAAATAAAATGAACGCTACCAATGAACTGTTCGTTAGGTGAAGGCTCGTTAAATGCTTTCAACATGACTAAAATTTTCCGCACATATAGACGTCGACCGCGTATTGTGAATCTGTGTGGGAAAAAACGATCAAATCAAACGTAGAATAACGTAGTATGTTGACGTCAAACAAAGTGGAAGAGAGAATTCGTTGTCAGTCAGTCAATTTCCGTGATGAGTACGCAATTATAAACATTGGGAACGCCCCTTATTTCATTTTTCAATGCATTCTTTTCATAAAAATTATTAGTTAATAATATATTTTAGTATGGTTTAAATATACATGTACAAATGCTTTATTAATGCTCATGATGAATTGTACGATAATAATTAATGCACTTTAAGGATATTATTTATTGAATCATCCACCTGATTAAATTTGTTATTATTTACGATCTCTTATAAATATCTACTGGGCAGGTTGTATATATGTTTCCTCTAAGATATAGTTTATCTTCTAATACTTAATCGTCATTGAAATCTTTACCGTCTTGGTTATTCCACTTTCAATTTAGGCGTCCTTGCAAGTTTACGCATCTCTTTCACAAGTAAATTGCTCTGCTCCGTCGGAGGAGTCATAAAGAAAATTGCTATACAGTTGATAAATAATTTATCTGAAGAGCCCGCTCCAGTCACCGAAACATGCCCCGGATGGCACTGCTTCCACTTCCACCTAATATTACTTTCCTTTTGTACAATTTTGCAACAGGGCCGTTCGCACGTTCCTTTCCTTTTATGGGCAATAAGTGGAACGCAATTATATTTATGGAGGAGAAATGGTTGCGAAAACTAATTTCAGTAAGTATTATTCCATATGAGAAATGTACATTTAATCTAATGAACTGTCGAAGAGAGTGACACAAAATCAATATGTTTCTTAAAATTATTTTATTACCTAATTAGTATTCTATTTTATGTTCTTATGAGATTTAGCTTGAATTTATAATCCACGTGAGCTTTAGTCTAGAAGATTTCTTTTGTATTGTAAAGTTGTTAAAATGTGATGTAGCTAAATACTAATTGGTAGAGTTAGGTGTACAGTTTCTGCAGCAATGGAGCCTAATTAGTGTGCGCAGCGGCCTTTCATTACGACGCCAGGCTTTAATTACCCATATGAAAAGAAGTACAATCTTATTTTGAATACAATTTGATTTAAGTAATAGACTATTATTTAATTAATGTTGAATTTAAGTACCTTTTACTTTTTTTATACATAATAAATGAGCACTTTTAGGAACACTTTTTCTCTAAGTATGTTATATTTGGTTACTTATTATATTTTTCAGCATGTATTTATTTCATTCGCTAATATCACTTTTTGTGGGAAACACACAAAGTTAATTGTATGGTAAAATAATACTATGGTACTAATAATGTATAATAATAATGTATAATGTATAATTTATCTCATAATAAATACGAATAATGTAAAAATGCAGTAGATACCTAGGTGTGTAACCACTTTTACGAACGTCTTAGTTCAAATATTTAAACTGTGACTGCCAGAAGTCTATCAAGCTGATTTCCTCTTACTATACCTTAGGTGCAATAAACATCCCATTTTATATTTAAGCATTGATTTTGAATCATTCATTGACATTTTGATATACAAATCTATAAAAAATAAATAGAAAATCGGTAAATCGGTTATGGAAAATCGGGTCATACGGAACATACGGCTAACGAAGTTATAAGAATCTAGTAGTATACAAAAAAGGTCAAAAAAGCAATCTCATTGTTGATAAAAAAGCATCACAGGTACGCACTGCGATGCTTTTATGCTTAGCTTGTACATACCTATGTATGCAGCCATTCAGAACTGATATCCTCGCTTAGAGGGAAAGGGGTGAAATGTCATTTAGCCAATCTATGCTATGACGAGAACACAAAAATTCTCTGAGAGACTGGTATTTTTAAATGTTCTGTCAACAATCTGTTACAAAGACAATTTCAAATTCAGATGATCATTTTGTTCCTAAGCCACCGAATATGGGATTGGTTTTGAGTGACTGAAGAAAACCTTGAAAAAGACAAGGATGCATTTGAAGCCCCTGTTAGATGAAAATTTTTATATATATATATATATATATATATATATATATATATATATATATATATATATATATATATATATATATATATATATATATATATATATATATATATATATATATATATGTATTAGACAGTTGATGAGAACTTTACGACCTCATTAGAAGTTAATAAATAATCTAAGGCTAACTTTTTCGTAAAATGATTTTTAAAATGAGGCCTGGATATCTTTTGTTGTGGTTAATAAGATTTATTTAAGAATTTTTAAACAACAGAATAAAAATCACTGTGGCATCAACTGTATAGTATATAATGATTGGCCTTGTGATGGACGCGGTGAATGATTTCATCAGGAGTTGCTGCTATAGGAAGACGTTACTGAGGAAAATAGAGCTCTGCGATGGTAGTTCCTACTTTTGGTTGATAATTAGGAACTCAAATTCCCCATTAATCGACGCGAACCTTTCTTTCGGTTGATCTTCTGATTGTAGAACACAATGTCATATAGAGACTTGAAGATATGTAGGACAAGTATGATGTTGATACTATATTTGATGCCTTGAGTCTAGGAGTAAATCTGCCAAGAGTCAAACAAGTCATGTAGTATATTTTTTATACGTTTTAGTCAATGGCGTATCAATAAACGATGTTTATCTACCAAGTTAAGCGACAATTCCCTACTTGTTGAGATATTTCTTCTCTTTTATATCTAGAAGAATATTTTCCACGTCATGTAAATATCACACATTTTATTGTTTTCAATTTAAGAAATCCACGTGAAGTGTATTTTTTACATGTAAAATATTTTCATATTTACCAACCCTTTTGTTTTGTTATCGGATTTCACCTAATTTTGATTATTTGAATTAAAATATTTGACACAAAAAATTACTAATTAAAAAAACAATAATTTACTACTGATTTTTCGGGAAAATTTCACATATTTCCAGGAGGTCAGTTCAGAGTCAGTTTTCTTTTCGTTCTCTACATTGTCAAAGACACTTACATCTGAACTTTTGCAGAATACCTGATGATTGGTAAGTTACAACTGGTATATCCTCTAAATAATAATACCAAAAATGACATATATTTTTTAAAATCAATCTTTAAATGTGAACGTGGACGTGAACGTCTCTGAAAAAGACCCAAAAATTAAAGATATTTCAGGATAGGTCCATTTGCACCTAGTGTATTATAAGACCAAATCAGTTTGCAAGGACTTCATTAATCTCGTTGACCTCGCGTCAAACTACGTGTAATATGTATTGGAAATAAATAATAATATATGATTTGGAAATAAATGTATCTAGTTATTTAAATGTATATAGTTATTTACACGAAAATAAAACACATTTTCAAAATATTTGTTTGTCCTTCTGTATGTGTGGGTTACTCTGAAACACAGCTTAACTGATTTGGTTGGAACTTTTACTGGAAAATAGAGAAGGTTGTGGAGCAATATACAGGCTACTTTTTATTCCGGAATTCTCGCAGGATCAGGTTTTACGCGGGAAACCCTGTGCTTACCGCGCGCTCCTCTTCGCGCTTCCTCTCGGATAAAATAATAATTTTCAATTATATCATATACAATTACATTATTAACAGATAATGTAATTTTATACGAAGTAATTCCAAAAGAAAAAAATATAAAATAATATGTTCAATACATCGATATTATATAAGAGCAAATCCAAGAACATCGATCAAGCGGGCAAACGGGTCGCTTAATAAAGTGAAACATAAGATGATATGTTAGAAAAATTCACATCACTGGTTTTAATGTACGAGTATCTAAGTATTTTCTACCCACATTTTCGCGTGCCGTTATAACGTTTAAAATCAAAACATTAAATCGAAGTATATAGGTTAAATTCCAAATGTTTCTCTCTATCAATTACTAATATTTTTTTCCACACATTAAATGCATGATTTTCAATTATTTTATTAAAGCTTTAATCTTTATACATATATTGTACTTATATATCAATCTTTACTTCGAGTCACTTTGTCTATGAAAAAACGGAATATTTATAAGCTCGCGCACGATAAACGAGGCTTTTTTTCATAGACAAAAGGACCCAAAAGGATATCAGTTAATATCAAATATCCAGGTCTATATAGTCCTTAGGAGCAAAGAAAAAAATAAATTTCTAAATCTACGCGATCACAAGATATGAGCTTTCTTTATGTCGCTTTTTTTAAAAGCTTTTTTAAAGTTACTGTAACTAAATAACATAGTAATAATTATTAAAATGCGTCTGTAGTCCATGGCAACGCCATTAAACGATTACGAAAATCGTCGAGTAATTGATTTTTTTGTAGGTTTTGAAACCTATAAAAAAATTATGAAATTTGGCAAGAAGTGAGAACTTATTATTATTCTTCCTAGTTGCGGCTTTGCAGGGCTGTTCAGCCCAGTATCACTGCGACCATTGTTGATCTATTGTGATCTCCGCATACTACAGTTCACAGTCAAGATTTCTGCGAAGAATTGCAGTATTATCTTTGCTGTGAGGGTCTTCCCCTCTTCTGGGTACATTTGATGTTTCCCCAGGATGGTATAGCGCCGTTGTATAAGTGAAGGACATTCAGTGAGGATATGGAGAGGTGTTTCTTCAGCCTCATTGCATATTCTGCACATTCTTGTGCTGCTGATGCCTAAATTGTGCATGTGTATATTCAGACCAAAATATCCAGTCAGCATTTTCACTAATGTACGGAGACAGTTCTTGCTGAGAGATAAGGCCTCAGTGGCAGCTTTCTTGTTGAAGGCCTTAATGAGCGCCTTAGCTTGATATAAACCAGGAGTATTTCTCTACAGTTGAATGGCCTCATAGAGGCAATATCTCTTCAGGGTAAGCTGTGTTAAGCTACGAGGGATGCCACAGGGCGGTTCTGGTCCGAATTGGGTACTTTTGGCTCCCTTTCGTGCCAGTATCATATATCCTCATATATCAGTATCCGCCTGTTCATTTCCCTCGGTGCCGGCGTGCCCTGGAACCCATCTTAGAACTACTCTGTTGTTGTTCCCCAGAGCGTTCAGGATCTGCTTGCAGTTCTCAACCAGCTTTGATGGAGTCAAATCTTCAGATCTGATGCTAGGGCCAAGAGTCAGCCAGGTTGACTATCTGAGTTGATATAGATAGTATGACTAAGGTAGTTGCTTTGCAGATTGGCTGTCGCGCATTCTAGTATGGCGTATACCTCTGCCTGGAATATCGAGGAGTGCTTTCCCACATTCAGACTTATAGTCTTTTTTGGTGAGTTTGGAGGGCATGGTGTCAGACGGTATTCCCAGTATTGGTATATTGTGCACTGAGTCTTGCAAGGATCTCAGATTCTGCGAAAGCCATGTTTTTGCCTCAGCGCTGGTGACCCTGTACATGCTTGCCCTCGCCTCCTTTCCCAGAAACAGTTGAAGGGGCGGTAGGTTGAGCAGTGCTTCAAGGGCAGCAGCAGGAGACATGGCCCCCGTCACAATAATGCACGCAGTCCTTTGAAGACTGGTAAGTTTTGTTATTGCGCTTTTCTGCGTCGTTTTTCTATACCAGACCAGAGGGCAATTTTGGGTCTTAGTCCCCATCTGCTACCCATATTGCCAAGGTCCTTTTTACCTTTTGTACAATTCCGTCCAAATGCGAATTCCAAGTAAGTTTCTGGTCCAGAATGATTCCCAGATACTTGGTTTCTGTGGAAAACGCAATGATCTACCCATTCATCTTAGGCGGTATTAGCTTGTCCAGCTTCCTCTTCCTCGTGAAAGGTATTAACACCGTCTTGTCCGCATTAACAGACAGATCGTTTTCTTTACACCATGAGCTTACTGTATTTAGAGCCCTTTGCATTAGGTACGTTATTGTACTTTGGCAGTCGCCTCTCACTATGATTACCAGGCCGTTCGCGTATCCCTGGGTATCAAAGCGGAGTTCAGCCATCCTAATGAGTAGCTCGTCCACTGTAAGGGTCCACAAAAGTGGATAAAGCACTCCACCCTGCGGGCATCGCCTTGTCGTGGTAAGCTCAAGTGTGTCATCGAGTAGTTCCATTTTCACTACCCTACTCGCAAGCATGGATTGTATCCATTTAACAGTAGTGAGGTCCACTTCCTTACGAAGTAGGCCTCCAATTAATGCTTGAGTATGCGTATTATCAAACGCTCCCTCCACATCAAGAATAGCAACAATTGCTATTTCTTTATCGTCCAGCGCTTTCTCAATCTTGTCTACAAGATTTAGTAGGGCGGTTTCCGTAGATCTGCCGCTACGATAAGCATGCTGGCTGGTGTGTATGGGTCTGTTTACCAGACTCCCCTGCCTAATATGATTATCTAATACCTTCTCCAGTGTTTTCAGAAGAAACGAGGAGAGGCTAATGGATCTGAAAGACTTAGCTGTGGTGAAGTCTTTCTTCCCAGCCTTAGGTATGAAGATGACTTTTATCTTAGTCCACGGTTCTGGTACGTGCCCCCAGGCATAACTGGCTCTGAAAATACTTACCAGATATGAAATAAGGATAGCTGAACCCCGTTGCAGGTGCACCGGCGTCACGCCATCTGTTCCAGGCGTCTTAAATGGTTTAAAAGAGTTAATGGCCCATTTCACTATCCCTGGTCTGATGACAAGAGCTGCTCTCCTTCAGTCCTCTATTTGAGGCTTTTTGGGAGTGTTCAGCTTCGTAACCGTTTTATTTGCCCCAGGAAAGTGTACGCTCGCTGGCTAGTAATTGTAGCGTTTCCCTTTCACTTTTAGTGAAGGAGCCGTTCGCTTTCTTTAGGAGTCCCAACTGGTTGGTATTGGCCTTTGCAAGAATTCTGTGGAGTCTTGCTCCTTGAGGCGTATTACTTACTTCCTCACAGAACTTCCTCCACGATTTCCGTTTGGCCTTCCTAATTTGTTTACTGTATTCGGTTAGGGCTTTCCTGTAGATGTCCCACTCTTGGGTGATCTTAGCCCTGTTGAATAACTTGCGGGTTTTCTCCCTTAGATTTTTCAGCTTAGAGTTCCACCACGGCACTTTGCGTTTAGAGTGTTTGACTCTCGGTGTGCAGCTTTCCTCAAAGGCATTCTTGATACTCTCTGAGACAGCCTCGATCGCTAGTTCAAGTTTCTCTATTGTTTTTACACTTTTAGGTAATACCTCTAAGTTACGCTCTAGGTGGCTGTTAAACTTTTCCCAGTCAGTACGCTTAGGATCCCTGAATGTTGTAATCTCTGTGCTAGGTTCCGGTTCAGCCCGAAGCAAATATGCCTATGGTCTGACATCGAGTTTTCATCACTGACCTTCCAGTCTGTTAAGGTTTCTGCCTGGCAAGGTTTCGAGTGGCAAAAGTGATATCTAGTATCTCTTGTCTTACCCTCGTCCCAAAAGTCGGTTCACAGCCATTGTTTAAGGTTTGTAGACAGTTCGATAGAAGATAATTGTTCAATGACCTCTGTCGTTGACGTCCGTGCTTCCCCAGTCAGTGTGGTGGGCATTGGCATCGTACCCTACGAGTAGCTCAGCATGATGTCTCCGGGCGTATTCGACCCCGGGTGTGAGCTCAGTCCAGGGATTGGTTCTGTCTCCGGGAAGGTTGGCCGAGCATATCACTACTCTTGACCCCCTCCATCCCTTTAGATTCACATACGATGCTACTAAGTCGTCTGTGCATAACTCTGTAACAGGTAAAAATTTAAGTGAGAACTTACTATACAAGGAAAATCTGTGCATACATCCGCAAACTTAAGTTTGTCAACTTTTATACGTCGTATTCCCCGCTGACCTACAATTATGAGATTGGCACGGAACCCTTTTTAGTACGGAATTTTAACTTTAATTTTTTTTAACTAATTAAACGTTAATTTCTTATAATTTATAAATATACGTATGTAAAATTATACTTTTTATTATTTCCTTCCTTGGCAAAGTATCAAATTACTTATTGGGAAGTTCTTGTTTTGAAACTATATATACCTTAACGTAATTAGGTACGTAATAGGATTTCGCTTATTCGCTTAAGTATATCGTAAATTTTGAATTAAATTTCACATAAATAAATAATTGACTCATCATCATTAAATAAATTTGCATAATAAAAATTATGATACAGCTGATAATAATTAATTAAATTACACAATTGTTATCAAGCCTTTAATGCCAAAACTAATAAATGCACTATAATGGTAAATTACGTAGCATTGCTAGCCCCCATTCCATTTGCCGTGAGGTTGTTTATTCAGCTGTATTAATTAGCGGACAGGTGGATTACGAGGGAGATGAAGCGTAACCTAATTAGAATAGGATACCTGTAGCTACATACATACATCTATATATGTAACGTTATTATAAAATACCTACTACATTCTTTAGATGTCCTTTGAGAATAAGTTATACTAGATACAATTTATTGTTTATTTGTTTTATGTTTTGTTATTGTAATACTTTACAGCTTATGTAAATAACAAAGTGCGATGTATTAATTAAAATGCTAATCTCTCTCGCAGTAACAATTAAACGATTATCTATCAATAAAATATAAAGTTTTACCTTCAGTAACTGAGTACGGTAACTACAAACAGTTATTGCTTCGTCAACTATTAATCGATGGACAGTAAACAGTACTCACTGGTGTCTATTTATGTCTATGCGATGGCATGGCAGTGAAATCAATTAGGTACGTTTGCGAACTGCTCCAATAAATACTACTATCGTTAATTAGAATCAATCGTGGGATTGCGACGGAGTCTATTCTGAATAAGTCGAGTCGCCGTGTAGGCGAGCTTTGGCTGACAGCAATTGGCTTATTAAGAAAGAAGCTAACAAAACTTAATACCCGCTCGATTCATTAATTTTATTGGGGTCTCTCTGAAAGATTTATTTACATGTTGATTGTGTTGACATGGTTTGATTCGATGTATTTACAGAGTATAAACGAATTAATCTTTATTATATTTATTCTTGAAACATCAATTAGAGAGTTTAATATTAAGTGTGTTAATCGCATAAATTTTTATTAATTTATGTCCTCAAAAACTTTTACTTGATTAGTGAAAAAGTATTGGACACGAATCTATGGAATAGTAAGCTTTAATTCTATTACCTAAATATTCTTTGATAAAATAATTATTTGAATAGAAAATCAAATATAGATCCGTATACAGAAGACAGTATTATAAAGAAAGCGTGTCCCGTGAGGAGGTTTATCACTCTGGAGGTCCAGCCTCTAAAGGTTTGATCATAAAAGTCTATAATCTAGTCATTTATATTTTATTTTATTAATCGTAAAATAGTACCTATAAATTTTTTTGTTTTATGTTATATGTATAGTAACAATGTAGTAACAATCAACTTTAATTAATAATATGCAAAAATAAAGCAATTCCACATAAGAATCTTGTGCACTCCACGCGTTGTAAGTCATTATGCATTACCTATGTATGATTTGAAAAACGATAAGATTTATATACTCCAAATAAGTGAATAAATTGCTTTTTATTTAAGTTGAATTCTATAACAGTTGAATATTTTTAGAGGTCACTGTGGCGCAGCGTCACAGACCCGATCAGCATAAATTGGAAAGCAGGGTCAAGTTTTTTTTGTAAATAATTTTGTTTATTTTTTCATGTACTTATGTTCTATATTTCTCTACATATACAATCGAATTAATAAATTGAAAATCAATTCATATGTTGTCTACATATATTGTAAATATGATGAAACGTATAACAGCATCTAAAAATTAAAGGATTCCCTCCAAAATTACGTCGAAAGGATATCTGATATTAATATCAGATATCCTTTCGACGTAAATACTAGGTTACTTACGTAAGTAACTAATGAATGCATTGACCACGCTATAGGAAAAATGCAAAACTAAAATGAAAATATTCATAAAAAATAATATTATAGGTTATAAGAAAAAAAAAATTATATACAATAAGATCTAATATGTTTAAAAACAATACTGTTAAACATCACATAGCCCTTTGATTTTATATATTTGGTTTATCAATAGTGAAAATATCTATTAAAACATTTGGAATCACTGCAGTGACCCATAACCCATTGCATAATAGTTTTCCACTATTATGATATTACACACAGGACATGCGTTCGCGAAAGTCAAAAAAAGGCCTCCTCTCTGTTATCTGTAATTAGGATCAACAGCGGAAGACATTTTAAAACATTTGGACATCCGACCCAGCCACCCCCGCTCTACTGTGCGCAGTACGTACTCCACTTACATAATTAGATCCTTTGTAAATAATTAAGAAATTAGATTAATTTATATTAAATTGCAAGGATTTTGTTAAAGTCAATATTTATAATCATACTTACTTGACTCGTCAATAATATTTAAATAATTTCAATGAGAACAGAGCTAATGGATTGTTGTTAGTTGTTACTGACTTAGCTTAATTAAACAAGCCGAAAGTCGACACTCAGACGCATAATACTGCTAATTAAACGCGGGCTTACAGAGCTCCGAAAAAGAGGCACTCAAACACGCTTAGCTGGTATTATTACAGTGTATTCAGGAGGCTCGGCAAACAGGCTCTCGTCGCCGAGGGTGCTACTCTCAAGTTTCGCGTTTAATTAGACAGATAGAGGCGCGGACGGGCCTTATTAGTATTGTCTACGGGGGCCCAATTAACACCCGGGTGGTGCCGTGGGTGGCTCCAAGTTCATTTTAATAATCAAGGGATACCCTCGCCTTCGTTAGCCGAATAACAGGATCGAGTTCTCGTCACAAAAATCTGTATACATAATACATTTTAAGTACTCCCGTATCGTTACTAGCTGGAGTATCTCATACGATTATTAGTAGCTTCGTAGATTTAATTTCTAAAAATGTAGCTGTTAGAATACATTACTGGGGATAAAATAAAAGTTATATTTTATTACATCGTAATTGAGTAATTATTTACATCGGAATTACAATTATAATTTCACCATCTAATAGCAATTTGTATTAGCGATTATGAGAAAAACAATAATTAATTAGTGTTCAGCGGATTCCCTTTGTCAGTTGGTAATGATTTTATTCATTATTCTTTCCTCTTAATTATGATAAAAAGCTTTTCTGTAATTAATTTGTATGTTGGTCTTATCAATTAAATTGAAGCTCGGGTAGCTCTGCAAACTTGCGCCGTATGCTGCAATGTAGCATATCGCTGCATCTCTGCCATAAAACTCTCATTACTGAAAGAGCAATTTCTCTCATTAATGAACACAGCAAAATGTATTCCGTAGTCCTCAATTATGTGAATTACTTAACTCGTAATTTTAACATGTATGCATTTCCTATATTATTATATACTATAAGTACAAGTATATCCCTTAATTACTAGAATAAGTATTACGTCAAGCTCGTTAGTGATCATGATATAAAATTTGTTATTAATGAAATATTTTTGACTTATATTTTATCTTACGAAATTTTAATTATAATGTGCTTTAGTTTTTTATGTGCTGTAGGTACTGTATTACAAGTAAGTTAATTACTTAACGTTTCCTTATTCGCAAAGATACGAGCATATACACATGTGACTGTAAAATAAATTGGCTCACCACAAATCCGGAGTTTTACTTTATACGGGTTCTTTAATCATCCATCCTGTATAAATGATCCGTTAAAACTACTGTCAATTACAACAATTCTTTTAAGGTAACATGTTGCACCTAGGTCTACTAATTAAATGTCATGTGATGATATTACGATCATATAGATAAACAAGTAACACTTTATATTTTTTTATATGTAACTGTATCAATTACATTGTTGTACTTCAATAATTCATGACATAAATTTACTTATATTAATGTAAGAATAAATTATAAGGAAATTTATTTCTTAAATATTAAGAAATATAATATATTTTCCGAGTAATATGCTATCTGAAGTGATTTGATAATGATTGGTTTGGATAGCCACAGTCAAAAACACTTTTAACTGGTTAGAATTTAAAATTAAGCAAACACAACAAAAATGTAACTGAATATAACTAAATATGAACTACTTTTAACCAATACACATAGAATGGAATAAATTTAGAAGGCTATTAATTACTAATAAGATACTAGTATTGAAGACTTATGATCAAATGTACCTTTGATTGATTTATATTTAAACATTTTCCGCTTTTGATATGCAGACCACAGAGTAGAACAGAGTAGAATATATCTACTATATAGATTATGAAATAAATTCATACTTGCTGTAAGCCAAATTTATAAAAACAAGTCAAAGAGTGTTTGATTTAATTTTAAGTATTTTATATAAACTTTTATTGACGTAATAAAATATTTTGGTTATAAAATAGGTATATTTGGTAATAAAACACTAGGAAAATATTTTAATTACAAATTTTTAGTATAATATTTTAAACTTTAAAACCATGGGCAGCTTAGTCGTTTCTGTTCGTCTCGTAGTCGCGACCTCAAGTGGTAAAACGTGCTTGGTAATAAGGAGCCACCTATTCATTAGTGTTTTAAGAAAGTTATTAGAGCCGACAAGTCGAGCGTGCGCCTGCGCTTGCATTTCTCTACGCAATTTTCTGTGTCAAATACGCCTAGTACAGTTCTAAGAGGCTAAAAGCAAAATAAAATTGACATTTTTTGCTCTTATCAAAGCGAAACATAAATAGAACAATAACAATAACATCTTTTTTTGTTTAATACGCAATGCTAAAAATAAGCTATACTATGTTAAAAATATGAAATTCTGAAGTTCCACCAATTGAAAGATTGTATTTTTCCTTTAAATTTATGCAATATATAATATTTTATAAATCAGAAGCAAATTTTTGTAAAGAGCTTTATAAAATCTTTACAAAAAATATTGGTGCGATTATATTACGTATATAATAAAATTATACGAAAGTAATAAGGGACCCATAACAATAGCGAAAACATAGATATACGTTAAAATTGGTGATATTTCCTATGACGTATATAAATTTTTATTGTATCATATTCAGAATCTTTTTCTAGCACACATTTGAAGTTATTATTATCATAATATGCATATAAACTTTTATGACATTACCACTGACTTGACGTAAGATATACTTTAACGTTATATCAACATAACGAAGAACTGTTACTTGTCAAATTTTCATTTGCTATTGATACTGAATAGCAATATACTTTAAACATATGAGTATTACTGCTTATACTATATGTATATCCTATGTATAAAGAAAAAATATATTACATAGATGTTTACTAACATAAGTATTAGGTACCCACATATTGCACATTACAGCACGGGCTTGATCTAGCGCCTTAATAACATAAGTTTGCCGTACGGCTCCCGTATTTAAATTCCAGCGGACGTCGAGACACCAACCTTGAGTAATTACAAATTAAATGCCAACGTAATATTTCATATTAAAATATTAGTGACAATTTTGTTTCTCTTTCGACATTGATAGAACATACGTTAAAGTATTTTATCACTCTGATCAATTTGTTTAATGTTTATTTTAAAATGGCTGCTTAATTACCTTAGAACGTTAATAGTTGGAGTTGTCTAATTGGATTAAAAAATATTAGAATATTTATATTCTGTGCTATTATAGTAATTATAAACGATATAAAAGCAAATTGTAATTTAAATGTATCACTCACGGTTATTAGATATAGTAGGTTAACCTATTCAAGGGTTTAATGCTTTTATATTAATAGACATGTAATCTTTACGAAGTGTTTATCACTACTTTAATACGTTTTCATATATCAAGTAAATGGGTATGGGTAAAGTATTGGAAAAGAGACTAAATGAGAAATATATTTTTAATGTTTTGCTGCCGATAGACACTAATTATATTATTTTTTGCCACTAATTTTTATATTTCGTGAAAATTATTTGAGTAAGCATATTGTTTAAACATATTCTCGGTAACTATTATAAATAGTTAATTATTTACGATTAATTATAGAATTTTCCGTTTGCGATGTTTTAATATAACAAACAATATGGTTTATTAATATAAAATAAAAACCGTGTAAAGGTGCAGAACGATACACCACCTGCATTAACCACACAACGTGGCCTCCGACAAGGTGACGCGCTTGCTTGTCTGCTCTTCAACGTAGCACTGGAGAAATGTGTCAGAGTCGCGAAGCTTGAAACCGGTGGTACCATCTTCTACAAGTCGAGTCATTTGCTGGGCTATGCTGATGACCTTGACCTTGCTTCAAGATCAAAACAATTACTAGCTGAGTCCTTTGAATAGCTTAAGACCGCGTCCCAACGCATGGGTCTAGTTATTAACGGTAGCAAAACCAAATACCTGGAAACACTATCTACCTCGACAGAACCCATCGTCATAGGGCAGTCTAAATTTGAAAAGTGTGAAAAGTTTATTTACTTAGGATCAATGATTACCAGCAACAATGATCCAAGCACTGAAATTAGCAGATTATTCTGGCCAATAGATGTTACTTTGGACTAATCAAGAACACGAGATGTCGCTTTCTGCGCAAGAGCACTAAACTCACACTTTACAAGGCCCTAATGCGCCCGGTTTTGACGTATGGTTCGGAAAAATGGGTGCTAAGTAAAAAAGATGAAAACACCCTGCTCATTTTTGAACATAAGATCCTAAGGCGAATAGTCAGACCAGTGTGTGAAGACGGCGAATGGCAAAAACTTTATAACTATGAAATATATTACTTGTTTTCTGACGCTAACGTGATACAATTAATTAAAACGAACAGAATGTTCTGACTTGGTAACATGCAACGCATGGAAAGTAGCAGAGTACCGAAGCGAATGCTCGACTCCATTCCAAATGGCAATCGTAGAATTGGAAGGCCCAAGCCCAGATGGTTAGATGGAGTAGCCAAAGACCTTAAGACCCTTGGTGTAAACAATCGGAAGAGTGTGGCTCAAGACAAAGAGGGCTGGAACAGAGCAGTTTTAGAGGCTCGGGCCGATAAAGGGCCGTATAGCCAATGATGACGATGATGAATATAAATATACCTTTTATGAATATACAATAAGATATATTTGTGTATATATATATATATATATATATATATATATATATATATATATATATATATACATATATATATATATATATATATATATATATATATATATATACGTACTTTACGAGTAGACTAAGTAGGAAAGTATATATATATATATAGTATATATAGTAAGTATATGTATATATATATATATATATATATATATATATATATATATATATATATATATATATATATATATATATAAATATATATATATCTTCTTCCACTTAGCATTATCCCGGCCTATTGCCAGGGTCTGCTTTCCTACTTAGTCTACTCGTAAAGTACGTATATATATATATATATATATATATATATATATATATATGTATATATATATATATATATATATATATATATATATATATATATATATATATATATATATATATATATACACAAATATATCTTATTGTATATTCATAAAAGGTATATTTATATTCATCATCATCATCATTGGCTATACGGCCCTTTATCGGCCCGAGCCTCTAAAACTGCTCTGTTCCAGCCCTCTTTGTCTTGAGCCACACTCTTCCGATTGTTTAGACCAAGGGTCTTAAGGTCTTTGGCTACTCCATCTAACCATCTGGGCTTGGGCCTTCCAATTCTACGATTGCCATTTGGAATGGAGTCGAGCATTCGCTTCGGTACTCTGCTACTTTTCATGCGTTGCATGTTACCAAGTCAGAACATTCTGTTCGTTTTAATTAACTGTATCACGTTAGCGTCAGAAAACAAGTAATATATTTCATAGTTATAAAGTTTTTGCCATTCGCCGTCTTCACACACTGGTCTGACTATTCGCCTTAGGATCTTATGTTCAAAAATGAGCAGGGTGTTTTCATCTTTTTTACTTAGCACCCATTTTTCCGAACCATACGTCAAAACCGGGCGCATTAGGGCCTTGTAAAGTGTGAGTTTAGTGCTCTTGCGCAGAAAGCGACATCTCGTGTTCTTGATTAGTCCAAAGTAACATCTATTGGCCAGAATAATCTGCTAATTTCAGTGCTTGGATCATTGTTGCTGGTAATCATTGATCCTAAGTAAATAAACTTTTCACACTTTTCAAATTTAGACTGCCCTATGACGATGGGTTCTGTCGAGGTAGATTGTATTTCCAGGTATTTGGTCTTGCTACCGTTAATAACTAGACCCATGCGCTGGGACGCGGTCTTAATCTATTCAAAGGACTCAGCTATTAATTATTTTGATCTTGAAGCAAGGTCAAGGTCATCAGCATAACCCAGCAATTGACTCGACTTGTAGAAGATGGTACCACCGGTTTCAAGCTTCGCGACTCTGACACATTTCTCCAGTGCTACGTTGAAGAGCAGACAAGCAAGCGCGTCACCTTGTCGGAGGCCACGTTGTGTGGTTAATGCAGGTGGTGTATCGTTCTGCACCTTTACACGGTTTTTATTTTATATTAATAAACCATATTGTTTGTTATATTAAAACATCGGAAACGGAAAATTCTATAATTAATCGTAAATAATTAACTATTTATAATAGTTACTGAGAATATGTTAAAACAATATGCTTACTCAAATAATTTTCACGAAATATAAAAATTAGTGGCAAAAAATAATATAATTAGTGTCTATCGGCAGCAAAACATTAAAAATATATTTCTCATTTAGTCTCTTTTCCAATAATTTACCCATACCCATTCACTTGATACATCTAAACGTATTAAAGTAGTGATAAACACTTCGTAAAAATTACACGTCTATTAATATAAAAGCATTAAACCCGTGAATAGGTTAACCTACTATATCTAATAACCGTGAGTGATACATTTAAATTACAATTTGCTTTTATATCGTTTATAATTACTATAATAGCACAGAATATAAATATTCTAATATTTTTAAATCCAATTAGACAACTCCAACTATTAACGTTCTAAGGTAATTAAGCAGCCATTTTAAAATAAACATTAAACAAATTGATCAGAGTGATAAAATACTTTAACGTATGTTCTATCAATGTCGAAAGAGAAACAAAATTGTCACTAATATTTTAATATGAAATATTACGTTGGCATTTAATTTGTAATTACTCAAGGTTGGTGTCTCGACGTCCGCTGGAATTTAAATACGGGAGCCGTACGGCAAACTTATGTTATTAAGGCGCTAGATCAAGCCCGTGCTGTAATGTGCAATATGTGGGTACCTAATACTTATGTTAGTAAACATCTATGTAATATATTTTTTCTTTATACATAGGATATACATATAGTATGAGTCCTCCAAAGGAGTGTCTTTTCTCCCCTCCTGTTCTCCATTTTTATCGGGTCAGTTTCCCTCTTCCATATTTATGCTGATGACTTACAAATTTTCGCCCGACATATCCGCCGAATAATATAAGTGAGGCTATATGTAAATTTAACGAAATCTTAGAATGTTAGAATGTTAGCAGACGGAGAAGGTACTTTGGCCTAATGATTAATCGAGCAAGTATCAAGTGAGTATGGTTGGTAGCACTACACATCTAAAAAATCTTGATCCTGCAATCTATTTTGATGGCGTCGATTTGAGTCCGTATATTAAGAATCTTGTGGTCATTCTCGATAACTCACTCTCTTGTTCAGTACAGGTAGCTGACGTTAGCCGTAAGCTATTTACTACGATCGCATCACTAAAATAACTGAAATATTTCTTTCCAACTAAAGCCAAAAGTGCATTACCTTATTCCCTACGGTCACCGATTTTAGACTACGCTGACTCGTGTTACCCAGACTTATCTAAGAAACAATTAAATAAACTAGGGCATTTAAAATATCGATGTATTAGATTTATTTTTTGCTTACACAAATATTATCACGTTTCTGATCATCGTCGTCAGCGTGGATCAATATTGTGGTCAATATTCGACCGCGCCGAAATTTCCGCATGTTAACATTCCTCTATTCTGCGCCTCGAGCTTAGTTCCTGTGGTGACAATCTCCTTTGAAAGTACCTACCTATGACACTTATTTCTATTCCCCACTCTTTAACTGTGATCCCGTGGGATGAGCTTCCTATTGAAATCAAACCTGCCAAAATATTTCAAAACGTCAAAAACCGTCTAAAAATGTACTTATTTAACTTAGAGCAGCAAATTATCCTTGTCATTTGTCCTCAACTTGTCATTGTCATTTACATGAACATTTATATATCAATTGTACGTATTAATATGAACTTACGTTTATATATATATATATATATATATATATATATATATATATATATATATATATATATATATATATATATATATATATATATATATATATATATATATATATCTATTATTATCTGTTTTTGTTTGTGTGCAACAAAGAATTTTCTATTCTATTCTAATATAATACATATATTGTAATTATATATTAATTCATACACAGCCTCAATGTTTTATTTAACAATTATTTTCTTACCTATCCCATTATAATTTTACAACCTAACGTTAACACGTTATCATCGTAGTGAAGTAGCTCATGAAATCCCGCTAATGGATCAAGCGAGACGATGCTTTAAAAATATCCATCTAATCTCGGAGTCGATTTGGCTAAAACATTCCCGATCCATGCCCGCGCAGAAACGGGAAATGGGACGTCTCGCCCACTTATGACGGGCTACATTGCACCATAAAACATACTGGCACTTAATAAGCGCTTGAAAACTATTCTAATAAAATTCATAATGTAGATAATATTTAGGAAACAACATTTAAACGCTAAACATTTAGACGGTTGTGGATTTGATTACACTCAGGGAAATTTTCTGGTTTTATCAGACAAAGTGTGACGTTGAACTTAGCTACTCAACACGCAGCGTCTTGAAACAAGTTATGTCTAACATTATAATCATTTAACATCAGATATATGCAAGTCTTAAACGGACATGATAATTACTATCATAGTTTCATATCTTATTTTCTGAAATAATAATAATAATAATCAAGTTTTTTAGAATTGCAATTAATTTTAATTTGCAAGAAACTATAAAAATAATAAAACTTTATTGATATCACACTAGACTAAATCTTTGTTAATTTACTATCAGTTAAAGTTGTGGTAAAACCGGCCCACAAGAGGGAGGTAGATGGTATTTATTCAGCATTAGAAAGCAGGCACTCTCTGTTGATGCGGCACTGACATATCCGTTAATGTCTTTTCCATTTCCCGCCACTGTACACCACCCCTCTGGCTGACGGCTTGACCGAAATGTTGTTATTGTCGCAAGCCGAATTATGATAGTTTTCAAATAACTACATACTTATTTAGATATTTAGATACATATATTCTTAAATGTTACAAGCCTGTATTAATCACTGATTTTTTTTTCCTTAATATTGAAAACAATTAAAAGTAAATATTTACTACGTATATCGTGAACTATAATATTCTTACTATTTTTGCTGCTTATCTTAAGACGCATATATGTATAATGAATAGTAACTCTATCATATGTGCCAAAATTCCGTTAAAATGAACAGATATTAAAAAAATATGATTTTTTTTCACCGCCATTTAGTAGGTGTTTTTGAATATAATGTTATAAGCACTATTTTTTGTAAATTCTTAAAACATCTAGAAACAGTATTGGGATACATAAGAACCTTAATTTAATGTGTTAATTAAAATTTAGAAATTTTAATGTTTTATTATTGGTAATGATTATTGAAACTGAATTAAACACTATAGTGTATAGACAAATATGAAGATTCAATAAAAATAATTTAAAACAAAAAAATACTAAGATAAGTGTCTCCCGTTCCGTGGTCCTTGCAACCCTAGCTAGCGGTTGTCCGCTGCCCTTTTGATTGCGCGATTAATTTGCGTGTTTATGTCTAAATGCAGAGTAACTATAAGTGTAGAAATGGCATTAGGCATAGTAATTGAGATTGAATCTTAATATACTTAATTCGATATAACCAAACCGTAGTTTAAATAAATAAATTCTAAAAATTAAATAAAAGAAATATTAATAAATGATAATTAATATAAAAAAATAAAAAACTTACTGTCCGTACATAATAACATACATACATGGAGCATAAATGGTGTACGCCCGGAGCCAAAACCTATACGATGATACTAAATGAAGTTTTAAATTTAACCAATTTATCAATTGCGATTAACATAGATTTACGATAAATATCGTAAAATAAACTACTTACTTTTGTGAGAAATATGTACATAAAAATATTATTTTGAAGTAATATAGACAAAATAAATAATACTTGTTTGTCTTCGTTTCTCAAATAACATTTTTTGCTTTCTACTAAGATCGTTTAGAAAATTTTATAGGTTTATAATTGATACCCTTTGCTCAAATATGATGGTCTTTGCATTATACAGTTAGATCGTTTCCTAGATTGTTGCCATTGTGATAAGGTTTTTTGTTAGCGCGGTTTTGAAGGGGGTTTTAATTAAAAATGCTTGTTTAGTTCGGGTCGAGTGATTTTTTGCTCCGATTTGAACAAATACCGAGGTCTATATTAGCATACATTTTAATTGTATTAAGTGTCATTGTACAAAACAAATAAATACTACTTTATTAATTATAATATTCACATTTTATATTTAACCTTGAAATTTTAAAAAGTTAAATACTTTTTATTCATTCAATTAATATACAATAATATAAATTGTGTACTACTGTACTGTATTTTTAGTTTACTGATTTACATAACTGTACCTTAAAATTATAATGAAATCTAATATAGTTAATTAATTATTTATAATATAATTAATGTGATTAACATATAAAAATCAAACAATGAGTGCAATGGCTCTGTTTCCATCTCGCTCAATGCCTCCGTCGTATTTATACATTACTCACGGCTCAAGTATCCGATTATATAACACGCAAAATTTCAATTACAACTTGTAATTAGTTTTTCGAGAGTTTTTCTTTCAGTAGAAGGGAGGGTGTGTGGAGAAGCCGGTGAGTAAGCGAGAAGGCTTGTCTTTCGTTTCCCTCTATCATGCAGCTGCGACGCTTTGAGTAATGTCCATGCCACTTATTTGATTATTTTTATGCAATCTGCGCAGGAAAATGAAGGATTTATTTACTGCATACCCACCCACTGTTAATTAATTTTGTAAAGTCCAAGCTCGCAATAAACGTACCTACTTTATTAGCTTTCTGAATATCATCTCTTAGTCTCACCTCTCACTAAGCGGCATTTACTTTAAATAACAACTGTTTAATAATCTCGTACAGCTAATGTGTTATTCTAGTCATGGATAATATTGTTCAGCTTTTGACCCGCCTTGTGGATTGGCAGCGCCGCCACTGCCCGCTAATGCACGGAAGCCGGGCCACGCGAATTAATGGTAAGAATAATGGCGATCCCATTATGGATTGCCGCCAACATACTTTAGCCATGAAAAGAACCGAAAGTTACATTTGCGATACTCTGAATACTGAAAGCGCTTGGACGCCTCCACCTACTACCCTCAGGGGGTGGCTCATAGAGTGCTGTAGAATAATATTCGAAATATTCACAATAATCATATATTTTTTTTCATAACACCATAGTAACATGATATTGTGTCCAATATCTATAATTTTATTCACAAAATTATAATAACGAACCAAAATTAATTTATTAAGGCAATTTAATTTAAATTTTTAACAAAAAAATATAAGCACCTTAACTAAATTTCGATTTACTGTTACTCTTCATACAATACATATTTTTGCTGATTTATATGTGAGAATTAGTACGGAATAAAAATAATGAAACTGATTGAGATACTCTTCGGTTTTTTCTATTCCTTGTCACAATTTTCGATATAAAAGTTTGAATGAAACTCTTTTAAAACAGCTTTTAAGAAAATTAAACCATTAATAGCGACAAGTCTAACAGGGGTCTTAGATAGTATATGTATTAGCAGGCGGCGGGCGGTGTCATCCCAGCTCCGACACCCGCTTGCAGTCCCGGGCTTCAAGCTTGAAGGCTAGCGCGCCACTAATTGCCAATTTGTTCGATCCTTAGATCTGACATAATGATGTGAGTTCGTTTATTCAAATGATTCAACGAAAAGCTTTCTGTGGCTCCATTAGGTGAACTCTCATGAAAGACGATAAATATCTGGGTTTTTGTTTATTTTAATTGAACATTAAAAACTTTAATAAGACTGAGTTGTTTGCAAGCAATTTAGAATCACCGTGCTCCTAATTTCTTACTAGGTACTTATATATTATATTACTTGTTTGAGAGCATTATTAGCTAGAGCTAGAGTTATACATGCTATAAATTATAATCATTCGAAGAAACATAATTATATATTTTTAAATTTAAAACATTTTGGAGATATCATAGTTACGTTAAAAGAAGCTGCATAAATTTATATAAGAATAACTTTGTAAATTTTATTTAACTGGCCTTCTAATGATGGAGCCAAAGATGAGAGACGAAACTCTATGATATCTATTATATATGATAGAGTTTGCTCGTTAGATTCGCTTTGGCGTATTTTGTTCATTTTTCCTGGTAGCGAGAATCATCGATGCAACTGAAAAGTGGTTGATAAAAAACCTGGAACGCCTACTGTGAAACCTATCGAACTTTTCTTATTCTTAAATTTGATTCTAAGATAAAGCGTGTCTTTAAGATTTTTTTAGCCTATCACCATTCCCTGCTGAATGCAGGCCTCTATTATAAAAATATTCTAATAATAATATAATATAAAAATATCCTCCAAGGAGCGGTAAACGGTTTCAGAAAAATTATATCTAAAGCCTAACCTCGCAATACAATTAAACTAGTCTTGTGTTCGGATTCTGTACTTGGACGATCATGGCAACAGTTGCGTATCAACATTTTATAACTTGGATGTAAAAAATTTCATTGAAGCCTTTGAGCTTGTATTCCAGAACAACCCATGTATCAGTCGTGTGGAAAGCTTTGTCGTAGTCCTCATACGCAAGACATAGAGTCTGACTATATTTCTCGGTATTTTAAATAATTTGAGTATCCATATCGTCCACGGTACCAAAGCCATTAAATTTATGAACAAGACGGTTTGTTATAACCTTCGAGAAGAACTTATATAGGTGGCTCAGGTGATATGTGGCGGTAGTTTCTTAATCATAATTTTTGAGTTCAATACGTTAGTATTTTGTTTTAAAACTACCGACCCGCCTGCGGCTTCTCCAACATGACTATGTATTTCTTAAGGTGAGTTGCATTCGTCTATATTTCAAGATGTAAAATTTTTTTTTATATCAATTACAAATCTTCAATGTTCTCGGATTTACTAAGTAAAGATTGCATGTAAATCTTCCTTTTGAATCTATAATGTCTATGAATTAGAGATGTGCTGAGTATGGCTTTGGCCGAGTAGGCGACTAAAGGACTTTTTTTGTTATTATCAATGGCTATACTGCCTTCTATGGGCCCTAGCATCCTCTAAACCTTTACTCCATTCCTCTCGGTTCAGGGCCGCTCATTTCCCATTTTTGAAGCCTAGAGACCTGAGGACTTTGGTAACTCCATCAAGTCACCTATCGCTCGTGATCGTTGATCCTACAAAATCCTCATATCTTTCAAATTCTGAGTCTCCGATGGCATTTGCAATGGCAAATGGCAATGGATTGTATACAATCCGATGGCAATGGAACTGGTCTTTGGTGTTTCCAGGTATTTAGCTGCTACAATTACCTATCCCATCCGTGACGATGCGCGTCTTATATTCAAGAAAGAAGAACATGGCTTGGCCCTAGAACGAAATATCAGGTCCAAATCTATAGAATATTGTTCCAGACATCGCAAATTTTGCATCTCTGACGCACTTCTCGAGGGCTATATCCAACAGTGAACAAGCTAGTGCGTCGCTTTGCTTTAGACCAGATGTTGTGGTGAAGGGTGGTTCGTTTTGCACTCTTACGCAGTTCTGTTTTCTTCTCATGGTCAATTTAACAAGTCTAATCAGCTTGCTGGTTATATCCATTACAGTCATAGCAGCTTTAAAATCTATGAAGACATGATAAGTTGAGACATTAAATTCGTTTATTTTCTCAAGTATCTGAAGAAGCGCAAAGATCTGATCTGCCGTAGATTTACCGAGACGGAAACCATTTTGATACTATCCGAGGCTATTTTCTACAAATGGCTGCAGTCTGCGGAAGATAATATTTGCCTATACCATGTATGCAGAATTAAGCAAGTTATGCCCCTGTAGTTGTTGTAGTCCAGAGTATCTAGATCCAGAGTATCTATCTATATTTTTTTTTATGCAGCGGACATATTACTCCTAGATCCCAGTCTGTAGGCATATCTTCTGTTTCCTAGATGCGAGTCATTAGATGGTGAATGGCTGTAATGACACTTACGCCGCCATACTTGATCAGTTCTGCCGTCATATCCGGGTGATTTATTGTTTTTAAGTTTTCTGATGGCGGTTCAGTTTAATTGATTGTAATGGGCTATATGGAGATGTTCTTATCACAGTGTTCTGGTTCTTGGGTTGGAATGTCAATATCCTCGGCTCCGAGTAGTTCTCGGAAGTATTCAGACCACCTAATTAAAATATCATTAAGATCGTTACTTATTTCTCCTTCTTTATTTCGTCAGGCATTAGTTCGAGGTTTAAATTCTTTTTGAGTTGACCTAATTGATTTAACTTAATTTTGTAATGAGTGAATAATTTAATGTCCCATGATTGATGATGAGAAGATTAAATGAAGAAGTTTAAATGGTCTCAGAGTACCTCCATCGACAAAGCCGGATATAGAAATATTTGGCAATACTACAAAAATTTGGATGAAGAAAAATTACAAAATATTAATTTCGTTTATTGTCCTGCTAACTCTATTTATAGTGAGCGGCTGATATTAGACGATACGAAATTTTATTTAAAAGAAAAAATAATTATTGACGTCATTAGTATGTTATCTTATCAAGTCATTTTAAAAACTGATTATTAAAGGAAGTTGCTTTGTTTCACATTTCACGTATTCATGTGTTCGACTTTTAATGAAATAAAAATATTAATAAGCAACCAAACTAATTTTGGTTGCTTATTAATATTTAAGTAATCTATTTTAACATTATTATGTAATAGGTTGGGGAATAAGTTCGCAGCATTGTGATGGTCGATGAAACGAAAAAGCGACAGTAAAAGGAGATTTACGCATAAATTCATAAGAGAAAATGAGATAGAAAGCATTATACAGTACTTTTTTGCTTTTGTCAATACGTGTTTGTGCGTGCATGCACAGTACAAAGATTAAAAAAGGCATGACATTGTATGACAAATTTGTAGTTATTTCATAATTTTAATAAAAAAAATTTTCATATATGCAGATAAAACAAATGTAGAATATTGTCGCAATTATCGACGCAATAACAATAAAAGACAAAACAGGATTAAAAAGACAGCAAAAAGTTCAACGGAACGTGTTCGGGAATTTCCCAATTTGAAACCAGTAAGATGTGGATTATTTATATAAATATGAAGCAAAAAAAATCGAACAAGTGCGAGCAGTACTCGCGCACTGAGTTCCGAACCAATTTCATGATCGTATATTCTGCTAAGGAAAATACTAGGTAATTATAAAAATAGACAAACATTAATTTGCGGCCGTTTCCACTCATTTTGTATCAAATGAACTACTAATATAAGTTTGTTATGATTTCTTTCTGTCTTAAACATTTTAATTATTAATTTGAGGTTTTCATCTTTATATACACTGTAAGTTCTCACATCTTGTCAAATTTCATAAATAATGCCACCGTCAACAAATAGCCATAATCTAGCTACACCGCGTGAGGCAGGCTATTTAGCTTAAAAAAAGTTTATAATCAATACTAAATTACACTCCTTCACGACAATGCCAGATTCTACGTTGAACAAGTGGTAAAAGCCACACTTCAAGAGTTAGGATATCCTTTTGAGATCACCGATCATCATGATTTTAGCGCTTTTTCGGATTTACCAATTTAGAGGTACTTTGAATACGCTGAATCTGAATCCCGTTGGGATTTGAGCCCGCGCCTTAAAACAAGTTTTTATATATTTCTTTAAGTATTTTTCTATTTTTAGTGATGATTAACACTTTAAAAATGATAAAATTATATATTAAAAATAGCATTCTTTCTTGCCAAATGATTGTTCTTTGTAATAATCTATGGATAGTGGAAATTGAAAATCTCCCTACAGAGATGCAAAGCACGTAATAAGTTGTAAAAAGCATATAAGAATGAAGAACGCATGAATTAGTGGTCAGAGCGCTTGGACGGTTTCCTTGAGACGCGGGTTCAAATCACACTGCCTTAAATTTTTGTTTTTTAATTTATTTTTATAAGTACAGTTAGAGGCTCAAAGTTTAAGAGTACCTCAAAAAATGGCTTTACAACTTTTTCAGAACCAGGCTGGGTAATCTAAAGACAATATTAAATAATGGTAACTAAATAGAAATATTTATGGTTTTCGTTAAAATGATGTTATATTGCTTGACTTGTGAGTAATCGACGTAATTTGAATGTTTCTATTTGTATTTTATTTTCAAAAATTGCATCGAGCAATAGACTGGACACTATTCTCTATATTGCTTTAGGTTTTAGCTATACCGTTATAAGTTTACCATACCAAAATTCACTCACTTCTGTTCAGTAGTAATCAGCAATCAAAGAAATGTGACTTTATCGACTGTTTTACTTTTTTTAAGATATTAGATACACAACATTTTATTAATTTCTGCCCAATAATTTTTGCGTGATTCGTGGACAAATCAATAGACAAACAGATAATAATTCTACTGAGAGTATTTTAACTTCTTTAATTCTCGCATTCAACGCTGCGCTTTGTCTTGTTATCGGAGCAAAGAAAATGAAAATAAATCATTCTATCCGAGTAGGAATCGAACCCACAATCCGTCACGTTAACAGGTAGGCGTAGGACTGTGCCCCCACACCACGATGGTCCACATAATTAATTTATTTTTAAAAATAAATTAATACAGCTAAGTGGAACAGATTTTTCCTTTAATTCAAAATTATTTATTAGTAACATTTTAAAAGTTTATTGTTTATTTTGCAGTTTTTAAATAAGTAATTGAAGGATCATCAAGGATCATCAGGTTCTAAATAAGAAATGCATAATATACAGACTAGTGCAACTGTGTCACTAAAAAAGTTGAATTAGTAGGTACCCAACGATATAAGATCAATCGTCTAGAGAATTAATTACTAAATTGCAATGCGGATGTTAAATACCTATATTAATCTGGGTTATACACTGGAAAAGATAATATATTCTATACCCATCTAACTAACTTATTTCTATTTTAAGTTTCTTATTTTCATGCCGGTTATAGAAATCCGATATCTAAGTCTATAAATGCAGAGGACGTCGTGGTGCAGCGGATGGTAGTATGACTGTAAACACGACGATTGTTCGTTTGATTCCCACTCAGGTTGAATGGTTGGTTTTCATTTTCCTAACTTTGGTAACAAAACAAAGAGCGACGTTGAGTTGCGCCACTCAACATGCAATATCTCGAAAAGACGGGAAGCGGGAAACAGAGTGTCTTCACACTAGGTTTCCTATGCTTATTATTCTATATGTGGGAAATAATGTGAACCTATATATTATAAGGCGTATTACAAAGATATCACTCATTAGGTATAATCCTGTCGTAACAAAATTAATAGAAACTGCCATATTAAATATTTAATATGGCAGTTTCTATTAATATTAACAGTTCTATTTGTCAAAAAGTTATATTTGTGATAATTGTTAAAAGTAATGTGTAGTCTTTAATAATATAGCATAACGTGCCAGCAAATAGGAAAGATATATAGACAAATAAATATAATTGTTCATGTAACACTATTTGCTTCCACATAAAAATATAATCATATGCTAAAGATAAATAGAGTATATACCGAGTTTTTTCTATAAACTTTTTGTAGTAAAACATTTAACAAAAGGTCAATATGTAATACTAATGTTAAAGTCGATTACGGCTATTAGCTGAGTACGCTAACTAATTAATATTACATTTTCAATAAAGCTCCTCGTATAAGATTCTCCATGGCGCGGAGAAAAATCAGAAATTTAATTAAAAAGTTTAAGTGGATTTTTACAGACGAACGTGCGCTTCGCAACCCTGGATAACAGAAGCAAATTCTATTCTTTCTTTAATTTAACTTTTGAGACTTTAGAGCTGTAATTATAGGCCCTGCGTCAATAAAAATATTACCTTCTGCTTTTAACTTATAATTATTTGGATTTAATATAATATTTATCATTTAAATAACAAAAAATAAACAAAAACGAAGAAAGCTTGTCGAAAGTATAAGAGCCACTATGTGTATGAAGACGTCGCATCATTAGGGACTGCGCCGGCGTCGCCAAATACAGAGAAATATGCGCACATTTTTGTGAGCTCATTAAAATTACATTACTGCTCTTATTTAAACAGCAAACAACTAAACGACGTTCGTTAATGCGTCTCGTCGTGGAGAATTTTATGGACATTCTCAACGAGCGCGGTACAATAAAAACAAGAAACCGACCTAATTATAAAGAATAAAACACACATGTTAGGATCTGTGCTGTTAAATGCATTCTAAAAGTATCATATATTCAACGTCCGATTCTTCTTTTAGTTTTTTAAAATATTGCTAAGTTAGAATCGTATTGTATTTCTTTAACTTTGGTCAAAACCGAAAACAATAAAAAAAGGCCTAATTAAGTTAAATCCATACAAAATTTGGTAGATTATCGTAGAATATTTTTCAGTAAGTCTCAGTTTTTCACGTACATGCCGAGCGCGTTTATTTAACAACCTGATGTATTTTTAAGTGATTCAAAAAGATTATATTGTTGGATGAGGTCTCTTGCCAATGTTCTCTAATAAAAACCTAAATATCTTGAATGTACGTGATAAATTTTTAAGTGTTATTTTATACATTGAATGCTTCGTTTTGTTTACGATTTGTTAAACTGCTGTTTTGTTTTATTTGTATTCTCATTAAATTTACCTATATTTGGACTTGCTGGACATCGTATGAATGCCAGGAAATTCTTCATTATAATTTCCTTTCAATTTTATATTGCTACTTATAAATGTATATTTTTACTATAAAGCTTACGGCAAAAATATTAAATTCGGCCATTATATAAAATCAAGTCACTATTCAAGCCCTTATCTATTTTTTAAGACTTTATATTCTCTATCCTAATTGTATCGCATCACACGAAGCAGCTATTTTACATCATTTGATGATCATCACAGAACAATACCAAGTCGAATCGAAAATAATGTTAGGTTAGGCTAGACTTTTTAAATATTACTGTTTTTCTTGCTCCGCTATTATTACTACGACTATTTTTATGTTATTCCGATAGGTTAAGGTTAGTACGAATATATAATTTTCATTTTCCCAATCTGGTTGGTAGTCACAAGACAAACTGCGACGCGATTGAGTACACAATTTCTCGGATTAGGTGGAAAAGCGGAGAACGGAACGTTTGACACTACGTTATTTTAGGTTACCGCGTTATATGAAGGATAAAGCGTGATCCTACTTCCACACTTGCCAACGCACCTACTGTTTTCACATATTTAATAGACATTTCCTTAAAGGTTATATGGAAGGGATGGTAAATAATAACACGCATGTAGAGTCGTTAAATAAATATATTTATTTACATAATAACGATCAAATTAAAAATAACTCTGTCGATGTTTGAGATTTGTGTATGTTGTTTCTATGATACAACGTGTTAGATGAAACATACTACTCTAGCAGTAATTCTAAGTAACGACAGTTTGAATTTTTACATAAATACATCTTTAATCGTAAAAATTTCTATTTTACAATAATCATGCTTATTTAATGTTAAAAATTTTAAGCATATAGCTAAACATTTCGAACTTCTCACCAATATTTTAAACAATATTTTATTTAATTGGAAATCACGTGTCCTTTAATATTATCGGTGTAGGCGCTTAACATCCACAGAAGCTATGGCAAATAAGACAAAATACAATTTACAAAATATCTTAATATAACTTTATTTATACAGAGATACTTAACTATGAACCATTGCAACACTTCAGAATACCAAAAATGGTATCACTAATAAAAATAAATCTATAAAAGTAAGTAGATCTTTAGCGAAGACTAAAATCATTAAACGGAAAAATATCTTTGGTACAAAATAACATTAAAAATCTACTTAACCAATTCATAAAAAAGAATCAAAAGATAAACAACCACAATTAAAGTTCATACCTTGTATGATAACAATATTTAGGTATATCAATGTACATACAATTTGTTAACAATGAGATCGATTATATCAAACATGTCTGTTGTGGACCGGGCTCGTTGTATCAAAATTTATAAGTAAGTAAATTGTATTAAAATAATCAAATTATACATATTTTTAAAATATACAAAATCTATTGTCAACTATATATATATATATATATATATATATATATATATATATATATATATATATATATATATATATATATATATATATATATATATATATATATATATATATATATATATATATATATATATATATATATATATGTATATATATATATAGTATATATATATATATAGAGGAGCTAAATTTGCTAAGCGCGATGTACTATGAATATAATAAAGTGGAGTAGGAGGCGAGAGTTCGCGCTCTACCCACGCGACGCTATCTTAACATGTAGACTCAAATCGTATACATAATGGAAATATCGTGTTCTGACAACGTTATCGCGACTCATCCCGGACATTTTGTAAAGTGGCCTCATCCATGGCCCGTCTATCCTAATGTACTTCTGCGACGCTTTTAAACTATGCTTGAAACACTTCGATGTAGTAATGCACTTAGCAGGTTTTGCATAAATTCATCGTACAGTCGCTCAATGTTTTAATAGTGTCTAAAAAGTGCACTTGTATTTACCTGAATTTACATCTTTAAACACACTATAAGTTAGATAAAAGAAAATAAAGCTTTGTGATAGTAATTTGGTGAATTTTATGTACCATTAATTAAAATAAGAAAGTCAACATTATGTAAGTGATTGTGAAATTGAGTGATAATGTTCTGTTGGGCGACTCTACGCGCAAATTCTTCATGACAACTGACCGTCCCACCAGAACTCAGTGAGGCTTCACCTGTAGATCAAAAGGTTAATTGTATTATATACAAACATATACTCATTATAACGTATGCCTGTTTATATTCCAACATATATGATAAATCTATAATCTCAATAGAGTAACAAAAAAAGGTTACAATTATGTATTGTTTATTTTATTCGCTTCTTAAAGTCTGATTAAAATATAAATTAAAAGTTTTAAGTTCTAACCGAGGCCAGTAGTCGGCGTTGCATTGTCGGTCATCGTGCAGCATCACACACGTCGGGATCAGGTGGGCTACCGTATCCACTAGATGCATCATCAGCACCGGCGCAGCCTCCATTGTCCTTATCTACTAATGGGCCCACCGCTCCCCCCACACAGCCACTTGCTCCTCCAACGTATCCACTGCTCGGCGACTGTTGAAATATGTTAATTATAACATTCGCCATTAAAATATACCTTATTAGAAAATACGCTTAAATTTATATTGAATACGGTCTCCATAGTTATTTTTATTAAGGTTTCTATCGAAAATGCAATATCGTGATAAGCTAAAATAACGAAAAGAACAAAACACTAACACTAATTCGATTTCAATGTTAGCAATTCTCCTGTCAAGCGCCCCACAGTATACCGTGAGCGCAATCAAAAAGTCGATTAGGAATGTCGTGCGGCTGAATGGGTTCCCTCTACTCGCGCGACTCATAAAATGAAATAGATTCCCCCACATTCGCATTCCGACAAGCGTTCGTACGAGAAAGATTAATGATCACAAAAGCAACATAATAAAGTGGAGATAGAATCTTCCACTAACAGTGTCCTTGTGGGAGTTATTTACTCCTACAGAGCCTACTTTTTCACGTCTCTTTATTTAGGATGGTTTATAAGAAAAAAGCTTGTGTAAGTATAACGAATTTTATTACAATAACTAGGCAATTTAGTGTTACTTATAAAATTCAAACAACCTTAGATAACAACTGATTCCGTAATAAATCGATAAATATACGTATATTGTTATAAGAAGCTTGTTTTGTTTGATGATACGAAACTAAGGATAAAAATTTTATATTAATAACTAGCGATATAAGCTCGTCTTGCTTCGAACAATATTTTTAACACTGATAAAGATTACACATAGTAATTTTTACCATAAAGCTGGAGATATAACTTTAATTTTACTTTATATTTAACCAGCTTTTAAGTGCGGCTTCGACAGCGTGATCAAACGGAATTAACTAAAAGTTTAATATATGACAGTGGGTACAGAGAAACGATTACCATAATGTAATAGCCTTCCTCACATTATGGACAACCGGCAAAAATATTTTTTCAATTCGAACCATTTGCTCCTATAGATACTTTATTATAATAATGAATATTGTTTGAAGCTGCTTTTATTTAATATTTTTTTCTATATGATTTGTTAACGAAATATTTGCATTAAATAGATAAATACACTATGAAAACTACTATACTTTGACTCCTCAAACTTTTTGAAATAAGTCAACCCTGAACTAGATTCATTATGTTACTTTAGCATCGTTTATTGGTCCACGTCAGAACAAAAGCTTGTAATTGATCGGACTTGGCAGCCCGTCTTTAATCCACGTGGTGGGAACTTGCAATACGATACTTTGATGATATATAATATTCATATAATTAGAGACCACGTACAAGTTTTATTAATGGACACAAAATACTTTAAGCAGATACACATAAAATGTCCATTTCAGTATTTATTAACTTCTAATTATTATCATGGAGTTTACGACGCAGTGGAAATGTTTGTTTCTTTAGTAGCCTTGTTATTTGTTCTGATATAGGTAAATAATGCAAGGTATACATACGCATCGGGATTTTATAACAAAGTGGCAAATTGAAATTTTTATATTGTTATTATTCATTATTCACAAAATAAAAAAAAAATATATTTTTAAATTTGAAAAATAAGTTATATGTTTCATTACATTTATATGTTATTATTAATTAATTTCATCGAAGTGTCTTGACTTTAGGTTCTCTATCTATGTTTTATTAATATTATATTGTAAATAAATATAGTTAGTATTAAGTCCTTGTATAATTTATATCTTATAGAAAGTACACTATACAGCAGAAATATTTGTAAAAAAAAGTAACCAACCTGTAACCCACTCACTTGCCGCCGGATATGCGCCAGGCCGCTGGGGTTAGCCGCCATACTGGCAAAAACCAGTCTCTCTTCATAGTCATATTCACAGAGTATTTTGTTGTCACATAGATAGAATCTATCACCCACACAGAACCTACACAGAGATATATATTGATTACATAAAATATTAAACTCATTCCTTTATAATCACCGAGTTTTTATTTATGACAAATTAATTGCTGTGCTTTTACAGCGAAAAAACGCGCTTTAAGTACGTATACTATAGGTGAAAACATAATACATTTAAAATATATTCAAATTTGTACTTCGTTAAAAAATTTAAAATTCTAGGAATACTATAGAAAACTAAAGTTACCTGTGATTACACTGTTGACAAGCAAAGCATTCTAAGTGGTAAACGAAACTTTTTGCTCGCATAACCATTTCGAAGGCGGGAATGACTTTGTTGCATGCCACACAGTTGCCTGTAGCTCCGAATAGCCTGTTAATATATCAGAACATATTAAAATATGAAATGCAATTTAAAATGTGAAGGTTAATTGTTATTTTTTTATTATATTTAAGGACTTTACAAACGTGTCAAGCAAATTTCGATTCAAAACCCCTAATTTTAAGTGATACATTGGCCATTATTGTATTTAATGAAAACACGACTGCTTGCTGATAAATATCCTTGTATCGATGACAAATAGCATCAGAAATTCAACACGAATCCTCTGTCCATAGAATTTATAATCTGTTGAATAGCAAATAGTGCCAAGTTACGAATTGATAGAAGTTACAATAAAAATTATAGTCTTTAAAGATAGTCTTCTATAGTAACATATATTATTAACATACTAAGAGAATAATTTGCCATTAGTGCCATCGAACGAACAAATATATCTTCTATGAATAAATTTTTATTTCATCCTACTATTTGCAACCTAATTGAATAGCTATAACGAGTATACATTAAGTTCTTATAAACGTAATCTACGTCGTAAATTACCAATTTTATGTATATATACATACATATATATACATATATATATATAATATATATATATATATATATATATATATATATATTATATATATATATATATATATATTATATATTATTATATATATATATATATATATATATATATATATATATACATACATATATATATATATATATATATATATGTATATATATATATATATATATATATATATATATATATATATATATATATATATATATATATATATATTCCGTTTAAGGCAAATTTTTAATAAATTGATCATCTAATAAATTGATTAATTTACTTAATTTTGTTTTTATTATAAATTTTAGTTACCTAAGATAATCTCTTTTACAAAGCATAAGGTCGGCTTTGTAATACAATTTGGAACCGACTTCTCCAAGGCGACAGTCACAGCAACCGCACTTGAGACAATCCTCGTGCCAGAAGCGCTCCATAGCTTTCAATAAAAACCTCTCAGTGATGACCTTCCCGCACTGAGCACATAGCCTCGCTCCACCTGGGTTGTTACCCACACCTCCGCTCAGTGCATACTTGTTTTCTTCTTGTTGATCTGAGTAGAACGAAGTAAAATAAAACATTTAAAATATTATAAAGTATCTTAGATCAAAGATTAGTTGAAGAATATTAATAATAATAGAAACTTTTTGTTAATTTGCAGAATAATTCATGTTAAAGTGTTTACATGCAAAATTTATTGTATTTTTATATACAATATTGTAATATTCGGCGAACGCTAAATTAACTCAAAACAAGAGCATTATAGTTAATTTAACAACTGTGAAGCACATAATGCATTCTGGTCTCCTGAAGAGCCTAGCAGATAATTGTCCATAATATGTGATTAATTACGTCATACATCTAGCTCGATTGTTTTCTCTCACGTAATTAACTCGATTATTTTCAGTAGACGCGACCGTATGACGTGCTCTACTCGTTACTCTGATGTCATTGCGCATACGCAGTAGAAAAAAGTAGATATAATAATAATCATCATTTGTATCGCTTTGTACATAATATATAATGAACATGGGTAAAGCTTAGTTTTCACTTATTTAACAAACAAACTTGCAAACCCTTTTTTATATCTGTTACACTGAAACGCACCGCAACATACCTATAGTATCACATTTATTGAATATTCTGCACGAATGTTTAAAAATCAGTTTCCGTGCTCTGCTCTCATAATAATGATACGTCAAACCAATCAGGGATCCAATTGAAGGGGTAACTAGGTGGACATAACTCATCTCGATCGATCACTCGTTCATCGTCAATATATCTCGCTCATTGGAGTCGACGTCGCGACAATAAAGTTAATTGGACTATATTAATGGTGGCTCGTTAATAATAAAATAATAAAGATGACGTACGACCTCCAAGCGTTGTAAAACGCAATTAGCGAGCCGCAGGAAAGGCACAGCATGGTCTCAACTCTAGGGATAGTTCTTGTGTAAGCTCTTATTAATGTTGTATATAACAATATAAGTTAACTAGCTTTTTTCTGTTATTTCGCTTGTGTTTTTTTTAAGGATGTGATTTTGATTGCATATCTACTAATATATAGATTTGTAAAGTTATAAAATAATATAAATTTAATTCATAAAAACATCTCTAGAAATAATAATAATAATGGCTACTTTACTAAGTGTTACAACAAAATTAACATTCCTTATATAGATAATCATTTTTAACTAGAATTTTAATAAAAACATTTTGAATATTGATTTATATATTTTTTTATAGCTTTATGCCTATTTCTGATAGTGTGTAATGTTGTAATTATCGAGTTACTGTAAGTGATTGTGAGAAATAATGGATATTAATTGTCTATATATATGCGTACAATGCAAAGAGCAACTGCAAAATGCTTTCAAAGAATTCTTATTACAAATTCCCACAAGAGAATGCAAAAAGTCACAACAATACCTATTTCTTGTATAACATATTATAATGTTTACTTGTATATATATGGGAGTAGGCGATTAATAAATGCCACGATATTGCAAAGAATCTGCTTACGGTCTCAGCTATCTAGGTGTGGTCCATAAAGCGTTAAAAAACCTTATAAGTAAAGCAATAAAGTGGAGCGAGTTAATAAAGTTGGATTTACATAAATGTCCGTTAGTGAAGGAAGTCGCTTTGTGTTTTCCATTTTTATTACCACCGCGTCGTGAACTTGATAGAGATTTGGCTGCAAATTGGCCTGCGTGTATATTTTTTGCCAACACAGGCAGCCAATGTATTTAGACGTTGCAATGAAATGTATGAAAATACTTTATTTCTGCGGTAACCTAATTGTTAGCTTTACTAATGACAAAATATTGATTTTTAAATAGTAGCTAGTGGCAAAACATAATAAATTATGTAAGTATTGATGAAAGATTCCTAAATATAAAATAACAAAACGTTTAACAAAAGTAAATACTATGTAATAATAGTGGTACGTGTCTCCAGTATCCACAGTAGGTAACATTCCTTGAATTCAATTAAATGTCAGGTTATTGTAATGAACCCGCATCACGACCACTCCGCAATCATTCCGTGCAATTTACAATCGTTCAGTGCGTTTTGCAATTAACGTGGCCTTCCCGTATGAGCAAAACGTGATGAATAGTCAATGTGTTACGCACATATTATCCTCTACGATAATGATTTGAATTTCAGTTGTGTTTTTCTATATTATTATTACTCTCCATAGTTTAATGTTTCACTGATATAGGTAGGATTTGTAAATAAAATACAGACAAACAATAAAGTTAATCATTAGAATATTACAATGACATAAATTTAAGATATTTACAACACGTTCATTATCATGAAATCAAGATTTCTGTTAAATTGTATAAGCTAATAGTATAAGTTAAAATTTTAAAAAGTTAAATATTTTAATTAAGCAAAATGAAAAAAAAAGTAAAAAAGCATTCATAGATATAATTACTGTGGTTGCAACTATTCCGAATGCTTTATGGTTTATTTAGTTTCACTTGTCGGTCACTCATTAAACAATGGAGCTGATTGCGTTGTTGCGATATCCATTATGCGGGCGTAATTAGATTTAACCAAATGCGGGTTTTGCCTTAATGATGAACGTAAAAACATAACAAGCTCATTCTGAATATCATTATCCATAATACTTTCTAAAATTCTGCATATATGAATATTGTTCATAATAAACAATAAGATGCGATAATTATAATTTGATATTTTTTAATTAATTTGAAATATATGGACTTTTCACTTGCACATATTATTTTTTTCTGTTTTGTTTGCTAGTTCTAGCTAATAATATTACGCTGTAAATTATAGAGTTGCATTGCAATGTCAAATTTAAGGTACCTAAGATGTCATAAATGCGGTGGCAGTGAAATTATTTCACACAATTATTTCAAATTAACGTGAGCATTACGTTTTAATGAATAATAAATACGTTAAAATATTCTTAGTATATTAACAGTAAGAACGAAATGGATCGTTTTTGTGTTAAAGAACTCGTTAGGAAAATTCTAATATATTCATACATCTTTATTAAAATTCCAACTAAGCAATAGCTAAAAAGACCTCACGAGCACCCCGCCCTTTTCCTCTCCCTCCTAAATCCACCATCGTTAACATTTCCGTTATTAAAAAAGTACGAGACTTTGTCATCAGAGAAGTTAGTTTTTTTAATTAAAATTATGAAATTGATATTGCCTTTACGCTGGAGCTCGCTTCCCAACGCAACCTTGTGAAAGTTTAAATTAATTTTTGAATTAAGCCTAATGGCAGTGGTAAACGATTTCTAAAGAAAGAGTTTTCTGTTTGAGCAATTAAAATTCCAATTATTTTATGGCAGAAAACCGTATCTTAATTGCTTTTCATTACTGGTATTAAAGATGATATATTTTTCTAAGAAAACAAGGATATTTATTTATTTTTTAACTCAAAGTAATAATTATTAATTTTTTAACTTAATACCAACCATCGATACGGCGAATCTTCCAGTCAACCGGTATGTCAATGAAACTATGTATAAGTATAACTTAGGACAATGGTATCGATGTAGAATATGATGGAGAAAATATTTATGCTACTATATAGTAGGTATATTGTTTTAATCGGAATGTTTCGTTTAGCATTCCATTCCAATCTCGTTTCTCTTATTCAATACTTATTTTCCTATTACTAGTACTATTCCTGTTTCATATTACTTCATATTTTTTTATCATTTGCGTTCGTTCTAAGCACAAATACAGCACTTACTGATATTTTATGATATGTTGTATAAAATATATATTGAAAGTTTATATGGATTTGAAAATTTTGCTTTAAATAGAATTTAATTGGATGAAATGTAAAGTTATATATCAATGTAAGGTAAAATATTAAGTATTAATAGTATTATATGTGACAGATTCAATAAGACAATGAAACGTTTACTAAGTCAACACAATCAACGTCGTAAATTATTTTCGCTGAGAATAGCTACGAGGGCAAGTAAAGCCTGACATAAGTGGGCAATAAACTTCAGCCAATTTGGAGATTCGCATCTGGAGGCTCTTATTAAAGCCCGAAAGTTAGTCTTTTTCATCCATCACTCCTAATACGTATGTGAGTTATTGTATGAAAAATTGAAGAATAAATTGAGTCGCTGCAGCGGCGGCGAGACATAAATCCCAACTGAGCCCTCAATATTGTTTTAAAGGGGAAGTGGCCATAAATTTTATCAGGGCCGCCCAAGCAGCCGCGGGCGCCGCGCTGCCTCGCTCCGCGGATACGCCGTTCCACCTCACCGCGTCGGGCCGCACCACTCTGCCATAGTGCGCCTTGCATGCTTGTATCCAGTCTTCGTAATTTCATGCAGTTTATTGTGCATTCAATATTCATGTGACTTTGTATGATTATTTATGAAATGTACGAGATTTCGCGCCATAAGCTTTTGAAGTAAGTTACATTAAATTGTGTAATATAAAATAATATCATAATTTTATTGTTAAATATAATAAAAATAAATATCGGTAGTAAACCTCGTGACACAGTGGGACGGTACCTGACTATAAAAATAGTGATTATTTGCTGAATCCAGATTCTCTCTGCCTGGTAATACAAAAGTTCTTCATCCAACAAACAATATCTCGAAAATGGGTAGACGTGGCACTACGTAGTGTCTCTATGCTGGGTTATCATTGTCTACTTTGTGGTATATCTCCTGTATGTGCAAAAAGTCTAAGTGTTCCGTATGAGTACCTATATTAATATTCAATGTACGAGTATATAACAACAATCATGCTAAGATGTTCGATTTTCCGTCTCGTCGATTTGCTTAATAACGGTGATAACGCAAAACTCGATTTTGATTATGATAAGAGTCCCATAAACGAAGGAAATATCATATAATAGAAACAGGGTTGCACATTACAAAGGAAATACTACGTTAAAAGTATACATTGTTGAGATTGTTAAAACGAACAAATCATGTCAATTCATTCCGCGTATAGTAAATAGATAAGACAGCATCGTGACCTATAATAAAAAATCGCTTATTTTTATCAATACGATCTCGATGTTGGACATTTCGCATAAATGTGATATTGCAATATCGTTCGTCCCCTTTTTAATATCGCTACGGACGAAGCCGGCCGGTTTATGGCACAACCCTTCCCGTTTTATTCACGACCTGTTTGTCCTAATATAAAAAAATTACATCAGCGAAACACAAATCTTACTACTGTCTTGTTTACATTTCTGTCTTTATAGTTATACCAACTTTTCTGACTTTTAGCTCTTTTGTAATTTAGGTTATAATTAATTTTCACTTAACTACTTATTATGCTCTACTTACTATTGGAATTGTCGGGTTTGTGCATGGCCGGCGGATCACGAATCATATTGAGCTCGTCACTCGAGCATCACACGGCAGTAGTAATATCCTGTAACAATACAGAAAGACAATTAATTATGAGATTTAAAAAATATACGCCATTAATCCAGTAAAAGTTTAAATAAAACTAAAAATCAAATATGTACTTAATGTTTATTTATTTAAATTTCATACATTTAAAAAAGCAACGTGACTACTACACAAAATACATTGTTAAGAACGACGGACTAGACTACTAGAGCGGCACGCGTCTCGTAGCGAAACCTCATTAGAATAAACGATATCCTCTCCTTACGTCCACTCTATGTGAGACCTTATTACTCCGACAAAATGCCGTCAAACGGCAACATATTAGCCTAGCTAGGAAAATATACCATCTACGCTAGAGACAAGGCTTTATTTGCAACACTCTAAGTTATTTATATGAATAGCAATATCTTTATTTCTTATATTAAGGGCATAGAGTTCATATTCACTTGCTCAGAGGACTCAACATACTATCAGAGATATCTCCCTTAAAGGTTGAGATGTCCATGTAAGTAAATTGAAACTCAAAAGAGGCACTAATATCACATGGAGCTTATAATTTGAATAAATCAGAAAAAGATATTGACCATAATACTTTTACCATGCCCCTTAGGTATCTCTATATCTAATAATAATATGAATTCCAATAGCAAATGTTTATTATTGTAATATTTTGGATTGTCTGGTTTGATTTGCCATGGTCATAGACCAGCCTCTTACTAAATTAGTATAATTAACTGGTATCATTAAAGTTAGTATTTAACTTGGCGTTAGATAATTCATTTTTAATTCACTAAGCGTAAACACTGAGTAACGTAAATTCTTAGCACCTTCTATTAGTCAATGTTTGCAGATAGATCATTGTCGGCCTAAAAGTATCTAAAACGTGATTAATCTAACTAGTGCAGTATCATTTAATACGAGAAATAAACTGATATAATCTGTTGAATATATGGAAATAGTTTTAGAAGTTTTTTTTATGATTTCCTAATATAGTAATTAGTCAATAATAAGATGTGTTTTACATGTTATTTAGAATATTTTTTATATATTTCAACCTACAGAACTCATATAAAATAATAAACATAAATTATTTTATGATATTTGTGTAATAATTTAAATGAAATATCACATATTAAAAATGATATCTTTATCAAGCAATTATTAATTATAACTTATAAAACAAAAAAGTACCTAATGTGTATCAAGTTCAAAAGCGAAGAAGTAAACTTTTACTGCCATATAGAAATTCCCATCAGCACCTGTTACAAAGGCGGCTATCAAATTACTCGCGACATATCCGCCGCGGAGCAGGCGCGCCTCCATCCATAAATACGATATTCGTTATGCATTTCTCATATTCATGAATCCGTTTTATTGGCCCCAATAAAATATGAACATCTCAGAATGGATATGAGAGCGGGCAAATCTAATATGGATTGCTTGCGCCGGATTCGGTCCATTTGGGTGAGAGGGTAGGCAGATGTACCGCCCAAGCCACCAAGTGGCTCAAGCAGTACTGATTTAAGATGTAATTTAAATAAAACTATACACTTTGATATAATATGTTATAAACCATTACGACATAAAAGATATTCGTTATGATATTTCACTGTTAACTTACATACATTAAATGTGAAATAATCTAGGTAGTAACTATTCAGTCACTAAAGTATAAACACAGATAAGACAAATAAGTAATAGTTTTGTCGTGGCACATGTCGCGTAATACCCAGATAAAGGCTGCTGACACCCTAAACAAAGCATAAAAAGACCAATTCTTCGCAGAGTTCTGCAAAAATTCAGCAGTGTTGGGATAAGTGGAATGGATGGCGGCGACGCAGGCCTAAATAAAATATTCTATGTCAAGCCGTACGTCACCGGCTCTCAACTTGTTCTCGCCGAGAGTGCTTTAGGGAAGTCTCTTATTTATTCGCTTTAACGTCAGTATCAAGGGTCTTTTGTGCCATCGCCGATTTACAAGCGGCCAAGCGGGTACTTTATAACGTTGTAGCACGTGATGTGGGTGATGATTCCTGTACTCGTAAAACATATTTCATACATGATCTTACGTTACTTGACTGCAACTTATAAACTTAAATTTAATTGAACGGGTCATAGTTATACTTATTAAAATATGTCTATTCATTTATTAAATGTACATGTAATACGTAGGTAGCTATTGCGATAGCGTTATCAAAGCGATCAATTAAGCACCATTAAGTAAAATTCACCCCAGCCATCAATTACGTGGCAACCATCGAAAAACGTGACGTCGGGTGAGGATGGACATTACTTTAGGCTTTTGCGAACATATTACATGTGAGTATAATATTATATTATTAATAATATATATATGAGGCATATTACATTACATAGCAAACATTGTCTTGTAAATAAATTAATATTGTATTTTGTTTTATAAAGAATTGTATTAAAAAAAATAAAGACTTATTCAATCTTGACTAATTTGACTACACTTCCTTCTGACTCAGCACTGATCGAATTCATTATTCACCGGCAGAGAGCAATTAAACCTCCACTAATCAATCTCAAACTTCAACTAAAGCTGAACTCTAATCAAGAAAACTCTTATACCGTGAAAGCTTTTCGAACAAAATTTAACTTAATTAAAAATGTAAATTAAATTCCTAGGCGCTTCCACAAGCATCACATCGGCCCGCGCCGAGCGCTCGAGGCTTTTGATTGCAGCTAAAAGGTTTGGGATTAGTGCGCGAAAGAGCTTTCAGTGCATTTGTAGAGCTTTTAAGTGGGAAGCTTTCGCTTAAGATACTTACATACAATGTAAATTTTATGTACCGCCTTAGAAATGTGTAGCGTTATTGTAGTTTTAAATAGATAATAAGATATTTTAAGTCAGTATGATATTTCCAGGACCCCCAATTACCATTAATATTTATATATGAATCAAAATTATCACCGTTGGGTAGAGGTGAAAGTGACGCTTATCATAATATTCCAAAGGGGTAAGGGGTACTGCGGGTGGCGGGTGCGTGTGAAGCAAGCAAGGAAGTTCTGTGTCCGGAAATAAACCGCCCGTAAAATTGTCAATTCCGAGGGAGTTTCGGCGCCTGGACCCGACAATTTTGAATAGCCTTGAACCGGCCGATTCGCGGGACTTTTATGTTGTTATATATACTAGCATTTACCTGCAACTTCATTCGCGCGGTCAAACAGCAGTAAATAAGAGTTGTGTATGACATATGACGCATTCTAAGTGCCCGAGGTAACTCTGACAGGCATTTACAGTGAGTTTCCTCCACCGCAAAAATTAAAGTGATGTAATGTAACTCTGAAAGAATTCAAACCAATAGTTCCTGAGTTTAGCACGTTTAATCAAACAAATTCTTCACTTTAATAATATCTACTAGTATAGATTAAATTAAATCTAAGTCACTTATAATTACCGATACAAACGTACTGTATAAAAGAGAAATATCATATACAAATAAACTATATACAAAAAATTAAAAAACCTTTCGGACTCTATGATTTGCCTTTCATAGGTATAATACATGATATGAGCGATGTTAAGATTTTCTTGCATCTAAGTTAAGTCCGCTCAAGACTTGGGTGAGAGCCAAAACAATCACTATTATTCACTATTTAATTGTTCAATTCAAAAACGTTGCTTTTATATAGAAATTCCTGCATACAAGAATTTTAAATTCAAAATATATAAAATTTTCAAAGGCATATAAACTATCCTTTTTCATAAAATACTAAGTAAAACCAATATTATCAAAATGCGTTATAACATCTAACGTATTAGGAATATTGCAAACTAGCTGTCCCATCTTCGGACTGCAAACGTGCCTTACTGAACCCCCGCGCTTTTTGAACTGAAATCATCGCAACACTCATCCGTGAAATTGATTCTCGAGAAAAGAAAAGACGAAAAGATAAATAAAAAGGAAATAGGAAAACACAAGCTAAGATTTGGCGTGAAATTGTTTTTCAGCACCCGCCCACCGCCGACGCGTCTATGGCGCCCAGCTCGGGAATTTCCCAATTACAGGGTGTAAATATATTTACTTGATTACGTTGGCAATGCGCTTAACTATTACGTAATGAGTCCGAATGCGGTGAAATACTTTAAGATGAACATAGCTACATAATAGTTAAATATGCTTAATTTATAATTATTGAAATTGTTTCTTTAAAACAAGTATAAACCACTCTTCTGAATAGTTTAACTTTATATACATTTTCAACAACAATAGTAATAACAATAGTAAAAATCTACATGAAAAATATTTTAACAGGAACACAAACGTGTTTCAGCATCAGATATCCGCCCGAATTGGTATCTTAAAACACAGTGACATCTCATCCACTACGTGATCCATTTGGCGTAGTAAGAAGCAATCTCATTCAATACCGGCCTTCCTCTCTAGGTTAGGGTTGCTAACAGTACGGTAATCTTTTATATATTTTGTATGACTATTTATATCAAATAACCGATTGTAATAAGAGTATTTAATGTTTATGAAACAAGTTATGAAACAAAACTATAAGTAAATATTAAATATATTAATTAAAAAAATACAATTGTGTGTAACCCAATATATATATATATATATATATATATATATATATATATATATATATATATATATATATATATATATATATATATTATATATATATATATATATATATATATATATATATATATATATATATATATATATATATATATATATATATATAATATATATATATATATATATATATATATATATAATATATATATATATGTATATATATATATATATATATATATATATATATAATATATATATAATATATATATATATATATATATATATATATATATATATATATCATAATTTATAATGTGGAAGATATCAGGATAATAGACAGATGGGACGTATCTAAATACCACACTATGATTATAATAAGGATTTCTATACGAGCTAAAAGCTGAAATCTATATTTAGATTTAAAGTCCATCGTGCAATTGGGCACATTACATCCATCAGTGCGACAGTATCCGACTGTAAACGTGATGGTGGTGGGTTAGATGTCCACTCGGGGGAAATAATTATTTTCATTTTCTCTGACATTACAAAGCGAAATTCAGTTGCGCTACCCAACACGCAATGTCTAGAATTATTAAAACTAAGTTATATTTTGCTCATACCCTTCGAGGGCTCTTCTTCAGTTACAACTTGCTAGGTTTTCATTGTATGAAAACTAATTGTGATTTAATAATAAAGACTATGAAATTTTTAAAAATGATATATATTATATATAAATTACTCAATTGGAGTGAAGATAAACAAACATAGTTACTTTTCCTATAAAATAAATATATATAAGTTGAAAAACTATGAATATGATTATCTACACCGATCCAAAGACTATCATCCAATAAAGTGAGTACGTAGCAAAGGTATCAAATCTTTTTCGTCCGTATTGAAATTGAATATTTATCCGGATAGTATCTCTATTCTGGAACAATTTTTATGTAGGGAGAACACGATCTCGAAATATTCGGGAGGGCCACTCTACAAAGATATTGGCAAATATCTTGCCTACATTAGCTTTATTGTCTCGCGACGTCGCACGCTCTGCCTGATTCTATATCAGAATATTTATTTTCGGTTTTACAATACTCTTATGTAATACAAATACTAATCACCAAGTCACGTGTAAGTACACTTTTTTTAGTCTCGCGCATTCATGACACTCTTATTTATATATTTACTTATCAACTTTTCGTAAAACACGCTATATTCAAATGAATCAAATGCTTAAGTATTAAAAAATGATAATATAACATTTTACTTTAGATCTTACTCCATAATAATTCTTAAAGTTTTGTTAATCAAGAACTACATAGTCTGTTGCCATATAAAGGCACAATATTGTTCAGGGTTTTAATGGTTGTTGGCGTAATAGTGATTGCATTATCCCCAACGTCTCGTGACCTGCTAGAACATACATCTTATCGATCTACAGGTAAACTTTGCTGACCTTATAGTATTAAATATCAAAAGGAATACAAATTAAATGAGTAAACTTTATTATCAAGTAGGCTAGGCATAGGTAGTAGGGATAGGCAATGTGAATTGATAACAGTACGCTTTCTTAATTTATTAAGTCTATCACATGTCGTAATTAATTCAAGTGAACGGGCTTTGGGCCTGTATTACTGTGCCTTTTCCATTACATTTTATCATTCTCCAATTCCGAAAATGAATATTAATGTTTCGAGACAAAAATTCGATTACGCGCTTGTATGTAGCAAAAAATTGGCTTATAAATGAGCCAATCCTTTAAAAATGGACACGATGACAGCCAAAAATGAGTTACAGGAGGACTTATGAATGAATGCATGAACCGTAAATTGTACATTGTGCGGAATCTCAGCAGAATATCATCAAATATTGATATTTCTACTCTTACTAAAGCATTACGTATATAAAAAAATTACTAATTCGCTGTCATTGTCAATTTCTAAATCCTAATTCATATATTTAAATATTCAAGTAATAAATTATTACAAAAGTGCTTAACATTGTTAGAGATCGAATGGTTGATGGTTATCATTACTTATGGGAAATAATTTGTTGTATTGCAACGCTTGGAGCGGAAGACGCATAAATTCGACGAGCTAGTGGCTGGCTGACACCTGTGATTGCATTTACAATGCTAATTCACGGTACAATATCACGTCAACAGCCGACGCACCTCTCGTTTTCACAACGCGCTCTGTGTGAATAACGCGATATCTATCACCGCACCCAAAAATATATATAAAAACTAATTATGTTATAAATTATATAGTTATTTAAACATAATTTAAATTTTCATAGAGCTCCTGTTATTAATAATTAAGATGACATCTGAGATGGTGACGATGTGTGTTTTGGAAATGATTAATATAAAATTATTTTAATAAAAACATACATATACCTAATAAAAAAAATGGATCCGTTGCCCGTTGATATAAAACGTCGGATATAAGCGGGCACAATCCATTATCGAGTAGTTAATTGATAATTACTTTCTTCCATTACCGAACGAAAAGCGCAGTGATTAACTCTGAATCGCTTTAACGAGCACAATGGGTCGGCGTTCAATTAAAAACCCTTGTCGAATGTCGACGGCTTGAAGCAACGGAATCGAAGCTGACTCAATCTCGTATACATGGAATAAGGAATTACTCGCGTGCGGAAAGTTTTTAATTAAATATTCACTCGATTTGTAATTAAGAAGTGATTCGATTGGGCACAATAGAGTTCCATGAACGTCAGAAAAATAAATTGAGCTTTTCGGCTTTAAATAATACCTACTTTATTCATTGTTAATTATATTTTTATTTGTGTATGTTAACAAATCATTTGAGAACAAGCTTTTATTTATATTTGTAATTGTCATATTAGAACTATAATAAATTATTAGTTGTAAATAATCCGCTGTTAAGGAAAAATACCTTTGATCTTTAAATTGCTGTTAATAAATAATTAATTGGGTAATATAATATTTTTTAAGTTATTATAATTAGTTTGTTTCGTCAAATGACGATATGAGCACAGCTTATTGTATAAGTTAAATTTATTTTACTAAGCATATAATTCACAAGATGGATGAAGGCTTTTAATTACGATAAAAAGATTTAATAAAAATTTGCTAAAGTAGTTCAATATATGTCTTAGTTATCTCTAAGTGATTCCCAAATGGTCCCACTGTAATCTCCTAGACATTTAATTTCGCCGTTTTAAATGAATCGCTGAGCTCATATCCCATCCTGAAATCCTCGCCGCGATTGGCTCGTTCCGCCGTTCGTATAAATTCTGAAGGAAAATCATCTGCAGAATTCCAATAGCAGAGTGCTGATGTCCAAATTCATGATATATCGATGCGAGGGTCGGCGCGCCTGTTTATGAGATATTTCATAACGCGAATTCGAGTAATAATTCTTCACGTACCTATATCGCAACTAACCAGTTCTGGCGTGACTTGTAAAATGAAAGTTGTAAAGTTAATATATTCTATAAATAAATATATCTTAAAATAACAATACACTAGATGTACAAAGCAACACAAAAACACAAATATGTATAAGTTTAAGAAGAAATAACAATTAGCTAGCTGGTGAATATAGAGAATTTAATCCAGAGGTGGCCTCCAGTGGTTTAATACCGTCTACAAGGATTATTGATAATGTCGCGTGAAATTATAAGTAGTTTTAAATCAAAATAATCATAATTATAGTGTATGTGTACTACATAATATACTAGGTATAGGTAGTGGTTCTTACGGTTAATCTTAAGGTTGTCAAAGCTATTACCGCCCATCAAACAAAAATATAAATATATGCTTGCACGAATAACTTTTACCACTAACTGTTACTAAATAAACACCAAAAAGTTATTTGTACTGGTATTAAAAAAGTGTAGCTAAATGCCAGCTACATTCTTAATAATAACTAATTTGAAAGTAACCATGTAAGAATTTTAATAAAACACAGCGCAATAGACACATATTAATAAATATGAGATTATCGGCGTGCACATTGTAATATTTGCTTACTTAAGATTGAATGAACAGTAAATAACAATTTCAATGGGGATATAGTATCTGTAAAGTATTTTAAATTTCATCGAAAGTATTGACAACCACATTTTAAGCTTTTAAGCAAGTAGATGAGCTGGAAATGAGAAGCGTTTCTCGTACAGGCGGAGCGACGCGGGCCGCGAACTGGAGCTCACTTGCTCTATAAACAGGCTTCCGTATTTTTCAATCAGAGAGCTGTCAAAGCGTTCTGACACCCTCATCCTATTGGCTCGCACTCGCCGAGCACCGAAATTGGTTTTCTACATTCAATCCATACAAAGTTTAATGTTATTCGTTTGCGATATCACCGGGATGCCGCCGATGTTTACCGACGCGCCAAATCATATTGGATTTGCAAACTTTTGTTTGCGGACTTTATTTCATTTCAGTGTTAGTTCAGGCCGACGGTATATAATTTTAGATGTACTCGGAGTTCAGCCGGAAATAATATGTCCACATTTGGTATTGACTGAAAATGTACATTTTAAGAATACTATATTTATATATCACAAAAATGCATGCAAATATAGTACGTGTGAGTTACAAATTAACCGTTCCGGATATCAGAGAAATCAGAACACTGAAGCGTGGCGTCACAGCAGAAGGCTACATTGTGGCCACGAGCGTTTATAAATTGAAGGGCTGCTACCTGCGGCTTAATACACCGCTGTTTCCGATTCATTTCCGGACGTTGCGCGCCGTGCCGGATATTGCTTTTAAGGTTGTGCCGCACACCATGCTTCGGAAAACTCTCCTTTCAACATCTGAAATGATATGCACGCTCCACACGCTGTACCTTATAACAGCACCATTCTTGATACCCTTTAATTATGATAATGTTCCTCATTAGATAAAAATTAAAAAGTACTCCAAACCTATTAGGCTATATAAATGCTACATGCAATATACTTGCTACTCATAGTATTCCTTATTTTTTATTTATAAATAAATATTCATTTGACAAACTATTTAACATAAGTTAAATACTTATTATTAAAATTGTGCATATGTATTATAATTTTTTTTTTTTTAAATATCACTATTTTAAGACATTGAAATTAGGCAACCCTGTCCATAATAAGGCCCTTTCTGAAATGATCACTTTTTCATTTGGAAATGGATTATTTTCTATTTCATTCGTTAAATTATTATAGATAAAGTATTAATAAAAATAATCGTCCTACTTATACATAGTAATAGAGAAAAGACGCAGGTGCAGTGTTGAATTTAATTAATAACTTTAGAATAATATTACATTTTAAAAGTATTATTATATTAGTAGAAGACGGATATTTCATAACATATCCATCTTCATAAAGGTGATATAAGAAATATAAAAGATATGCACGTAAGTGGATTATAATAAGTTAGTGCGATATTACGGTTAGGGTAAGTCTCCCTTCCAACAAAATAAAACCGTACGATCCCTTTTAATACGATAATGTGCCTCTATCTTTCGTCTGCAGTCACACACGACCCTCGTGTGCTAATTGAATTTAAGGAATAAAATCCAATCGGGCCGATTCTTTATTATTCAAGATCCAATTTGGATAAGGCCTGATCGGTCCGCGGGGGGGCGGACCGGGGGGCAGTCGAGAATAAAATTGGATTTGTCACTCAAAACATAAGACTACCTTTAACTTTCGCAAGAATGTATTGTGTTTCGGTATGTAATTATATAAAACGTTATTTTACGAATGCCTACTACATGCAATATAGGTACTAATTACATATTGTATGAAAAAGAAATGAGTACATAATAACTCAACAATATTCTTTAAAATTGATATATTATATACATCTAACAATTTATAATATTTAGACGTTTTAAAAACATTTTGCTCGTATCAAGCATTTAGTATCGATCATATTTTATCAGTAACCTATGTGACTTTTACAAAATTAAAAAATAACATTCAAAGCCCGTTTATTTTTTTATGCTCTATGTATTCAGAAACCTGTTACTTTGTATATTCATTTAAATATTTTTTGTGCGCCTTTAATAATAAATTAGGGTTACCTATACTCATTTATTTTATGTTATCAAATACTCGTTATTTGTGTAGGCATAGATCACCAAAATGAAAGTTATAAAATGTTACCTATACAATAAAACAGTAAACAAATGCTGTCTGTACATTGAATAATTTGTATTAAAAACTTATAGAACTTATACACTTATAGAAGTGCAAAACACTTATAGAAGGCAAGGTAAAAGCACTTATAGCGAATCTTTGATTTTTAAAATGTTTGTGTATGTTGTGTTGTGTATGTTTGTACGAACAGACAAACAGACATCTTCGGATCTACTTAATGGATTTGGATGAAACTTTTTCTGTCGTATATCTGGTAGGTCAGGGCAAGATCTAGGGTATAATAGATTTTAAAGACAAAGCATACCTGATGCAGAACCAAAGCAGTCCAACTTAAACATAAGAAATGATTAAATGCTGCCATGGCAGCAACATCAACAGGGAACTGGAACATCTGAAAAAGAACCCTTATGTCCACCTAAACTACATGAAATATGGAATTGGCGAGTTAATAAAAGTCACTTAAGGACATTAATGGACATTTTCCATTGACATTTTGATATATAATATCAAGGATCTGGAACTCCTGATATGGAACTAAAATCGATAAACCTAAGGAAAAAATAAGAAAACGTATAAACTAATAATTATTAAACGTAATGGGCATTTTTCGTTGTTATGTAAAAATCCAACATGTAGAATACAATCTCATTAATCTCAATGAAAAAGGATAGCAATCCGTAGGGTGGCAAGGGTCCACGTGGAAATCCACACCAACGCAGTTGCGGGCGTCCATTAGTATTTAATAAAAAAATATAGTATAAAAGTATTCGCCCATCCTATTTTGCTAGCCACCTTACCTAGATTGTTATCGGACAAGACAGATTGTCTGCGCCGCTTTGGCGGGAACCTGCAAAGAAATGTAATACTCGAGAGAGAATTGAATTTTAAAAAGCTACATTAGTTTAGGAACTTTATAAGTCATTCATATTATTTATTCATTTTTTTATTTATTTGTACTAGTCATTACATAACCAGATACCGTGCATGTCAAAAACTTTTTGTAATCATTTTTTATATTTCTAATTAAAAAAGCTAATTACAATTAATTCATGAGTATCTAGCAGAATAAATTGATACTTTTACAAGCGATACCTTCACACTTTAATATTTTAGGTAATTAAATTACTGATATACTGGTCTAAGAAAGAATGGCTTTAGAACCTGTGTTTAATGCGTCAAGAAATGGAACTATTTAGTACAGAATAAGAACAATTAAATTTATGAAAGTATAAGAATGTGAACTTAATATGCATGGTCGTTATAACGACAAGGCTCTTAAATAAAGAACATTTTATTTTTGTGGTCTTATTTCAAGTTTGAAAGTAATTAACTAGTCAGGTCTTAGCGTAAAACATATAGAATTCAAATAAAAAGTGCATATTTTAATAAACTAATTCTATTTTGTTCCCAGTTTGTTTATCTTGCCAGGATATACAACTACTATACTTTATATATAACACGGTATGTTATATCAGTTTAATATCGAAATATTATAATAGAATGAGATAGAATGAGAGTAGCAGGAAGCGGGAGCGTCGTAAGCAAACACTCACGACCTACCCTAACTGCGGCTCTTTTATGACAGCGTGTCTACTGCCCTTTTATCTGATGTTGGGGAATTTAAAACGTTTTTAATCCTCTATAGTCTAATTATTTTAAAACAAGCCATACAAAGTACATATAGCTTATAATATTTGTAAGCAAGTATATTTATAAGTCACCTTAAATAACTATTACCAAGAGCATAAACAGTAACTTAATGTTTATTTAAGGCCAATAAAGGTCAATGAAGCAGCTAGCACTGTGTTATAAGACAATAAAACTTAATGGGTTTGATATTTAAATGCGAAATTCACTTTACGTATATTTATATAACATACCTTCGTGGCACAGCGGCACCGACTGTTTAAATGCGAAGGCTCTGGGTTCGATTCTAACTCGTAGGAATGAATTATTTCATTTCATCCTCACTCTGGTAATAAGACAAATTAAATTTTGCCACTAGACACGCAATGTATTGAAAATTGAGCGAAAAGATTGTAACAGTGTCTTAACACTCTCAGGTTCCCTCTGTCTATCGTGATACTATTTAATTTATTTAATTTTATATTTAATTAATTGGTTTGTTTGAAAATATTTTTCATATTCATTACCTTCTGTTAATTAACCTCAACTGTATTTTGTTAAAATAAGTATATAACTCAATGAATTTAATATTAATGTATTACTTACATAACAATACTTATTATAAAGAAACATTATAGTAAATTCCAAATATCATTGATAATTCTAATCACAATGATAAAAATTGTAAAAATGACGATGGTATTGGTGGTACCGTTAAAAAATACAAATAAAATAATTTCATTAAGTTCAAGAAACCGCTCCAATAGCTAGTGCAGTAAACAATGACGATTCGTTAGAGTTATTATTAATTATGCCAGCCAAGAAGCGTAAAGAAATATAATTATGTCTCAAGTAAATCATTCATTACCAGATTATACATTTACAATACATTTGCAGATTATCACCCACATATGTTATGTAATTCTTATAGTTTTGATCTATTGCACTTTATTTAATATTTTTTAGTACGTGTATTTTACGCAATAAAAGTTTTCTTTTAAAAATAAGTACAGTATTAAGATTTATAATTTAAAAAGTGATAAGTGGGATCCACAAGCGATCATTGATGGTGCGGAAATTAAATAGCCGCTCATATCCGGCCTGTGAATAGTGCCGACACGTCGCTCTCGATTGAACCGACGCGATGCGGGATCGAAACGCTGTGTTCACAGTCCATTCCGACTCTACAAATTGTTATCCCCACTTCAGTTCATACTTCATATTCGATGGAGCGAAAATATTGCGATTTATTCTTTATAAAATGTGCATTCTGTATATAGTCAATCTTCATAGCTTTTCGTCGGCTTTGTTTGCTTGACTTAAGCGAGTTTTCACTTTTTCTTGTCTCTTGATAAAAGCATTGTAATATTTTTATTGTGCTTCATATTATATTTTCTTTTCTGTGTTATTTATTTAAAGACATTTGTACAAAATTAATGTATTAAGTTTATCGTTATGAAAAATACGAAAATAATTATTATTATCAACACAAAACCTGACGTGACACTCAAAACATATCATAGACAATCAATTATACAAAGTATAAAATTCACTCTCAAAGTGGTTTAAATTTAAACTTAACAATAATTACCCATATCAATTTAATTTCTTTGTTCCGTCTATAGATTAAGGAAACACACAATGCCTTTTATTTAATTTATTTTGTAAGACTTTATATTAAATTTCATATTTGAAATCTTTTGTAGAATGATGACAATGAGAAAATATTTTAGTAAAAGGCTCCTGTTCGTACTTGTGAGCCAATTAGAAGTGTTGGGGTGGCTGCTAGAGCCGGTCCGCGCCGACGGCCCTCTGCGTCCAATTAAACTCACACCCGACGACACATACCGCTGCTAAAGCCCCGAACCAAGTGCCTGCGCGTAATTGTGTAACTCACTTCTAAACAAACCTCGACGTTTTTATAACATAGATAACAATAGAATTATGTCAGACACCACAAGAACGCCCCTACTCATTTTACGTAACTATTGAGTCGTTAATTAAATTCACACAACTCTATCGCTAGTCACGATTAGAAATTCTCGGCGGTATTACCACAGGATAAGGGCTAGTTTGTTTCGATATGACGTGTTTGATCCAAAACGTGGATGCTTGTTGTTTAATTACAACAATAGTGCCCCTAATGAGAGTTTGCGCTAATAAGCGCAACAGAATGTAATCAACATGCCTCGTCGCTCTAATGAGCCCAGTTCCTGGCAAAAACAAGCGACGTCGACATTTTACTGAAGATTAATTAGGCGTTCTGTCTATACAGGGACTTGCCACTGGCCACAACGGAAGCCCTCTGTTTCTAGCTTGTTGCTGATTAACATGTTCCTTAGGCGTTGTATTCTGATAACTCTCTTAATTATTCGTATAAAAACACTTCTCATTACTTTTGTAAAATGAGGTATTTTTCCACAGAAAACCTAATTTGCGTAGATATAACAAAGGCTCTCTGGCACCGCTTTTAAGTAACTTCCAATGACGACAAAGTATACAAACCTGTAAACGTCGTTAACTTAAATAAGCACGTTTGATTACGTCGTAGCTTGCTACCCCATTAAAACTTAACGAGGGGCAACCCCGGGGAAAATAACTAACCCAATTTCCCTTTGCCGGGAAATCATTAAAAGTCTTAAAAGGGTCTTTTCATATATTTTTTAGCCTGGAGCGTACGTGCAAATAAACACATTTTTACATACTCGAACAAACAATTCTCTTAACGAGACGGGAGCATAACAAGCGCGCGCACGCGGTGTCCAGTAGGTGGTGGCCGCCGCGCCCTCGCTCGCTCCCGCGCCCGCGCTCGCTTCCGCGCCCGCGCTAATTGGGAGTATACTGTCGGATTATGTGTCTCGTTACTCGCGCCTACCTATCCCATCTCACTGACACCGCTGATTTATCACAACCTATACATTTAAATTGACAACTAACCCTTTCCCGGATTTGACGGCAACTGAAGTAGCATACCTATTGGTTAACAGTGTCGCTTAACATATTTAAATACAGCACATGTTCCAGTAGTTTTATAACATAAGAGTTATTATATCAATAACAAGTTGACAATTATAATAAATTATTCACGCCATCAAGACACAATACAATGTAAATTGAATTATTTCGTTTGTTATGACTTGAAATCATTCTCAAGGTTTTTGTTATTTTATACCATAATATGCTATTCCACTTTAGATAAAGCAGAGATGGCTGTCTTTAAAATTTTTAGTATACAGGTGAAGGTGGTGTAGGTGATTATAAAATCAGAACATTTTTCAAATTGTAATCCAATGGTTTTAATTTAAATAACCAATACCTAAATTATTTATTTAATCACAAGTCGAAAACTATACAATTACTTGGCACATTCCCAAAGAATAAATTTTTCCCATTATACATCACAAATAAAAACAACAATAAAGTAATTAAAATACTACGGCCTAATTAAAAATAATTATAATTAGCGACAGTTTCAAGCTTCTTAATTAATTATTAGATTTTCCAATTAGTTCTGTAGCGTTCGCTCTTTAATTAATGGATGTGTACCGTATTAGTGTCGGTTACAATCTGATCCGAGACTCGGCAATTACCGACGACTACAAAACACATCGAATTTCGCGTAATTGCTGAGAATATTACGGCTCTGAACTAAATTGTTCTCGACTTAATTAATTAAGCTTTTGTTTCAAACTAACAGCAAAGTGTAGAGTTGGCAATTCTAAATTGGATCTTGTAATTACCTTACCCTCTTGTGCAGAAACTGTCTACTTTCAATTATAGCCGAAGCTTACTTAATGGAATCAATTATAATTGCGACACAATACGAAACCTAATTAAATCACATTTGTACAGCTATTCAAAACATGTTTACGTTCATATTGAAAATTCTTAAGCTTTAATATTAAGTAAACGCCACACGTTCGACGACTTTCGCTAGGACATTCCGTGTGAGATCCGGATCCATGTTGATAAGTGATACAAATATATATATTATAATATGTGCATTATTATTACAAAATCAAGTACAAAATTAAAGAAAAATGTAATGATTCAATACGTGGTAAATAATAAAACTCACGTGAAATATGCTATTTGCCCATTAATTAAACTAATCAACTATTCTATTAATTAGAGGAATGTTAAATTGTTATGTTATTAAATACATTATAGCTACACTAATTAATCGTTATTACATCACTATATTTTAATGACGAAAAAAAACAAACAGGATGGCTCTGTCTAATTACTTACAGACTTATTAGTGAGATAAAATGTTCTACTTATTATATTACTGCGATAAAACTGTTATCGTTATAAATTATAAGTACATCATTAATTTTATGATAAGTGGTATTTTAATTAAAAACTTGGATAAGTATTGTCACTTTGTAATATCAAAAGTGAAACATGGTATTATTCTATCGTATTGATTGGTGAATGTAATAACGAAGTAAAAGCATTAAAGCTGCTTATCTCTAATGGTTTTGTCCTGCTGTACAGAATAAATAGGTTGAATCTTAAGTGATTTCAGCTGCTCTCGAGTGGGGTGGCAAAGTGGGAGGTTAAGAACAAAGTTTAATTAAGACACAACAATTAAAATAACAAGCGACGGGTGTGGCGGGTCATTATGCGGAGCCATGAGAGCGCATACAACGTTCCTAATCCACTACACTGTTGTTCTTTCTTTTTCTGCACTTGTAAGCGTGTGACAAAATAATGGTGTCATCATATTTACTAAGGGATTGAGATAAAATGTTTACTGGGAAGTTTAAGTTATAATGCCTTCCCAATATAAATTTAATATGTAAATAATGATATACAAGTAAGTACTGCGGTTTAAAAATTAACGCTTTATTTATATTTGGTGTACAAAGATAAAAAGTCCATCGAAATTCTTTACATTTTCTTATATGTACTACCTGTAAAGTACTTTTAACAACTACACAATCATTTTATACTTCTAAGTACTTGTTTGTAAAAAATAATTTTCTTAATCTTAAAGGTCTTAATTATTATTATTAAGTAGACCTTTAAGAGAAGAATACAACTTATATTATGCATTGTATAATTTTGTACAAACCTGATACGAAGTGTACACAGATTACAGACAGTAGTACCCTACCTATAGGAAATGCACAAATCGAAAAAAATATTAGGTAGGGAGTGGGTATATAATAAATATACGTTGAAATTACAAATTTGTAATTGTGTTTATTAATATTTTTTAATTATGTACGTAATATTACCACATTAATATTTTCTCAAAAATATATTTTTGTACGTTACGTTTTTTAAAGCACAATGTACAAAACATTTATGTAGCTTTAGGTTACACTTATTTAAGTATTTTCATTTATGAATCAGCTGTTCCAGGTTTACTATCTAGTGCATATGTAGGGTATGTACTTATATATATTTAAAGCTATATTACCATATAGTTAAATAAAAACAACACAAAAATACATTATAACTTGATATAAATTATACGGTAATGTCAAATATATTAAATACTTTAATATTTTCTCACATAGTATATACATATGTTGACAATATAAAAACATTTCTGGTAACGTTTCTGGTGCCTCAAAATGTTGATTCTTTTTGTAGTACGTAGTGAAATATATACAATCTACAAATAATATGAGCAATAATTGTTATTTATATATTACTTAAAATTTTGTATGTTATTATGTTAAGTATAACAAAATTATTTTATCAAAGTATTGTTTTAAATTATATTATAATTCATCCCCTCAATTCATTCTCCTCCACAATTTCTTACAATTTACTAGGTACATTAGTATTTTTTGCACTAATATGTAAAAAAACCAGCCATCTAAATATTGCATGAAAAATGAAGTAGGTTTAGCATACCTGTAGGGTTTGTGTTTTTCACAGAAGCACTTTCACAGAAGCAAAACTTAATCCCGAATATGTCCTTTTGGTTCACAAAAAAACAATATCACAGTTACAATTTAGACACTTAACCGAAAATTGCTTGTCCACTTTAACTGTCACTTTGAAAAGGATTTACGACCTTAATAACTTACGAATAAAAAAGGCTCAACGAAATTCACTTTCTCGAGTGAATAGTAATTTACGAATAATGTCGCGACAGTCTATTAAAATAGTCCATAACACTTTAAGAAAACATCGGAATGTTATTAATGAGTGAGCTCGAGTAAAGTTTGCGGCGGTGTAGCGACGAATTAACACGTGCACACTCAATAGATGTTTGCGACGGAATGAGCCGAACGCAAGTAAAACCCGAAAGCCAGTCACTGAGTGTTGGCTCAGCTCTATGCCGAGGGCGGGCGCCGGTACACGGGGTAGAAAGGAACAACACTCTAATATAATGATGGGGTCGGATCACTTTAATGCTTTAATTTGAAACCTACACTTACAACATAACCGCCTTTATATAACAATTTAAAACGTGATTTTTAACGGCTTGATGTAATTTAATATTTTAGGTATTTTTAAACATTAAAAACTCTGAACTATAATATTTACTCAAACTCAAAGATCAAGGTGAATACATTATACAATTTACATATTATTTGCGTGTTTAATTTAACTTTAAGAAACTATCCTCTCAGTGAATATCAACCTAAATTTGCTTCCACCCCTTCCTCCATACCCTTTTCCGTAGAAAACCAATCTTCTTTACATTCCCTCGTCGACAAATTTATGCTCGTCCATACGTCCCCCTGATAGGTAGCTGTTTGTAAGAAATAGAAGCGATAGCTGGCCGAAGTAGCGGATAGTATAAATTATTAAGCAACCGGTGGTGAGTGGCGGCCGCAAAGAAACGGCAAGTGAGCGTACAGTGTCCATACACCGTCTCTGAGAATTTAATTTCCCCGGGCGGGCCGCCCTTGCCGCCATTGTCCGCTCAGTATTTCATTACGGCTCGAGCTTTTCTATTAATAAATCACTCTTCGCCTGTGCCGTTTAATTACGTCCCGGATCCGGCCAACGTCTGATTACACTTTCATCGAACATCTAATTGGGAGTGCAGTCGGGTCGGGAAGGGAACGTGTGTATTCTTTGTTCGAGAGATATTACTCTCGGCCGATATTACATATCTCGACTACACTACCTCTATAATAAACCAGTAAAAAAATGAAACAACGATAGTATTATATTAGAATATAAAATTTATCTTCGTCCGTTTGTCTATTTGTACATGTTTATTTCGGAACTGTTGAATGGATTTGATAATATTTTTTTGTTTTACATAAAGCCAATAAGGCTATTTTAAAGAAATAACACTTGATCTAGAACAATCACAGACCAACTAAATAATAAGAAATAAAGAAACGTCACGGCAGATATACGAGTATGTAGTTCAGCGTAATGGTGATCAACATTTTTGTCATGTAAACTACAAGACCTGGATATTAGATGAAGCAATCAAAAATAGTATTGAATATTTTACTTTAAAATCAAAATGTGGTTGACAGTTTTGAAAAAAAACACTACTCACCTAAACAAGTTTATTCAGCAAAAAAAGTTTTTTCAATGATATTTTTTTTCATTATATTATCTTTATACGTTTTGTACAGGAAAATATATAAAATTATAATATAACGCAGGTATACCAGAAATTGGTACGAGTATAGGAACGTTAATAGTGTAAGTATACAACAATACTCAACGCATCTCATTTATTTCTTTATTATCATAAGCATTTTTTATTAAAGAACATTACATAACATTCTTGTTTAACATAATATTGTATATATGGACAGTAATACCAAATTAGGCAACTGGATACCTAATCGTTATTCCATTTAGAGTAACACGAGGTAATTAGTGTCTCGAAAGCAATGGTAAATACGTGGCAACGTAAGGCAGCGGTTCAATGTAGCTGCTCAAGATGTTTTTTAATTTCCTGGACCGGACGGAGCGAAGCCTCGGCGCGACTCGGCGCAGCGGCCGCGCGGCTCCGGCCCACAGGCCCGCCCGCCCGTTTAACTTATTGCCACGGTTAACGAGAATACGCCGCTGTGTGCCGGCGAAATTGAAGGATTTACTTCGCGTCCCTCCTTTATTAAACGTATTGCACACTGGCTTCTTCCTTGTATGTGTGCCACACTACACGCAGTATGCCGAAATTACATTTCACATGAGTCGTAATAACAAGGGCGGGCGTAAATCACGACCATTATTAGTTTTACTTCATACATTTGCCATAGTCATTAATGTACAATATACCTAGGTACATAATGCTCATAATAGTACTTTGCGTAAAAATCTCTTGTAATTAGGTACATAAATGACTTAAGACTTTGTAGAGACATAAAATCGAAAGTAAAAATTGGTAGTTTTTGAAAGATCTATTGCTACTGAATTTATTAAACCAGTAGGTTAAGGCACAAGAAGCCATTTGATCGGACTTCCTGAAGCTAAGCGTATCGCTTAAAGTTTCGTAATATACGCGCTCAGAGGCGAGTCCGTCCTTTATTAAAAACTATTCTCACATTTTTAATTAAAACTTGTGTTCTCCACTAAAACTTTATTTAAGCAATAAAGGCGGCGCAATTAGCGGCGCTGTCCCCGCCGGCGACTTTACCTACTTTTTCTCTGCTTTAATGAGTGTTTTTTAATAAAGCCAGAGACTGCTGCAAGTTTATTAATTTAGTTTAACTCTTGTCACGGCACCGGTTCAGTACTTCTGCCTCAAGTCACATGCTATAACAATATATTTTTATTTGAAAACAACGTGCTATTACACAATATTGAACTAGGTACACATTTGACATTTCCAATTCTTATTATAAAAGAAAAAGAAAATATTATAAAAGAAAAAGATCAAAGTTCTTTCTAAAATATGTTTATTACTTTTAAATACTATATGTATGTGTTATCGCTGTTAAAGATATAAACACCATACGTAATCTGCGTACCATTGCGTTTTTCTTTTTAATCTACGTATATACAATCTAATATTAATATTCTAGTATACGATTTAAGATTATGAGGTTCTAAATAACATTAATAACTATTATTATAAGTAGTTTCAATTTACGCGAAGTCGTCGTTATCCTATAGGTACTTAAATTTTGCATGTATTTGCATCACCGGTATCTTAATATGCACACATTAAAAGCAAAACCAGTCCAGTGACATCGTAGGAAAATATTAATAGAATTATTCAAATACATAACTCCTCTACATAGAACATATTATAAAACGTCAAATTAATTTCACTTATTTTCTGTGTTTTGAAAGAAATTTTTATGTTTGTATGACTAGTAATTAAAAAAATATTTTAAGATAGCAATAAGTAAACGTTGTGAGTCCAAAGTAAGTATCATTGTCGAGTAAAACTAAAAGCTTGAATGACGTGCGCTGCAGCCCCCGCCGCCCGCTAAGTGTTCCGGCCATAATTACATTCCCGTGTCTAACAAATGGAGAATCGGTGTTGATTTGTGTTTAGAGTCCGTGATCCACGCTCGCCCGGCCGCGTCGCCGAACCCGCACTTAGTTGATCGATATTCGATGCACGTTTATATAACTATGTTATTGTACAGCAAATTGTTTACTTTAAAACAGTAATAGGTATAATAGAATAACTGATATATAATACTTCGATTCTATTTTCTTCTTTCCTTTAATAATTACCTTTGAATATGTTCAAATATATTTTAAAGAAAACTCACTGTTGGTAACCTTAATCCAAAATGATTTTTTTACAGCAATGGAACCTAGGTATTGTATTTCATGCTGGCGGTTAATTACTGGTATATAAACTAAGTGTAGAACGCTATACTTGAATATTACCTGGACTGCTTAAAAGCTTGGTAGATCGAATCAGCACACGGATTTTGCATTAGAAGGTTTTTATATATGGGTACTTTAGACAAGTTTGGATAATTTGTAGAAAAAATAAAAAAGAAAATACTTGAACAAGTTCTACTATCAATCGCACCATTAATTATCGATGGTGATACTGAAATTAGGCAACTTTAGTTAGTTTATATAATTTTTAGTACATATAGTCAAAGTACGAGATGGAGCTATTGATTATTTTGTGTGTTTGCTGAGTTGCAATTCACATGAAGCGTGCAGTCGTTAGACCGGTCGTATATCCCAGGATAGTCGCGAATATTGGCCGCACTAACAATGTGCGTCTTTATAAGTTTTTAACGAGCTCGGACGGTATAAATTATGTGCGGTGCGGGCACTGGGTCTCGTTATCTCGCTAACGGCGCAATAGCGGAAGCTTAATGTAGCGAGAGGTTTATTGTAGCCACTTACCAGTCGCGGCGTAACTCTTTTGACACGGTAGCTTTCGTTCAAATGTTTTGCTAATACAGTCTCATAAAAAGTTCAACTTAAAACGGTTTCTACCGCCCGAATAAGTAAAAAAAAATTACATTTTCTTGAACATATGCCGCGTTAATATCTGTTAATCAGTCAGTACTTGATTATCATGGAATTTTAATAAATAATGAGAGCTATAGTATGTAGCAATATGCCACATATTATAATAATTTCATATTGCTACATATTATATAGTATATGCCTTCAGGATTCATTTGCTGCATTATTGTTGCTATAAGCATTTTTTTTACCAAAAACAACAATTTATACTTAAAGAAAACGTACAAAAACCTTCAGTTTGATGTTTCCAGATGTTTTACATAAGATCAGCAAAATCAAATAAAGCCTAGACCTTGCCCAGACCTACCAAAAAATTTAAAATTATAGATTCATATTCTATTAGTATATTTACTCCCCCCTACTGTTTGTCTGTATGTACACGCACAACTTCAGATCTACTGGACAAATTTGAACGAATCTTTCTTACTATATAGTTGTAAAGTCTGTGCAGGATCCAGGCTATAATAAATTTTAAGAATTGTAAAAACCTCACCTTGTTAAAAAGCCTGATGTAGACTTCATTCATTATTTATTTTAATTATTAGATTATCTTAATGCCTCTTTAGTAAATGCGTGGTGTAAATTTTTTGTTGGTATATGTAAATTTAAGATCTGGAACATCTCATGAACAACCTTAATGTCCAGCTAAACATTTGAGATAAAGAAGTGGCGCCTTAACAAAAGTTGTTCTGAGGATTAAGAATCTGGAACACCTAATGTAGAATAACAAAACATAAAAAATAAGGAAAAGTATCCTTAGTGAACGTTGTAGAAAATTTTTGATTACAATAAACCAGTAAATGGAAATTCGGGTAGAAAGCATCATAAAGTCTACGCTGACGAAGTTGTAAGTATATATTAGTTACTGTATATAATATGTTGATATAAGTAATGTAACTTTGCACATTACTATTTGAGATCGGTTCATTAGTTTTTGCTTATTTTTTTATCTTCATGGTGCGATAGCACATATCAGAGTAGAAAGAAAAAATAGTATCATATAATATAAGAAAGAAAGAATCTAGTGTTAGACGCTCCGTTCACCACTTCTTCGACTTTCAAGATATTGTGCCTTGATTGGCTCAATTTGTCTTGTTATTAGAGTGAAGAAAACGATAATGACTCATTTTCTTTAATTATTCCGAGTGGAGATCGAAACCACGACCATCGCGTTAACAGTCAGACGCTGTGCCCGGCGCCACCAGGGCCTCAATAACCTTTTTTGCTGGTTTGTACCAAATTTGTACTTTACTTTCATTTGGTACCAAAAATAAGAAGCGAGAAAAGGCCAAGAAAGAAAGAGGCAAAAGATTTTTCTGATAACAAATTAGTGATTTCCGAGATTGCTCATTTATCTGTAGAATGAAAAGGGTGAAATATTAAGTGACCAAACACAAGTTTTGCATCGAAGGGCGGAATTTTATAAGGAGAGGTATGAATATGTGATGGGACAGAAGGTCTGCGAGTTCTATAAGAAGTTTTAAATGCGGTAAGGTAGCGGAAGTAGATGGAGTTAGTACCGAGGTGATTAAATATGGTAAGCATCATATCTTGGGCTTGCTCTGATTTTATGCAATTTACGCTGAAAACGGACGCTTGCTGCAGGCTGTAAAATAGCTTTATAGAGATCACTCAGCCTGTGTGGTAGTATATTTTGACCTTGGTTTGGCATTCAATCGGGTGTCAAGCAAGGTTGTGTCATGTCAGCTTGGATCCTTTTTCTAGGCACGTCCCCAGGTGACGGATAGGGGAAAACCACTCGCACTTGCGGGCGAGTGGATCGTGAATGCTTTGGTATTCCGTATACACTCAGCTTAGGGAAGCACATCCATCCTCGACGAGGTCATAGGATCCGTTCGTGTTTCAGCGCGCGGTCTCATCAAATCTGGAAGGGGTACTAACTACAGATGTGTGGCAAAGTCGAGGAAGTGCCTGCATAAGGCGGATAGTTTGTTGTGTCCGAGTTGGGTGAAGTTGTATTGGTGACCGTGGACGGACCACGGGCAGAATTGCCTCAAGAATACTGAGGGATTTTGAAACAGGCTGTAGTCATTCTGGAGAGTTCTGATTCTGGAGAGGAGGTAATTAGATGTAGTAGTCAGCGATTGAGGCAAGATGCTGTTTTCTCAGAAGACAGCTACCCATATTTAGCCATGGAGATGATCTGGTAAAAGCCAAAACAGCGCTTGACGCTCGGAAAGAAGAGTCTCAGTTTAGGGAGATAGGAGAGCTGTTAGATGGAGTAATGGACATTCCCTACAATCAGAAGTCGAACCTTCTGACATCTGCCCTAAGGAGCAGGTTGCTGATAATCTGGCAATAATCGAAATAGTCGTTACCAGGTCAAGCCAGGTGTACATGAAGGAAACATTCGTAGACTTTGAAAGATGCAACCAGAACAATCGCGATTGCCATTAATGCTGTGATTCAGCGCTTAGCGACCAAGGAAGTGGCCCTATTGCGCATTTACAATGCTCGTCTGCAAAACTAACTGAGGAAGATGCGTTGGGGAATTGGCTATTATAAATAACAATAAGTCGGAAAAATTTCTACCTGCTCAGAGCTGGCATTCTTGGCCTACGCTGCCTAAACGGTTGGAGATACACGAAGATAATGACTGTGAGATTGTTTGTCTTAAGTAGTTCTAAAACTGCATCAGCAATTTTACATTCATATCAAAATATCATGTGAAATCTATTATACCCCAAGTAGTAAGCCTAAAATACAATTAAATTAGAAATTTCTTTCACAATGCACATTTTGTAGTTTTTATGAAATTACTATCAAAATGTTCATATTGCTTTTAGTATTGAATGTAGATCAACTTTGTTTTTTAAACGAGGTCTTTTAAATTAATAATATAATGATCTTGTTATTATAAATTACTGCCCGACAAATAAACACATTACTTGTATATCGTTCATTGTTGCTAATGTTAATAATAAGAGACTTAAGAAAATTATTTAATTTTTTCTTTCAAATAATGGATACATTAAATAGAATAATATAAATTTCCGATTTGTTACTTTCATCAACATTGTTTAATTAGTTGCTTAAAATTGAGAGAAACTGAATATATATTGTAATACTAGAATCATTAAGGGCAGTTGAGGGTTAATAAGTAATGGGTAATATAATTGCCTACCAGGGTCGCATTCAACGCTTATTAAACTGCCGAGAAAATGACAAGCTACGTTAATATCAACGGCACTCAACTTGAAATGATTCATGTGTCTAAGTTGGTGAATTTTTGAATAATGTTAATACAAGGTTATATTCCATAGCAATATCTTAATATTATGCGAAAACACGACGTGTATTACAGAAAATTCTTATATCTCCGGTAGTGGTCATATACGGTACTGGCCGATTACCACCAGGGGCGTCAACAAGTAAAGGTAGCTTACTTCGTAATTAATGTCAGTGGTATAAATATCAAAATACCGTGATTTTTGCACATGAGAAAATTCTTTTACATTCATATTACGTACTCACTAACTACCTTGTTTTACTTTAATTAGGAAAAAAAATTATAAATGAGCAACATTGTTATATTATTTTAGGAAGTGTAATATATTATAAGTTTTTACAAATTAATATTTATAAAACCCATGCATACTTATATATTTCGAATATTTGAATTTCAAATAAGTTATATTTTATGTATTATGTTATGTTATGTTATGTTATATTATGTTATGTTATGTTATGTTGAAACGTTGTTTACATTCTAAAATAATTTCATAATTAACAACCTCCTCTTCTTAAGCCTTGAATGATCGTTTTGGAATTTTAATTAGGAATACCAATTAAGATTACGAGCTTTTTATTCCATTTCTAATCAAGTAGTTAATTAGGATTTAACGTAAGCACTGCTGCGCACTGCCCCCATCTGTTGCCTATAATAATTAGTAGATTTGCTGATAGCGTCATGAGAAACACGCAAAAATATCTTATTACAAGGATTATAATAAAAGTACGAATTTTAAAATTTTGATTAATTTGGACCTGTTCGTACCTATGGAAACTTTAACGGCTATATCAAATGGCATAACTACTTGTTCTATATATGAATGTTAATTTATATGTTTAGTGGCATATTTAAATATATCAGTGGCCTTTATAGACTATGAATTAATATGAAGTTAGTTTAGTATAGGTATAAAGTTTGTTATTATCACTATCATATTATTAAAGATATAATGTGATCCTGTGAACGAAATAAGTACAATTTTTGATATTAATAACAAATCATAGTGAAGTCTCATATCTTCAAACAAATTTATAAGAAATCCGGTTTTAAACTGGAATTCTAAATCATCACGACGAGCACTTATAATGTAATCAAAATTATTAGTCGTATTCCAACATACTCGTATTAAATATTGTAAATAACCGTTCAAAATAGTTCAGCGAATGAGTTTCATATGTATCAAATAATAATAATAAAGGAAAACAGTTACAATAAAAGTAAACTCGACTTTTTTTTATTAATAATTAAAATCTTGATATTTTTTCTACGTAAGTAGGTAAGGATGTAAAAATGTTTAATGTATTTTAGCCGTAACTTTACTTATATTTAAAACTAAAAAAAGTATCATCATTATATTATATACTAGCGATTCGCTCACGGCTTCGCCCGTTCGTTTTAAAATTTTATACCTACCTTTTATAACAATGCAATTCTTCGACTTTTTCGATCTCGATCAATCTAGCATTCACAATCTAGGATCTATTTAAGTTTGTTAGACAGTTGACAGACATGCTTCTCTATGTGTGTGTGTGACGATATTCTTTCGATCCAGCCTCTATATGAATAATTACAATAAATATACAATACATACAAAATTCAATCATTACTAATATAAATACAAAGAAAACTTTAAAAAGTAATCTCCAACTCTAATATGTCCACTCCACTCTTAAAAGAAAGCGGATATCTATGTATATTCCGTTTTAGAAGCGACAAAGTAACAAATCAATATTTGGAGTGAGTGCTTTTTCGTGCAATGGAGAACCTTTTATCTGGACAAGGTCCGCGGCGCAAACACTCAAAGACAGAGACATTCACTTTAACATAACGCGATTTAAGCCCCCACGTGCCTCCACAGCTTTTTGCTCTTTGCTGATTAAAGTATATTCCTCGTAAATATTACATTTGTATCCTCTTTTACAACCTCTTACTACTTTGTGTAAATGTGTCAATAATTATAAATATTAGAGCAATTTGAAAATTAAAATATCGTAATGAAATAATAAAGTTAGCATATACCTTATTATTTCATTAGGTAATTTTTATTTGAAGAAAACTGTATAAAAATTAATATAACATAATAAAGACATATATGTATTTATGTATGTCTGTATTATATAACTACACCCAATCTCACGTAGTCTCTTAAAAATGAAAGCAATTAAACAGCTTTCTTATGTAATACAGTATTTCAATATTAACTTGCAATGTTATTGTTAAGTCAGTGTCGACTTGTCAATTATTTAATAATAATAAAACTATTTAATAATCAAGTACTGGAAAAAACATTTAATTAAGTCGGTCGATGAGGTTTAAACGGTACGGACTTAGTGGAACTAAACCACAAGCGTTAATTATTATCTGCGAGAGTGCTCTTTGTTTAGTTGCCAACTCTAAATTAGTTTTCGAAATGGATCATTCGCACCCTGCACCCCACCCCCCACCCGGCCCCATTCCCGGTAATTGGAACGTTCCAAGATGACACCACTTCGCCTCTAATCAGTTAACAAGATACCCACTACACACTATTGTCATTCCTACATAATGCATCATTTGATACCAAATTATATATTTAAACTCATGGTAAATATATTTTACTGATTTAAGATATTGATTTTTTTAATAGTTATATTGTCATAGATTAAAAATATAATATAAATTTTATATTATGCTAGTAGAAGCCCACAGTGATAAGAGCCAGTGCGATAACTGGAGAGGTATATTACACTGCTCTCTATTCTCTCAAAAGGTTCTCCGTGAGATCAACCTGGACAGACTGTCGAAGGCCTCTTCTACGCAAGGAACTGGCTGATTTTCATTCGAACCGCTCATGCACGGACCAGATCAACACTCTCCGTATCATTCTGAAACAGACATCAGAATGGCAAAGAGAGGTTTACCTAACTTATGTCGACTTCGAAAAAGCCTTCGATACGGTGTAGTGAGGATCCATTCCTGGTGGATCAAATATGAGCACATGTGTGTACCCAGATAGCAAAATGACGTATTAAGTTATTCTGAATGAGCTCAGATTGCTGATTTGGACGTCAGATCTTAAGTCAGAAAGACGTTCTCAAGACCTCCTGAAGACCTCTTGAAATAGACCTCTTAAAAAGCTCATTTTTACGAACTCGTGAAAATGAATACTTAATTAGCTCTTTTAATTGAATTCATAAAAAGACTTCGTAATGAATTGCTTTTTTGAGTTCTTAAAAAAGAGGTTAAATGGAATTCATATTTAAGAAGTCTTAAATATGATTTCTTTTAGAACTCTTTTTTTGGATATTAGTTAGTAGGGTAAATATATCGATTATTGAAATTTTATATAAATTTTTGAATCTCCAAAATGTAACTTTTTCAATTTACTAAATATCTCATATGCTTATATTATTCAAATATATATACTATAAGGAAATTTCCAACAACAAAATCTTATGCAGTGGCAATGTTTAAAAATAATTATAAAAAACATCTCTTTAAATTTAAATAAAATGTCAAAAACCGAGACATGCAAGTACTCGATATACTTGAAGAATTTCAACAATTTGTTCGGAACATAATTTTATTTTATTTTTTTATCAAAAACTATATTAAAGAAGGTATAAAATAATGAAGCTGGTAATGCTAGTTTGATATATAAAAAAAAAATTAAAATTATTGAGGGTTATGCATGAATTTTGTCGATTTTTTTTATTCGGTCATTCGCGTGCTGCATCCAGGACATGATTGATTGCTTGCACTCATCAAGAGAAGACCGTGATGTAGCAGTGACCGTTTCTAAAAATAATAAATAATCATATTAAGATGCATAAATGTTGCTTGTAAGAATTATTTTTAAAGATAAGTAAGTAAATCTGTTAAAAAAGAAGAAAAGAAGTAGATTTCCCAATTCTTAATTTTTTTATTTTGTTCGTATTCTTCTTATATTTTTTAATATGTAGGCTCTAACTTTTATAAAACAAAATCGATTGCTACGATTTATCTATAGATATATCTGCTTCTTCTTCTTCTTCTTGGCATTAGTCCCGGCTTTTGCCAGGGTCTGCCTTCCGACTGAGCCTACTCCACTTTGCACGGTCTTTAACTTCCTCAGTGGATAATTTATTGGCTCTCATGTCTTGTGTCACGACATCCAGCCATCGCTTCCTTGGGCGTCCGGGTGGTCTAACTCCAGGGACAGACATGTCAAGGCACTTCCTTCCGACATAGTTCTCAGATCGGCGCATAACATGGCCATACCATCTCAGGCGACGCTCTTGGAGCTTATCCACTACGTCACGGACCCCAAGACTACCTCGAATGAATGTGTTGCGTATGCGGTCGGACCGCGTCACGCCACACATCCATCTCAGCATCTTCATCTCCGTGACGTGAAGCTCCTGAGTGTGCCGAGATAATGTTGGCCAACATTCGCTGTCGTATATAAGAACAGGTCGGATAATGCTCTTGTATATCAGTCCCTTGAGCTTGCTATCGTATTCTGCTATCGCAGACCACACCAGTGACCTCCCGCCATTTGGCCCAGGCAGCGTTTATACGGGCATGGACGTCGTGGTCGATGCCTCCAGACTCATGCATAACGGCTCCAAGGTACCTGAACTTCTCCGACTTAACGGCTGGCTCAGGCCCGATATGGATGGTGCTCGAGTCCGGGTTCCCACAAGCCATGTACTCGGTCTTCGACACATTCAGTTTGAGACCACCGTTCTCAAGCGCACCCTTCCAGGCGTTCACTTTACGCTCCAGCATCAGTCGGTTCTCATCGATGAGTACTATGTCATCGGCATACATCATCAGCCACGGAGGCTGGCATTGGATGTGAGCCGAGACAGTATCCAGCACTACATTGAATAAGAACGGACTAAGAGCTGAGCCCTGGTGAACCCCTACTGTAATCGGGAAGGGCTTGGTGTCGCCAACAGCGGTCCTAACCACTGAAGCGGAGTCGTTGTACATATCTCTGATAACCTCAATATAGGCTTCAGGGATCCCCTTGGATCGCAATGCCCACCAGATACACTGACGTGGCACACAGTCAAAGGCCTTCTGCAGGTCCAAAAAGGCCACATGCAGAGCTCTCCTTTTTTCCTTGTAAGCCTCCATCAAAGTTCTGAGGGCAAAAATGGCATCCATAGTGCCTGATCCTGGTTGAAACCCATACTGAGACTCAGAGACAGTACATTCTTGGCGGAGCCTGAGGCCGATCATGCGCTCGAAGAGCTTCATGGTGTGGCTCATAATCTTAATGCCCCTATAACTACCGCAATCTTGAACACTGCCCCTTCCTTTGTAAATAGGGATAATAAAGCTTTGCCGCCACTGATGTGGCATCTTTCCAGTATTCAAGATACGGTTAAACAGGTCAGTAAGTATAAGCACACCAAGAGAGCCCAACGATTTCCACGCCTCGATTGGGATGTCGTCAGGTCCTACCGCTTTTCCGTTCTTCATGCGTCGAAGACAATTACGAGTTTCGTCACGGGTTATTGGGCAACAAGTCCGAGGTTAGGAGATAATTCAGGAGGAAGACTACAAGACTGCTGAGTGTTCAGCAGCTCCTTAAAGTAGCTTCTCCATCTCTCCTTCACAGAGGCATGACTACAAAGCAACGTGCCCCGAGAATCTCTGACGCAAAGACATTTTGTAATATCCTGCGTCGCTTTATCTCGAGCACGAGCCAGTTTGTATATGAGCTTCTGCCCCTCCACAGTTTCAAGTTTATCGTACAATGGCGACAAATTTTCTCTGCGGGCTCTGGCTACAGCTCTTTTGCTGGCCCGTTTCGCTGCAATGTACTCCAGTCTGTCTTCAGGAGAGTTGGAATGCTGCCACTCTTTAAACGCAGCCTTCTTTTCCTGAATCACCCCCTGCACCTGGTCATTCCACCACCATGTCTCCCTGTCGATGACACGCCCACCCTTAGTAACACCAAGAACTCGCTTGCCCGCCGCAATGATTGCTGAATGAGCTCGATCCCATGCAGTCTGAGCGGTCTCGGTGTTAGTCAGTAGATTTTGACTCTCCACCTCCGCCAAGAAGTCGGTCTGCATCGGCCCATTCAACAACCACCACTTAATTCTAGGCTTGCGTTTCTCGGCTACTTTTCTCCCCCCCAACTAAGACTGATTCGGTAGACGGTATAGCGAGTAGTACCTCTTCATACTGCTCCCAGAAGGAAGGAAGGTCTATCTATAGATATATCATTTGTAATTAATTTTAAAAAATCAAAGTATTTTGTCAGAAGTAAAATATTTTTTTTGTACAGTATCATTTGCTAGTTTGTTACAGCAATAGTTTGGATTCAGTGAGTAAAATTCCAATACAGTTTAATTATAAATGTTTTTATCTAATATCAAATAACTACTATCAAATTAAACAAAATGACGACGAGAGTAAAATTTCATTGAAATGATCCTGAGAGGAATATTGTTTGAGTTTAGAAATAGAAATGAGTATGAAGTATGAAAGTAATCTACTACCATTTCGGATGCCGAATGGCATTTTAAAGCATTATGCAATATTTATAAGATTTTATATTTAAAAAAAAATACTTCAATATTTTTTTCATTAGGGGTCAAAGTTATTTTAGCTTAAAATTGTGTACCTCTTGTGTTACCTCTCAAATATTTCACAAATGGCATTTTTCAACTTTAATCGTATTTTTTTGACCACTCCAAGATAATTTACAGCTGAGTTCATCTGATAAAATATGTCCCAGTACGATTCGAATACATTTTTTCCCATCTAAATGTCGTCGTTGTTTTATAAATCCTCCTGAAAAATTATATATTGCATAATCGATGTCCATAAGAAAATTATTCAAGTTAGACAGTAATAAGCAATAGCGTCTTTATTAGCATTATTCATAACATTTTCTTCATAAAAAATTCAGAAGCATGTATAATGAATATATACTGTTGAAAAACTTTGTCTAAGGGCAGCTATTCCTTCTTTCTTCTTTTTATTATGTAATAAATAATAGTTCCTTAAACGGCTATTTGGCATCATTGGTTTCTAATAAATAAATAATAATTTATATAATAGGACAGTTTAAAATTAAAAATTTACATGAACTATAATACTCCCAGTATCGAAAAATGCATGTATGTTTACTTACTGTTATATCAAGTTGTATAAGGAAAACCACTCAACTATCAAAAAAGTATAATTGATTTAAGCAACCAAATTTAATAACACGATTGCTTTTTAAAATATACTAACAAAAACTTAATTATTCTCTGATATATTGAATATTTATCAAAACTAGCAGGTTAGAATACAAAAATAAATAAATATTATATACGTATAGAATTACAAGATTTTACGCATGCGTCAAACAGTTCATGACGAAATCATGAATATGGCGTCTCTATTTTGAATGCTGTAAGAGTTAATAATGTAAATTCTTTTAGAAGTGAAAAAAAGAGTACTTCATAACGTCATAAAATGAAGTCTTATTTATTATGTCTACAAGAGCTCATAGTGTGCAATTCAAAAAGAGGTCAGAAAAAAATATTCATTTGGATGTCAAAAAATCGACTTCTCATTTAAGGGTTCATTAAGAGTTCTGAATTATGAGCTCTTAAAAATGAGCTGTTTAAGATGTCACATTAGGACTTCTGCAAGAAGTTTTTTATAGGACTCCATACTGAAATCTTTCTGACTTAGATGCTGACTGTGTATAAGGGTGCTGACTTGTAAATATATCATTTTCTAGCAGTCACTAGAATAAGAGTCTTTTTGTAAATTGGCGAACCCGTAGGAGATATCTAAACTTTGAAATGAACAATAGGATAAGAAGCTGAAAGCTTTAAGGTAAGAAAGATTTTCTAAGTAATCAGTTGTGAAATAGGACATGGAAATGTTGATTGCAGCAGCAACAGGTATATGGTGTAAGAAAAATAAGATTTCGTAAAAAGCATTATTATTTTTAAGATAATGAAGTTAAAGATGTCAAAAGAAAGAAAAGAGCTTGGCAGGATTAACGGACAATTTCTGGTTAATCATGAAGCTTTCCTCGTGATCAGTTAATATTTTCCGGGGTTAACACCTGTAAAATAAAACTATAGAGTGCTTTGCTAAGCCTTAAATGCGGTAAAACAACGTGAGCAGACGAAGTTACTGTGCAGATGATAACATATGGTAAGCCGCGTGGCTTTTATTTCTTTGCAACTTATGCTAGAAAACAGGGAGGTCCGAGATAATTGGCGAGACACAGTTATTGTGCTTTATATAGGAAGGAGGTGCGCCAATGTGATTTTTTTCGCAATTATCACTTTGTAAATTGAAAGTTTATTTGTGCTTTTCTGGACTTGGAAAAAAAGTTTAACAGGGTTCTAAGACATAATTTATGGGATATGGGCCTTGCGTGATGTCAAACACAGTTCCGCCATGTCAGCTTGGTTGCTCAATTTGTATTTGACTAGTTTTACCCAAAGCTACCTTACCTGTTGTACGCAGTAGATGTACAATAGTCAATTAAAGTTAAGGTAAGCTTACTCACGCCATACCGCCATACCACTGGCAGAATGACGACCAGGACATTCGTCCAGTCCTCCACCAGTGATAAGCGAGGCATCATGGCAGCCTAACTTTCCGCACCATATTGCTGCTTTGGGAAATACCTGAGTCTGATCAGTGAGAGGCTACCCAACGGTCGCTGTCACAGTTGTGACTGTCTCGAAGAGATGGCCTAGCACACCCTAGAGGTTTACCTAAACTGGACGACATGGGGGACGGCCACTCCCTGCCGGCCCTAGTCAAGGCCAAGGTCAGTCGCATTGAATGAGGTGCACTCCTTCTGAGCAGTAGTAGTGCTCGAGAAAAAGGCGGTGGAATTGGTGAAAAGGCTCAAACGAAATGAAAGAAGTGCCTCTTGGAAATATTTTTGTGCACATGGAACATAATATAAGACAGCGAAACGTGGGTACAACAGAAGAAATATGAATAATGAATAAATAAGTCATTTAGTTTAGTTGACCGAATTCGCAATATAGAGGTACAGCAGTACTAGCGAAAAGTTCATAACAAATGAAAAAGAACGTGCTCAAGTGGCTTGGGCCTATCAGGAGATTGAGTAATGAAAGATTGGCTAAATAGATATATAGAGGTTACTGAGTGGATGAAGATATATGTATTGGTTAATGACAGTGAACGAAGTGAAAGAGGCAGAGGCCGACTGTTTAGCGTTCTGTTTAACAAGAACTTTTGAATAGTCGAATAAACATAAGGCTACCTGTTTGGGAGGGAGCTGTGCTGAGTAGGCCAGTAAAAAACTCTTTTCAATATAAAATAAAATAGCTTTTTTATAGTAATATAATGATAGCTAACATAGCAACCATGAAGTTAGCTTTGCTACCTATCGTTGTTTTGAGACTTATTTAAAAAAAATGCTTAAATGCTCTTAAACTAATATTAACTTTTTAGATATTTTAAGCCAATAATTGAACACACATAGAATATAATTTATTTCATAATATTTTACATAATTTACTTTTTTTTATCATTAAACTTTAATTTATATATAACTTGACATTATTATATTCCCAATCGCATTATGCAAAGTTGTTTAATCTAAAATTCTCATAACAGCTAACAATAATAACTGTATAATAAAGCAATTTATACAATTAATTATACCAAATTTGTAATAACAATCTCGGTTTTTATCACAATACTTAGAAGGTTATTATTATTTTAAATTCATATATAATCTACATTCCGCAGCTCAACGGATCTAGGCAAGCTTTTAAAATTGGGCTGCGTAATATTATTTTAAATATTGTGCTTGTACCAAAGTAGTAGATATATGAAAAGAAAATAAATAAAGACTAGGCTCTTATTTATCTTTTAGTCACGTGTATTGGGTATGGAGAATGGACACTTATCTTAACATTTCGTTCATTAAGTCGTTGGCGATTAAGGCTCATTAAATTTCATTATAGCATTGGTCCCGCGGCGGCCAGCCGTCGTCGCTTAGACGGATAATCTCTAGCTGTCAGGCGCTAATGCGTTTTAGAGTACGTAATTTGAACCGGCGAGATCGGCGGTAATTAACGCCCGTAATTAAGCTAAGTGATTATTGTAGATGCAAGAATACTTGTTGCTATTGTATTTTAACTGTAGAGGGTCTTAATACATAAAATGTGTAAATGACTACGTTAAATCTGCGCTACACCTACCAATGTCTACCTATCTAAAAAATATTGTTTTCAAAATAACCTTGTTTTAGTGAAAAAGTAACTCGTTATCAATTTCAATTCTACAAGGCAATAATAAACCTACCAATAGGTGCGAATGTGTCTGATTTCGAATGTAATTTTAGTTAACACACACATGGGAATCAAGTGAAAGCTTTACGTCACTTCAATTTCGCGTTAGTAAATGTGTGCCTCAAGTAACCCGGAGAAGGGTAATGTATTCTAAGATATACATAAGTGAAAACATTTTAAGAAGCTCCACGGACCCACTGCATCACCCCCGGGGTTAGGGCCTAAAAGCACTATCTCCAAGCCAAAGCCTTACAACTCTTCTCGAATTCAACTTACTTTGCTCCGCGCGTAGGTTCCCATATGTGTTTACTGCTATCGATAATTTTGATACTTGAAGTTTTTAAAATAAAATATCTTCATATTATTCTTCAATCTTTTATCACAAAGAAAGTGAATAAAATTAACAAAGTAAAGTTTTGAACTATAACATATTACTTCTGGTTACAAATTAACATATATAAAATGCAACTCCATTTACGTTAACAAAATTTATAACGGTTTCTACAGCCTCTGCATTCATTCCACATTGCCCAGCTGCTCTAGTTAGTTGGTAACCCTCTAGGTCTGATAAAAAAATGAATAGTTAACGATTTTCTCACTTATCACATTGTACAGAGTGTTGTCCCATAATTTTGGCAGTAGTACTTCCTTTTCGTGAATTTAATAATTGAATTCCAATTTCCGGTAACAAAAAGAGGTTATTGTTGGTAATAAAGATCAAGGGAGTGAAGTTGGGAGCATCTGCTATATAAAAAAAATAGGTATATTTATCTACTTTCAATTTAATATAAAAATGATTAACTGTAAAATATTTTCATGTGCAGATACTTATATTAAACTTCGCATATTTGTGTATGTAGAATTCTACATATATAGGTATTGTTTAGTGTAAATTATTTATCTCTATTGTATATCGGATATTACTTTATTATTGGATATTACTAGTATATATGGACCAAGTTTATTTCATCGCAGTATTCATATGAATTCATGTAACGAATTCAAGTTCAGCGTCGTGCAACGCCAAGAAAAAAGTGCATCTCACTTGGTCGCGACCGGGACACACCGGATCAGCACACTACAAACTGCAACTCTACCAAGATGCCGTTAGTGAACGCCTCGAATATTGAAGTTCCAGATTCAAACATTTGACAGCAAACATATTTCATAAAATAACATCCTTCGTTACATATAACGTATATAATGCAGTCGAATTTTAGATACGATACATATATATATATATATATATATATATATATATATATATATATATATATATATATATATATATATATATATATATATATCGTAGATGTATAGTTATGAATTTTCAAAATATGATAATACATCAGAAGATCTTTTGTCTTAATTCCATCTCCCCACTCACCGTCAGTTTATCATGATATGGTGGCGGCACTGTGGCGGAAGCGAATCTCGATGTTTTGTAATGGAGCTTTTTAAAATGGAAGTCGAACTTTTGTCAGACACTTTTAGCCACGCCGGAGATACATTTAAGCTTTTTAACTTTTCCACTCCGGTAATGTATCCCACTCTTTCCTAACGTCGTCGTAGAGGTGTCGTATAAGTTTATTTTTTATTTGAGACGGGGAAGTTAGAACTTTTTATTTGTTTAACTCACAACGTTCCCAGTCAGTCGCGATAATCCTGTCAAAGAGGTTTTCCATGCAGTTTTTTTATTCGTCCACAGTGTAAAGATATTGCCCATGGGCCATTAAGTAAATGCACTCGGGTTGCTACTCGGCACTACATTAATATTGCATTTCTAACTCTCCCTCCTATGGTAGACCAGCGTCGCCACATCGACCGCTGCTTTTCTAAGAGTAATAAATATATATTAAGTTGAAAGCCAATAACTAGATATTCATAATAACATACTAAGGTAATTTGAATTAATTTTAAAGGAAATGGGAAAATAAAACTTTCTTAAAATTGTATTACCTATATAGAGGTAGATACATCTATTTCGGAAAAATAAATGTTTACTTTCATTTGCATTACTGATGTCTTAGATCAATTTTTTGTACCCACTTATATACAATATCCTGAAAAGCGATAGTATTTCTTCTATAAATGACATCAATCACTCAAAATCAATAAGTGCTTGTAGGTAATGTAAGCGCTTAACGAGCCACGAGCAGAACTCCTGAGCGGATCAGCAAATGGAGTGCTTCATGCATAATGTAGCACCGATAGAGTGTTGTTTTGAAAAGCATTCAGATTTCGTTATTTTCATCACGCCAGGTGAGGGCTGCACACCTCATGAAACATTAAACGACATATCAATGCGATAACAGATTCGGCACGCATCGAATTATCCCGCTTCGATACTTCGCTGCCGCTCCGGGCCAGATTATCACTTTGCTATAAAGCGAGTTCTATAGCCTGACATAACTTTATTAAATGATAACAGAAGATAACCAGCACCTCAGAATTAATTAATCCACTCAGAGATTGCATCTAAAGGCCCTCTCCACCCGCGCCTCACCCCCGGCCGGGTCGATCCGTTTCCAGCCACTTAAACTTCACGCGCCGCGCTCTAGCTTCCGTTTTAATTACAAAATTAATTCAAAATGTAATTAAAGTTAACAATAAGGCTGCAAACAATTGAAGTTATTTACGTTAGTTTATGCTTTATGGAGAACACAAACTCGTTGGAAAAGCATCTTGAAATGGATACTTATAGTCAAACATTTAATATTTATATTCAGTTCTGGAATTTATCATGAAAAATATATTATTGACAATTAAACATATTTAATTATTATAAGTAGTAGTACATAATATACACAATTAACCTAATTGCCACAAAAGTTCAAATATGTTTTACTAAAGCTATACCTACTAAATAAAAAATAAAATGAGAGACTTTTACTGTATAAGTAACACATAATAATTAATATATAGCGACAAGTCCGAAAAGATTACCTATGCAATGAAAATGGTGTCAATAGACAGTTTTGCGGGTTGCGACTCATCCACTCAACCTCGCTATACAAGCAATAAAGCTCTGTTGAAAAGCACTTAACGGGATTGATTCAGACCATTTACCATTCTTTAAACAAACACAAAAACCTTTCCATTATCGTAAATTATAAAACCTTTTAGCAAATCGAAGTTAAGGGAATTACATAAAAACTATGTTTTTTAGAATATTTTATTGATAAAAGAAATTTCATTCATTATCATTTTTTTATAATATTCAATTATTTACCTTTACAAAGAACAAAAGAAAAATCCATATTATTCTTAACAAATCTAATTCCCATGGCTCCTTTGTATGTTACTGCAAAAATTTTGTGTGTGGTGCAACAATAATCAACTAATAATGTTGAATCACAATTATTGTAGAATCTTTAGGTAAATCATTTAAATTCGACACAGATTACCAATTATTAGAAAATATAAGTTGTGTTCGCGGCTCCATTAAAATAATAGGATTGGACACTGTCCGGTAATTTCATTTAACAAGTGTACCCATAAGACGTAACTTTGACGTAACTTGATAAGAAGGTATGGCTTAAAATTTAAATGCTTAGTGCGCTTGGTCGGTTTCTATGAGGCCTGAGATGGGGTCCTACTACAGTCATTTTTTAAAAACGTCATATATATATATATATATATATATATATATATATAATATATATATATATATATATATATATATATATATATATATATTATATATATATATATATATATATATATATATATATATATATATATATATATATATATATATATATATAGAGATGCAGGTGGAAATTTATTTAAAAGACTAAGCCTTATAATCAGCACCTTTTGCCCAGCCCAGCCGTTGTATAGTGGTATAGTGTTTGTGAATTACAAGAACACCTTCGACATAGTCGACACTTGGTTATTCTGTAATTTATGCATAGGTGCCTCATTGATGGTTCCTTTTTTCCAGTTAATAATCAAGCGGTTATTAACTGGAGAAAAGCAATTTATAGGAATTGACATTAGTTATTTCTATAAAAATAAGCTTACCTCGAATTTTTTCATAACAAAATTAGATAAATGATATCTTTAACTATAATTATTACAAAACTAAGCTTAAAAATGTATTAGACTATTAGATTTGACATATATATTAATTTTAAATTTATACTAACTTACCACTAATATCATACATCATAATATAAAGAAACATTAAACAAACAGGAGAACAAAAGCTGATGTGGGTTTAATATCCGCTCGGGGAAACAATTATATAAAAGATTATTATTCCCTTTTTTTGTGTCTTACAAGTACAGCTTACTAATACAGTAGTTAGTTTTATACAATTCATAAAAGGAAACCTCAGGCGAAATTGTGTCACGAATTTAGAAAAAAATAATGCCATCATTTACGAAGTTGGTTTTTAAAGCAGATGAAATTTTAGTTGCGTAATAGCCTAAAACTTTAGGATTTTGTTAGTTTTTTTTATTTAATTTAAAACTTTAAGTTACATGGCTTAAAGTTCATCAACATCACCATCATAATATTTAAAAAACGTTGATTTCTTAATGCAGCTATTTATTGCTGGCAATTCTTTGAATTGCGCTTTATTTTGAAGTTGACGTTGTCATTTACAAATTTGAATAATTTGAAAATACAAAAAATCTTGCGGCATGTGATAGACATGTTAAGTCTTGTTCCTTATTATAAATTTCACAATCATATCGAGTTAACTAATATATTAGTCGTACATCAAAATGCCAAATACACGAAAAAAAGTTATAAAGACTGTGTACAAAGACGATGAAAGTAGTGATAATGAAGGCTACGATTTTAGCGATTCTGGTTCAGAAGCGGTCATTACTGATTATGAAAGTTCTGATGATGAAGAAGAATGCCATAAATCATCTGAAGATGATTTCCAATCTAAACAGCCTAGACCGAAGCGACAACAGGTAAAAAAAACCAAAACGAAGTTTACAAAATCATTTATTAACAAAATAAATAAACAAGACCTACAAATTAAAGAAAATATCCCTCTGTTTTCGGTCAAAGATATGAGCGATGCTGATAAACTGTTACCTTCGGTTCTCAATCTTTCTGAAAGTGGTAAGTGAGATAAATAAACAATTTCTTTTTTATTAAAATCAATGAACTAATAATTTTTGATATAGTGACAACAAATAATACTTCTACATCACTACTTTCTATTAATGTAAATAATAAACTATATATTAGTATTAATTATATTCAGAACAATTCTAAACCTAGTCATTAAAAGAATTTAATAAAAAATGTTCCAGTATATTACTATTTTTAAAAATTATGGTTTCTCACATAATTTATACTAGCTTTTACTATCTATTTAGCCACAGTTGACAATTGGAAATAACTAAGAGTTGTGTATGACGTAGGACACATTTTGTTTCTGAAGTAAATAGACTGCAGGTACATTGTGTTACAATGAGACATTTAACATGATATGGTATATCTGCCTTTAATTCCTCAATAAAGAGGTTCCTGATATTAACATGTTCAATGAAACAATTACTTCAGCTTTAAAATATTAGTTATAATTGAACATTTAACAATTTAAAATAAATTATGATAAGAAAATTTAGTTAAACAGATATCTATAGCTTTTAATTTTTATATTTACTATTGTCTGTGTGGTAGTATAAATCATAATATAAAAAAAAATTAACTAAAGAAAGAAGTATGTATGTTTTATAAGTCTGCTTTTCTGTCTGTGTAAGTCTGTTATTGGTTTATATATTTTATTTTAGCTTTATGTTGTACCAATGATTTCATTTATTTATTTCAGATAGTAGTGATGATGATTTTCCTAGAGCCACCAAGAAAAATAAACAACCATTCAGCTTAAATGCCGAATCAATTAATTCTGAAAATGAAGCAGAAACAAATTTTGAATATAAAGATGTAAATAACCTTATCTTCCTGTCACTGTGGTGTGGATTGTGTAATTTTGTTTTCAGGTCTTTTTATTAATTATTTCAAAATGTAATTTTCAGGTATGGTCAGAGAATGTACATGATAATAGCGAAGAAATAGCTAAAAAAACATTTATGCAACTTGAACAGCATAAAAATAAAATAGAAGAAACAAAACAATCTATCCAAAACTATACTCTAAAAAATGATATTAATGAGGAATCTGAAGTGAAAGATTTACTTGCACTTGGAGAAGATGACAAGCCTACAAAACCTTTTATAAAGCCTAAGAAAAAGGCAATCACAGCGGACAGTGATTCTGAAATGGAAGATTGGGAAGAAGTTAATGGTATGTATTATTTGCTTTTTTCCTACAAAATAATTAAAATATACATGTATATTGAGGACAACAAACTAATTTAATAATATTGTTGTATTGACTTGATCGTTACAAAATTACAAAACAATGATTAAAAAATATTGGAGTGTAATAACAGACTTTTGTGTTTATGTTATATATATTTTTTTGCAAATTTTGTTTTCAGATGCTAAAGGAATACCACAACAAGGGTTACAACTTTTTGTAGGTGTTCCTGATGGGATTAGTAGGAAAAGTAAAAAATTAGACATTGAAATGATGATGAAAAGAAAACTGAATAGAGTCAAGAAAGAGTATCAAGTTTATATGCATAAAGTACATGTTTTATGTTGGATTGGGCATGGTAATTATGTGAGTCAAGTCTTGAATGACCAAGATATCTTAGCAGCATCATTATCTTTAGTTCCATCTAAAGAATGTTATCCAGGAGAAAGAGTAGACATGAAATATGTTGAACAAATTACAAACTGGTACAAAGAAAAAGTAACACTAAAACAAGACAAACATGAAAACAAGTTCAAACCTAAAATGCCTCAATTAAAGGAACTTCTACTGCAACAAATAAAAAGTAGGATATTCTCAACTAAAAAGTATATTGTTTTTGTGTTTGTATCAATGTTAAGAAGTCTTGGACTGCAATCACGTGCTATGTTTAATTTTGTCACACTTCCAATGAGACCACCTTCTTCAGAACTGTGTTCATTATCTGCAAAAGGCAAAGACATAAAAGTATGCAAAAAAGAAGTAAAAGGGAAAATAAAGAAAAGTGCACCTCAGAAAGCTGATAAAGTTAAAAAAGAAAAAATTGAGCAGCTTGATGGAAACTGTGATAGCTCAAACGAAAGTGACAATTTAATGCAAATAGATGGTAGTGACGACAACCCCTCAGTAAAGACTCGGCGGCAAAAAAAGGTTGCCGCAAGTAGTTCTGGAAAACATTTAAACACGGATAATAACGCCGAAATGGAAAGTGTATCTCCACCCAAACGTGCTAAGACGAGAGCGGCCAACAACCAAGAAAAAGAAACTGCTAAGGTTAAATCGGAAACAAATCAACAAGTGGATTCTGAAAAGCTAGATAAAACAGAAGGTAACAAAAACACGAAAAGCATGCGAAAATCTTTGTCACTCAAAGTCCAAGACAATGTAAAAGTAACTGTTAATAATGAGTTGAAAATTGATAATAAAACTTCAAAAGACATTAAGAGTCCTCGAAAAACTAGAAGCAAAGATAAAGATAAAAAAGTACTTGAAGTTGACACACCCGAGGCAAATACAGCTATTGTAAAAAGAAAGCATGGGAAGAATAAAGGTAATCCACCTACGATAGTTGTTTCATCTAATAATGATAACGATAATATGTCGAGCAAGTATTTTGAAGCCGACAAGTCCTTACTTGAAACAAAACAACCGGGAAGAAAACGATCGCGTACATCAGAACCTAAGGCAAACAAAAATTGTGATGGAGTAAAAAAACAGCGAACACGGAGCGCACATAATATTCCAGAAAATAAAAGTAAATACTTCAGTGATAACAACGAACCTGTTAAGAATACTAGAACTACTAGAGGAAAATCAGATCTTAAATCAGAAAATCAAACTCGAATAAGCCACAGAGATATTGGAAAACAAAAAATTAAATCCAAAAACGATGTGACTAGTGACCTTGTGAATATTATTAAGGAAAGAGTTAAGGAAGCAAAACATGAAGCAAAAAAAAGAATTGTAAAGGGTAATTTACACAACATAATAATAAATGTTTTATTTTAAATAGCTATAAATATTATAGTAAAAGTGACATCATTGCTTGCAAAATCTTATCCTCCAATTTTATATTTATTTACTTTTTTTTAGAAAAAATTCAACAAGAGTCAGATGAAGACAGTGACTACTTACCAGTTGAATCACCGAAACGCGAACATTCCGAAAGTGATGATGACTTTAAACCTGTAAAAATTAGCCCCAAACCCAGCACTGTCAAGAAAGTTGACCGTCGAGTGCTATCAACAGATGATGAATTACCATTAAATAAAATTGATGTCTGGTGTGAAGTTTTTGTAGAAGAACTAGAAGAATGGGTTGCAGTTGATGTTATTAGGGGAAAAGTGCACAGTGTCAATGAAATATATGTAAGTTCTAATATTGAACCGCTTACAGTATAATGAAATGCAAAATCCAATCAACTTATTACGAATTATAATCGAAATTAATGGTAAAACAGAAGTCGTATGAAAAGAAAATAATGTATATATATGATATTATATTGAGAGCAAGTGCTTCAGATTTTTTCGAAGATTTGTGTTACACTGTTGTGTAACTCATTTAAAATATTTTATACTTATACTTTCTCTTTCTTGCACGCTTCGCTTGCTAATGCTGGTTGCGTCTACCATGTCACAATATTTGTTAATTTTTCACTGCTATATAATATAATATAATGCACAAAATGATACATATACATATTATTTTCAGAATCGCGCCACACATCCAGTTAGTTATATAATTGGTTGGGACAATAATAATTATTTGAAAGACCTCACACGTAGATATGTTCCTCATTGGAACACAGTAACAAGAAAGCAAAGGGTTGAAACAATATGGTGGGAACAAGCTATAAAGGCCTGGCTTGGACCTAAGACGGCAAAGGATAGAGAGGAAGATGAGAGATTAGATAGAATGCAACTAGATGCACCTCTGCCGAAGAGTATCGCAGAGTATGTATAAACAGTTTATGGTTAGCTTTGCCATAAATATTTTAATGCTAAAAAATACAATGAACAATTGTATACAAATGACAGATTCAAAATTGAAATGTAATATTCTCTTTATTTTTAACTATAAGAGCATTTATGGCCAAAGTCATTGTCTAATAGCACATCTCTAATTATTTTCAATTACTCGCTTTGGTAAGAAGACAAAGCGTGGTTTTGAGTTCCACACCTCGACGCAGAATGTCTCGAAAAATGCACAATGCCATTCCGTTCCCATTGCCATTGCTAAGTGAAATACAGCGCTTAGCTTGAAGAAAACCATTGCCACATTAGCCCCAATTATTTATAAATGTTTATTTAAAGTTCATATTTACCTTGACAGATATAAAAACCACCCTCTCTATGCGCTCAAACGCCATTTGCTGAAGTTCGAGGCGATATACCCCCCCGACGCGGCCACGCTCGGGTTCGTGAGGGGCGAGGCGGTGTACGCGCGCGACTGCGTGCACGTGTGCCGCTCGCGCGACACCTGGCTCAAGGAGGCGAAGGTCGTCAAGCTCGCCGAGCAGCCGTATAAAGTTGTGAAAGCGCGCCCTAAATGGGATAAGGTTTATATTTTATGATTTATGTATGAAAGTAGACAAATTTTGCCGTAATATTAACGGCTTTTTTTAAGTTAACATTTTATTTAAAATAATACCTTATAAACTAAATTTACAAGCAACGGTAGTGGATACCAAACAAGTATTAAATACTACACATGTTACAACTCTACTATTTATTACACAAAATATATTTTGTGATATTTTTGTTATACGTACATTATTTACAATGATTATTATTAATTATTGAATAAAAAACTAAATTTGCAGCTATCGAACAAATTAATAACAGATAAACCCCTTGAAATATTTGGTCCTTGGCAAGTGCAAGATTATGAGCCTCCTGTTGCTGAGAATGGAGTAGTTCCGAGGAATCCTTATGGGAATGTTGAATTGTTTAAAGATTGCATGTTGCCCAAAGGCACTGTACATGTTAAATGTAAGTTAATAAATTTCTTTGTGTAAAGTATTAATTTCTATATAATATTGTAAAGCTGAAGATTTTGTTTGGTTGAACACGGTATTCTCAGGTGTTACTGGTTCAAATTAAAATATTCTTTATGTTTCGGATATTCTGTAACCCACATTAAATTATACAGTTATCGATGTAACCAAATGTACCTACTGTCAGAACTACCTTCCCGTTTAAAGTTTAGATTAAAGCTAGTTGTTACGTAATATATATTTATAACAAAACTGCTGTCAGCTGTTGCTGCTACTGCTGCTGCTGTGACAGACTCACAGTTGGGTTTGTGTTAATTCTATCAATGCTAAGGATCTGTAATGCTTTAATCTACGCCAAGTCGTCTGATTTACTTGAAAATAGGTGCATGTGTCTGAATAATATGATAATACATTAATTATTTACTTTGGTCTTTTTATATTTCTTTTCGTTCTTTCTTTTTATATTTCAGTACCTGGCTTAAATAGAATAGCCAGAAAGTTGAACATAGACTGCGCGCCTGCGATGACAGGATTCGAGTTTAATGGCGGCTGGTCCCATCCTGTGTACGATGGTTTCGTAGTTTGTCAGGAGTTCGAACAAGTTATCACTGAAGCCTGGCTTGAGGTTAGTCATAGTATTTTTATTTTTTAATTAAATTACCATGTTTACTTAAAAATTAAATAGGTATTTGTACTGTAGTGTATATATAGTGTGTTTATTCTTATTTAGTCTTCACAATTAATAAAAATTAGTCATAACATAGATAACAAAAAAAAACTTCGAACCTCTTGAACAAGCCATTTTCGAAAAGTCACATTCATATGCTGTGGCAAATTATACAGAAGTCCGAAGAGTACAATTTGCCACTTTGCTTGGCATTCGTGGACTGTGAGAAAGCCTTTGAATCAATCGAGAAGGTTTATACGGAAACACCACTGTGTCGGTCGATGTCGATGTCGAGCTCTAATCCTATAAAAACAAAAAATGAGAGAGGTTGCCAAATTGTCCGAATTTGGCTTTGGTATTTTAACTCGTTACTCGTAAAATGTTAATATTTGTTTATACCAAATATTTGTTTTTTACTTTTCATCATTTTCATTGTTATAGAAAAAATCTACTATTCGATTTTAAATTTAATAAGAAATAAAAAATATTTCTTGTGAATTCATTCAAAAACATACATTGAATAGATACGTAATGCCTTGTGTTAAACAAAACGACAAATTTATTAGTAAATCGTATTTCTTAAGACAGTATTTGATAACAAGGGTTTTTTCTCCAGGACCAGGAAGAGCAGGAACGTAAAGAGATGGAAAAAACTGAGGCACGTGTTTATGGCAACTGGAGAAAACTTATTAGAGGTCTTCTTATTAAAGAAAGGCTCAAAGCAAAATATGGATTTGAGAACCCCAGCACATCAAATGATAAAAAAGCAAAAGGACCTAGGCTTATTGTTAAGAAAAAATAATTGTACTGTTGGCAAAGTACAATAATTCAATTACGAATAATTAAAGTAAGATAAAAAAAAATCGGGTAATTAAATTTAAGTTAAACTGGCTTCTGCTGAAAGTATTGTGATATATTGTTGCCATTTTGGAAAATCATCTATAACTATATCATTTTTTTCTACAGTATGTCCTATAAAAATCATTTTGAAAACTGAGATCTAATCCGCCTATATTCACATATAATTTAGCAATAATCTGTAATAGAATTAAAATATGATGATAATCTTTGATTTTATATAAGGTATATTTTAATTAATAATCTAGGTGTTTATTTTAGTAGACTAATAATTAAATGTCATATTTAAATCGCAAAATTATTGAATCCGCGTATAAAATGTTGCCATTTCATTTAATTTTTTTTTAATGTCATATATTTTTAAGGTTCTGATGATGACCGCTTTAGAAAGTATTAATTAAGTATGTAGTATATCACTATAATTGATAGCCTTATTCTACATAAAATTATGCTATTGATGTGATTAGAAAATAAATATTTAAAATAGGAATATAGAAATAGGTAAAACCACCACACAATGTCCTCTAAAAATTCTCAAAATGCTCTAACCACTAAATCTCACTACTCAATATGATTTGAATTTGGTATTGAATTCATATTTTATCGTCTAAATGTCATAAATAATATTTTATATTTAATTATCATTGCCTATGAAGATATTTCATGTTTTTATTTAGTGTTTAATTATAGTGAAAAACACGAAGCCGTGAAATTTTCGAAGATTGACATACAATCTTGGAAAATTTCACGCCTCAATTATAACTCTCTGATAAAATCAATATTACAAATGTGTGTGTTTTTTTTATTATTTTAATAAGATGAATGTCCAATGTCACAATGTCCTTTAATAACTCTTAGTCTACATTTAAGTTAATAAATTAAGATTACGTAAATAAATGTTGCGTAAAATTAAGATTTTAAAATGGTATGCTTAAACAGCGGTTTCCATTTACATCCAAATGCTGTTATTTAGATAAGATGACAGATTATGGTTTACACCATTGTTTTTGCATGCCTCCTTCTAGCACTTCTAAGTTCTAGAAGTGTTTTGCATTTGATGCCATTTTTAGCTTAGTATTCTTGAAAATATTGAAAGCCTTACACATAATCTGGTAATGTTTTTATTTTGTATGTACCTGGCTAATTTGTTTACTTTTGACATAATTATGGTAGTTATCAGTCTGGAAATTGTTATGGTTATTTAGTTTTACATTAACATTTTGAACAGTTACTCAATAAAATGTAATTTTTTACTTATGTATTTTATTAAATTTTAATTTCTTGATAAATTATAGATTCTAATTGTCCTACAGAACAATTACAGTGTCTTTAAAACTATAGAATTTAATTACTTAGTATATAATTATTTAACAAGGAAAATTAATATTTATATATAAATGAAAGAACATTTTAATTTAATTTTATTTAATAAAAGTATTATAATAACAAAATATTACATATGCAATAAGCTGTCTTAAACATATTGATCATTTTATATTTAACTTGTGTTATGTTGCCAAAGCTTCAAAGCATTTCTGTTATACATATGTGATATAGCTTATTGCAGTTAAGTTAATAAAGTGACAAAAGTATAAACAATATTTCTTTGGTGTAAAAATTATATAATAAGTATATGTATAGTCACTTCAGATCTTTAATTCAAGATCTGGTCGGTCGAAACGATTGCATTTTGCAATCTTTGCCGTGTTTACAGGATAGTTTACCCTCATATCTAAAATTGATATTTTGAGGATATAATCACAATGCCATTTTTCAAAGATGTTCATTTTTTTATTACTTTTTTTTTGTTTTTTTCTAAAGTATTTACCTTACATTCCTATTAAATTATTATAAATTCTATGCAACTTACATATGTTACAATATTTTATGACGAATTTATAAACTAAGGGCCCAGACACATTCATCACAGTTTGTACACATGAAAGGAATGTAACCTTAATTTATATTTTCTTATCATAAAATATCTCCTTTATCATATATTGAATTCTTTTATATTTATGAGTCTTATTTGTAAATATCAACCAAGATTAAAACCAGTTTAATGCGTGGTATGATGAACAGAATGTATCATTATGCAATAATGTATATTCCTTTCTCCTTTCTCGCTGCTTACACATTCTTCATAACTATACTTAAAGCATTTCTTTATAGTTTATTAGGCCATAGTCAATGTGCCTGCGCCCAACCCGAATCCAACGCCTTTAGGCCCGAAGTTTCTTCCGTAACAACCACGGCAGTAAATTTCCCCGTTCGGTCCATCGTTCAAATTAGTGGAATCCTATAATAAACAAAATTATTTAATGTTTAATATTAGATACAATATAAACATACATTAACTTTCAAATATTATAGCCTAATATTGTGGGGAGCATTTTCATTTGATTGATAGTTGAAACCATATTTTCTTTTAATGATCTGTGTGAAACGTGTCCGCTGAAAGGGAGTAAATTAAGGTGGCGCCACAGCAGAAAGTGGAAGAATTTTAAAAACAACGCCGTAAATTATTTAATTTCGATACTAAATAAAAAAGGAAAGAACATTTGTGCATTGTTACAAATACTTAAGTACTCTAAAATCACCTAAAATATTAAATTTCTCAACCCAGCACACTTCACTCTATTTAGAACTTAACAAATCATATAATTTTCACTTGCTACACTAGCGACAGTAATTTGCTATTGACAGATTGACAGTTTTACAACGTCTTCCATATACAAGAGCCCTCCATACATTCTTACCCTCCATATTTTATAGACCTATCGAATTAGCCCACAGTGATTACACTTGTCAAAGTAGGTGCCGTGACCCTTAATTTGTCAAAAACCTGGATTTCCAAAATATAGTGTTAAAATTGTAAATTTTAATTGTTTGTAATGGCTAGTAAAATCGTACACACGCTGTTTCTCTTCATTATTTACCTTGCTAATGAAGCTTCAGCAGAATTTTCAACAGAAGATTGTGCCTCATTGGGCTTCATAAAATCTAATCTCTTATGTTCTTCATGTGATCAACTAAATGACTTTAGCTTAGATCAATTAGTGGAACACTGCAAGGAATGCTGTCATAATGATGAATCAACACCAAAAGAAAAGAAATATGCGAGAGCAATACTAGAAGTGTGTACATGTAAATTTCCAGCATATCCGCAAATTCAAGCTTTCGTAAAAAGTGATAGACCAGCCAAGTTTCCTAATCTACAAATCAAGTATTTACGTGGGCTAGACCCTATTATTAAACTCCTTGATAAAGATGGTATTGTAAGAGATACAGTAGCAATCGAAAAATGGAATACAGATTCTGTAGAAGAATTCTTAAACACTCATCTTGTTAAAGAAGAAGATGATGAACGGGGATTTTTGAAAACAAATCTGATTTAGTTTTATTTATAAATAAATTATTTTTTAAATAACCATGTTTTAATTAACCTCAGATCTATACTCATAGCTTATACTCACAAGAGATCTGTGGCAATCTGCACATGAGAAGCATCGCCTGTGCCATGTGCCATTCTTTGAATTCATTTGTTCTGCAGCATAAACTGGGAATCCACACCGAGGACATCCCTGTCCTTTTGCAGCCTTTTGTCCGGTAAAAGGCATCTGTTCTGTGCTGTAAGTTTTTTAGTATATTATTAAAATGTAAAATATTTTATGTGTCGTAACCAGGCACAATTTATTCTTAGTTGTTTTACTTACTATGTGATAGTTGGCTCAGAATCTGTAGAAACCAGTGTTGGTGCATGGCCATAACCAAAGCCTCTGGGTCCAAATAGCTTTGCATAGCAGGAACGACAGTGAATCTCCTTGTCAGGGCCATCACATGCTAACATTGAATCCAGGGGACGATGACATTCAAAGCAGTTAAAGCACTTCTTGTGCCACATCTAAAAATACAAATAATAAATATTATTTGCTCTTTACAATTAGATGTGAATTAGATTTCAATAAAGGAAATAAATTCTTACAGTTCCCTTAGCCAACTGTTGCTCGGCAGCAAAGACCATACCACCACATCGTGGGCAACCTTGTCCTTTGGGAGCCTTAATAGAGGTGGTATCCGGATTGTAGAAAGGACGGTTAGCTGAGATTTCGTCTTCACTATAAGTTAAAATATTATAATAAATAATTAAATATAAATATTAAAATATAAACTACAAAAATTTTGTAAAATATTAATCTTTTACATAATTATACTTATATATACTATCAAATTTTGTAACTTACGTTAAACCATCTGTTTGGAGGAATCCAGAGCCGCAAGCGAAACCGTATCCGTGAGGTCCCCATTTCTTTCCGTAGCAAGTTTTGCAGTAAACGTCAGAGTCGGGTCCATCGCATGCACTAATAGAGTCCAAGGTTTTAGTGCAGTCACGACATTTAAAGCATTTACGATGCCATTCCCTGCCTTTAGCTAAAACTTGCTCCGCCGCGTATACTGCACCACCACAACGAGGACAACCTTTACCAGGAGGTGCCTGTATAGCAGCAGTGTCAATCACCGTTGTTCTAGGCGCTTGGTCACTGTACATAAAATACAATTATTTATTTGGTGTAAATATTGCCAAAATTTTGGATATACGCATGATGAAAAGAGCAAGTGTGATTAATTATGAATGTATCTATGTAAAAAAAAACCTACTATAATTACAATATTTTAAAATTTTAATTAAGGATAAACTGAATATAAGTAGGTATATACATACGCTAAATCATAATACAGACCATTATGATTTAGCGTATATTGTACCTAAGAGTGTAATTAGACAATAAAATGCACTTTTTGCGCGATAAAAGCGCGTGTGTGGTTTATAAATAAACGCTATAATTGAGCAGAATATGCATCAGATTAAATGTGTTGTAAGGCGCGTGGCTGGCCATACCTATATATATGTATCAAATTAGTTTGTTCGAGAACGGTCAGCGCGTTCTATTTTCACGTTGGCTACTTGCCATCTCTTGTTTGTATTATAAGCTGTTTTTATGAAAGTGTACCGATGGAAATAACCTAATCCTGTCCGTAACCTGAGATGATCATATTTGACATGCAGTAACCACAATATTTATAGAGATTACGTTGTATATATTTTAGTATAAATATAATGAGTAATAGTCGGCCTTACGACAGAAAATTTCATTCAAGCTCATTATATAATTAGTATCATAAAGATCCAACTTAATATATAAGTTATTTTTATAACTTTCTAGTAAATTTTCAAGTATACGAAAATTATAATAATCTTACCCATTTGCATAAGGATCACTTTGCAGAACTCCGGCTCCTTTGCCGTAGCCGTAACCTTTGGGTCCAAACTTCTTGCCGTAACAAACTAAAACCGGAAAAGAACTTTTATTTATTTGTGGTACATACCTATGAACATAAAGATATCCATGCTGTTTAACATTGTTAAATACTTATAAGGACAATAAACAACAATTTAAAATAGGGATGATCAGAAGCAAATGTGTAATAGATTCATTTATAGTTTAAAAAATAAACAGTTATGGGATGTTAGCTATGATGCAAATTGGACAGAGGAACAAACCTTTGCAGTATATATCTTTGTCAGATCCTTCGCAACAGTTGGTGGAGTCCAGCCGCTTTTGGCAGTCGCCGCATTTGAAGCACTCCCTGTGCCATGCCTGGACATACAGTGAATAATGAGGGTATCTGGGGCTGATCATGCGAGGGTACTACAGGTGGGTACACGCGGTTACCACAATGATACTTGTATTTAACACCCAAATTGTTCTAATAAATTGAGCTTTCGGGTATTAAACATAACAGACTGAAATACCTCGACAATATATTTCTTTATCTGGTCCATCACAATGCGTCGTTGAGTCTAGACACTTGTTGCATGTAAAACAACTGAAGCATCGCTTGTGATATCCCTACGGTACAATTGACGTTGTTATATTATGTTAAAAAGCTATGTGTACTCTTGTGTTCAGAAAGAGTAGCACCATGAAATAAATATTATGTTTATGTTTCTTTACGTATATAATGTTTTTTAAAGTTTAGCTTCATAGTAGAGACATGTTAAATATTTGTTAATTTTTAAGGGCTTTAGAAAGGTGCCTAAAGATATTTGTTTAAGAATCTTACCCGTCCGCGAGCCAACATCTGCTCAGCAGCGTACACATAGCCGCCACAACGTGGGCATCCTTCCCCTGGTGGTGCTTTTGCTATGACGCGTGGCTCCATGCATGCTCCATTTGTTCTTACGCCTCTGTATGTATACAAAATGAATTGTAATTACTTGCCCACCAGTGAGAGAGAGCTGGTTGAGCAATAAAACAATTGTTAAAAGCCTATTGAGCGCTGAAGCATTTCAGACACCTGTATAAAACATCACACGGATGACAGCAAAGCAGATGATGCCGGCGGCGCACCTCCGCCGTAATGGGAGAAGGTAAGGGCTCCCGACCGCCCGCACCTTGCCGGCTCATTATTAAGCCTAGTTATACTTATTACAAAAGTCTTATCAGAGGGCGCTTTCCTTATCCCATCACATACATTGGCTGGTATTAAGTATATGATAAGCGTTAACTTTTGTTTGGTTAGTTTGGATAAGTGGCGAAGAAAGTTACGAATAAGAAGAATGACATAAACTTTTGCATGCGTTTAGGGTGCGACTCGAGCGTTACGAAGCCGTGCTTAGACTAGGCTTTAAATTGGGTTCTCACCGTAATTCTGTTGTTTTCGGATCACCCTGATCAGGAAGAAAGGAATCTAGGGGGAAACGTGAAGAGCCAATGCAAGTCACTGCCGACAAGCTTTGAACTTACATTGAACTTCAATCACATTCCCATTTAACAACTCGGAATTGGTAGTCGACTTCTTTTATTACATTTTTTTATAAATTATAAATAAATAGACCGATAAACAAAATAATTTAAGCGATAGCGAATAAATAATCCTAACTAACATAATTTAATATAAGTACAGAGGCGATCGCGAGGCACCGCTGGATGGCCGAGATGCGTGTCGGCGTCCCGCTAGCTCTGCAGGGCGGCTGCTCGCGCTCAATTCCTGTTGCGACATAAACGGAGACAAGTCATGCATATGTCGGGCAGCGCATAATTTACAGCCGAGCGCGCACTTTCTGCTTATATGAGATTATGTACACGCGGTTAATGTTGTTACGTACGGGCCGGTAGGCCGGTCGTCATGGCGACCTTAGATAAGGAAAGACCCTCAGTGGCGCGGGCGGCGGGAGATCAAATATACATAGTACTTACGCGTTCTCTCCTTTTAAGTGATCACCGGTGTCCATTGAAAGACAACCAGCACCACCGCCAAAGCCGTAGCCTTTAGGTCCGAACTTGCGCGCATGGCAAACTTTGCAGTAAAGTTCGCCTTCGTGTTCTGAGCAGTTAGTAGAGTCCAGCAATTTCTGGCACAGACCTATGTAAAAAAGTAAAATATTAAGATAATATTTTTAAAGGGAAAAATTAGTACCCATTCTAATTTCAACTACAACTAATTATTTTATGAACTAATATTTTAAAAGAAATCTTTCTACATACTATTAAGCCTGATAAAATAACTGTTATACTTTATAATTATTTATAAAGAATAAACAAAGACTAATATTTTTGAACCTGTACAGCAATACCAAAAAGGGTATAATTTTTCGGTAACTTATATATTTTTTTACTTCTTTGCAAACTCTTAATCAAACTTACCGCACTTGAAGCACATCTTGTGCCATTTGAGTCCACCGGCGACACGTTCTTCTGCCGCATATACGGACTTGCCGCATTTCGGACACTTAGGGTTGTCTGCGGGTTTGAAAGGCATTGTGCTCGCTTAACTTATCCTGAAAAGAAAATATAAACATTTTTAAACTAGATTTTTTCTCCAATTACAATTGAAAAATCTATTTATAAACCGTGCTACATTGAAATTATATCTTTAAGCCTAACTTTAAGAAACCGAATGTAAGCAAAATATATCAATAACAATAAGGTATACATCAATAACGTCCTAAGTTCCTTTTACAGTATCACAAATGGTGATGCCAGAATAAATCAATATTAAATCATTTAGTACAGTAATTATTGCACGCATTGGCTTAAATCCAAGTCGCCTACATCACTGACATGAATATCATGCACCGTATTGCTCAACTAGCACATGTATCGAATCGACGTAAACTTTTAAAACTTTCGCCTGATTCTATGAAAGTTTATGAAGGGATGCAGAATGTTAGGCGGGCGGTGCGTGGGCTGAGCTCGCTCCTAATTTGGGGCGTCCAGGTAAAGTTACGCTGGAGCGGCAATGCAACTATATAAATAGAACGCATAAAGAAATAATCGTAATATCACTCGCGTTTAGGTTAAGTTTTGTTAGGATTATGTCACTTCCACGAATCACGGACCTGTTCGTCGAGTCGCTACGAGAGTCGGGCTCCCGGACGCGTATACAGTTCAGGGCGTTTGTGCCGAGACTGAGGTGCGCGGAGGTCGAATGATGCGCGAGGGCAGCGGACCACCGTAGTCTATGTGCGAGTTGCACACGGCCCCAGTGGAGGGGCGTCCGCGCCGCCCTCGTACCCTCCGCCCTCAACTACTCATTGCGACTACCCCAACAATTTCAAAATCTTAACATTATCTAAATTTTCTTTGATTTCGGCACTTTATTTTTGTAACTATTTATGAATATAATAGAATATTATAATATAAATTCAAACATTTTAAGCTCTAAATTATTCAATTCCGAGGTTTAGTTTATAAATACGTAGTATTGTCCTAATCTACTATCTCTACAAAAGGATACATTTATCGTGCATTATGCTTTGTACCTGTATTATTACTATATATATTATTTTTAAATTTATACGCTTATTTAGATTCGTTTAGAAATTATAATTTGCCTTGCAAAACAATAATGTTTTTTGTATATTATCTATACAGTATATAGTATATATTATCTACTAGTTAATATGAATGATCTTTTAAATTTTTACAATGCGATACAGTAATAATTTTGTTTACCTTACTACCAACCGCTAAAAAAAAAGAGATAGTTCTAGGTTAAAGGAACGTAGTGCTAAGACACTACGTTTCCCACTTTCCGCCTTTAGAGACATTGTTTAGTGGCGGAACTCAATACCGCGTTTTGCCCTGTTGCCAAAAGGGAGAAAATAAAATATTTAATTATCTCAGAGTGGGAATCAAACCCACAAGCCGTCGTTTTTTACAGGCAGACGCTGTGCCTGCGCGCCACGATGCTTCTTACATACAAATAAAACATTTTGAATCTTTTTTTAAACAAACTCTATATATATATATATATATTTATATATATATATATATATATATATATATATATATATATATATATATATATATATATATATATATATATATATATATATATATATATATATATATATATATATATATATATATATTTATCTTCTTCCACTTTGCATTATCCCGGCCTATTGCCAGGGTCTGCTTTCCTACTTAGTCTACTCCACTTTGCACGGTCTTGAGCATCCTCAGTGGTTAGTCCATTGGCTCTCATGTCGTGCGTCACGACGTCCAGCCATCGCTTCCTTGGGCGTCCGGGGGGTCTTACTCCAGGGACAGACATATCAAGGCATTTTCATCCGACGTAGTTCTTAGGCCGGCGCAAAACGTGGCCATACCATCTCAGACGACGCTCTTGGAGCTTATCCGCTACGTCACGGACCCCAAGACTACCTCGAATGAATGTGTTGCGTATGCGGTCAGCCCGAGTAACGCCACACATCCACCTCAGCATCTTCATCTCCATTACGTGAAGCTCCTGAGTGTGCCGAGATAATGCTGGCCAACATTCGCTGCCGTATAGAAGAACTGGTCGGATCATGCTCTTGTATATCAGCCCCTTGAGTTTGGGCGGTATTCTGCGATCACAGACCACACCAGTGACCTCCCGCCATTTGGCCCAAGCAGCGCTAACCCGGGCGTGGACATCGTAGTCGATGCCTCCGGACTCGTGCATAATGGATCCAAGGTACCTGAACTTCTCCGACTTAACGGCTGGCTCAGGCTCAGGCTCATGTACCTGTAAAACAACAGTGATATATATATATATATATATATATATATATATATATATATATATATATATATATATATATATATATATAATATATATATATATATATATATATATATATATATATATATATATATATCACTGTTGTTTTACAGGTACATGAAAAAATCATGCTTTTTAGGATTCCAGACCTCAAAAGGAAAAAACCTAACCCTTATAGGATCACTTTGTTGTCTGTCTGTCTGGCTGTCCGTCTGTCAAGTCTGCCATTTTTTCGAAATTACGTGGAGGATTGAGGAATCAAGCTAAAATTAATAATAAATATCCAAACCTCTTGAAGCACAGAAAAATCAAGCTTCTATACCAACGCAATCAAAATATTAAATATTATCATTTTGTATAAAAGTCGCCGCCTAATCAAAACCTACATGGTATTTTCCGTTGACTTAGAGTTATGAAATTTGGCAGTAACTTAGAACCTATAGTAAAATCAAAGAGAAAATCCGAAAATTGGAAATTATACTTTAGTTCATCTGAAACAAAATGAGTGCATACAACCTCAAATTTAAGTTATTTTAACTATTATTAGTAGTACTTCATTGACCTAGACCTAGAATTTGAATAAGTAAGTACTTATATGTTTAACACAGAAAGAAACCATTACAAACTTATGTGTACTCATTTCATACAAAATGAGCAGGCACAACCGCAAATTTAGGTTGTTTAATTTTTATAAGTGGTATTTTCCCCAGTGGAACAGCCACAATCATGAAATAGATACGGAACACTCGGTGCGCGAGTACTACTCGTACTTAACTGATATTTTTGCATACATACATATATACATAGCTTCACGCTTAATCCCCAGGGGGGTAGCCAGAGACAACAGAGCGCCAAACGTTAAGGTCCCTATTTATCTCTGTCGCCTCGTCTACTGTCATTTACCTCTTCCTACATGCCCTCCGGGAGGTACTGATGCTTTTTACGTGACCTTCCTCCAATAATTCGACACTGTGTTCTCGAAAGTCAACCGATGTCTCCCCCTCCTTCTTGCATCATATATCTTTTTTACCATTCTATCACCTCTCTTTCTCTTGTCGTGCCCAAGCCACCTGAGCACGTTCCTCCGGTCAGTTCAACTGATTCAACATATCCTCCGAAGAGCTTTCAAGTCTCTGCCTTCTGTAATATTCACGTTTCGCTGCTGTATAGTACCATCGGTACAGCACCAGCACAGCATCCCGTACGGCCAAACGTGCTGATACGATGACGTTTCGCCATCTCATTAATATAGCTAAAGCACCGTTATTCCATTACCGTCAGCAATATGCCTTTCCACGTCCATTTTCTATCTCTACTTCTAGATATGTGGTATACCACTTGTTCTAATATCTTTCCATTTATACTAATCTTGCATTCCGTTTCTTCACCTCTTACTTGAAATATTAATAAATACAATTTGCGTTTTGATTTTACTTGAAGTTATAAAGATTATATTTATTCGTATTAGGTTTATAGTACCGAAAATAATAAATAAAGATATTAATGTTATGTTAATTATTTAGATTTAAGAAATAAATATAATAACTATATAAAGGTAAATAGATTAGAATGACTAAAGTAACGTCACACAATCAATTTAGCGCAGTAGGCACTTACCTAGTAAGATTCGTTAGCAAAAAATTGGAGAATCTGTTTGTAATATTAAAATAACCAGTTTTTACTACATGCGAATGATATACGGCACAAACACCAAAATAACAGCTTATAAAATTTCTGTCCGTCTGTCTTCCTGCTAATCTCTGAAACGGCTGGACTAATTTTGATGGGACTTACACTGACAGATAGCTGAAGTAGTAAGGAGTAACAAGGAGTAAAAATTATCTAAGCATTTTATATGTTGAAAGTTATATACCTATTATATATCTAAGCATTTTATATGTTGAAAGTTATATACCTATTATAGTAAATTAATATTTGATTAACACTTGTACTGTCTATTATTATAAATTCTGCCTACAATAATTAAAATTAAAAATCGTAATTCTTAAATAAATGAAAAAAATATATTTAAATAGTTTTAGATGAATGTTTAAGGTGTGTATATATCATGATATATACACACCTTAAACATTCATCTAAAACTATTTAAATACATACCCATGTATATTAGATTATATATAAGTAATAAGAATATATATATATATATATATATATATATATATATATATATATATATATATATATATATATATATATATATATATATATATATATTTATATATATAAATAGTTAAACTATTTGCGATACGTACGTAATAATGTTTATAGTCATCAAATGAGCAATTCTATTTGAAATTAAGTGTCTATTTTTATTTAATACCTATACGTATACGTATATATGAGTCATAATCCAAATTCAGCATCATTAGACCAAAATACAATAATATGTCTGAATCATAAATTTGGCAAGATCGAACAATGGTCATTGGTCACTATTGCCATTTTTATTTTTGTATTGCAATTGTTGTTGTAAAGGTATGTTCTCACAAGTATGAAAATAAACTATGCTACTAATAATCTGAGTACTTATGACGTTAATACTTGTATGTTTTATATATTGAATTATTCTATATAATATATTATTATAAAATAATATATAATTAATATGTATTTGAATAATGCGTACCATACATATAGTAGACAGTTTTATATTAGTGAGTACATGGTAAAACATTGCAAATGAAATTGTAATTTAATAGTTGTTTCCATAATAGTAAACATAACAGGATCAGACAATCACCAATTACTACTTCCTATTAAGTAATTATTTTTTAATTTCCTTATTTTATAATATTATATAATAGCAATATAAATTAAAAGGTAGTATTGATAAACAATGAAATATTTACTATGTACACAATTAGTCCAGTAGTGGATCTCACTGCAATGGACGCTGCCAACTTCAGAACACCTGCCTATCTATTAATATTTTACACAAAAATAACATCATGCGTGCATTATGCAAAGCGAGGCGTGTGAAAAGATCTTAAATATATTTAAAACTAGCGACCCCCCTGGCTTTGCACGGGTGCAATAGTGATAGGTACTACATACTTGTATATCTAAATATGTTACTGATATAGTGTTTTACCAGTAAGAATTGTCTTCCAATAGCCCCATAGATTTGAATATTGTTTTATAAGTATTGTAAATAACACTTTGTACAGTTTTCAGGTGTGCAGAGGATTTTGGGCCTTTTACAACACGTAGTAACATCCTTAGATAAAAGCATTCGATGTTTTTGGTATGAATCGCGTAGGCTCTGCCAAGAGCATCCTTTTTATTATTCCGAGGAAACCTTCACCGCAGTATCTCGTTTCACCGTTGAAAGGTTTTAACACTCTGGTTCCATGTACGCAACTTGGAACTCTGACATCTGTCAGTGTTGTTGCGAAAAAACATTGTGACCATTCTAATATACTTCATATATACTTTTCGTCCATTTTCTAAATTAACAGCTAGGTGGATATTTATGAGAGCCCGCTCTTGCACTTCAAATGATAAATTCCTTTGGATTTCGGATGATAACCACCCATAAGGTGAGGGTGACGTGGTTCATGTGGAGGAACAATTTATTCTTATTTTTAATTTTCCTTCTATGTCTGTGTACTTTTTTGTAGAATTTTTTATGTTGTATAATACTGTAGTACATTCTTAAGATCTATATGATAGGGTTCAGCCAGCGTTTGCAATGCAAGCGCAAAAATATGTGTTTATTTAGGACATTACATTATAAATCTTTAAAATGAGCAGTATTCCCTTACTATATTGTGCGTGTGTGATACATGTAAACCTTCCTCTTAAGTCATTCTATTTACTAGAAAAATACATTTTAAAATAAACACAGATAAAATAACTACTACAAGCTTGTCTTGTGTATCTTCTGCATTTGATACAAATATGCATATATACAATTTAAAGGCAATTTCTACGCAAATTTATGTTTGTCAATTTTTATAAAGTTATAGTTTTCACTGTTCTACTGTCATGAAATTGTCACGAAACCTTCGGTGTGGGAGTATTACTCCTACTATGAGTATGTAATAACGTCCAAATCCAGAACTTAGTATAAATGTGTCGACCATTATTGTTAAGTTAAAGAATTGCCTTTGGGATTGTATAATAAATACATAAAGTATAAGTATACGTATACATGTATACCATTAGGTACCGCTTATAATTTAAGAGTATTAATGTAGAACACACATGGTGTCTAGCACAAGGTTATCCACCGTATTCGCGACCGGTTTCCATATATGTATGTTATATCTCTGGAGTTCGGACTTAACCAAGACCAACACAAAAGCTTTTTATTATATTTTAATTTAAACCAAATAATAAATATTATGGTTAAATTAAAGAATTTGTTCCTTAATAAAAAGATGATTTATGAATAAAAATAATATTGGGTTAATTATTTATATTTTTATACCTCTACCTTCTTAAAATTTATTTGTAAGTATTTATGTTCATGCATAAGGAGATAATAGAATTGTTTCATTATTGATATTTTTTCATCTACTCTGTAAATACATAAATTTTGCCTACATACTTTATATTGACCACATGCGTAGACATTATCTATGAAATCTATATAACTATGAAGAAAAGTAAGACATGACATCAGACATGAACATAAGAAATAGAAAATTTATAAAAAATGGATAATTTGAAATATTTTGGATCTTAAATCAAGTATTAAAAAATTACGTCACAGGCTTGAGTACTTGTGTTCATATGGCATGGCACAAGTAAATTAAGGCTATGATTAGTCTCAATCTACTTATGTATTATTTATTGTGTAGCACAAAGATTACAAATAATATAATACACGATATTATATATCACATATTCAATTTTACTATATGTGCAAAAAGTGATTCGTTAATATGAATCTGGCCACTTGCTTGTGACGTATTACGTAACTGTCGCTTATTTTAAAGTGATCAATCATATAAAGATATATTCAGTCAATTCTAGCTAATATAGATAGTAATATTTTGACAAAATATTGAGATGATCATCGCTCACAATATAGACACATTTATTATTATATTTGGTATTCTTGCATTGTCATTTGCAATGAAACTAAGAATAAATTAAATAACTTACGAGAATACGGACCTTAGAGAAATTAGAAATTGCATTTGCTCATATGGCTATAACTAATATATGCCGGTAATATAAAATAATATAATAGTAATGATGGTAATGTACCTCGTAGACTTTTGTATTTACAATGGTTTTGGATTGTAAGATAACGATACTTTTTATTATTTTAAAGACAAGCGTCGATGGAACTCTTATTAAAATGATATAAGAGGACATATACGAATTTAAACTAGCATCTGCCACATTTAGGAAATTTCAGGGGAGATGGAGGATCAGCTACATCTATCTGACGAACACCTTGATGATATATATTCCTCATTCTCCATTAGTTTGCGTTCTGTTACGTCGAAAATAGAATGTTACGCATGTCATAGAGGAAACTGTATATTATATTTCTAAAGTGAAGCAAATTTCTATAATTTTCATGACCACATTCTATCACGAAGTATTATTCACATATCTGTAAAATAAAATATATAAGAGAAAAATTTTGTGCTGGCAAGATTTCAGTTTTCCATATTATTCGCGTCCCTTTGTGACTTGTAGTAGGTGTCTGCCACCGGCTACTGCTCGGTGAACAGTCAAAGTATAATTATAATATTGAGAATATCATAAAATTTGGCAAATTGCTATATTTCTTTATAGTTTTACTATTTTCCTATAATTGTAAGCAATTTCTAATTACAAAATTAAAATCAAAACTTTCAATGTACTTTATGTATGCTCTATATTAGATTTTTTTTTTTAAATTTTCGTTTATATAATTTTATTTCTAAAAATAAATATTATAATCGATTACGATATCGAAGGAATGTAAAAGCTTGAGAAACATTCAGGTGTTTACGGTTCAATCGCAGGTGTGGTAAATCTTTAGGCGCGTGGGTTGTTGCTAAAATAAAATGGAAACCCTCGCGATGCTCGCTTACTCAGCTCTACAAAACTCTGTGTGTTACTCATCTTCACAGTGGGTAGCCGCCTACGCCGTATCAAAATTTCATACACTACTTTTAGAGAGCTGTAATGTTAAAGACGTTTCAGCGGAGTTTGCATTTTTATTTTTAATCACATATTTGTTATAGAATATAAATTAGTAGAATTAAAGTAATTAGTAGAATTAAAATTAGTGACATGATATATTCATATACTTATAATTATTTAATGTTCTTCATGTAAATGTAAAATTTAATGTGGTAGTAACTAAAATTATTTGTCCGAACTCCACACAGAGAAATTAATTATCTTCATTTATTAGTTCAGGCATGACGAACTGTGCCGTTGAGAGCCGCCACTCAACATGCAGTGTCTCGAATTTGGGCGGATAACCGAAAACGTTGTGTCTAGGCACTGGGTGTTGCCTGCTCTACGAGATAAAGCGTGAACAGTTAAAATAAATGTATGTGACACTGTTGTGCCACACTTTGGCTCGAGTGTACTTATATGATGGATAGATTGACGGATAGAATTCAAATTTCATTTATAATATAATATGTCTTGTAATAGAATCATTGGTAATATGGTTTTTTTGAGGATTGAGTTTCGCAATAAGCAAAATGTCTAAATAGGCCACAGACGATGGACGTAATAATTTCAGTTTTCTTAGCTTAAAACGCAAAATAATATTCGTATTAATCACATAGAGAGAATTTCTACATAGAGAAAAATGCGTAATAAGTAATAATATATTTTTTGTTTTAATAAATTTCCAGGTGGTTCACTTGTTAGTATAAAAAGAAACTACGAGGTGTTCTATTATTTTGTATATGTTTCAACAAGGAATCTTGCTCATTTTTTTTAACATAAAACGCAACTTTTGCAACGCTATATGAAACCATTTCTCATCAAATTTACAGACGTGTTCGAATCCGATGACATTAGGACAAGGCAATAGTTCCATTTATTTTTAAATAATATAAATATCAGTGAGAATATGATGTCAGGTATCAACTTACATTACATAATATATACTTTAGCAGAATCCGAGGCTACGTTAAGAAATATTATTATAATGTTTAGACTTATTAATCAAAAAGACTGAAGACAAACTCTTTCACTCTCATGTGAAATTGTTGCATGTATGTATATTATTTGACAAATTAAGACTATATTCCACATAGGTACTGCTGACACTTATCACGGGGGTAGTCCGTGATCATATGTAGAGTCATGGATAGTTGCAGTGTTCCAAAGGTTAGGTTAAAAAAAATTCTTATATAATACATTACACACAATATATCTCTTAAAAGTTCATTCTTAAGATTTAAAACTAAGTTAATATTCTATGTTCAATTGTATTATTAAACTTCGACCTAGTTTCGCTTGTATACTACAAAGAGAGAACACGTTATTTCCTGACAAAATGTGGCGGACACAGCAAAGCTATTTATGGCTGAGAAAGCGAGTGGCACAGAATTATAAGTGGCCAGTATTCGGTGAATTTTCTCCACTTGGAAATTATACAAGGAATTATAATAGTAAATATAAATTATATAATAGTAATAATTACACTAATTTAAAAAGCCTTATTATGGGTTAAATAAATATATAATAGTGTTCAATGGCACATCTATGGCATGACAAAAGGAATTGTGGGTTCGTTCGGTTCGCTCCTGATATTTTTTACCTGTATGACGCGAAGACGACAAATGTTCATCCAGTGTGTCATATTTAAAAAAAATATTGTTCAATGCCAAATGAATACAAAAGTCACGGAGATAGATCATCTGTGCCAAAACGTGACTACTTACACTATTATTCGATGAGTAATTATGAAATAATTTGCTTGCTTTACTATAAAAGGATAAATATATAAATATAATGTACGTTGACGTTGAAACAGTAAAGTACTGTCCGTCCGACCGTGCGGTAGTTGATAGTTGATTGCGCTAGTTGAAGGCTTGATCCTCGCTCGACAGTCTATTTCTACTATAAATATATATATATATATATATATATATATATATATATATATATATATATATATATATATATATATATATATATATATATTTTTATAGCTTCACGCTGTATCCCGCATATAGCAGGATAGGCAGAGGGATCCGTAGGCTCGGAACTCAACGCCGCAGTTTGCTTTGTTGAGAGAGCGAAGAAAATGGCATTATTTCATTCTTCCCGAGTAGGAATGGAACCCACAAACTGTCGCAATTACAGGCAGATCCTCAAAAATAAATAAAAATATTTACATATATTTTTTGTATATTTAATTAATTTCTCTCAAAGTGGCCGATAAAACATTTCAAATATTTTCAGTAAAAATGTGGAATTCAAGTGAGGTATCAAGGAGATATAAATATGTAAACTACCAAAAATAAATGAAATGATGAAAATGAATCAATCATATTTTGTAACGTGTTGCCAAAACATAATTAGATTTAATGGTACTTACTCTTAGCAGTCATCTACATGTGATATTAAAATACAAATTTGCAACATTTATCAAGAAAATAACGTAATAGTATCTCTCTAAAAAAATTAAATAGCACGCCTTACTTACAATAATCTTACCGTCGATAGGTACTAGTAACTAATGTGTACGTGATGGACATATTAAATCAACAATTCGTTAGATCCTGCAGAAATACGTTTTGCAGATTTTACACGATCATTATTCTTAGAACTAGCTAAAACAGAAACGCCTACTTAACGTTGTTAAAATTTTTTCTTAGATTTTTCTTTTTTTTAACTTATTTTTATCATCTAAAAATCACAACATTCGTATACTGTAAAGAATCAATGTAATCCATACCTATGACGTAACTGGTTATAGCTCGCAACATCGTTTGCGGGGAGTATAAAATTTAATATCTAATTCTTTCCCGTTCCCATAGAAATTTCGAAGTTTTTTTTCTTAGTGCTCCCTAACTTTTCCCCAGGAACCTACATGGTAAATAAGCTGAAGAATCGCTGCGTAATTTCGTTTGTGTGTCGTTTATTATTCACTCAGTAACGGAAGAGTTTTACGTAAACATATTAAACAGTAAAAATTAAATGTTCGTACACTACTGCACAGAGAGAACTTTTTATTGTATAGCTATTAGGCCTGAGAAATAAACCAAAGACATAGACCAAATAAAAAAATTAAATGCTGCCTTAACAAAAATGGTTCAGCATGGTAAGCATTTGTCATTGATTTATAAAAACTAAAGATTCAAAACGTCTGATGAAGAATCATAATAGTCCTAGTCTATGAGTAATAAAGAAATGGCTCCATAAGAAAAGTTGCTATCCGTGTCGAGTATTTTCAATTGGCATATCCTGAGATGAAATATGAAATTTGTGTAACTCTATGAAGCCAGCTAAACTTAAAATAATATGAGAATAGTTAAATAAAACGTCTTATCTAATATCTGGTGGAACACTCAGAGAGTACATGTTAACCCCAAGGACTTAAAAATATAATAATATACACATATTGATTTAAAATTATAGGTTCAATTTCAATAGAGGAAATCTTCCAAAAATAAATTTAACCAATCCACCAATACCTCTTATATTTTAGACACATTTTGTTTTACAGACAATTTGTAAGCAGGCATCAAATTAGAAATATAAGAAATAATAAAAAAAAGTATATAATAAATCGAAAACGTAAATACCAATAAATTATAATAATGAAATAGCTTAGATAAAATTTTTTAATTCTTCTTAATTTAGGTACTGAATCTTTATTAATTATTATTATTAAGTTGAAATTTTGGCTTCATGACACCCGCACACGGCGGTCGGTGGCAGCTTGAGAGTCATGGCTATATTTACCGCGATAGTAGTTCCTACTCCTGATATGCTGACATGAGCCAGTTTCGGACGCGAATAAAAATATACATCGTATGAGGCAAGAAATGTTTTTACGCAACGACATATCTATATAGAGGCAGTTGCTATGTAGAAATTCATATATTTTTGAGACTTTTTGAGACTATTATATATTAATCAAGGTTTTAGCATAAAATAATATAAGATTAAACTGAAAATAGCTAGTATAAGTGTTTTAAGTGTGTCCGGAAATAGTTAGGTACTCATATTTCAAAATTTATAGTTAAGCACACCTAAAAGTATTTTATCGTTTTTTTTTCATATATAAAAAAAACAATACGTTTTTTATACTTCGACTCAATAAGTACCTGTTATTCTTACTACTTTATAATATACGTATGTATATTCATATCAACTTACAAACATCTGCCTGTATTCAAGTTTATTGTTATTTAAATATAAAAATATTATAAAAGGACTACTCACCAGTGCTGCCACCTGTTTCACTAATGATAGAGCTTTAAACTAATATTTATAATTAGGGATGGAAAACCCTTTTGAGCTCCATCTAACGGAGCCTAAAAATATAAGAAATACTTGAATAATGCCATACGCCATCTAGCGGCCGGCGTACGGACGTAGTAACGCCGTTCGGACGGAGTAGCGGTGCTGAAGGCTCCACCACCGTAGTCCGACTGAGTTCCGCAGGCTTCTACTATACGTAATCTATTAATAAAATCCCACGCTATGAAATCGAGAACGGCAGGCTCATTCCTATTTTCAGGTTTCGTGCGACGTTACATTGAGAATAACGACCGCGTTACACGCGAATCGTTACGAGCAACGTCGTTATTTTCGCTCGTCGTTATTTTGAGCGTTTACGAATAGGTACGTTTACGGTTGCAAGAAACAGATGGCATGCATGTATTTTTATCTTGAGCTGAATATGCTAAAAATATGATGTATATTATGTATATAGACGCCATATATTTCTCAGTGTGTGTATATTTTAATTACCTAATAATGAAAAATGGTTAATAATATCAATTACTCAATTAATTTGTATTAGTAGTTTTACATTTGAGCAGATAACAAAACAGTTCAACAAACCAAGTAAACGCTAGTCGGATTCGTGCACCGAGATGTCCTAATCAATTTTAAGATTGTATATAAATTAAAGTACAACTTATAAAAGTCCACAAAGTAAAGTTTGCAGACACATTTTGATAATGAAAATATAAATTTCTAACAATTTTTAGGGTTCCCTACCACAAAAGGTATGAATGGAATTACTTTATGTGTCCTTGCCTTTATTTTGTCTTTCAGCTAAGACAATTTCTCAGAATTATACTGAGATATCAGCCCAAGTTTATATCAAATATCTAAATATTAAACCTTTCGAGTACATACAGATAATTTTTATTACGCTTGTAATAAATATTAAATCAACACAATCCAAACATACGGGGGTTTATGCTTGGTTTTCTGCCACTTTTTTATAAATTTCGCCACAAAAATCTGAAATTTACACTGTCTCACAGCAAAAAAACATTAAAAACTTTATCTGTAGTTCATTTTATACAAAATGAATGTATTCGCCTCGCAAGTTTATGTTTGTCAACTTATATTATATTAAAATTGTAGGTAAGTACTTCTACCTTTAACCTACAAATATAAAATTATAGGTACGGAGCATGAGTTCGAGTCGCATTTGACATTTAATTTCTGTTTCTTTTATAAATTAGTAAGACAATTTCCGGATATTTGCTTTGTTTTTACTAGGTTCTTCTTCTAATTTTTTAGTCGTACACTCCAGTCGGAGTATTCGTGGTCACCGAAGTCTTTTTCCTATTTAAAATCAAGATTGCAAGATTTCTCCAGTTGTCTATATCTTCATCAAAGCCTGTTGGAATAACTAAGTTCTTACTTCTTGCCTAATTTCATAATTCAACGTCAACGGGAAGAACCCTGTAAGTTTTTATATACAGATCGTAAACGGCCGTATTTTTTATTACTTTTACTTAGAAATTATATTTTTTTCGTGATCCAAGGAATTGTAGACCTGGATATTTGATGCTAATTTCACCTTGTTACTTCCTCGCGTTTCTGAAAGAAACGTTCTTGACAGACGGACAGACAGACAGATTGTCCGTCTATCTGGATTACTAAAGTGATCATTCATTGGGTTTCTTTTTCGAGAAATGCTACTTACAACTTTAGTACAAGCATTTACCATGGCTAATTTTATTTTTATGCTTTGGGAAGATGCAAAGTATTCAAGCCTTGGTACTGGATTTTCTTTGTTCACACTTCTAGATGGAATAAAGCGTGAATCTGTTTGCCTAGTAAATTTAGCTAATGTGTATTTCATAGTAAAAAATACTTTTTAGTACTTTTATTGTTTCATTTTGTTACATTACTGTCTTTTTTTATTACTTATGTTGTATCATGATTATATAGTACATACTTATATGCAATTCATATCTAATGTTTTATTTATTACCTGCTACATATAGGTAGGTATTTTATCACAAAAATATTTATAATTTTGGAATACCTATTCAAATTTTTTTATTTGTAAAGGTTTATGTTTTTGTAAATTTCCAAATAAATTCAAAAAAATTCCTTAACTAATTGTTATTAAACTACCCTAACATTTTAATAATGGGAAGGGGGTATTTCTGTAAATGTATGCATAAAATAGTAGAGCTAATGAGAAGTGGGTGTCAGGTAAATTAAAGAAATGGCCGATTTAATATAAGAAAATACGAATAACATTGTTTTCATAATTCATAAATAGTTTTTTTTTTATTCCAGCAGTTTATATAATACGTGTTATGTTAATAAAATATCTGTTTTCATCTTTTTCATTAACTTGTATAACTTCTACCCTATGTTTCTTCTTTTAGCCATCAAACACTGGAATGGCCAAGACTTATTCATCAAAGCAGGAAAAACTAAGCTTAGGCACCTAAAGTCCCCTTACAAAAAAATCCCTATTCTACCATTTATATTAGCTCACAACCATGATGACGAAATAACTGAGCATGTGAACCACTCAAATTGGTGAACCAGCACACATACTTAGTTACTTCCTTCTCCCCTACTGTGTATTTTTACTACATTATTAAATTATTAATATGTATGATTTTTATACATATTAATAATTTTTTGACCCTATATTTATATTATTTTATTTTCTTAAAAAATGTTTATGCAATAAATTAGTTTTATTATACATTATACATTTTTTTAGAGGTTCTTGCAGTACGCTCGTTGGAAGATGATATATTCAAGTTAATCGATCTTGAATAGAAGTTTCTGAGTCACTGGTGGTGGTGGTGGTGGATTTTCTGTATTTTTTCTGTCGTAGTAATATTTAATATTCTATGCCTAAAATAAATGAAAAAGGATTCCCTTTATAGGATCACTTTGTTGTCCATATGTAAAATTTTCAAAAACATATATAATAGTTCTTTCATGGGATACAAACATCCCAAAAATCGTGATTCAGATAGATCCAGAGAGAGAAATTGTTTATTAACTTTAAAGTTAATAAACAATTTCTCTGTCTGGATCTATATCAATACATTTCTAGATTGTATTTTGAAGGTCGCGCTAGTAGATTAAATTCGAATTTTGGTAGGTATAGAGAGAAGCGTGGATAGACGTGCTTTCAAACACATTTTATCATAATTATCATATCATCTTAAGCCTACACTTGGGTCACAAATCATAGGCACTACTCTGAGGTCCTCTTCCTGCAAAGCGATGGGCACCAGCATAGGAAATGCATGGAATGCCAAGTTGATCCAGTCAGAAGTCATTTTTAATTGGAGCAGGTTAACAGGAAGTCGTCGGACAAAACGGTTAGATACAAAAAATATTTTTTTCAATTCTATTATAACTTAAAACTTATGTAAATATTATTATTTTCTAATTTCAATATTTTTTTATATTTCAATAAAGAAAATTCTTGCAGGCTTATTCGATTTCTTTTGCATTTTGTGTAATAAAAAAATATTAATTATGTTAAATAATTAATACTCAATTCAAGCATGAAGTGAACTTGTTTGCTCCCCATGCTTAGCAGGCGTAATTGGGAGGTACATATCTGACATGATGACATCATGACATGTCTGTGTTCAAATTCTACATGGAACAATTACTAAGAGATTCTCTAAAAGGCGGCTCTACCCTAATTGCCATTATCCTAAAAATAATTGTACATTAAATAGCATTAAACGTGTGAGGTAAATAATAATAATAAATGTCAATAGAATATTTCAATATATTTTATTAGCAATATTTTTGACAATACATAAATGAAGATTTTCCATAAAAAGCATAGTAACATTATTAAAGTTTTACCTACTGCACGGCAGTCAGAGAGACTCAAGTTATCATTCAAAAATTCTCAACAAATCGAATAGATTATTATTTAAAGATTGCATGGTGCTATTAATAATTTATTTAATTTCTTTTTAAATTTAATATTACGCCGTATTAGTGAGAAATAAATGTTATAGCTATAGTAACAATATATAGAATAAATTTATCATTTATTTCATAAGCCTTGATGCTCATATATGCTACATATAATTGATCTATACCTAAACTAGTGTTAAGACGTCTGTCTGTTCTCTACTTATCTAATTAATATTTTTCGTATTTATTTTTTCATATTGTTTATGGCTATCAAAGCATTTTAATTATATCTTTTAAGTAAATTGGAGTGAGAGTAGGATTGTTAAAGGAAAAAAAATTACGAATAAGAATTTTTTATTATAAAAATGATATAATAAATGGAAATAAATATTATCCTACATACAAAACCAATCAGAAGCTACAAAGGTAGTATAAGATATTACCAGGTACAGGTAAGTTTTAAAGTTTCTTGTAAAACAAGAGAACGCAATCTTACACATCACACATGACTAGATAATATACACGAAGAGCTTACAGTCTTACTATAGCATCCACAGTTTTGTATAACTTTACTTAAAATTAATATCACTTTATAGGGCGTTGCGGCAAAGCGTTTACTTGCCAAGAAGGATTTTGCGGCCAGCGCCCAAGTTTTGACCAGACTGAGAAGCTCCCTTGTTGGAGCCAGCTTGAAGACCAATTACGGTCTGTCCAGCCTTTAACACTTCTTCAGAGAAATCACGCTTGCATTCCTCGGAAGGTTTTGGGCCAAGGTAAGGACCGTTCCACTCAGGGTGCCTGTAGGTCTGTTAAAAATATATCATCATTAAAAATATATAGAAGATACCTCTACATCTGACCTTGAACAACTATTTGAGAAAAGTGATAATGTTGTGCAAAGATCGTAAATTTTAGTTTATATTGGCAATGTTTCAACTTCTCGATTTGTAAACGTGTCTGGAAACCAAACATTTTGTTCCGCGCCATCCGCTATAGCCATATATATTTATCATCAACTTAGACGTGTACAGCTTCCATGTCGTTAATTTCAATGTAAACTTTACGCGTTCATAATATAGTCTAAAATAAACCTTATTGCCTCATTTGTTTATAAATGTTACAGGCAATTTTAGAAATTGTATACATTATTTTCAATGTATACATTATAAAAATAAGTAGTTAAAACTAAAAAATAAAGCAAAAATATTTAAACAATTACCTCACGTCCAAGGGCGAAGAGTGTGCTGACGACCTGCGCAATATCTTTCTTCTCCCAAAGGTCAACAGTTTGGAAAACGTCGATATCAGGGACACCGTATGCTTTAATTGCGGATTGGAAGCTGGAGCAATGAAATTAACTGTTACGAAAGTCTGTTACGAATTTCAGAAAGTCAGTATAAGGGCAACAAATGAGAAAATAATACATAACTGTACATGTTGCCATTAAATATATGTTAACACAATAGTTTGTACTTATTTAGTTTAAACACAATTTTTATTTGTTTATTTATTTTCTTTTATGAAATATTTCTCCGAATATTTTTATAAATCTCTCTTAAGCCGTTTTTGTGACACAAATTTTATTTAGAATTGATCTTACTTGGTAATGTTTTCCATCATCTTGAACTGTCCACCAGATGTGTTAATCTTGGACACAGAGCCAGGCTTGATTTTGTTGATGAGCTGGCATAAGACAGTTCCGTCTTTAAGCACATCTTCAAAAATATCACTAGGGGGGAATTTAGCGCCGAGGACGCCTTCTATCCACTCTTGGCATTCTTTTTCTTGCTCAGGGTTGCGCTTGGAGGCAAGCTGTTGGCGAAGAAGATGTGATTAGATTTTTTCTTTTTCAAAGAAAGAGAAGCAATTTTAATATAGTAGATACTACTACTATAATACTAGGTATATGAAAATTTTAAAAAAGTACTCTTTCGAATATTCTTTTATTTTAGCTGTTAGTAGTTTAGAGAATAAATTTAACAGATATTTTAATTAGTGTACTGACCTTAGCGCGGACTTGGCGTTCCAGAGACATGTTTGTGAGATTGTGTTTGAAGTACTTTGTAAAGTGATGATCACTCTTCCGATACCACGGCTAGACTGAACTCCTGAAAGTCGACGCCACGTATTTATAGAGCGTTCAGGCTGCGCCCTTCTGGAAAACTCTTGCGCATAATAACCCACCTCTGACGAGGGTACAGAATAAGCTTCTGACTCAACAACCTTTTCGCAAAGGCACTGCTATAAGATTATTTAGAGATAGCAGTCTATTTTTATTGTTTCTCTTGTTATGTCTATACGATATAATATTTCTAAATTTATAAGGTTTTAGGTATGAAACAATTATATTATGATTAAAAATACCATAATAATTGACCATCTTCAAGTAATTTGATATGTAATTCTAAAAAGCATGTGACTTTTAATATGGATTTATGTAAATATTTTTTCTAACACATATTGAAATTATAATTGATAAAGACTAAATTTACTTATTTAGTAAAAGTAGATCACTTTTACTAAATAAGTAAATTATTATAAAATATATTATATTATATTGAAGTGTTAGTTATTATAGTATATTGAAGTGTTTTTTTTAAATAATTAATAGAAAAACGATATATATAAGCATTTCAGTAAATTATTCAACAACATTCACGCAATTTTTAAATGTATATGCTTGTTTATAAAATAGAAAAAAAAATTTACTTGATTTCCATAAAACTTTTATGACTGTAAATGTATTGGGGTATCCATATCTTAACTTTATTAATTTATTGTATTTTTTTATACTTTATTGTAACGTTATTAGTATTCAGACATTAAAAGGACAGTTTTCCACTATTTAAATTTGACTAATACAAAAATTGAGCAAGAATTTGTGATTTAAGTGAGATCACATCTTGATCTGTTACTCTATTATATTTAGATAATTTCCAATATTTCTCTAAAACTGGTAATCATAATCTTATAGTTGGTAAACACGGGTAAAGCCCCTAGCAGAACATTAGTAGTACATAAGTCACGCTTTCAAAGAGGGCGTGAAGCTCTGGCCACATCATCGCCAAGGCGTCTAGCCGCCCACTGCTCCTTTGAGAACCCGCTGATTTATCATTGTCGCCGATCCCCACGCGTTATAAACGGTGTTATGCATAGTTTACTGGTTTTTGTAAATTGTTTGTAATAATAATCTCTAAAAAAGCGTATTGTGACAAATTTATTATAATATCAATATAAATCATAATCGTGATCGTGTTCAAGCGTCAATTAAAAAAAAAACATTTTAAATTTTTACTTTACACCTTCTCCTTTTCTTTCTATTTGCGCTCTTTCAAATCAGTGCAGCTTGAATATGTACTGTCTAAAAAAACTTTATTTTTAAATAACATCTTACTGCGATTCTGTTTTATTATGTACAAGTCATACAAATTTCAGTGCGTGAGTGCTTGAGTTTATTACCCAAATAGTTAAATATGTGTTCGTAATAAGTTAAGTTTAAAATAACCAACGGCGCAGTTAAGAGAATAAATAATAATAATGAAGTAACCTAAAGATTTCCATAATATCGACGTTCAAATTCTAACCGAAGGAGAATTTTGTTTCCCATTAGAAAATGTTATTCACATTTTACTGGGTTCTCTAGGAGACGGAGTCGAGAATATAAACACAAATAAGTGCTCTTTGGTGCAATCATATATTTTTAAATTTTAATTATCTTTCCAATATATTATATTTACCTACAAAGAACAAGCACATCTTTTGCTAGAAACATAAGTATATGTCAATATCTACAGTAAATCTATTTTGTAATAAACTAATATTAAGCTAAACCTTAACATAAGGCTTCGTTTTTAAGTAAATTAAAACAACTATGTTCCATGTTATATTTATTCAAATCATTTATACGACTTTGTTTTCTTACTTTTTCTGCTAGATACGTAAACGTAAAAATAGAAATATCGTGTAGGTATCAATTTGTAAACGTTATTCAACGTTAAAGTATCAAAATAATTTTGCAATATAAATAAACGGCGCGGTTGAATAACACATTTCAAATAAGGTGTTGAAAAAATTTAAAAACATTTCATCATAAATAAGTATAAATTAAATAAATTAAAAGTAAGAATTAAATTAGTATACAGAATACTTGTATTAAAAGTCCACTACACTCATTTTGAACTTTCGTCAATTAATTTAATAAATTAATTAAACATCAAAGTAGTCTTGTTAGTACGAAATAAAATAAAACGATTTATTGATTTCTTTATTAAAACACCCTCCATATAACCATCAGTACTATTACATACACTCAGGGTACAACACTACAATGCATAATACATATGTACAATAATTTACATTCATATTTACAATATTGTTCGACTTTTATTTGTATTATTGATAATTAATAAGTGAACAACATTATAAAATATAAAATATCACGAACTCATTACATATAAATAAACCTTTGACGAATTCACTTACATTATTATAAAAAACAACAAAAAATAAATTAAATAGGATTAACTACGACTTTTATTTGACTAGAATACCGTTTACTTATTAAATAGTTCTTATCACAACGCAGTCGTCTGCTAATGTCAGAAATATTTTAAATGTTTTTCACTAGGACTAGAAATTCAAATAGTTACTGTTTACTTTACTTATTACGTAGAAAATAGAAGGCGTATACAACATACTATATACATAAACACTATTTCAATATTACACAAAATTCATAAATCATGTTGCATATCCAGAGAAAAATCCTCGATAAGTCTAAAACAAAGGGAATACACAAATGCATATCATTTTTTTTAATTGAAATAAGAATCCCCACACCTCACTCTCCATGTTTACATAAATCATCTAAGTCTTCATATACTTAAATATTGCAATTTACCTACATTTAATGGACACAATAGTTTGGCACTTCGACAGTCATTTTTCACTTTTTATTTCATTAATCACTACACCAAGTTCATTAAATTGTCATATACGTAGTTATCATCCTAACGACATTTCCAGCACTGCTCTGAACTTTAAAAATAATTCCATTGATTTGACTTCAGTCCTAGTTAAAGTTTTGAACATTAAATTGGTGATGAGCAGGCGGGTTGTTGAAAAATTGTGACCATTAGAAAAGATGGTTATTTGTTTTAGCGAGGGTTCCAAGATGGTCCGAAAGTAAATAATTGGGTGGGGCCACCCCAAGCAGCGGGAAGCCCGTAGGCTGGCGTAGAAGACCGCAGCCACCCGTCCACTTGCCGCTCCCCACGCCGCTCACTGTTGGTTCGGAGACTCCGCTACCTACACCGTTAAGCTCCTCGCATAATTTGTTAGCTGTAATAGATAAACATACACTATGTACAGTTATTAATTATTATAATAAATTATGTGCCTACATTTATTAATATTATAAAAGGTCGTGCGATTTCTGAAGAAATATTTTGTCCATATTGCAAATAATATTAAAATATAAACAATTCTTGAATAATAGTGGATCTATTATTTAAGGATTGTTTGTTTAGCGTTATCTTTTTGCATGTTATCATTCAGCAGGACAGGACAAAAGAATTGCATTTATTTAAACTTCCACATGTATTGCGCGCCAAGATGTAAAACGTTATGTTGCAGTTTGACATATCAGGAGAATTTAGTTTAAGTTTTTAATTCGTAAAATTATGATGTTAACATACTATATAAATTACGTTAATAAGGCAGTAAATTAACATTAGTTCTTAACTAATGCTTTAAGAATTAAAATGATAAAAGATAAAACACAAAAATCATTTGTGGCTATAATGATGTTGAAATACACATGTTTTGAAACATAAAATTTTAATAACAAAACAGAATCTTACGAACTTGCGCTACATATGTAGTTGGAACTTATTAATGTTTTTATTTCCAAACTAAAACCAAAATATTTTAACGTATTTATATTAACGCGATGGTATAGTATATAGATATTTGTTTATTATATCTAATCTTTCATTTAATTAATTGTACGGAAAGAATTACATATTTAATATCTTATTCATAAAAAGATCACGTACCTTTCTAGGTACACTTGTACGTGTTTCTACACGTAAAATTATTTATAAACAAAATCAAAATTTCGTATCTTTGTCTTAAAACATCTGACTCAAACTAAAGTCAGACTTAATTTCATTATAAATGAATGCTAGTTTTAGAAACGACACTAAATTGCAATTAGGGCAATGAAAACTCGTGCAACCATATCTGGCCAATGTGAAATCAGACTGCAGGTGTGCTCGCGAATATGAAATAATCGTGGTAACGCAATTAAGCGCTAATCACCTAATCCTTGCCGCCGCTCCGTTGTTTATTCAAGCCTGAGTGACAATCGCGCGCACAATTAGCGCAAATGAGCCGAAGTGAAAATCTGGCGCGGATGGCATGGCGTTGCGTGACGTGGTGGCGGTAATGTGATTAAACAAGCCACAAGCCATTATACGCCCTCTAGAGCCCGCAGCGCCGTAGACGTTACTCATCTGCCACACAATCTTATTCTTTGACATTCCGCTGTTACTACGAGCAACGTACGAAGTTGACGATTGTTATAGGAAAGCATATGAATTTATTTTCGTTACGCCTAGAAGTAGAGCCGACGAAATATTGTTTAACTACAATAATTGTTGAACTTGGCCTAATTTCTTTATTTCTAATAATAAGTACACGTTGAAATATTATCATTGGATGATCACATTTCAATGTATCTTCTAATTTTAAATTCTATTTTGAGGACACAGATTTCTGTTGTCGAAATCAGCCTTGTTGTATTCTCCCACGCAGTCGCTAAAATAGTGCGATTGGGCCGCGATATGGCGGAATGTATGACTCACAATTTTATAATATCGAAGATCACTGTCTACGAAAATATGAAATTTTCAATTACTATATATATCAATAGCGCTCTATAGCAACTATAAAATAAAAATTAAAATACAGCCAAATTGTTAATAAAATGATCAATTTTAGTGTTACAATGACAAAAGGTTTAAATTTTATACTTTTACGCACATGAAATATGCTTGCCCTTAATTTACGTGGTAGTTTACATGAAAACGAAAATGTCCATATACATACATATTGATTGTGCGATTGATTGATTGTGATATAAAAAAAAATAAGTAAAGCAAATGTTTATTATTTCTTTATATTGACACGTTAAATAAGTTATTTTCTATAATAATAAAAGTTATAATATAAAAAAAATAATAAATAAATTTTATGTAATCCTAAAATAGATTTACTACTATTCAAACGCTTTACTATTATTCAAATTTAATATTTCAAATGTTCAAATGAGATACACAATATTTAGAAAGTTGTAATCATTTTTAAAATATTTTTTTTTATTAAATTAATATATTAATTAAATAAAACAATCATAATATGATAATATCTAATTAATTATGGTATTTACACATTTTAAACTACTTATATTTTAAAAAATTCTTCATAGTTTACCAAGCTGTACCTCGATATAATTCGATACAAATTTTAGTATATATCAAAAGTAAGTAACATAAATTAATATCTGTCATTACCTGCAGAAGTTATGGGCTTAAGATCAGGAGGAGATAGGTGTGGCAGTGTATGGTGTGTGGGCTGCGTAGGCGGTGCGGGATGTGGCGACGTAGCAGGGGAGCCTGGCTTATCCCGCTTGCCCTCGGCCTTAACCGGAGCTTCGCCCGCCTTCTGTTGCGCTAGACGCTCCTGTTTGCGAAATTTAGCTCGTCGATTTTGGAACCATACCTGAAAAGTTGTGCAATAAAAAAATTTAGAAAATTTCTTTATTTATTTATTTCTTTATTTGTACAAAATATAAATATAAAAATAAACATACAAAAGAGAAAAACATTGTACACAAGGCGATCTTATAGGCTTTATAGCCACCTGTTCCAGATAGCCTTTAGGGCGATTGGTATATTAATACATATAATATACCAATTTTCATGATAATAATGTTGTTAAATCATATTATTCATGTATAATTGACTTTCCACATAATTTTGAACATAATAGAATTGATTTAATTTTAAACGAAATACCTATACATTTACAATTTTAAGCGTGGGTTATAGTACTTTTCAATCATTTAAAAAATATCGCCAAGTAGATATATTTTATTGCCAATAATATAAAAAAATTGTGAACATCTTGGCAAATGATGTTATTAAAAAAACACATTATTCCTTTTTTTGCCTTAGTGTAAAGCGAAAGTAATATAAATAAATAATCATTTTTAAATTTTATGTGTAGTAAATTAAGATATTTTTACCTGTTACCAACACATACTTATAGTGTTATTGTAAATTCGAAATTTAAATTTGAAGCTCCAGACAAATCTTATCAAAGTGTAGGTATTAAATTTTGGTAATTATGTTTATTTGGATGTAAACTAACACCTTATGGTATAGAAGCCAAAATCTTAAATCATTTAAAGCTACTCTATGTGTAGTTTTATATTTTTTAGTACCTATTTAGAATGACAATAACAATTTATAGCAAATAACAGTATTTTATATAAAAGATAAATAAAGGGCCAAATAGATAATCCAAAATCAAACTGCTGAAGTGCAGCAGGTCAAAGTGAATAAACAAAGTTAGAGTCCGACCCGACTAATGGGAACGCATCTCATGCATCGCGCGCCAAATTTTAATGCAAACCGTTTTATATTCGTTCGAATGCGCGCAAATCCGAATTGATCGTAATTCGATTTGGTGTGAGAGATAATTGCAACTGCCACTGGCGCTGATTGGGCGATGTAACAGTGAAAAAACGCGGCTCAGACAATCATACGCACGCCCTGTTTGTTCATCGTAGTACTCGTTGATGATGTTTACACAGTTCCATGTTTTTAGAGTTCCGGCGACAGTGAAGACCGAACTTGTGAATTCGATTATAAAGATTAAGAGACAGACATGTTATAATAGCCATAGGCAGTTATAATAGTAACTATTGTATATATACTGGTTTTAATGAATTGGTTTATTTTTATTAATATAATTATGTTTTTTCTTTTATTTAACTTCTACAAAGATTTATAATATAGGTATAATATGTTTCATTTTTACTCGAACATTTCATAAAATTGTTTCAAACTACATTTTTTTTAAATATTTAGGTACTCTTACAAAATAAATAGATTTATTTTGAAGATTTTACGATACATATGATACGTAGGCGTCATATACATAGGACGCCAACGTATGATACGTAAGATGTAAATTCTTTTTGAGTAAACTCTGTTTTGGCACGGTTATTAAAATACGTTAATGAACTTAGTTTTCTAGAAGCAATTTGAATCCAGAAGCAATTCGTCACTACTCTGAAACTTGGCCCTGTCGTGATATTTTTCATTTGATATTATTATTCACACGTGGCAAATAATGTCAACCGCCTACACTCATATCTAAAATAATTTCCTGTACATAAAGTGCCAGTGCTCAAATTCAATAAATTTTAATAAAAATATCACATTGCATTTGTATGGACAATCTAAAGTTTCGGTTGAAAAAATTAATAACTACTAAATATATCAACCTACTATAATTGAAAGTAAAACAAGTTAACCTTCTAACAAGTTAACATATGACTGTTCATTTTATAGCTACAAATTATTTATATCTTTTTCTCGCTTTATTTTATCCACGAAAAATATTCTATTACTCTGTTGAAAATCATCAAAGGTATTTTACATAATACTCTTTATTTAGAATTTTGAATTTATACCGTAATGCGGACTTCAGAAAATAGTTGTGCCAAATTACACAACGACTAAGTTGTATCAAAAAATATATATTTTAAATACTATTTAATGTAGAAATACATTAAATATAGTAGGTGTGTGGTAGTGTGTGTGGTGTGTGTGGTGTGTAGTAGGTGTGTGGTGTAGGTAATGTGTAGTCGATATCATTTAGGATTTACACAAGGATTTTCCAAAACAGCATTTCCGATATATTTGACGAGCTAGCTATTAATATAATATATTTGTAAAACGACATTGGTTTACACATTGTTGAAGGTCACAGTTGTCGTATGTCAAATCACACAGCAACTGCATTAGTTTAAACTAAGAATGTACTTATGAACACGATGAAGATAGTAGGTATGCTTACTGATTCACGATAATTTAAGATATTCTAAAACATGAATAATAAGATAAGTTATTTAATCTTAGAAATGATAAAATTACAATAGAGCAATATGAAAACAATAATCAAAAATAAAAATTGACTTATAATATCACAGAAACAACTATAATCTGCATATCTTACATATATACTTCTATTTTATTCTACTTATATCAATAATTTTCCTCTATAACAACCCAGTTGCTTAATCTCATGCACATACATAAACCTTGGTCATTTTCCCAGTAAAAATAGCTAAGACCACTTTTTTCATTGTAAACACATTTTAGCATTAGTGTACATTTTTAATTATCCAATTATAGACGAGCGCGTCAACAACATTTGGCGCGAGTCAGTCATTAAAATAAATTATTATGATTTCTTTGATCATTAATCAGTTAAAATACAATATAGTTCTCTTGCTTAACAAATATTTCAATATTAGTACCGTGTAAGAAAGAAATAATAACATAGTAAATAATGAATAGTTATAATATAGACACCTATATAAACAATTTAAAAAAAAATATTTGAGAATTAAAAATTTGCTAATTCCTAATTAAGACCTGGTATTTAGACCGGTAGATTCTACTAATAAATAAGTGAGATTAAACATACTACGATTATTATATTTTATGCCATAGACATTGTTTTAGATTTTATTATAAATATAACTTAATTGACTACTGCACTTTGCAGTATCATTATACAATATCATTTTTCTGTACATGATTTAAAATAATTTCGTTGAAATCTAAAAGAAAATCAGTGCTTCCGACTGGAAAGGTCCTACGTACGTGCTCGGCTTAACCAAGCGGGAAGGCTCGCTGGGGACTAACGAACAACGACTGCTTGATTGGCTCGCGAAGCCGATCGCCCGGAGCTCCACGCTTTCCGCATTATTTCCGAATTGGAAAAAATCAAAGCTCTACAACGTATGCGGCATCCGCAAACAAACAAATAATACGGAACTGCTACCAATACAAATGAGTACCGATACGACGCCGTGCGGAATGTGAAGTCGGAGTGAAGCCGAGCGTGGGGTCGACGCAAATAAACGTCCGCCGATGTGTTTGTAGGAATTTGTTTCGATATTTATTGAATTGATGCGTGCTTATAATACTAACATTATATGAAATTTAAGAAGCACTGAATTAGAAACTGTTTTAAATATTTTCACACATTATAAAACACAATATTATTCTGTAACACACATTATAGAATAATATCTTAGAGTTTATTATTGTAATTGGCTAAAATGAACAATGAGCAAATAGCAAATAAATGTCATTAATAAATACCATGCAGGCAGCGGGCAATTAAGCTCCGGGTCAGGACAATTGGGTAGCATCGAAATGCACTTTGCAAATGAATCGAATGGCGAGAGGGGTGAGGTGGGGGTCTTCAAATGTAATTAAACGGAGATGCACTCTGCAGATGCCATCTCTGACCTACACATTCCAGATATAGAGATAAGAGCCCTATGTAATTAAGAACAACGATATGATTAATAACATTATAACGCAAAATCTTTATATCAATAAAAAATACGCATAATCTAAATTGATTCTTCAACATAAATATCATGTATTAAAAAGGAGATTCCTAGTATATGTAGTTAAAACTTATTGATACTCAGTCATTAAGATAATAATAACGAAATCACTATATTGTAGGCTTACCCTGCTATACCTATATATAAGAGAAACAGCGTAAGCAAGTAAATTTATAAGTATTAATATACTCCTTTTCCGACTTTCCATCTAATTTTGAACATTGTGTGTTGAGTATTTTTTTGCCTAAACTTGTAAATGCTGCCCTTACCTCTACAACTACGAATTTCTAAATATTGCTACAATTCATTAATTTCGATAAAGTTCTTTGGTTTCCGCGATGTTTATTCATATTAAATAAAACAGATTAAACAGATTAATCGCGTATACCTGTGTCTACCCGTGACCACGGACTACTGCAAAGTGTTCGAAACGTCGGATTTCCAAAAAAATGATAATATACGCGAGTAATCCGTTTAAACAGTTTCATTTAATATAATTTCGATGAAATTGCATGAAGAAGCAAGCACTCTTTCTTCTCTTACAAATAGAATGTAAGAGAAATGCCTCTAAAAACCTATGCCTTAGATTCTAGCCTAGGCAGTGTGTTTGTATACCCGCCACTTCAAGATAGCTTTATTGTTAATTCTCATTTTGATGAAAACATATAACACTTTTCGTAAAAAAAAATATTATATATATTCTGAGAAGTGAAACAAAGTGACATGGGAGTGAAAGTGGAGATAAATCAAATCTAAGATAAATTGCTTGCTATACGCAGATGATGTAGTGCTTATTGCATCATCAGAATGCGAGTTGCAGGCATTGGTCACCATTTTGAAAGACGAGTGTGATAATAATGGTCTAAGCCTGAATGCAAGTAAGACAAAGGTTCCCGTATTTGAACGAGACGAAGAAAGGACAGAATACAAGGTTTTTGTGAATGGAAACTTAACTTAATAGAACAAGTGAATGAAGTAGTATATCTGGGATATACTACCTATATATACTACCTATATATAATAGCTCATGAATTTAAGTAGAGATGGAAGATACGAAATGGACGAGGAAAGGCGTATTGCTGCCGGTAACAGAATGAATGATGCCTTAGCTGCATTGTTGGGACGGCGAAACGTCAGTGTAGCTGCACGGTTGGCCGTACACAATGCAGTTCTGGTGCCGACGCTGATATATGGCAGTGAAACGTGGGTATTGCAGAAGAAGAATTAAAGAAAGATGAATACTGTGGAGATGCGATCTCTTCGGAGGATATGCGGAATCAGCTTAACTGACCGAATCTGCAACGAAGAGACACACAGAATGGTAGGTATCAGCGAGGATGTCATAGTAAGAATGAAGAAGAATCAGGTGGTTTGGGCACGTCGAGAGAATTAGTGATGAAAGAATGGTAAAAAAGATAGATATATGAAGCAATAGTGAATGGTAAGAGGTAAGGAGAGACCTCGGTTGACCTTCGAAAATACAGTGTCGAAGATACTGGAGGAGTCACGTAAAAAGCATGAGGACGCCTCGGAGAGCATACAGAAGAGGATAATGACAGTGGACGAGGCGAAAGAGGTATGCACGGACCGCAGCGTTTGGCGCTCCGTTGTTTGTGACTGCCCCGCTAGGGATAAACCGTAAAGATATAGTATGGATTCTGTGTAGACATTACTAAATAATTTAAAAAAAAGAACGAAAATTTTAAATACAACTTTTATTAACATAAAACAATGAGACAACTCCTTTAGGAGGGCCTTCTTAAAAAAATAATATTTATATCTTTATCAACATTGCTCCAAATGCTCTTTTAAAACCTTATTTCAATAATAATTTTATAACTGAAATATAAATTTCAGAACGTATCTAATAATATTATATTTAAAAAATACTTTTTCGTTGTTTATAATGGCAATAATATGTAACATGGTTTCATATTATTATTATTATTAATATATAGGCACGCTTAAGCTATATTATTCATTTTCTTTTTTTTTATAATACAAAAATAGGTGCCGACTACACTACTACCTACTTACTTTTATTTTAAGTTGAATATTACAATGAACTTAAATTTGGTCAAAATACAAGTCCAATTCTAACAGATACCTTAAACAAATCCGCAAGGGTAGTTTAACACGGTTCCCTGAGTAAACAAAGCAAGCAACAATGGCTGAGTATTAAAATAAACAGTAGCGCCATGTGGCGCACCCTGACGAGTAAACAGCAAACAAAGATAATACATTCAGTGGTACCCAATGCTGCATTCAACTCATTCTTCTTCCCTTCTCTAAATTTTTGGCTTAACACTTTATACTGTGGTACATATGTGTTATATGCTAATGCCTAATAGCTCATGAATTTATTTTAATAATTGCCATTTTACTTTTAATTTAACACTTATTTAAAATGGTGTACGGGACGTAAGTGACCTCTACTTCATAGACTGCCGATTTCATCATTCGAAGTCCTTGGCATCTAGAGCATAGAGAAGGTGTATCATATTTCATTCATAATTTTTCTCATTTTTTTCATCTTCCTTCCATATTATCATTTATGCGTTATATATATATATATATATATATATATATATATATATATATATATATATATATATATATATATATATATCGCATCTATCCAAAACGAAAAAAAATACAAAATAATTCTTTAATCATTCTTTTATCACTTCGAAAACCAAATGCGCGATTATCTTTTCTATCTTTTCATGCTTCTTCATAGCTGAAGCCCCTCGAAGCAGATAGACGATAGACTAGTCTGCACTTAAACGCCATGAAACTGTAGCAATATACAAATCTATGCATTCAATGTATCCTTTGCAAGAACGAACAAAATCCAGTAGTTCCATGCAGTAGCAATTCTTAAGAAACATGATATTTCGAATGAACTGTCGAATGTAAATCACCAATGCAGTCTTGAATACAACCAAAGTTTTCAGGTTCGTTGTCATGAAAATTACTCATATCGTCATAATTTACTATTATAGTTCAAAATTTTTTATTTATTGTTAATTGCTTATTCAAATGTCAAAAATTTATCTTCTAATAGCAAAAAAATTATAGATCGTATTTACCGAACATATTACTGGCCATGGAACAAAAGAGAGTGTTGTTTTTTTATAGGCAGTTTAATATGTTTAAAAATTCGTATATAAAATTATTACATATATTATGGGGTCTTTTGAGGACGTAGATAGGTCATTTGACAGAAACATGTGGAAGAGGATAAATGCTTGTGATCCCTTCTCTATATACATAAAAAAAAAATCGTGTAGATTCTTGCTATTGACTTGTTTTATGTCCGTCTCTAAGCGAATTTGAATCATATATCTTGTCTGGCTTGTCCTCAATTTTCTTTATTTTTTTTTTTATAATATCAAGTTAATTCTGACGTATGAAAATTGATATATTCTAGAAAAATAATAACATGGCAAAATCATATAGGGTAAACGTGTTTGTTCGGTATATCTAATATCCAAACAACATTTTAAACAATTTCTGCTAACTTGTTTCAAGCCACAATATGTATTTGCTGTAGCACTACACGTTTACAAAGGTCGTCTTCAATCGACACGTCAGAGGGCGCTGGCAGAGCGTATGAAAAACGTCAGGCCGCGCGGAATGATCTAATTGTATTCATTAGCCGGGACGGCGCGCAAATATTGACTGTGCCGGCTCGCCTCGGGCGCTTAGCCTTACTTTGATCCCATATCTGCACGGAAAACCCGAATCTTGTGAGCTTTTATGTGATTTTTGCTAACGAACATTCTTTTATTTCCAAATATATATATGTATTTGCTTACTATGGGAATACTTTGCTTTCGCCAGAAAAGTAATTAACGAACGTAAAATATATACAACTAATATATACAAGGCCATATGTTTTTAAGAAATTCTAATTTAATAAATGATGATCTGTTTATTTCTATTTGAACATACTTGGAATATTTTAATTACATTAATTGGCTGAATATCCGGAGCAGTATCAAAACAAAATAGTGTCGAATATCTTATCTATCTTTAATATGTCGAAGATAATATATCTATACAACTAAATAGCGTATAAAATTGTACTAACAAATATGTAAAATGTAAAAAGTAATAAATTTTAATTTAATAACTTTATTTACCCCAATAATAGTACAAAGTTAATCAATCGGCAGAGCGGCCGAGCGATCAAATACCAAACACACCCCCCTGTTTATACTTAGCGGATGAAAAGGCAACATCGTACGCCCCGGAATAATATTAGCTACCCTCAATAATCTAACCAATCTAAGCACTATGTAGATGCTCCAAAAATCGACCTTATTTTGTGGTAATAAATATTATTTTGCCCAATACTTTAACGAAATTATTAAGACCTTTTTTCTAACGACGATTTTTTACTAACTTGTAACATGTGTTAACATTTGCTGATAATCCAAGATTAACACATCATAATAAAGAGATGAATACAGAGTTTATTTAGTCCGTCTGTCGAAGCTATTCGATGGCGTTTAGCAAGTGACAGGTGCGTTGACGTAACTCATCGTGTTTAATTGGACCTTATTGAAGGATCTCATAAAATATTCATACTGATTTACCTACTTAATTGTTTATTTATATATAAATAGCTTTCAATCATATGGCAAAGAAAGAAATATCTTAAGTAAATAAAAATATTACTTAATGATTGCTATAATTACTAAAGAACTGTAAAAAGAATATGATTTTATTATCTAAATATAAATTGTCTTATTATTAAAATTACAAAGTTCTTTAATCACATTGTTTTAAATTTTTGCTTAGTTTCTATATACAAAAAAGTAAACAAATATTAACTTACTATGTCACGCTGGTTATTTACGTTAGTCAATGAATTTTTAATGATCAACACGTCTGGATCGCAAAAAGTTCGTCATAAAGCGTAGCGACAGATGCACCCTCGATGATAGTGCACGCTCCATTGCCTGCCACTGAACTACCATTCCAACTTACTGCTTTCACAAATCATCACCATTTATTTATTATTACTACTAAAAAACCTCTCATCTCTTTTTTTAATTTCAATTTGTTTTTCTTTAAAATATATTCATTTTTTGCCAGGACATAGGTATATAAAAAATATTTATTTACTCTTTAGCGTTCACAACTATCATGTCTTACATTCAATGAATTCACTTTATCTAATTTTATCTACTGCCGATATGCCGAATACGATTTCAAATGTACTTTGAAATTTATCTTTCTACAATGATTTTTACGCACTTCTTTACGTAGTCTCCGCGTTTAGCGGAGTTGGCAGAGAGATTTAAATATTTGTATATTAATGAAAGTAATATTCAAAAACAACAATATTTCCAATAATTTATTGTTATAATATGAGGATCGCAAAGCTTTTAAGAAATTTGCCTAAAGTTTCACTAATAGGTAATCACTGCCGTTATGTTAAATAAGAACTCCGGCTAGGCATGATAAGAAAATCATCTTTATCCGTATTTATTTCTATTGTTCTGTATGATGTGTCTGTGGAATCATTGTGTCACTGAAGTGTTATAAAAAAATACAATACTACGTAATTTTCCTTAGAATAATAATTATAACCTAAATGTGTTTTATGATGAAAATTAAAAATAAGACAGATATAAAAACTATTTAGTTTCAAACTCCATAAAGTTTCAAATAAGCATTTCAGTAAAAGAACATCTGTCGATCAGTATCGTTTATTTGTTGTGTCACGTGCCGTTGATCAGTGATTAGAGCGCATTGTCTCGGCGCCAGCACAGTCACGGTGATCTGTCACTATCGATAGAAATCTGTACCATTTTTAATTGCCTTGTGTAGGGAAGTGCCAGTTGCATTGATTGATTAATTGAATCGATAGTTAGATTTGTTAAAAAGGACCATTTTTCAAAAATAATGATATTAAAATTGCTTTAAAATATCAGTACTATTAAATTTATTTTAACGGACTGGTGGTTAATATTCTTTTTTGGATAGTCATAAATCAGGTATTTAATTACGAAACTTTTAAATGATTGTATTAAAGACAAAATTATATCCAAAAAATACAATGAATATAAGTTAATAATTCTTTATAACAGTTTATAGAAAATAATATAATTTTTCTCTTTGCTTTAAAAATCGTACAGCCGATGACCGGTAGCAGTTAAACAAAATTGACCATTCTAATTTACTCAAAATCCTTACAATTGCTATAGGTAATTTAGAAAGGTTAAATTGCATTATTTAACTATACTTTCTCATATTTTAATTCATAGATTTGCGGCTAGCCATTTGATAAATGGTGTCCAATAATAAATAATTTTACAACTTAAAAGAACAGTGTCAAAGCTACTTTATGTTAAGATATAGATACTATTTTTTGTATTTGTTTCTTAACTCAGAGGTTATTTAAGAAATTGAAGTTCAAGTTAGCAATCAGGTGGTCCAAATTACAAACTATTTAAATAAATTGAAACGAAATTCAGATGTAACAATTATCATAATAATATTTAATATATATGTTCTCAAAGATAAATTTATCATACAAAAAACATTTGATTAATGCAATTAGTCAACAGACCTTACTTATCTTACCTTAATCAACCAGACCTTATGTATATGTTATTTTAGTTCTCCTAGTTCTGTACTTAATGATAAACAAAATGTCTATGAAATTGTAGAACTTATAGCGTCAGATATGCTCGTAATATGCACAAAGTAGCGAATACTAATAAAATGTTTCGATTTTGAAATTCTGAAATAATGAAATAAGTTATTTTTATGATATTAATAATTTTACAAAACTATTATTATCATCACTTTAATAATATTTAAATGATTCCAACAGATGGCTATCCCATATTTTGATGAGGTACCCTCGCAGTATATAAACGGAGTGAGCAGCAAATGAGACGCGAATCTGATGATGGATGCAAGGGGGACACAGCAGTGACGCGGTAACGAGGAGACAATATCGGCACTTGTCCCTACTAAATCAAAGTAAATGATTCGTGAGAATTTTGAATAAGGTTAAATACGACATAAATGTACAAGGTTGATTCTACAACTGTACATACAGGATAACGAAAACTAGTACACTTATATTAGTAAATTGTGCGCATGGAAAAAAATATTATAGATGCTTTGGTTATGGGTTTGAGCCAGATGTTTGGTTTTTAATGATTTAAGTTCTGCCACCCAACACTATGTGGAATCTCTAAAATGATAATGTCGGTCTAGCATTATAATTCCTTTATTTCTATAGTAATATAAAAAATAATTATATTTTATTAATTAATGTGTATTTATAATACTTCACTAAACAAAATATCCTAACTGTACGCCATTTTAAAAGCTATTACTTATATTGTTGAGAAAACTCATATTAAGTTTATGATACAAATAAATTTAGTGATATCCAACGTCGAAGCAATGGTGATTCGTTTATAATATCCACATATTCGTTTCGTATGATATTTGTTGACGTTTCCCCTATGCTTCCCCTACTACAAGAGCGCTAAATATAAAGAGGACGTCGACTTGCTCTTTTATGAAACCCGCTGCTTGAAAATCAGACTGCATTGTAATAATTAATATTCAATTTACAGATGAATTAAATTTTCAACATAAATTATTATCACGTACCAAAAGCAAGTCGTTATAAAAACGACTTATTCAACCTATTATGAATATTTAGGCTCATCTTAATATTGTGATCAATAAAATTTATCAAATAGTTCTACAATATAAAAAAAATACCAACGAAGAAGGAGAACTAGTTCTAAATTATTTTTATACTGTCGTGTGAACTGCAATTACAAATCCCTAGGTACAGCATCCGTAAATATTCCCTCTATACCGCGAGCACTTCTCACATTTAAATTGTAGTTTCATTTCATAGGGCTGCACTTGATCCCATGACATCTCTAGGGAGAAAACATCAAGTCGCGAGCTAAATGAAAAATAATAGCGTGGGAGCTTCGGCTATAATCAAAAGAAGGCGATGCGATGAAAGTAAAATTACTAATGGCTACCGAATAAACTGCTTATATTGTAAATTTTATAAATATATGTATTATACATTATAAATATTAACGTGTAAAATTATGTGTCCGTGCAATTGCTATTTTTATAATTGGTTTTATAATGGTTGCATTATTTTAATTTTGAAATCTCTATGTATATTTAAGTAAGCATAAAATATGACGGCGAATTATAGTATCTATCTATAATATATTATAGGTTATTTTTATAATATAAATAAAACATAATCTTCCAAAACGTACATATGCAAGTTGAATTATAATTTATTTACAAATAAAAATAAAACACTTGCGAACTCCCGACAGCAATGTCGCACGCTAGTTTTTAATCACTTTGAGTGCTAACGACGATTTCCAGCCCTTACTTTGCAAGATGCATAACAATGATATATGCATAAATAACATTTATATTATTTTTATTAGACTAGATAGAGAATATTAATGCTATATAAAATAATATTATCAAAAGTGTTAAAATTATTTAACCACACAATTTTTCGTAATATAATTACTGCTGAATATTTTATATATATTATAAATAGAATATTGAATATTATAAAATACTCTTCAGTATGCCCATGCGAAATAATCATAATCAATTAGCAGGGATGATCAGATCTCGCCCGTGGGAGACGCAGGTCACGGTGCGCGAACTAATCGAACGATCGCCGTCGCCGTTTCCCACGCCGATACATCTCGTACAAATCACTTAATTCCTACCATATCAAATGTCACGCCCGTCAATGCGATTTGTTAATAAGTGATCTGAGCACGAGGTGACTCATATATTTAAATATTTTATGTGAAAATTCTATCTACTATAAATAATAATTCTGATAAGCTCTTATTTTTTTTTAGCTTTCTATAAGTATTATTTAACGCTTTACGGAATCAATTTCAATGTCTGAATTGCACTTAAATTATTTTGTTTAACTAGGAATAGTGGTGAGTAATCTATAAATATAATTGAAATATTATCTGTTTGTGATTTCAAAATAATTATGTTTTTTTTAAGTGCATATAGTTATTTACACTGTATGTTTGTTCATCTAGTTGTCAATGACAATGGTAGCAAATTATTGTATAGAAATTATGGTAGCAAATTATTGTATAACCTACCTGCATATTATATAAGAGTTCATCCTAGAACATCGAATGAAATTTGTAATGTAATGTCAAAACGAACGTTATTCTATTTACTTAAGCAGGCAAAGCTGCTAGCCGGTCGCTAGTATAGTTATATATGTTATATAAAATTTCGTATCAATACAAATAATATAAATAAAGTATATATATATATATTTATAGTACGTAGGTATAGTTAAAGTTCTATATCTTAAAATATATCAATTTATTGTTTGAATTACAATAATCATGATAACATGCTTATTGTAATTCAAACAAACAATAACTATAATAATTTTATACCCTTGTCAATTTAGGGTAGCAAGTGCGTCAAATCACGTGGCAGAGCGTGCGTGGCGCGTGCCGTGCGCCCTACACACCACCTGTGCTGTATGATCGTAAGGGAATATATAATACTATAAGTTACTATAAGTTATGTGTAACTACAAGTTAACCTTAACACAATATATTAAGTTATACTAAATATATTTCAAAATTTCATTTGAAAATCAACAAGATATTTTAGAATCTGAAAATCAACATAGATACGGCAAGTTTTAAAAACAGATTATAATTTACTCATTTTAATTTTAAAATGTCATAAATGAACGTTTGGTATTATTATATTATATAATTTTTTAGACATAAATGTTACCCTAAATGTTTATAACACTATTCCTTCGCGTGTATTATTCCCAAGCGTTATACATAAGATCTAAGACCTGGATTGACATTTTGCGGCATTCCCGAAGGCTGCCGTGTCAATCTTTATTGCATTTCAAGCCAGCGCCCGTCATATTTCAGTGACCACTATCTCTTATGAAATAACAATGAGGCTCTGTATTACACAGAAATACATTTAGAAAATCTCATACTATCAATATACATACTTCAAATGTTTGAAATGAGATTCATGGGCGAGCTTATAATAACTTAATCTTCTTATGAAAAATGTGTACAACATTTTTTGTTCGTGAATAATATTGAATACAGAGGGTATATACTCTTACTTCGTAAGTAAGTAGTATATAAGCATATAGGTAAAAGTAATAATTAAAAAATATAATCTGTAAAGTACTGTGTGCACTGTGTGTGTGTTAGTTTTAGATGTTTGTCTCGGCGGATGTTGAATTTTGCACTACAAGCTTATTGCATTATGTAGCATACGACCAGAGATGCAAATTCTTATTAATACTGGTTCAATGATTCATAAAAAACTCTAAATTTCGAATATTCACGATCTAATCTCTCTCGCCATTCGTGGATAACAATAAAACCAAAATCGTCCGCAATTATATAGAATTTATCGGCTCGGACGGCGCCGTGCAATACCGCTTGATGGATTAAATTGCTCTAGCCCTATGACAACGTGGGCACGGAAAAATACGTCGTGTATTATGAAGCAGCTGGTCATTTTTCAAGTGATTCCTTTTGCTCTACGGTAGCAGGTGGCCGGCCTTTTATTGCGCACTCGGTTACGGCAAATTGTGCGTTTGCTTAGCGCTTCGGACGAACAGTGTTTGCAAAACGCCTCTGACGAATTTCAGCAGGAATTGCGTGTTGAATTAGGACGCCTCGTAATATTTACCTTTTTGTAATGTTAACATTTTCTGCTAGACCCTTGTAAATAGGTTGACCAACGGCCATTAATTTAGACATAAATATTGTACCTACAGATGTACAAACTGTTACCTACATAGTTCTAAATTATTTATATTTATAAAGCTATAAAGAAATCACGCGATTATAAGGTAGCTAAACCGATGTTCGCGATTTTTATGTGGTATGGAAGGCTCGAATGTCACTCGCGAGCGTATTTTAAATTTTACAGAACGTGTACTATGTGATAAACTACAGCACGCAAATATACAATAAAGTTAATAAAATATTAAAATACCATAGTACATAGTTACGGGTGTCTACAATCAGAAAACGTACTCATACATCAATATAATTTTATTACGAGTATATTTGTTTGCACTCTACAATGAATACTGTATTTACCGCGGGTCGTGTACACCCAATTTTAATTGTAATATGTGAATTCGCATTTTCCGGCGAGTTTTAATTATCGAGAGTCGCGCACGACTGAGTTACGCGACCGCCTACGATATTTATAGCGGCTGCCTGCCATTCCAATACACTTTTTAACGTAATGAGCGCTACGGGGGCACGTTGATACATAGCTTTAGGATTGTTGCTCTTTTTCAAGTAGGTATGACGCTTGTAATGTTTTCACCACCCTTATATTAATACTTTCCTTTATTATAAATGTCTTGATTAAATGATTAAATGACTTCGTGAGAAAACTTTTTATATATTTATCAAATTTTCACGCAGATGTTTGGCTCAGATCTCATATAGTAGCAAATAATAAGACGAATATATGTACATAATCTTAAGGTGATATGACAATAATACTGAAACCGTCTTGGGCGTTGTCATTCAGAATATGAGATTAGTACAAAGTCACCAGCGGGTCGCTTGCGGCAGAACGTGATCAGTTCTCGCGCCGCTGGCCCGATTCCATTGTATTAAATATTCAGTAGGAGCAACAAGGAGCACGCGTCGCACTCCCGGCTTACATAAAAATGAGGGCCTATTATGAAATTAACAGTAGCTAACCGTAAATGTCTGTGTCTGCTACGTTTTTTTGGCAAGGCGCCGTCAGCCGCAGCCGAATTACTGGACACTAATTGGACTGTAGAAATGCAGTGACGGACGGAGAGGAAAAGCTATTTTTTTCGGCTTCCCATCGGGAGACCGCGAAATATTTTGATTACTTAAATCCATTATATTGATGAAATATATCATGATTTTCCTAGGATATTATAAATATTACTAAATTGATTCAGTAATTTAACAAATAAATAATTGAATTAAATAACTACGTGGTAAAAGGTTTGATTAGTAATAGGCTAAATTAAGATTTTAAAAAATTAGGTAACACATCTTAGCAATTAACGTCTTTTCCTCATTGCTGACCGGTAAGTAAAGGAAACCTAGTGTTAAGAATAGTACTACTCCGTTCTTCACTTTCCACTCAGTTTTTATTCAAGTCCTATTTTAAATATACCTCAGTGACAATATAGTATAGGTATTGTTTTATGTAATTTTTTTTACATTACTTTCAGTCAGTATTACATTTTTTATCCTACATTACTAAGGCAAGGTTAACAAGTTATAAGTATGCTAAATAATTAAATCATTAAAAACATTTTTCATACTTCATTTATAAAATAAAGTAACATCACCATTTAAGTACCTATTCACAATTACAAGACAAAAGTATCTATTCAAACTAACAGTCATCAAAATACTTTTTATTATAATCACCTTAGCTACGTAGTACTTAAATAAACATATACCCCCAAGAACTAGTTGCGACGGACAGAATAAATACTAAGATATTTTAAAAATTCATAATTATATAAATATTAATGATTTATAATTACATGAACAATAAAACGCCAAATAGGGATAACGTGATCACGTTCTATAGAAGCTCTAGTTATTCATAAAAAATATTTAAATACCTGAACTCTAGCTTCTGTTAAGTCAATTTTCATTGCTATCTCCTCTCTTGTATAAATATCTGGGTAGTGAGTCTCTTGAAATGCCCTCTCGAGCTCCTTGAGTTGCGCTGAAGTGAATGTAGTCCGAATTCTTCTTTGCTTCCGCTTCTCAGTCAGCGAGCCTTCATGTCCGCCGTAGACTTTGTAAGGTAGGCCAGCTAAACAAAGCGAATATATTAAAAAAATAGGCGACAAGGGGTAAATCATTTAAAAAAAACTCGTATAACAGTTGAGTAAAATGATAAAGATATTACAAAGTTTAAATATCTTATATTTTTTCATATGGACGGCAAAAAGGTTACTTGGGATATTTACTGATTATCTATTAACTATGATAATATTTAAGTAAAAGTATGTAATTACGAAATTTAATATACCCACTAATATTTATCCAATATCTATGAATCAGGTACGATGTTTATATAAAAGCATATAGGTAATTCAATTAGGTATGTAAATCTGAAAATTTTATTTCCATAAGTAGATATATCCAACATTTTTTGCTGCTTAAACATCTTATTGTTCGTGAATTAATTTCGTTAAAATAAAGATTACTGTAAATGTTTTATTGTAGCAATAGTATTGTTTTCTATCATACTCGTAGCACTAAAACGGAGAAAAGGTGGTTACATTTTCAGAAGCGGCCATTTTTGTCTCCCCTCCGACGTCGCCCTTGTATAGGTACCTACTTACATATAAATGTAGGTATGGCGGGACATACCTACATTTAAATATCTTCTATTTATTAATGTTAATCATATTTCCTGATTATGTTAAAATAATGTTTCATATGTTGTTTTTGTATTGAAATATATTCACAAAGAGTTCTTATTAATAAAAAATGTTAAGTATAGTAGATGTTATACAAGTATATACACATAAATTATTATCCTTGTAAAAAATAATGTTACCGTTACAGCACGGCAGCACCAATTTCACAGTCATTAATAAATGATAAATAAGAATAAATAAGAATATATGATAAATATAGTCTAATATTCTATATTCTTAACTAAATTGTAACTTTTTTTGGATTTCTAATGGATTTCTAAATTTTAATTGATTTCTATTTAAATGTATTCATTACAATTTTAGTTTAGTATTATTTATAATTATAGTATTTAAGGATGAAATTTCCTTAATAGTTTCATGGCATCCATTCCATAAAATATATACGAATAAATTTACAAATTACATTGTAAGTAGTACCTAATAGTAGTTCAAATAAAACCTGTAGCAGTGTCATGTCGCGAGGCAAACGTATCGATCGTAGTCGTCGCTACGCCTTGGCTAAGTAAGAAATTGCACTCTTTTGTTACAGCAAGCTACGAACTCTGCTGTATGGATTCATACTCGTAGCTTCCTTAAGTCAGATTACCTATTTTGTTTTAATTGCATTGTTCTATGATCTATTATGACTAGTCATGATAGATCATGGAACAATACAATTAATGTAAAATAGTAGTATGGCATGTTTAACAGTTTCCAATAGCTAAAGTTATCTTTAGTATTCCTTTCTAAGGCTTAAGGCTGCAGCCTTATGAGTATACACTTATAAGTCCATTGAAAATTTCGTTCTTATATTATTAATATATATATCGTTATAAATATTATACATCCAACATTATTTTTATTATATTTGGTATTTTTGTATAACAATAAAGTAGCAAAAAATAAAACGTAAGTACTAAGTGGAAAAGACTGACTAGGTAAACATACTATTACGGCCATAAAGTCGAATCCAACGAAACAGTTACCATAGACATTAGTATGGACGTGTTGTGGAATTGGGACCGCAAACCGCACGCGCAGCGACAATTACCTCAAATGAACCGGAATTAATCGAGACTCGCTTCTTGGCCGAGCTGCGGTCTCATTTGCATTATTAATAGAGGGTACGGGGAGAGGGGGGAGGGCCGTGTCACTGCCCGCACTCCGCCCCGCAATTTGCGAAACCTAATGAAGAGGATCTCGCCAAGATGTTTCTGTTCTTATGATGTTTAATTTGAGTTTGCAGTTCTTGGGTCAGGCAGGCTCTCTCATTGTTATTGCGACCTTTATCATTTTATAGCCTGTTTCGAAGGCTTTACGGTGTATACGCTAAATGAAAACGTCGTATAATTTCTACCTATTCTGAAGGTTATTTAAGTTGCAATCAAACTAAATTAGTTTGATTAATATATATATATATATATATATATATATATATATATATATATATATATATATATATATATATATATATATATATATATATATATATATATATATATATATATATATATATGTTTCTACGCTTAAGCATAATTTCAGTATTTCGTAGTAGTATTAGATAGTATTAGGGTAATTCCATTGGCAACTCTTACAACTACCTCGAGTTTTAAGAAATGTAAAGGGAAAAAATATTAAGAATTTTATAAAAATGTTAAAAATTACAAAACAAAAGGGACGGAGTATGTGTTTGTAGTGCATAATAATATTATAAAAAAAAGACTTATTTTAATTATAAAATAAATAGATATCTTTATTTCACATGTGTACACTTAAACTAACTAACTAGCTAACTAGCTATTATTAAAACGTATTCTTTTTAAAACTATGAATATAAGACCTACTATGATCTCGTTACGGCAAGAGCACGTGGTACTAATTAATCGTCAGTCTCCGATTAATTTACAGGTGATATGATTCATGTACCCCCTTCTCACTCCCCAGACTTATTTTCACCCGGGGTACCTCCTCTAATTACTAACCGGAGCGACTTGATAGGCTTTGAGGATCTTCTAAACAGTTACAGTAGGGAACGTGTCCGTAAATAATATTACAGGTTTAACTTTACATTTATATATTAATTCAAAAGCGTTTATATTATTTAAATAAATGTTAAGTTTGAATTATTTGCATAAAATATATTTATTTTATTGATAAAATTAAAAATATGAAGTTCTGTAATGTGCAAATAGCATGATATCCAAATCGAAATAAATTGTATATACATAAACATAAAACAAAATGTTGCAATATATTTCTATTTACTTATTTATATTTCTATTTTATCTATTAAAATTGTATATATCATTTCTATTTTGTACGTAAATTGTTTCACCATTCATTCACGTGGCTGTGGTTCATTTTTCTCGCGTCAAGCGCAAAGTTCGTAGACATCCATAATACAGACGATTTCGACGCGTCAAGACGGCATATTGCGGAAGGGTTAGCAGATTAATGGAAGCCCGAATCAAATCAACACTAGTAAAATAAAAGAGCGTTTGGATTTTTTATTATGTAATATATTTGTTTGCCATCCATCAAAATCATGTTAATTCGTATTGTCACGGTGCACATTTTTATTGGTATATCTCCTATGAGATCACCAAATTCTAAATATTGAATTAGATCGGTGTGGATGTACATTATTTATTACACTTATTATTAAGTATAAGTTATTTTTATTTTATTTTATTTATTTATTTAGATTCAGCGGTGGTAATTACAATAAAATAGCAAGTAAAGTTTCTTAACTAAGTTGTTTTTAAACTAAATGTATTACCTTTTAAGGTGAATACGGCATGCAACAATAGAGATAGATATGTAACTACTTATATACTTTATAGTTTATACTTTAATGACCATGCATTGATCATTCATAATTCACCTACGAATCATCGTTAATATCATCATCATAGCTACATCGATAAGCCAATAATAGACATAAACCTAACCAAATATTGGAAGTAACGTAGGTATCTACGCTAAAAAGATAAAAATGGTGCGGAAAGGTAATACATTTTATATTTACAAATAAACATGTAGGTAAATTTCAGTAATGGCTGTAGTAAAACAGGCACTTCGAAGCAGAAGTTAAATTGTGCTCGTGAGTCGTTACGGTATGTAAGTACTCGTAAAAATGTATAAAAAATTGTACAGTTTCGTAATTTTATTTCAGTTTAACAACTACTCCATATTTATTTATTTGATTACTAATTGGAATGGATGGCTTTTTAACAGGTTTAACTAGAGTCGTTTTTATAAAAGGGAGTATCAGTCACTTTGCCTATGTTACAAAATAAATGTATACGTTGTGTAATATTTTGTAACCACTATGTTATATAGAACGTTTTGATATAGAAATAAATAAATCGTTGTCGAACAAGGTATTGTATGTAAAAATATTTCTACTATTATCAGAAAATGGTAAATTTACATTGTCGACGTTACGAGCGCTGCTCTCGCAACGCAACTCAACTGTGAGATATTGCCTTTTTTATGACCCACTCTACTATACTATACTTACTGAGACAGAATAGATCACATGATGCGATAAAATATTGCCCTAGGTGCCACCAAATCGAATTAACCCGTCCACTTGCATGCAAAGCCGCGCCAACGCGAGAATAGAAATGGCGATATTGGTTTAGGATACCCAACTATTCGAATTTTCCCTCTCCGTTACAAATCAAATCAAATAAACATCCGCATACATACTTCGAATGTTGTGTTCATCCTAAAAGTTTTAGGGTCACAGTTCGTCAATCTTTCCAAAGATTTCTTTTAGCATTAGAGCTACGCCATGCTATCCTAACGTCTATGTATATACTATGTAGGTGAAGTGAATGTTATGGTAGAATCTTAATCGTCTGACGTGCTGAATATGAACATCTTTTTATGTGTGATTTGCGGTATAATTAACATGTTATAGATTATTTGAAAAATAATAACGACCAGATATATATATATATATATATATATATATATATATATATATATATATATATATATATATATATATATATATATATATATATATATATATATATATATACATATATATTTAGTTAGCTTAGTCGAACCGTGTATACATTAGTAAAATTATTATTATAGAACTTATTAAGACAACATCTAGACTATCTTGTCTCTATTATTCAAGTGGCTAAAGCCTCATCCATTGATCAATTAAAATACAGCTTTTAGAATTTAACGCTTGATAAAACAAGTGAACCTCACTTACATTAGCATTACTTCTCCTTCTATCAAACCATCATAGGTAGTAAAGTGTATAGTAAAACATTTTAATCATATAATTCCTATAATTGTACAACAATTAATAAGCAAACTTGTAATTAATTTCTATGTGATTAACGGGCATAAGGCGGGTTTACTCAAGATTACTTGAAGAGAATTATTGTTGCGCGGCTTTACGGGGGAGAGGAAGAAAGCTCAGAGGGGGCTACGTCCAAAAGCTCAGATCTAAGGCAAAAGCAAGACTAGCTCGAGCTTCTGTCCTCCCTCTAAGATTCTCGCGGACGCCGCCACCAATTAGGGGCGCAATCGCTCACGCGGCTGGAACTTGGCCCCCATTCCACCCGGCCCGCCCAAGGCACTCTTTGTTTCGTAACGTCGCGTTACTTCCTTTGCTAGTCCGCCATTTATTCATCAAATGGAAACGATTTTACTTAAGCATTATAAAATTACCAGTTTTCAATGCTTCAAATAATTTGTTTTCATAAATATTGGTAATGTTGCTTCGATGTGCTAAGGAGCTTTAATGTAAAAATCGTGTTGGAATTATATGTACTACCTAATTATAGTAAATCTTATTTAGGAAAGTAATTCAAATTGCCATGATCTTATATAAGTTCGTATAGAAAATGAAATTAATGAATCATATTTTTTTCCTGCATTTTCAGTTGTGGGTAAAAGTTAGTAATTAAAACAAAGTACATATACATAGTGAAAGCTAGTAAATTTCGCATTTGGGTTCACATTTTCTATTGTGAAGCAAATTACATATTTAAAGTAGTTTGATTTTTTATCTCTATCTATCAATCAATCCGTTTTCCATTTATTTATAAATAAAAAATTCAATGATTAAAATATTTATCTTAAGACTTCTTAAGGATCTTATTATCAGGTTTTATTAAGGGTTTTAGTATAAAATGTATTAGGATATTTTTTATGAACACATAGAATTTTATAGCACTCTTCTACAAAAAAGACCTGATATCTTAAATTTCTAAAAATATTATAATATTACTATTATGAAATGCATCACAACGATATGATTTATATGTTCAAAAGTATTAAGTACCTACATATAAGTTTTCACTACACAAAACATTTCCTCGTTTTGTTTATAAATTTGCTTATACGGACCACTCAATTTTGTAAAGTATCAGGACTATGCAAAATATACATTATATATATATATATATATATATATATATATATATATATATATATATATATATATATATATATATATATATATTCCATAACGCTACCATCCTACCCAAATTAAAGATTAGATAGATAATAAGCATTAATAAACAATTCAGTAATATTGGACTTTTTAGATCTTTCTTTTAACATTTAAGGCGAATTATACGAATTCATTAAGAGATGATAATTTCTATTTATAAGATAATAATATATGTATATAAATTTAATGAAATAAAATTTTAACACTTTCGTTTTACGTAATTAGTGGTACATACCCACTGAATACTTATACGATGCTGCTAATGTTGATTATAATTTTTCTTCTAATAGTATTATCTATTGTAACTTTTTTTATATTTGTTACCTGCACTTAACTATGAAAAACGGATTTAAATGAGTTTTTTTTTTAAATAATTGAAAACTTTCAAACTTAATTATTCGAAATGTTGTAAAATGTAATTACTATTGCGTTAAATATTTTTTTTATAATAAAGATGTTATAAAAAAATATTTATTTTCTAAAAACTTTGCACCGACGGTAAGAAAAATAAATATAACTTACGTTGTAAATTCATAGCCGGCGGAAAAATGTGGTGATTTCGCATAGTAGCATCCTGCGGTCGAGCGCACTGTGGTGGTGGCGGCTGATAGCGCATACCTTGATACCGGTATGCTGCCTGAGACATTTGTCCACATGAAGCCAACTCTCCCCATGACAATTCCCCGCCACCAGAGCCAAGGCACCCGCTTTCGAACCCACCGCCAGCGCCGCTAAGGTATCCGTACTCCATATCTGCAGCTACCTACAAGCACTTTCTAACATCCAACCAAAAACCAAGTAATCTTAAAAAATTTCAGCTCCCGCCAAAAGCGGCGCGCCACGCGGGGCGCTACTTTGCCGTGTCAAAGGTCGCGGAGGCTCACAGCCGCATAATTGGATGAGCAACGAGAATATCGAATTATGCCGATTACAGATGATATCGGATCGCAAGGATAGCTTGGCTGGAGCGAAGGACCGCACGCTTGCCCCACTTGAAATCGAATGATAAGCCTAATTCAATAAGGGCGAGCCTCGAGGAGAGGGCGGGGCTGCACCCCCGTGAGAACCAATAGGCAACCTTGCTGCCTGAACACGACGCCCCATTGGTCCCCGCACCCTCTCCCCCTCCGCAGCGAGCTCGAGGGTGCATGTCACGACACTTGTCTACTTTTCTTTTCGCCGACAGTTTCTTTGTCATTGAGGAAAATAAAAAAGTTGTAATTAACAATCCAGGTAGGTACTAATGAATGGCTGTTGGTATATTTAATTCGTGAAAGCTGTTGCATCGTAACTTTATCTTGAATACCTACAGCAAGTATCGCATACAATATAAGTATACTACACACAATCCCAAACTTTACAAGTATCTGAGAAAAGGCTTCTTCGAGTCGCATGTGATTGATCGCTGTCGTGGGGTGGCTGTGGCAACTGCGTTTGTAAGAACTTTCAGCTGCGTCTTAAGTAGGTACTAACAATTTCATAATTGAGGAATATCTTGCTACTGTAAATTCAAGTGTAATATATGATTTAAAATTATAATAAAGACGATTTACTTGACTGCATTAAACATTACCGATCAAAACAAATACGAGTGCGTTTCAATATTCAGAAATGTATGTGTTTTTTTTTTCACACTTAATTTGAATGAATAATATTTAAGATAAAAGGGATTACCAGACTTACGTATAATTATTATCAAGAATACAATTGTACAGTGGCCAGTGATAAAAAAAACCTTGTCTTTAGGGTATAGAATACGTGAGAAAATGACACGTATAATATTCGCATCGCAACGCAACGTCGCGTCGCGTCCTCCCGCGGGACGCACGACACACGACGCATCCCGCCACTTTATCTATTATTCATCATAATTGCAATACTGTTACTCCCTTTTTTATTTTTCTGTTTGATGTATTAGAAAAATGCATAAAGTATTTTGTCATTATTTTATTTCCTGCTTTACTTACTACTGTACTGATAAGTAACAAGTAAATTAGTAAACTAATTACACTATTGTAAATTGACCAACAAATATATCTAAAAAAATCTCATTACGTTTATAAACCTGACAATTTCAAACAATTCGCAAGAGTCCACGGTCACACGTAAACTGAAGCATGTTTCTATCAGTTGACACAATTATTACAATTACATTTATTTCAACCTACCTCCAATGATTTCTAATTGCCTCGCGGGCTGCGGATTCTTGCAGAATGAGTTGATTGTATTTTATGATCTGATGTGATAGATTTAAGACTTTAACGTTTTTCAAAAGTGGGTCCCTGGTAGATTCTAACCATCTTCTCTCTCTCTCTCTCTATCGTAATTAAGATGTTCATATATTTCTGTAGTCTTGTGGATCATTACATAATTATATTTGTTTTCCCTAGTGAGGATATTAGGTTCATCAAACTTGATATAATATTTGACTCCAACACGCGCCTATTGTAAATGTGTTTTGACAGAGATGAGTGTCTTAGCCCTAACATCGATTCTTGTTTGCCCTATATAAGATTTGCTAATTTGTAAGCTTTGCTAACCTGCGAGAAATATTACTCCGTACTGGTTTCAAGAATTGGTACACTCCTGTGAGTGCTTGTTGGTCTTCTTACAACGTTGGAGACTGGCAGCTTGATTTCTGAAACAAAGATTTGTGCATGGTAAATAATCGTAGAGTGGACTAGTGAGATTTACCACTGATAATATCTCATTCGGATTTTTTTATTACTTATAAAGCTTAGGAAATATTTAATTGTATTTTTATTGTAAATTAAGTATTATTATTGTTATAATATTGTGGGTGGTACAATTATAAACATCCTAGTAGACGTGGTGTAGAACGAATATATTGCGCAGAATTTATGACATTATTCATAATAATATTCAAAATATGAATATATATAAATATTCGCAATTCTCTACTATTGGAGGTAATTCGTTGCAGTCGACTTATTTTCAGTACCATTTACAAACTTATAAGGACTATAGCAATTAATAACACTATTTAATAAAATTGTAACTTTATTTACCTCTAAATGAAATATAACTTGACTTAACAGCACATCAGTATACGGTCTCTAGTGAACTAGAGGCTTTCCTGAAGCCAATCTGCTCAAGTTCTATGTAAATTCAAATTATCACTCTAGGCGGAAAAAGAATAAGTCGAGGTACCAAAATATTTATATCTCAAATTATTAGTACTTCCTTAATTGAACTTCATTATGAAAAAATAATTTAATACTAAATAAGACTTTAGTGTAACGTACTTAGGTCAAGATTTTATTATAATATAATTATAATTTATCTTTTATTTTCTTAGGCTTTTATTATTAATTTCGTTTTGTTAATAGGCGGTGAAAAGATAATCCCTTAAGAAATTATATATTATATTATTGTTCTCTTTACGCACCTACCTTGTACCTACATAATGTTTGGTTCCTTCTATAGTTTTAGTTCATATAATTTGTGTAACCAATTAAATTAAGATATTCTTAATAAATATAAGCTACACTTAATATTAGTAAGGTAAGGTGATATCAATATGCTGATTTAAAGTAATATCTTCTTTAAAATATATCTAATTATGTTATATCTAATAAAGTATAGTAGGTATTGTTAAAAACTCATGTCTGCACTGAACATGACGTAGATGAGTGGTTGGGTATATTATTTTGGATTATTAAAACAAAACAAGGCGTACTTTGGTTTATTGCTGGCTATTGGATGGATATTAGTAGTGATTTATCACTAGGGTCGTTCATGTAAAGATTTAAAATTTCATTACATAGGTAGTTAGTTATACAGGTTATTCTTATCTTTTTGTTTTCAATTTATTTGTATCTAATATTTAAGTTTTATTTAAGTTTTAATTATAACCACTTAGTTTATTAATGAAGCAGATATTAAAAGTGATCATCTATCAGATGCAACCAGTTAAAAACATGAAAAAACGACCCCACACGATCTATTTCACTTCACAATCTTTTTTTTTTTGAAAGTTTATTTCAAATTTTCCCATTTACACTTGAAAGTCCGATACTACACTGAGGGAGTAAACACACGGCTAAAGGGGGGTATTCGGCACTCCGCAAAGCCAAGCGTACGAAAAAGCTGGGCGAGGAGAGCTCGGGGCGTCGGAGCAAACATACCGTCTCGGGAGAGCCGTTCATTAGTTGTTCAAACAACCCAGCGGCGGCCACTTTGACAAGCAAGAGGACCTGCGTCCTCCGTCTAGAGGATTCTTCCCCTTCACTGATCTAAGGTTAACTAAAGAGCTATCGGAGCTGCACATTGTAAATAGAGCGGTCTGTTGAGCTAATGAACCGCTTCAGTTGAATCGATAGTGTGGTTAGTTCAAGAAATTTATGTAACTTCCCAACAGGACTAATTATGTTGTTACAAATTGGATAACTTTTATTATATAGGTATGTAGGTGTGTAGTTACACATGCATAAGTATCTTTATATGCTCTAACTCTAAAAGGTAGGTAAACAACTTTTCATACATTTAAGTTAATTTAATTTTTAAATTAGACTTAAATCAAAGCAAGAAGTGCTATTTTTTTGTGTATTTGGGTACATGGTAAAAAATATTTATTATTATGTTTAAAGATATCGGATAGTACCGTGGCAATCATAGCGATGGTTGGCTCATCAATCACCGGCGCAGGTGCCGCGTCATACCCGTCACCCTCTTGGCTGAAAACTCCAACGTCTGCTGTAGAGATTATGTAAAACTACAACATTATTTTTGTAAAATACTGTGCTTAAATGTTTAAAAATTGTTACTTTCATTTTAAAAATATAGGTAATGTGTTTTATTTGTTATTGTATATAATAAGTACCAAAGTAAACCAAAATGGTCTTTACAATTTATAGGTTTCGAACAGATATAATGCCAAAGTGTTGATATTATGTATACACATGTATTTTGATGACACTTGATATTTTTTTATAACTACCTAAATTTCTTCCATTTTCTCTTATATTTTCTTAAAAGTCGACTAAATTATACTGAATGAGCTATTTAGCCGATATTCATTAGTTTAGTATATATCTTATTAATTATGTACTGAATAAAGGTCAGGTTACTCAACATGTACTCTATCTTTAATTTTAATAGTAGTAACTGCGAAGTAAGTAAAGTGGTGAAGTTTTAAAAGCGTAACTTATTAGAAGAAAACTTTTACGACATATAGTTTAGTTATTCGTTAATTAAAAACAGTAAGCAAGTACGGGGCCGCTCGGCATGTGGCCTCGGGGGCGCAAATTGAATTAGGAGACGCACGCATTCGCCCATAACCACGCATTATCCGATTAGTAGTTGCAACGACACTTCAAGAGAGCACGATTACTACTTCTTTGTTTAGTTTTTGATTTATAATCTGCCTGTTACGCTTAATATTTATATCGATTGCGCTTTCAGTAGCTTTAATGTACTTGTTATATTATATATCATGTATACCTAAGGATTATACCTTCTTAGGAGTATTATATACGAATACACATGTGTCATATTCAATTTTGTTAAAACCTACTATTGTAGTACATATTGGTTTTATACCAAATAAATTACTTATAATTTACTAAAGGACATCTACAAAACGATATATTCGTAAAACAAAAGTTTATAATAATTATTTCTGTTTTATAGTTTCAATATAGATATGCAGTCATTTATATAGACATAAATATTTGTACATATTGGTTTTATACCAAATAAATTACTTATAATTTACTAAAGGACATCTACAAAACGATATATTCGTAAAACAAAAGTTTATAATAATTATTTCTGTTTTATAGTTTCAATATAGATATGCAGTCATTTATATAGACATAAATATTTGTACGTCTGACCTCGTAGGTTAATCTACAGAATAGACCTTGCATAGAAAAAAAAAGAATCATAATAATATAAATAGTATATATAAAGAAACAGAAACATTGTAATTTTTCCATATTAGCACAAGGAAATTTTTCAAGCAAGACTTAGTGCGTGCTTACATAATTAGGTGTAATGTAAATTTTAGGTACATTTAAATGAATCAGTACACTACTGAAATCATTCCACTTAAAACTTATAACAGGAAAAAATGTCTGCGAATGAGAAAAACTACGGAGCAGTTGTTTGATTGCAGGTCGCTAAGTGATCACATATATTACCCGGCGCTTGTTATCCGTTCTATTCTTACTTTGCGAAGTAAATAATGTATTAACTATCTGCTGTTCTATTTTTTGGAATATATGTTTTTGCTTGTTTAACTATTAGGTATTTGAAAAGAATTGACATTCGTAACTAAACTAAAGAGCCTTTCTTTACATGATGTTTTATCATAAAATATTAAATGAAAACTTTCTAGTTTTGTATGTAAAGGAACTTCAAAGAGTTATAATAAAAATTAACTTGTCGCATATGTGCGAGTGGTACTCGCGCACCGAGGGTTCCGTACTAATTTCATTATAAAAGTGTTATTTTGTATGAAATTTAATATAACTATAAATATACTACTATAAATATAAGTTTGTAATATTTTTTTTATATTATATAAATTTTCCAGTTTCCTTTACTTGTACAGTAAGATCTAAAATCTTATCAAATTTCAAAATTGTAATTCAACGGAAGAAGTCTGCTCTTTCTGTAGTCCAAGCGGAAAACTTACCAAGGTCTGTTTCTGAGTCAAAATGACGTCTATTGAGATTGTGTGCAATCTATACTAATATTATAAAGAGCAAAACTTTGATATTTTGTGTCTTGCTTCTAATAAAAACTAGACAAACTACTAACTCTATTAGCTTTAAAACTAGAAAATTGAGTAATTTTTTTATTTATTATTATTAAGCTACATAAAACAAATTGCAGCACGCGTCGCAGGTTAGAGTGGGGGTTGGCCGAAACCTTCGACGACCTACACTACGCCGACGTATGCCTGCTCAGCCACAATCACGTTATCAAACAGGCCAAACTAGATGATCTACAGCGATAGGCGATACACGAATGTCTAAAAATGTATGCGTAGAGAACCCAGGATATGCTTATTGAAGGAGGGAACTCGATACCACTTTTTCTAGGCTCAAAACTTATAGAGCGGGTGCAGCGGATCACCTACCTTGGTAGCGTCGTATCGGAGACTGAAGGAACAGAAGAGGACATCATTTTAAGGATAACCAAAGCCCAGGTGCCCTTTGCGCAACTGGGGCCTAGGAAAGCAGACCCGGAGAGTGAATTAAAAAATTATTCACTCTAATATAAAGCTGCTGTACGGTATCAGACATGGAGGGTGGTTAAAGACATCACGCAGCTCATCCAGGTCTTCGTAGGACAATGTCTTAAAAATATCATTGGTATCTACTGACCCGATAAGACGAGATGCTAATCTCCAAATAAGTGGGCTTGAATTGGGTTCACCTCACACCCTAAGAAGAGTCCCTTATCACAGCCCAAGACAAGGTCTGAAAAGGACACCACAAGGGAAAATGAAATGTGGCCGTTCTAAGGACACTGGGAGGCGCTCAATGGAACTGAAGACTATTGGGCAAACATGTTGAAAGGCGAAGTGTATTGCTCACAACAGAGTGTGATGGTTGAGCATATTATAAGCAAGTACAATAAGCCTATATTACTCGCTAATAATGTCGGTACATCACGTTATATTCAATAAAACATTTTTAATAGATAAGAACATCTGTTAAAAATCTTGCCAAAACGAGGAAATTTTATAATTTTTACAATATTACATAATTTATATAACGTGCGCTGTGCAGATTGTTATAGTTAAAATCATTCATGATTGAATTTGTTAGCCCACCAAAACGTCTTACCTTTAAAACTTTTTATCTATCATCTATATCATCTTTTATATATATATATATATATATATATATATATATATATATATATATATATATATATATATATATATATATATATATATATATATATAATGTATATATAGTATATATATATATATATATATATATATATATATATATATATATATATATATATATATATATATATATATATATATATATATATATATATATATATATATATATATATATATATATATATATATATATATATATATATATATATATATATATATATATATATATATATATATATATATATATATATATATATATATATATATATATATATATATATATGAAAATGTTTTAAAATGATAGTTATAATCCAAACATAGTTATAATAGTAACGAAATATATAATATTCATCACAATTATTTAATTTCCAACAAAATTGTCCTTTTCACCTTTCAAATTCAATGAATATCTTAGAAGATATCAGTTTTGGAATAAATCTGTTGCGAATGATTTGGGGAAGCATAGTAGGTAGTGAGGCCAGCCGGTGGCTTGGCGTAATGTTCGAATCACTTAACTTTTTATTTTTTTAAATAAAATTGTGTGTATGAGCGTTAAACACACGTTATATACTATATATAACAAGTTTATGGTACAGTGGTAACGTAGATCCTAATCTAAACTAAGGTATGTAAGTTTTGTTTCGCAGTTACAAGCAAATTGTTTTAATGAAATTTCAAGTATGCAAAGTATTGTTGTATTACATATCAAATGAGAATGAAATCTTATTTTCTATAAATAGAATACAATAAAAGCTCTTACCACCGGTATAGCGACATTTAGATTTTTCAAACAACGCAACGGATTTTAATTCAATTTTAACTGACAGTGTTTATCGCTAGAACACTGGTATAACTTAAATAGGACCATCAAGGCACAGTAGGACCGCGCCTAACGGTAAATTTCTGTTTATCGCTTACCCTCACAATTATTACATTAATAGGAACAGCGGAGGAATAATTATTATGCTTAAATAAATTTAATTTCCAAATTCAATTCGTTCCTTTCCTTTCCTTTTTGAAACAAAGAGTAAAGCTGAAAGAAATATATAAATTCAATAGTGATAAATGATAATCTTGTATAACGAGTAGTGACATCTATTGTACAACTTGTAAATGTCAATGTGCTGCCATCTACTAACTATTTATGAAATCGTGTAGTGCTTCTTCCTGTGTCTTAAACACTATTGAATTTTTATTTCACAAAGATGTCGCCTTTATTTAAATTAAAAATGAAAGTACATTTTTATTTCAAATTAATTTAGACCTCATTTTAAAGGCGTGCTGTAAATCTTTTTATTTTCACACCAATATTTTACAAAATTATGTTTGTAAATATATATATACTAAACAAAATCCTTTTGTTTGTCACGAAAAAAGTATAGATGACAGCACTTATACAACAATATTGTCTTTTCTCATTTTCAATTCTTTTTTGTCAGAACTTAGAAGATAGTGCTTTTTATGTTCATCCATAAAAAGCATTATCTTCAGACGTTAGCTTAATTATAATATATTAATTCGTTAGAATAAGAGCAAATCTAGATGGCGAGATTTCATCCAAGTAAACATAAATATTGCAATTTTTTCCCCACAGGTGTAGATAGAACATAAAGGCAAGACATTCGCTAGTTAATGGTTTCGGTATCGAGACATTTAGTTGTGGAATCCTACCTCTCGATTCATCTTTACTGCTTCGAAGACAAAATAATTTAAAAGATGAAGGATGTTAGATGCTATTGTTAGTTATTGCATTGTCTAGGAAGACGGAATATCAAATATACCTTATGCTTATATTTAGCTGTTTACGTTTATACAATCTCGCACCGCATTTCTGCATCTTTTCAATTACTAAAAGTAATATGCAACAAATTTAGAACTATTAAAAGGTAGACAATTAAGCTTTAAACAATGTCCGAAAAGTTTGGACTTTTTAAAGTGCTAATCCACACTAATGATGGAAATATACTTCAGGAATAATACTTAACATTTTAAAAATTATAAGATGCCTATCAAAAAATATAGAGATGCGAACTACAATTAATAACTGAGTAATAAAGTTCTGACTAAATATATTTATTTCATAAAATACAAACCATAAGAATTTTTTTTTAGTAAATAAACTTTGTAAGCTAGCCTCAATTTTTACATTATCCTAATTGAATTTTGTTTATAATATTTTTTTCGACATCGGCTTCCTCTTTATAAAAATGTCACACTCTAAACTATACATATAAAATACTTAGTCCTGAATGACTGACCGACGGATCAGCGTACAGCCTAAACCGCTGATCTTAGTGATTTGAAAGTTGGAGGATGTGGAAGTTGGTGGATGTCTTTGTATGACATAGGCATCCGATACGAAAGCATTTTCCGAAGTTCCTTTCCTCCTTTTCCTTGGGGTAAAAAACAGTGACAAAGTTTGTTTGATACAATGTCATTCCTTGGTTCAATATATTTCAAATTTTGGATAAAAATACTTTGACATAATTCATAAAAGGCGTGTTTCATATTTTTTGAGACTCGTTGCCAAACAGTAAAATGAATTGATTTGCATCGATATTGATATCTCTTAAGTGCTTTGGATATACATTAAATTCTATTTTGATACATGTTTGAAAATATAATCCGATTTTACTCAATATTTAATTTTAATAAGAAATGGAATTGAAAATGTATATATTTTAAATAAAATTGAAATGATTTTTTGTGAATTCTAAATATTCTTATTTGAATTTTTTTACTTATTACATATAGAGACACGATACTAAAACAAACGTTTTTAAAATTTTTGTTTGTCCGGGCTAGTCTGAAATGATTTTTACGGTACTTTCACTAGAAGATAATTTTCCTTTCTATACATATATTTGACATTATTCTTCATAGACAAAGTGATTATAGAGTAAATCCGAGAAATGAAGCGGGCAAAGGCGTGAACGGGTCGCTCATCGGGCGGTCATAAAAATAAGTCAGCATATTTTAAATATTTTTATTTTTTCTATAATTTTACAACCAAAGTTAAGACAATTATAGTTTTATGAGTGACGTAGATAGTAATAAAATTGTAAAATTTGCCTATTTATCGTGATTATCCTGATAGTGATAGCTTCTGATTATTAGAAAATATTTTAGAAATAAGAGTATCCATCAACCTTTTCATTATATATGTAAAAAATTGTTTAATAATCGATATAGAAATCAATTGGGTATTAAATGTTATTAGTGTTATTTAAACCTGAATGTCGAAAGAAGCTCTCATCATTTTTGCTTTAAGTGAAACTTATAAACACGAGCATCAATTTTCCTAATTAGATTAACCAACATCGCGTAACATCCGACGCGCCTCGGTTCTTCAGCTTACTAAATAAATCTTCCTTACAAACGTTACCTAAAATTATAAAATACAATATAAAATAAATTACACGCAAAGTTCACTCGCCTTACACTATCTCTCCTTGTTTGAAATATGAGTATTGTACAACAATATTAGACGTTCTTAATTAAGTTTTGGGAGAGACAATGTACATCAAATAATACTTTGATATTATTCTAATTACAAACTTATTAATAAGTAATTCTAAATATAAAGTTTGATCGAAAACAGGAATGTATAAAACATGTGACTAGAATTTACTAAACTTAACATCGACCTTAAAAAAAATTACATTTACTTTAATATTTTCGTTTAAAACTCATTACAGTTAAAACTAAACACTCATTTTTGCTATACACATATTTCATTTGGAATTTACTAAAAAAAATTGAGATCCTATATTATTTACATAAAACATTGTGATACAAAAATATTTTTCATATAATGCTTGTACAAATTACAGAAGATACACAAACCATTTATGTCTAATTGTAAGTTAAATTTAAACTGTAAAGTTCATGTTCTTATTTTAGTTAGTCTAAATTAAAAGTAAAGATGTACAAATTTTTTTCATAATAAAAAGCAATAAAACACCACAGATCTTATAACAATATTAACAAAAAGTGACTTAAAAAGTAATTTTTGGAATCAACGGAGATCAAAACATAGCAAAATATAGCAATGGACATCTTAGCTATTTTACATAAATATTAATTTGAGATCAAGGGTAAATCTTCAAAGCTATGCTCATGTGATAGTACTGAGGAAAGGTATTATAAATATTATATAATTTATTTATAACCAGAACACTTCTTATACACCCACGTGCGCTACGTAAAAAATATACTAACAATGCAATTCATTCAAACTTTTCACAACAATACTCAATACTGATGAGATCAATTGACTTCATATTTGTGAGATGTGGCCATAGGCAGATATAACAATAGTTTAGTTTCCGATCAAAAGCGTACATCCTGAACGTCTGTCGGTGTGTCTGGAAGCTGTGTTTGTTCTGAGGTCGCCTGTTTTACTGGTTGTAAGTGTCTAGTCCTCGGTTCTTGTGGCTGGGTCTCTCGGGCGAGCACTCGTTCTACATGCCTGGCGACTAACTCGGCGGCCGCGGCTGGCGTCCGGGTGAGGGTGCATAGATCGTTTATGGTCATGCGCACACGCAAGCCCCGTGCCGCTGCCGTTATACACGCCACGGCGATCAGAGATGGAGGTACTAACAGGAACTCGGTTTCTGTTAACAATAACAATACATTCAGGTCAATAAACTACTTAAGCAACAAACTTTTCTTACTAACTACCACTTTTGTAACAAACACGTTACTTTCATCTATATTATCCGCGTATGTTCTATAACACGCCTTGGGAATAAAATGCTCACTCCAGTCTATTTCAAAGGTAACCAAATAGAAAAAAAAGAAAAAAAAATGTCCCGCTTAGTTTCTTGCTACAGTTCTTCTCAGGTCTGAGGCATTAACTTTTGTGAACCGGTGGTGAAGTTTATAACGTTCAACAAATTAATCATATATTCTATTTTTAATAAAATTATTTTACTTGAATTGAATATGTACCAGTAGTATATCTATATTCAGGCACGTTTAAAACGAGGACAAACTTGATATTCATTTATATTTAAGCACAAATATTTTTTATGAATCTTTTTAGAAGCTTCGTTTGTACATACAGCGCCGAGCAGGTAGCGCACATCTGTTGCAAGATAATTACCTACACTGGACAGGTGGTTGGGCACCTTGCACATTAGCGACCTTGTATTGGTTTTATTTCGGTGACTGTCTGGCGAGAAACAATACCAGATAGTTTGACTCGCTCATAAACAACATGCAGTATACAGAAAGTAATCCGTTTCGCGACGAGAATTATATTAAAGGTAAAGGTCGTTTTTTTTCTTAAGGGGCCACGAAAAAAACGGCACGTTACATTTTGCACAATGCGAAGGCCATTGTTGTTTGAGAATAAGGAAGGAAAATCGAACAGCTGCCAGATTTGTGCATGCCGTCCCCGTCTGCATCTTTGTGCGTTGTGTACCTCGCGACAATAGATTGAGAATAAAGGTAATTTACATCTTAAGTTCAGTAGCCAAGGGCGCAGCTGCAATTGTGATATGACCAAGCGATTTAAATTTAGAATAATACACTGACGACTTCCATCATAACACCTAATCAATTGGACGACGATTATTTAAATAGATATCTATTTTCTATATAAATAGATGATTTAAAAAATATATATTTTTTTTAAAAATAAATATTTCAACACAACTTTGCAATCCCTAGTCAAATTTTAAAAATAATTACTATGAATACGACATATATTCATCTAATTACTGTGGACAGCAATTTGGTATCCTTTTTGGGTTCCTTATAAACAATGAAGTTTGAAAACTTAGAATATACAACTAAGTCAATAAACGTAAGTCGAGGGAGCTAAGGTGGCAGATGTATCAACACCTGGCACGACCCTTCCGTTTTGCTGCCTCCGAATAGGTACGAACGGGTCACTGTCCGCCTACATGTTTCTTACAATAGCCCTTTACGAGTTCCTTCGCGCTAGCTGGAAAAAACACTATCATAACATGCAATCTACTCATAATTCTCATTAAAAAGTACTAACGTAACGTTAAGGTCAAGTTTGCAGCTAATACGTTAGAACTGTTAATAACTACGTTAAGAAGTCTAGCCTAATTGCAATTTTTAACCTTATAAGGCTAACTTCAACTTCAGGCTTCATTGATTTTTAAGACTTAAGCTTATATATATATATATATATATATATATATATATATATATATATATATATATATATATATATATATATATATATATATATATATATATACATATATATACATATATACATATATATATACATATATATATATATATATATATAGATATATATATATATATATATATATATATATATATATATATATATATATATATATATACACATATATATATACTATTCCAATATTTGCCAATTCTAATATTTGCAAAATTTTAGAATTGGCTTTTCATTTTCTATATCATATAATAAATATATATTTACATGATATACACGGCACGGCAGGCACGGCAGGTACCAGCTATTAACGAAACTAAAACGAACGTGACTGATATCAAACAATCTCGCGGGAGCACCGGACCGGAGCGATCCGTTGTGCGACAGGTTGTCTGTCAGTTGGAGCCAACATCTGCTGAACACGAGTCAAGGGGCCACGCGCCTTAGAATACACCCCCGTCTTACCCTACTCCTTCTAATTACCCCAGCAAACGTAATGAGCGTTTCTCCAACAGACTTTATGAACCGTTAAGTTCCGTTTGTAGAACCTGTCTCAATACACCCTTTATGGGAATCCCTATTTTGTACAAATAGATGCAGAAATGCAAGGGTTGCAAATAGTTTATATCATTATCTAATTGTCTGAAACTAGTTGTAATAAAAATACAGTATACGTCTAATGTCTCATTTAAAAATACATATACTCATTTTTAGGGTTTCAAAGCTTAAAGGGCCGGTCGTAAAGTTATTGCATTTTATTGCAATTTGTTATTGCTCATTTCGTATGAGCTACATAAAATTATGTATGTATAAGTTATAATATACATTTTATTGATTCTTTATTTAAATGACTCTTATTTATTCAAAGTTAATAATAAATCAATGTTTTTGTTTAGTTTATCTCGTCCTAATTTTATCTATCGTAATGCACGTATTTCTTAGATTAAGTAGATTAGATTAAGTATTTAATTACATAAATGATTTTTAAGACATAGACGATTTCAAAGTGAATCATATTTCATATTTAACCTTTACGCGTTAGATAGCTCAGTAAGGGCCTGGGCACCAGGTGCTTACTGAGACGGGCTTTGTCGGGCACCCTTTGTCGTAAGCAGGGACAAGCTTGGGTATTTGGGTAACAACAATTGCCGCGGGACGTCTTCACGTATTGTCGCAAACTCAGCTGGCGCAGTCGCTCCCCTTCGTAAGTCGTCCCATAAGTCACCGCGACCGTGACACGGTTACTTGAATTACACAATAATAAAAACTGATGCTTGATTGCTATCTTAGAAGATAACTGACGCAATTTTTGTTGTATCTATCGATGAATGCTAACATTTGTACTTCGATTCTGGCTTTATTCTTAGTAAATAATCAACTACGATATCGGAAGCATACGTTGTTCGACAAAATTAACTACATATTATATAATATACATATATAAAATATATCTGAATATTTTTGGAAAACGAAAAGGACACCCTGTCCCTGCACCCCGCAGAGGTACTTAAACTATAACAACATAATTAAAATTTCTGCAAACTGCATAATTAACTAAATATAATATAAATAGTCGTTAAAATTTGCAACTTCGTCTAAGTTTTTAAGTTTTAGTAGTCGGCTAGGGGATAAACAAAAGGTCAAGAAGTATAATTAACCTGCTTAACACATAGGGTGAAGCACGATCACTTACAATAAATTATAGTAAATTTCCGGCATACACCTATTATAGAGATTGAAGAAAAAATACTTATTAATGATATGTGGCAAACAACGCCTGATATTACTGAAACGAAATATTTTTGAAACGAATTTTAAATAATTTGCAATTAGTGATTTTAAGAATATTATCTAAGCAATTGGATTCCTATTCTATTCCGTGTGCGAAAAAATTAAAAAAAAATCTAAACACTAAATTTATTATATTAATTCATATAAAGATTTCAAATTTTGTATCTGTTATTTTAATCACGTGAAACAGCAGACCATGACCATGACCATGATATGTACGGCATAGGTATGGGTACTAATAATAACATTTGTTAACAAGATCAACATGTCACAGCAGAGCAATAGGCATCCAGCGTAACATTAAAAATATAAATTTTGATTGTTCTTTTATGTCATAAAAAATCGTAATGGGTATACCGTTTAAAAAATAAATAAAATTACAAAAAAAGTGTTCTCATTAATGTAACTTTTTCAAACATGTTTGAATTCAGGGATAGGGCTGTATCGAGCACATGGCGTGGAATACCATAAATCAGATCGAATCCAGATAACGTAATGGCTAGTAAAGTTAAGCCAACTCAGTTGGGGCCTCTCGGGTTATCAACATACCAAAGCATTTATTTTATATTTAGCTATGCTTAATGATAAAATTAACGAATAAAGCAACCACTGGATTATTTAAAACTTATATAAAGTTATAAGATGAAAGAGAAAAATAACTAACCGAATATTGTAATTAATATGATCTATGGTACTATAGACAGCTGTATTTTATTTTTATAGCACAGAACTCAAAAAAAGTAATAAAAACTAACACACGATAATTTGACATAATATCCTTTAGGCTATCCATAGATAGCCTATAGGATATTATGTCATTTTGTTGTCATAGTATCTCAATAAATGTTTTGTTTTGTAGTACTTATCTTAATTATTTTTATCAGTTGGTATAAGTTACAATCGTGCGCGCTAAGTTAAAAATTAGCCTTATAAATAAATTTTCAGCAAATGTTTTTAAAGAATTTACAAAAATACCTATACACTCCATGAATAAAATATAATTGCAATAATTTGTTTATTTTAACAAAGGGAATTTTAGAAAGGGTCAGTATGTGGGGTGGTGGCACAAGGTGTACGATATCACAGCACGGGCGGCATGTGCGTTCCGATACATCAACCCTCCCTTACTCCAAATACTCGTGACCAGCGGAGTGCCGCCGCACGCACTCTAATCGTATTAATAGTAAGAAGACATTATTTTACAACACAAAAGACCTATAATTACATCAAATATACATTCAACAAAGTATTTAATCTCTATTTGGATTATCGATTAACCATAATTTACACAAGAACGAGGAACCTCTAGTCAACCCGCATATTGTGGCTACTGAAACATTCACATACCAAATTATAAGGAAATACGTTCTTTAAAGTTTTAATTTACCTGTGTAACAGACTGATGTAAGTGTGAGAGCGTGAGTTCGCACTAGTGAATTTGAACGACCCCATGACACTCGAGCGAGAAGAGGCTCGACGAAATCGAAGGCTGTCGCTATCGATAGCTGCCAATTCAATCGTTGTAGCAGCATTACTTCCCATTGCTGTAAAAAATACTTGAAATTAATAACTGTCTACTATATTAATAAAATATCCTAAATACAATATAGCGTACTGGGAGTTCCAAAATGCATACATTGCTCCAAACATTCTTCTCATAATTGGAGAACTTTATTTAAAATGTATTATAGAAACTAAGAATACCTTAAAGTGTTCGTAACCGTCATACACTACAGAACAGGCGGAAACCGCAAAAATAGCGAATCACAATACAATTGAAAAAGCAAAGGGCAAAATGGGGAAGCATCTAGGGAAATTTGTGTAAAGAAACGTATGAGTTCAAGAGGGTAGAGAAGGAAGAAAAACGAATACTTATTATTCTGTTTTCCTATCAACGTCGTCTTAGCATCATATATTTACAATATTTATTTATTTCATAAAATTCCTAAATGTAAATATCGCTGTATTGTGATTGCACGTAAAAAAGAGCTTTTGTGACACAGATTAAAAATTCGAAGTATTAATCATAATCATAATATTATAATGACACAAGCCAATCCGTTTCAAATACAAAATCTTTCCCACAGAAGGTAATATTATCCAATATTAGTAGCACTTCAAAATGCTAAATAGAGAGCTAAAGTATGGGAACCTACTATTCCATACATTCAAACCTCATTAACATGTACTGTGGACTTATCAGGATCATCGCACGAATTAATTGCAAGGAAGTATATGATAGGACACCATAAGGTACGTATAGTCGTCCATGTCAAAGAACGATGAGTACTTTCTCACGGTCACGGTTCACAAAAGATACCGTACATACTGCCAAATGTCAGAATAAATTATTATACATATATCTATAAGCATCGTGAGGCATTATTGTACGTGGGAATTAAAGTTTCAAGTTCTCAAATAATTACTTAGATCAATCAATTTAGAATATGTTTTACGCTGAATACAATATTTACGAATGAGCGACAGTTGCGTGTGTATAATGAGTTAAGTCAAAAACTCACGAGTTTAAGGGAACTAATTGATCAGATCACACCTGTCTACCTGCTCACACAATATTACAATTATAAATTTGTGACAATCATTCGTAATGACCGACTGTGTGAACATTTCAAACACAATACTCATATGAGTTGGGTTATAAAGAATGAATGAATATTACACATATCAAGTGCTACGGATGTAAGAAGAATCGTCTTATCATGACATCTTGCTACCCACATTTCCGTCGGAAGTTGCAACTAATTCAATACCTCGTCATAGTATGTTGCAGCTCCGTTCTTGAAAGGAGGTGATATGACGCATGTCTTCCCCTAGAATTCGTCAGTTGCGGAAGAGGTAATTACCGGAAACTTATGAACAAAACTTTAAGGAAACGAGTAATGTAATGTTGTCCCCTTAGGTCTAAGGGTAAAGGTATGACATTTGACTCGGCTAATCGAGTTCATTCAGTCACAATCAAAACAATGCAGCGCCTTGTGGTTGTCGCAGGATGTAAGGCGATGGTGCCTCACGACGCGTTACCTTACAATTAACCTTTCCCGAGATACAATCTACGTACACTGATATCATGCATATCCCTTCAAAACAAATAATTTTTATTTTCTTGAAAGTTTTTTCGTTTGAGACCATTTATAGACGCAATTTAAGATTTTTTGTATTAAATATATTTTTGTACTCACCCTGACTTCATGTGGAAAAACTGAGTTGTCAGTGTATGCGCAAAGAAGATCTACTGATAATGGATGGCACTGTCGGAACTTGGAGGCCAGCAGTAGAGAAGTGACGGCCAGCAATTGCAATTGCTGTCTTGAGATCGCGCGTTGTGCTAAGAATCTATCCATGTAGCTTACGGCTAGCGGAAACACTTGTTCTTCGCATTGTTGTTCCTCGCAAACCTGTAAAATAAGGATATTTTTAAGTATTTTAAAAGTAATTGCTTTTATTTATACACCGTTATGCTGTGAAGATCACTTACACATATCGATTAAAAATATAATCGTCATATAATGTACATAAACAATGAAATGTTACTATGAACTTTCGAATTAATGGGATACATTGAAAATAACTTAATTATATTGAAACTTAAGGAATATTTTTTCGATATCAAAACTAGATTTTTAGCACTCGATCGTTAAGTTATGAAAAGAAGCATTGATATATTTTGTCCCGTTTACTAGGTACTAAATAAAAATTTCGATTGAGATTCCGTTGCTCATTGAACTCGAACAGTCTTCGTAAAAACATGCGGTAAAAAAGTTTCCGTTCACAATGAGCGCTTCTAAGGACTCGCATCTAGCATAAGCACACGTGCATCACTTACTTGCGTTATAAAACTATTGTTGACAATATTGGGAAAGTATTTATATTGTTAAGAGTAGTTCAATTGGTATTTTTATTACAACTTGCCATGTAGAAAATTGAATAATTTACTAATATAATAAAAATTACCCCTTGTTTACTATTTTGATTCTCAAAATTCTATTTTATTACAAGATAATGAGCAGGAATCAAACCTTATCAGTTATAAAGAGGCGGAATATACAGACAAGCACTGCGCTAACGTGTGCTAATTGTTAATTTATATTAATTAAAAAATAACAATATATGGTATGTAGCATATAATGATACAAATTAAAAACATGTAATAAAAATACATACTTTAATGCAAAATTGCACAGCGCTATAATACTATTAATATTATATATCAATAAGATATACAATACCATATAATTAAATTAAATTTAATATACTAGTAAAGTAAATTTAATATAATAAGATACTTTTAACAAAATGAATAGGTAGGTATCAGCAAAACACAAAAAGCAGGTAATCTACCGCATATAAGGCTGCATCGAGTTAATAATATTTTATTACTTAATTAGTTTTTAATTTATTTCTGTTTATTTACATAAGATTTTATGAAGAGAGAAACTAAAGTTCACTCACACTCTCAGAACTTAAGGTCATTCACTTCAATTTTAATCAGCTGTTGTCGGAAGTTGTAGGCGATAGTTTAACCAATGAAAAGAGCGTATAATATTCATATGCCAATGTCTATATAAATAGTATAATGCGTAATAATAAACGTAAATATAAGAAAAACGAATTACCTCCAGCATCCAAGTAGTAACAACTTTTCGCATAAAGGGTTGTATGTCTATTTGCACATGTTGAAAATAATCTGTATGTAGTGCGTGGACCCTTTCCAAAGTCAATAGGTTTAGTAATAGTCTGGGATCGCGGTCCAGAGCTCGGTCGGGTCCAGCGATACACATATCTACAATTCTCCCACTGTTGTTGCTGTTATGTCCAGAATTTTGTAGATTCTCTCCACAAGATAAATCCATTTTATAAACACAAAATCACTCGACTACACCACAATTATAAAAATTACTACGCCTTAAAGTACTCTTAGATTGTTTTCTCAAGTCGCACAATGTTTATATCTCAAAATAAGGAACGGATCACAAGCACTTTCGCCGCTGACACAGCCGCCCGGCAAGCAGCCAAACTGGCAAGTGTGTTCTGTCAAACTGGCGTGTATAGGAACGCCAAACGTGCGTGTAGGGTCCAGAGCCCTATAATGCTCCCCTCTCTATCTATAACACACTACGGTACGTACGTTTTGCTTCGAAGTATTTCTTATTTTTTATAAAAAAATGTATACAATAATTGTACGTATGGTGAAAATATATTTACTTGTATTGTCTTGTATTTAGCAAAAAGTATTAATTTTCTACGACTGGTAGTTACTCTTTGATTTAAATAGATAATTTGGTAACTTCATAAATATAATATTTTTTGAAAAAGACCTTCGAATCTATTGCAAGGCCCATCAAACCGCATAATGGACACCAGAACCGAAGAAGAAAGCTTTGTTGAAAAGATAAATAATTCAAGAAAACTCTTTTAACTAATTTACGTGGAATATATTTTCGGTATTGGCTTTAGCTTTTTTGTACAGTGTGAAAAAAATGTATACTTCAGTCACAGTGTCGTAATTCTCCTGTAAACATTTCTCCGACCGCTATTATTTTGGTGATTATATTTTGTCGGAAAAGTGTGTTGAATGATATATCAATATAAAGTCATTGTCTCTCAGTTAGAATATTTGTTCAAACAGAGCGACTAGTTAGGTAATTAGATCATGAAATTCCTAATTTAATTTTTGATAATTAAATTATAATTAAAAGAAGATAAGTTTGCATAAATTGAACCGACCTCCACAAAAAAATATTTCAAATCAGCTTAGTATGAGAAAGTTGCAGCCACTTAAAATACATTTTGTCGTTTTTTGTACCACATATACATGTATTTATATAATATAATTTATAATTATAAATAACGCAAACAACAAACGTGTTACGTCACAAAAAAAATATTTGAAATGGACAACGAAACAATTCCGATATATTCTTAAAATTCAAATACTGATCATGAAGATAATTAAAGAGAGAAAGAAGAAGTAGGGGATGGTGGGGCAGTCACCTGGGGAGCCATCGCGAAATAAGAGCGACGTACGAACAATCTAGTAATAAAATAAAACTATGCGCATTCGGGTGTTCTTAAATTCTCAGATGTTTTCGTCAACTGATTTTTTATAATAATAATAATAATAATAAATTTATTTCAGTAAAAATATGTGATACAGATACACTCTAGATGTATTTATGATTTGATATATTTACAAATCTAGAGGAGAGCGATGGCAGCCATACTAGTGTAAACTGTGTCACAGCTGCCAGCGTCTTTGCCCCTTAACAAATAATACTGATACTTTTATACATTACAGTGATTCAGTGAAAATTAGTATAAAATAAAAACATTTTGCTCTGCGAATAAATTAAACTACAATTAAAACATTTAAAACGCCTACCAATGCAAACATTAATGAGTGTGTATGTGTCTAAGAGAGTGCGCGTCTTGTATGTATGTGTGTGTGTGAGATACCGTACATACTGCCAAATGTCAGAAAAAATTATTATCATATATCTATAAGCATCGTGAGGCATTATTGTACGTGGGAATTAAAGTTTCAAGTTCTCAAATAATTACTTAGATCAATCAATTTAGAATATGTTTTACGCTGAATACAATATTTACGAATGAGCGACAGTTGCGTGTGTATAATGAGTTAAGTCAAAAACTCACGAGTTTAAGGGAACTAATTGATCAGATCACACCTGTCTACCTGCTCACACAATATTACAATTATAAATTTGTGACAATCATTCGTAATGACCGACTGTGTGAACATTTCAAACACAATACTCAGATGAGTTGGGTTATAAAGAATGAATGAATATTACACTATCAAGTGCTACGGATGTAAGAAGAATCGTCTTATCATGACATCTTGCTACCCACATTTCCGTCGGAAGTTGCAACTAATTCAATACCTCGTCATAGTATGTTGCAGCTCCGTTCTTGAAAGGAGGTGATATGACGCATGTCTTCCCCTAGAATTCGTCAGTTGCGGAAGAGGTAATTACCGGAAACTTATGAACAAAACTTTAAGGAAACGAGTAATGTAATGTTGTCCCCTTAGACCTAAGGGTAAAGGTATGACATTTGACTCGGCTAATCGAGTTCATTCAGTCACAATCAAAACAATGCAGCGCCTTGTGGTTGTCGCAGGATGTAAGGCGATGGTGCCTCACGACGCGTTACCTTACAATTAACCTTTACCGAGATACAATCTACGTACACTGATATCATGCATATCCCTTCAAAACAAATAATTTTTATTTTCTTGAAAGTTTTTTCGTTTGAGACCATTTATAGACGCAATTTAAGATTTTTTGTATTAAATATATTTTTGTACTCACCCTGACTTCATGTGGAAAAACTGAGTTGTCAGTGTATGCGCAAAGAAGATCTACTGATAATGGATGGCACTGTCGGAACTTGGAGGCCAGCAGTAGAGAAGTGACGGCCAGCAATTGCAATTGCTGTCTTGAGATCGCGCGTTGTGCTAAGAATCTATCCATGTAGCTTACGGCTAGCGGAAACACTTGTTCTTCGCATTGTTGTTCCTCGCAAACCTGTAAAATAAGGATATTTTTAAGTATTTTAAAAGTAATTGCTTTTATTTATACACCGTTATGCTGTGAAAATCACTTACACATATCGATTAAAAATATAATCGTCATATAATGTACATAAACAATGAAATGTTACTATGAACTTTCGAATTAATGGGATACATTGAAAATACTTAATTATATTGAAACTTAAGGAATATTTTTTCGATATCAAAACTAGATTTTTAGCACTCGATCGTTAAGTTATGAAAAGAAGCATTGATATAGTTTTGTCCCGTTTACTAGGTACTAAATAAAATTTCGATTGAGATTCCGTTGCTCATTGAACTCGAACAGTCTTCGTAAAAACATGCGGTAAAAAGTTTCCGTTCACAATGAGCGCTTCTAAGGACTCGCATCTAGCATAAGCACACGTGCATCACTTACTTGCGTTATAAAAACTATTGTTGACAATATTGGGAAAGTATTTATATTGTTAAAAGTAGTTCAATTGGTATTTTTATTACAACTTGCCATGTAGAAAATTGAATAATTTACTAATATAATAAAATTACCCCTTGTTTACTATTTGATTCTCAAAATTCTATTTTATTACAAGATAATGAGCAGGAATCAAACCTTATCAGTTATAAAGAGGCGGAATATACAGACAAGCACTGCGCTAACGTGTGCTAATTGTTAATTTATATTAATTAAAAAATATATAATAAATTAATACAATATATGGTATGTAGCATATAATGATACAAATTAAAAACATGTAATAAAAATACATACTTTAATGCAAAATTGCACAGCGCTATAATACTATTAATATTATATATCGATAAGATATACAATACCAATATAATTAAATTAAATTTAATATAATAGATACTTTTAACAAAATGAATAGGTAGGTATCAGCAAAACACAAAAAGCAGGTAATCTACCGCATATAAGGCTGCATCGAGTTAATAATATTTTATTACTTAATTAGTTTTTAATTTATTTCTGTTTATTTACATAAGATTTTATGAAGAGAGAAACTAAAGTTCACTCACACTCTCAGAACTTAAGGTCATTCACTTCAATTTTAATCAGCTGTTGTCGGAAGTTGTAGGCGATAGTTTAACCAATGAAAAGAGCGTATATATTCATATGCCAATGTCTATATAAATAGTATAATGCGTAATAATAAACGTAAATATAAGAAAAACGAATTACCTCCAGCATCCAAGTAGTAACAACTTTTCGCATAAAGGGTTGTATGTCTATTTGCACATGTTGAAAATAATCTGTATGTAGTGCGTGGACCCTTTCCAAAGTCAATAGGTTTAGTAATAGTCTGGGATCGCGGTCCAGAGCTCGGTCGGGTCCAGCGATACACATATCTACAATTCTCCCACTGTTGTTGCTGTTATGTCCAGAATTTTGTAGATTCTCTCCACAAGATAAATCCATTTTATAAACACAAAATCACTCGACTACACCACAATTATAAAAATTACTACGCCTTAAAGTACTCTTAGATTGTTTCTCAAGTCGCACAATGTTTATATCTCAAAATAAGGAACGGATCACAAGCACTTTCGCCGCTGACACAGCCGCCCGGCAAGCAGCCAAACTGGCAAGTGTGTTCTGTCAAACTGGCGTGTATAGGAACGCCAAACGTGCGTGTAGGGTCCAGAGCCCTATAATGCTCCCCTCTCTATCTATATCACACTACGGTACGTACGTTTTGCTTCGAAGTATTTCTTATTTTTTATAAAAAAATGTATACAATAATTGTACGTATGGTGAAAATATATTTACTTGTATTGTCTTGTATTAGCAAAAAGTATTAATTTTCTACGACTGGTAGTTACTCTTTGATTTAAATAGATAATTTGGTAACTTCATAAATATAATATTTTTTGAAAAAGACCTTCGAATCTATTGCAAGGCCCATCAAACCGCATAATGGACACCAGAACCGAAGAAGAAAGCTTTGTTGAAAAGATAAATAATTCAAGAAAACTCTTTTAACTAATTTACGTGGAATATATTTTCGGTATTGGCTTTAGCTTTTTTGTACAGTGTGAAAAAAATGTATACTTCAGTCACAGTGTCGTAATTCTCCTGTAAACATTTCTCCGACCGCTATTATTTTGGTGATTATATTTTGTCGGAAAAGTGTGTTGAATGATATATCAATATAAAGTCATTGTCTCTCAGTTAGAATATTTGTTCAAACAGAGCGACTAGTTAGGTAATTAGATCATGAAATTCCTAATTTAATTTTTGATAATTAAATTATAATTAAAAAAAGATAAGTTTGCATAAATTGAACCGACCTCCACAAAAAAATATTTCAAATCAGCTTAGTATGAGAAAGCTGCAGCCACTTAAAATACATTTTGTCGTTTTTTGTACCACATATACATGTATTTATATAATATAATTTATAATTATAAATAACGCAAACAACAAACGTGTTACGTCACAAAAAAATATTTGAAATGAACAACGAAACAATTCCGATATATTCTTAAAAATCAAATACTGATCATGAAGATAATTAAAGAGAGAAAGAAGAAGTAGGGGATGGTGGGGCAGTCACCTGGGGAGCCATCGCGAAATAAGAGCGACGTACGAACAATCTAGTAATAAAATAAAACTATGCGCATTCGGGTGTTCTTAAATTCTCAGATGTTTTCGTCAACTGATTGTAGAATACAAGCATTCAGGTGATCATGATATACAATATATCATAGATTATACATAGATTCATATCATTTGATTGTTTATACCCATTGCGTTTTTATATTACTTTTGTTTACTAATAGTAATAAAAAGAATGACTTTTAAGCACAATTTCACAAATAGTTGTAAAATTGTTCTTTACATGTCGAATATTTTGATGTTATTTTTGAAGTTATGGTTATGAGGCAATTGCAACCTTCTTAACTCTTAACTATACAACATAGTTTTGGAATAAAATAAATGTTTCTATTTCTTTCAGGCATCCCTTAAAGGAAATAGTTATTTTATAATTTGATCTCTTTTTATAGGATCTTTGTTGTCCGTCTGTGTCTGTCTGTGTCAAGACCATTTTCTCAAAATCATGTGGAGGAGTCCAGCTGAAATTAATACGACATAGTCCATCTCCATTTATAGTCCATATAGAGTAGTCCGAAGTAATGTCCGACAGAAACGGTTCTGTTTTGATTTCGGTTGAGTTACAGCAGAAAAATGAGTTTCGGCTTAGTTTTGGTTTCGGTGGAAATCCTGCCGAAACTACGACCGCAACCAAAACTGCATTCGGGATATGCCGCGCTATGCTCGGTTATGATCGGTACGGCAAATGCCTAATCATGTCTTGACTTGTTTTTGTTCGCAATGCGTTTTGTTTGTTGTGAGTTTTCGTGTGTTTTGTTTTAAATTCGGTAAGTTTTATCGTGCGACAAAGTATGAGTTAGAGTATGTAGTAAACATCGCAATACAATTTAATATAACAAACTAATACATCTGTTTTGTAGTACAGTCAAGTTTAACATAACTATCTAAATATTTTGTGGTTATTTTAGCTCATTCGCTAATACTATACGTAAATTAACATGAGTTACGTACTTTTTAAGCGGGTTGAAATGCTCAAATTCTTATGTCTTCTTTAAGTATTTTTCTATCCTTAATGTGCATTTACACTTTAAAAATCATTGAAATATTTAATATAATTCTATTTTGCCAAATTAGTATTCTTTGCAATAATCTATGGGTAGCGAAAATTTGTAAAAATCTCCATACAAAGATGCTAACAAAGTAATAATTTAAAAAAAGCACACAGGTATTTCGGCGCAGCGTGAGAAAGTACGCATGGCTTGGTGGTCAGACCGCTTGGACGGTTTCCATGACGCGCGGGTTTAAATCCCGCCGTGTTCAAATTTTAAATATTTTCTTTAAGTATTTTAATTAGTTAGGTACTTGATACTTACTATAGTGTATTAGTGGTGATAATATTAAGGATTTAGAGATCCAACGTTCAATTTAATAATTATAACCAATAAGTAGCAAGCACAGTAAAATAATTGTCTCTTTTGGCAAATTTAGCACGCTTATAATGAAATGAATGGGTACTTAAATAGGTACGAAGGTAGGCTAGGTATTCAAATTATAGGTTTTATTTATCACTTTAATATTAAATACCTACCTATCACATTTGTGATGTTAGGTAACAATATGTTACCTAATATCAGTATTTAGGATATTCAAACTATGTAATTTAAAGAAAAATATTAAAACTGACTAATTATAATATTGTTTATTTAGTTTTTACCTCAAAACATGATCGGACGAAACTCAGACCGTTGCCGAAATTCGGTTTCGGTCGTAGAAAATAGTTTCGTTTGGACACTAATTACAAGTCGATAATCTCTTGATACACAGAAAAAATCAAACTTGCAAGTCAACGCATTCAAAAGATATGAGCGTTTATGCTTAATTTTTTGCATTTTGCATAAAATTCGCCATGTTATCAAAACCTGACCTAGAGTAATATAATTGGAAATAAGTTAGAATTTATTGTACAACTAAAGGAAAATAGAAAATTGCTGAATGAGATACGGACAGCAAATTTAAGTTTGTCGTCTCTTATAAGTGATACTTCATTTGATCTAGATCTACCTTTAAAATTTTACAGTATAAATGAAGGATAAAATTTGAATAATATTAATATATAAGTTTAACACAGAAAGTAACCATGACAAACTTATATTTGTAGTTCATTTCAAACAAAATTAGTCGATACGACCGCAAAAATAAGTTTGACAATGTTTATAAATTGTAATTCCCGTTGACCTACAATCATGAAATGGTACGGAACGATGCGCAGATACTTGCACTTGACCGATATTTTTGGTTGATATACATACATTACATTATCAGCCTACAGCAGTCCACTGCTGGATTTAGGCCTCCCCCAGGGTACACCATAAGGCACGATTGCTCGTTTTTGCCATCCATCACTACCAGCCGCCTTTTTTATATCATCGGTCCATCTGGCCGAAAGACGTCCAACGCTACGCTTGCCGAGTCGTGGTTTCCATTCGAGAACCCGTTTGGTCCATCGTCCATCGGTTCTACGAAAGATGTGACCAGCCCACTGCCACTTCAATTTGCTACATTAGCGAGAGTCTCATTACTTTTGGAATTTTTTTTATCGTAACTTAAGTTTAGGTTCCTGCTCAAAAATTACAGCAAATTTATTAAATGTGATATTTATCTCCATGTTCCTTTAAAAGGCTCCCATTCGCCATATTTTCCTTAATTTTTTTTAAGGATCTTTAAGACCAAGGAGAACGACGACAACGACAACAACTAGGGCAGTCATTTTCAAGATGGCCCTAGTTATTGGAAACTATTACAGTATAAATTAAGTAAATCTGAAAACTAGAAAAACAAAACTTTTTGTTTCTAATATTCTTTATTGTTTACTACTTTACTTGTGCTGTAAAAACAAAATTTACTCAAAAATCTATGCATATCAAATCAGGAGCTTTGTTTCGTAAGAGTTAAAATTATTATGAATAACAATAAAAGAAATATTACAATAAAATAAAAGAGGTGATATTCATTCAGAGGGCGAGTGATCGAGCCGGAGGAGGGCCGAGGGCGAACAGCTGCGGCTGCGCTTGCGTCTACGCCGGGTGCGCGTGGTCCGGTTGATATTATAATAAAAATCCCAACACACCTGATGCCTTAAACTAGTCATTATTGTAATTCTCTTTCATATAGATTCACAACAAGTTACCACGTGCTCTGAAAGCAGCGTGTGCCATTGAGTCGAATTATAATTATAATCTCATGAATATGCAAATGCTTTCAAAATGTAACATACTTACATGTCGGCATATATATTACTATTCAGATGTGTCTGTAAATTTGTTATTATAAAAAGGTATGTAATTACATATAACCTTCCAATCAGTTAAATAAACTATGCTTATGAAACTAGCTGCAGTAAAGCCTATAAAGGAACCAGTAAACCCAGACAGTTGTTCCCAACGTTTTTTTCCAAAATTCATGTTTGAACACTATTTATAACAAATAGTTGTAATATACTAATAACTATAATTTATTATTAATCGAAACTGACAATTTCTTTTTTTAATATTTTGTCAGAAAAATATGTCGCTATAAAAGTTCGTGAAGTTTATATAACATTTATAGTTTATTTAAAATTAAGAACTAAATAATGAATTTGGTAATATAATTCAGAAAATTCTTGGAACCGTAAGTAGGTTTAAAAATATATTTATTTTTCTACAGTAAAAATATATAGTTAATGTTTTATCTTTACTAATACTATAAAAAGGAAATATTTGATTGTTTGTTTGATGTGATAAGACTCCAAACTACTAGAATCAATTAGAAAAAATCTTTTACCACTAGAAACTTACGTTAACTTATGTACATATGCGATAGACTATTATCAAAAACATTAGGGATCCGTATGAAATCTTTGATAATTTATTATAATTTGTTACAAAAAAGGATGAGCTTGCGTTTAAGCTACGTAAAAGTTATAGATATACCTACAATGAAACTGTTTCTCTTTAAAAGTTCTGAAAAGTTTGTGACAGGGACAGCATATGCCTGTATTCTAATAATAGCCTCTCAGTGACCATTTTACGTTTTAAAAATTACAAAAAATAAAGGGAATCGAATCTATTATAAAGAATACAAGAATATTCTTTGAAATAAATAGTTATATAGCAAATAGTTTTATAGCATATCAATAAAATTAATATTTTAGAACGTATCACAGTTTAAAATACGGGAGCAAAGTCGTCATCGCAACGTGCATTGTATGACTCGCGGGTGACAGCGGGCGGCGGGCGCAGAGTGCGAGGCGCGTACCTATAATACCTATCATCCAAACTTATATTATAATGCATGTTAATTTCAGGAATTACTGGTTAAAATTAAAAAATATTTTAAATATGACAATGACATATAGTCAGTATGGTAAAACGTTTGCATTTTAGAAATAAAAAATAACGTGTAATATAATTTCAATAAAAAGCATTTTATTACTTAGAGGTTTCCTTATTAATATTAAAATGGGTGGGAAAAAAAAATTGGTGGGAAAAGTTTATGGGGGGCATGAAAATATTAAAAATTCCGAGAACACAAGAGACACTCTGATATAGGCTATACTACATCACGCTATAATCCATAGTAATGTAGTAACAACAAAACAAATATGTTGCAAGAACGAGAGAGCTTGAGTGATTTCGTTGCGTGCACTGCAAAAATGGTTTGAGTTACGCAAAAATAAAGTCTGACGAAATTTATAAAATTAATATTATAGTCCAAAACAGCATATGTCTATCATCTAAGGATAACCCTCAGTAGCGGTTTTTATTTGTTAATTGGTTGTTGTTGTATTCTGTCTTTATCCAATTAAATACATTAGATACTTTGTGCATTACTATAGGTCATGAGGTGATTTACTAGGTCATCATTTGTATTTTACTGCATATGGCTTAGGTATATTGATATCTTAAAGGGTACCAGCGATTTAAAATGCAGGGACAGTGTCGACATCATCACACCTTCGAGAGTAACCTAAACATTATATTTATACGGTCTCAAGACAAAAATATTTTAAGCATTTTATATAAATATATACTTTAGTATTACTTCGTCAGTTACTAGAGATACGACTTCGCACGGAATACAGATTCACCCGTGCATATAAATAAAAAGGTCTCCTTATTATTTATATTAGCGCATATTATTAGCGCGTATTCTGTTATCATCTTTTTCTATTTATATGATGAGATAGCAAGAGAGATTATAGTATACGAGAATATACAGAATAGCCCACTAGAACTACTGGAATATTCATTTAATAAATTGCAATTCGTTTGTTTATTTGTAGCGCACTTGGAGAATGACGTGACGTCTGATATGAAAACTTTAATACATTATCGTAATTTCAAGCTTTATTTCCCTTAATCTGTCTCTTTTAGACTTTAATGGTTACATTGATAAATGCCTCCAATATTCGTTTTTTCATATAATATCTTTTATGTACAGACAGCGATCAGCTACATTTTTATTATACGTGTAGACTGTAAATGATTACGAAATCAATTCTATTCTTATATAGACTAGCGATCCGCGTGCTGGCTTCGCACGCTTATAAGATGGTTTCGGATACTTATACGAGTATAATACATATATACTTACATAACATTAACATTTAATGTCACTTGTTTACTTATAAAACGAATGGAATAAAACATACTCAAATTTTAAGAGAAGCTTACCATAATACAACGGTTAAAACTACATTCGTTTCTGAGATTAGGGTGCACAAAGGTACAGATAAACAAACAAACTGACGAAAAAATTTAAAATCATTGTTTTGAGTTCTTCATTTTTGAATGTCCCCCAATAATAGTATTTTTTATATATCTTCCATATAAGAACAGTGATCAGTTACATTTTTATTATATATATAGATATCAATGCTCAAAGTTAGATTATTAATATCAAGTATCTATTAATAGATCGTATTATTTATTCCAAAACAATCAAAAATTCATAGGAAAATTATCTATACATATAAATAAAATTAAAGTGTCTATCTGTGATGTCAAAACAACTGTGTTTATAGTTAGGTATTTTACAATTTTATGTCTGTATGTTTTTCTGTTTGTAATCCAATCTATTAGTAAATACCAAATAATAAAAATAGTGTTGTATTTATATTACAGGTATTTAGGTTTTTATAAGAAGAATTCTAAAGATAATATTTATTAAGTTATTATTTTATATTTAGTTATTGAAGTCGGTTTTAATTACAATTTTTGTCCACCTTTAAATTAGTTATGAATTACTTTTTTTATTTTTTTTCGGTAAACAATATAAATAATATCAAAAATTGAAAGAAAAGTTTCTGCAGAACATAATATTGTCTCGAAAATACATACAGTACTTTGTAAGTTCCATATACTTTATGATGAAATGTCATAAATGTTCCTTTCAGTTCTATTAGAGAATGTATAGTTTTGCTTAAAAATGTAACAGTTGAGTACCAATCAATCAAGAATACAGGAAGGACAAACCAATCGAGAATACAGGAAGGAGATAGATCGGTAAAAAAAATATTACAGAAACTTCAAACTAGTAACGTTTCAGTCATTGCCTGTTACATTGACAGCTGTCACAGTAACAATGTTACCTGCTTCTTTAGGACTCCGAAAATTAGAGATAATAAACAATATACAATAATAATATAAAATATATATAATTGACAGACGGCTATAGTATAGTTTTATATTAGTCGTACGACATTATTAATTCAAAGTTACTTCGAAAAATTATTTTACTAAAAGTAATTGTTATATTAAAATTCTAATTTCCAATATCAATTAACATTTCCATTTATAAACTTGACATTCTACTTTTAATTTAGAATTAATAAATGAATTATAATTATCATTAACTACACAAATTTAATTTGGCCCTTTTTCTGGGTAATTATTAAATATACATTGGCAACTTCATCTAAATATCAACTACAGGCTATAATGGTTTGGCTGATGTCTGAAGAAGTTAAATTATAAACTAAATTGCATAGCCTCTTGATAGCGCCAATCTTACAGGAATTTAGAAATTCAAATCTTTACATCGTCATGGCTTTAGAAAAAGATCCACTGGTTAGCGAAAGATCTGGTTCCGTGCGAGAAGTCGGAAATCATGCTATATGGAGTTTATCTTCTTGTAAACCAGGTTTGCCACAAAACTTGTTTATTGTGTTTACGATAGAAAATAATTCAAATATGACTAGACAGTTGTTCATACAATATAGCTAAGCAATCATACCTTATAGTGCTAATCAAACATCTTTACCTTGTTTACCCTTCCTAAAATTAGAGTATTTTGTAAATAAATATCAATTGTTTAAGGTTTTGGAATTGATCAACTTAGAGATGATTGCATGGATACATATTGGCAATCAGATGGGCAGTTGCCACATTTAGTTAATATACAATTCCAAAGAAAAACAATGGTCTCACATATTTATATCTATACTGATTATAAACTTGATGAAAGTTATACACCTAGTAGAATATCTATAAGAGCAGGAACACATTTTAATGATTTACAAGAAATAGAAGTAATTGAATTGATTGAACCAAGTGGTAAGATATTGTTATTATTTTACTTGTAATATACTGTACCTAATATGTCTTCTATATTTTGTTTTTATTTTAAGGATGGGAAATGATACCAATAAAAGACATTCATGATAGACCAATCAGGACATATATGATTCAGATTGCAGTTTTGAGCAATCATCAAAATGGGAGAGATACACACATGAGACAAATAAAGATACATTCACCCTGTGAACCTACATCTTTTGACATAAATAAATTTAAAAATTTCTCAACTGTGCAATTTCAACAATATACAACAATTCGATAATAATATAAGTCAGACAAATAATAGCACTGATGCGTTTGAAAGTTTTTATATTATAATAAAAATACATTTTAAACATTTTTAATCTGATTCCTCACTTTCTTCACTTGCTTGCTGTAGCCATACAAAGAATTTAATTAAAGAAATCTGTTTGAGTATAGGGCTTTCATCTTGCTTTAGATCTTCATACCATTCTAACAAGGAGTCTTCATCAACTACATCCGCATCATATAATAAATGAATGATCTGTCCAGCTTTTCCGGACAGCCATTCATTGTTAATACAGCTATCCTAAAATAATTAACTTTTAATATGAAATATTGTTAAAATAATATTCAAAAATATTATTTATACAAGATATAATATTTAAAACATTAATCAATAACCATGGCAAAGAAAAATACTTACTTCAACTGCTCTTAAGCAATCCATAATGGAAGTTTTTGTTTTAATATAGTTGGCTAAAATTGGATGAAAAAATTTTAAAATATCTTTGACAGTGCTGAGTACACTCTTGCTTGAAACCAATACTGGCATGCTTAGTAACGCCCTTATAACAAAGAAGTTTACTTCATGCAATTGTATATTGTATGCATATCTTGATGAATTGATTTCTAATATGAGGTAGTCACATTTGAGGCCTTCCTCATATCCCCTTGCCAGACTGTCTATAACTTCGTGAAGGAATACTATAAAAAATAATATATTTTAAAAAGTGAAGATAGCTACAATATGAAACACTTTAAAATCTACTAAATTATTTAAAAATAATATAATTACATTATGCTGATAAAAAACAAATTTATCTATAAGAATATCATAAATGTTTACTCACTATTAGTATCATCAGGCACAGGCGAGTCTGGTAATGTTGATTCAGCACTACTGTCTGAAGAATAACATGATTCACTATCACTCCACACTTTTTCAATTCCTATAAATTCATCATCACCATCTTTTGACGACTCATTCTCCCATTCCGTTGCATTTTCTGACACTAATGGTTTCTCTATAATTTTTTTAATAGTATTTAATAATATAATTTAATAATAGTATTTAATAAGCTTAAATATGTCTAGACATTAAACAAATCAAAATATTTTATTATAATGTGATTCATACCAGTGTTACTATCAGATCCTTCAAGAATATTCCCTTTTAGTTGGCTGCCATTTTTTATGCAAACATTTTCCGATGCAATAATTCCTTGCAAATTACTATTTTCTTCAATTGTACAACCTTCCGCAATAAAACTATTTATTATTTTACAATTATCTTTAACAATGACATTATTCATAATATAACTTCCTTGGATAAGGACATTACTTCCAATAACACAACTGTCACCAATTATGGCCTTAGTTATGCAAGACATGTCACTGATGTGTGTTTGAGAGCCAATCAATACATCTTCCACAAGATTACAAGATCTAAAATTTTTTTTCAAATTATTGTACATACAATACAGAAAAATTGGAACATATGCTGAAGATTTATTATTTATCTATTTCAATAATATCAAAAATATAATACCTGCTTAAAGTTGAACTCATTTTCCTAAAAATATGACTACCCATGAACATATAATTATTTTTGTAGAAAGATCCAGTTTCTATTGACAATGGGTATACCCAATTATGTAAAATATCCCAACTAAAAAATTAAATGTCCAAATAGCGTTCATTAATAATGTATGCAATTTTTGCCAAATGATTGAATCACATATAGATATTAAAAGTGTTTCTTACCATACAGTTTGGTAAGTTTTCCAATTTGTTACTGATGCAGCATATTGATTTCCTTTTAATAATGTGTAATACAAGGAACTGGCTAAAATATCCTCATTTATCAAAATGCCATGAATAAAATCTGTTTTTGTTTGAAAATCAAAATTATCAGAAAATAAAGGTGGTACTGAAGGTGAACACATTGCTATATTAGCATCTATGAAATTATGATGTAAGCGTATTTCTGAATGATTTAATACACATTCCTAAAAATAAAAAAAGGTATATATGTATTTCTGAAAATATCCAAGTTTTATTTGTACATTATACATTAACATACTACTCACTAATGGCAAAGAGAATGTAGTTTCATTTGATTTTGGCTTATATTTTTGATGCAACAATATTTTATTACTTTTTCCATCAGCTGCTAGAAGAAGATTTTCATCATTGCTTATCAAAGGATGATCCCAAGCAACTTCTTTATAGACCAATGTCATTGCTGCTCCTTTGTCTTTTTTACAAGTTTGTCTGTAAAAAAAATATAAAAGGTTACAAGCACTTAATAACATACAATTAATGTTTTTATATATATTAAAAATAACAGGTTTTCTTAAATAAAATAAAAAATATATATATGAGGAACTAAAAAATATCTACTTGTGTTGTTCCAGCAAAGCAGCAAAATTCAGATTTGTTATAGATGTTACTCCTAAGAGTACAAAATATCCTCTGACCAAACTAGCTGCATCAATTTCTCTCATAACGTCACCCATAGTTGTGCATGTATCAGAAGAAATTATTTGTACATCCAATATTAAAGTCCATGGTACTTTGTTTTCTTTACTTTTCCTAAAAAGAAATGTAAATAAATGTGCCTTTTAAAATAATAAGAACCAAGTCCATAAAACAAAATATGATCGTCTTCATCTTACTTCACATGTTCCTTGATTTTTACACTGTCCTGACAACAAAATAAGATTGCTTCTCCAACCCCTCCTGATACCAAGGATTCCAATACATAATCAATGAGATACACTCCTGCCAGAGGAAAAAGACCCTAAAGATTGAAGAATATTTCGAATTATTATAGTAATAATTAAATAAAGATTAACATATAGTTTTGCATATATTTACCATAGGTTTCTTATTGGTAAAAGGATTAAAATTATTGTTAAATAAATCCATAACAACAACCGCTTGGATAACATTTTCATTATCGTTTTCCATTTTTCTTATTAATACCTAATCTTAATTAAATTCATCTAAATTATTTTGAAGTTTAAATCAAAGGTTGGCATTTCAACGTTATTAGGTTATAAGTGACGTGAATACGATTATTATAAGAAGCATGTATCGTTATAATGTTATAATATAATATAAAAGTCACCGCTATTGCATAATTCCAAATATTTTACATTTGCAACTGAAAAATTAAAATTAAAAGTGATAAAACTATTTGATTTGGAAATTTATATAGAATCGATTATAAAGCAGAAAAAATCGATTATTAATTGGTCTTAAATACAGCTCCACTCTAGATTTTATTACTTAAAAAAGTTTTGCCTTAGCTTCTTGCATGGGTAATACTAATTGGTATTGTTAATAATCATTACCGTTATAAAAACATGTCATGATATTAAAAAAAATGGATTTTATGAAATATAGAAATATTAATTCATAATATCATTTAACATATATAGGTATGTTGTTATGTGTATAAATTTAGTTACTATTAGATACGAGTAAAGCTAAACACGTTGCTGATTTAGTAACTCGTAGCGTAAATACAAGTATATTTGGAAAATGGATTATGATTTAGGCCGAATTGATTATACACTATGTGGTATAACATATCCAGACGCATTAAAAATTTTACCAGCTACTGAACAAAAAATACAACAAAAGGCAAGTACTTACTTCGTAAGTCTGTCTTAAAGATATTAATTTCTATAACACATTAATTATTATTTACAGTTTGCTATAGGAGATAAGAACGGGGTACTTCAATGTTTGAGTATAAAAGATGAGGAGCCAGTTGTACAATTTAAAACATTACCAGGAAAGCCTATTACTTCTGTTCAACTACCTTCGTCTATTGGTAAAGAATTAGAGTTGTTTTTACGATTATTTCTAAACACGGGCTGTTTTATTGCCATTTTGGATTTAAGTATACAAGCAGCATCACGAGCATTTTTATACGGGGACCGGAAGGCTGGACTTGCTGCGTATATTATATTTCTCACCACCCACCCAAAATCGATGTTAATAATATAATTTGTCTGACTTCATAGATACACGTATACATATTTTTATTTTTTTGTTAAAATACATAATAATAAGACACACAATAAATATATATATATATATATATATATATATATATATATATATATATATATATATATATATATATATATATATATATATATATATATATATATATATAATACGTTATATTTCAAGGTATCCATTAGTTATTTCGATGAAAATTATTTTTTATAGGAACAAATGCGGATAAAATCTTCGCTGCTTCTGGCAATGAAGTGAAAGGTTATTCAAGGAAAGGAAAAGTATTTCTGAGCATCGAAACCTCCGTATCAGAAACCATCACGTCTATGTAATTATAGTTTTTAATATTGTATAATTTGTTATTTATTTGCTTACCTATTATTTATCTTTAAATAGTATTTTTATCCTTAGGTGCGTGCTAGGCAATGACTTAATATTATGCTGTGGAAGAACTGTTACGTTCTATAGAGAATTGCAAGAATTGTATTCCTACATTTGCGATGATAGAGTGTTGGATGCGCAAGCATTTGCTACACCAAACGTATGTACCACAATTTTTTTATTCCCGTATTTTTGATAATAGTTTTAATATACATATATATATATATATATATATATATATATATATATATATATATATATATATATATATATATATATATATATATATATATATATATATATATATATATATATATATATATATATATATATATATTAAACATTTTATTATCATAAACTCTTTTACTAAGTTATTTTTATTAAATAACGTCCGTTAGGTTCTTTCTTGTCGATACTAAATAAAATAATTTACTCTTCACTTAAAACTTTAATACATTTTAAAGTGCCTGTTTTAGAATACTCGAGTCCGAATACTTGTCATAACGGCAAATAAGGAGGCTTTGATAATCGAGAATGGGAACATACAGATGCGGACTCATATATCCGCTGGACCCATGCGTATTATTGCACCTCTCACCTTACGTACTACTGATGTGTGTACTTTTTATGGTGCCGCTGATGGCTCCATAGGACTTATATTTCAAGAGCAGTAAGTTTTTTTTATCTTGCCGCACAGTCCACATATTTAAAGATAGGCATTACTAATAAGCCACTTCATTCCACGCCATTCCATTAACAAATGTTTCTTTCGAATTTTTAAGAAATTCTAACCCGGAAAAGATATGTAGCCCACAATTACATATTATAACAAAATTACGATACCAAAATTGATATAATTTCTAGAGGTTATATGAGTTTATATTGGGAATCGAATATATTAGTGTTAGTATAATTAATATACTATATCTCTGAACGGTTATAAAGTAAATAACTTTTACACGGAATTTGCATCTTAGTAAATATTAATATATAGTTTCTGTAGATCATCTCATATAAAAACTAAAAAAAGATCAACTGCTCTATACATATTGTATGTATGTATGTATGTATGTATGTATGTATGTATGTATGTATGTATGTATGTATGTATGTATGTATGTATGTATGTATGTATGTATGTATGTATGTATGTATGTATGTATGTATGTATGTATGTATGTATGTATGTATGTATGTATATATATATATATATATATATATATATATATATATATATATATATATATATATATATATATATATATATATATATATATATAAATGTGAAAGTGGTGCAGTTTGAACTCTATTTTTAATAACAGTGGATGGTATTATGGTATATTGAACTGCATGTGACATAAAGTACATGCGGAAGTACATACAGAAGTTACGGACACCTGCTAGTGAAATATAAAATATATTATACCCTTTTCTGCAAAAAATAACGCATTTTATTTCTTAAATTGTACTTAATTCTAAAATTAATATTGTTGCTTCAGAGGAACTCTATCATGCAAATGTTTGATAAGTGGTCATGGATTGGGATCAGTTATGTGCATTGGTTGGTTTATAAATAGTTTCGGCACTCATCTTGCTGTCGGGCGACACGATGGCTCTATCCAACTTTACCTAATTAACACTGAAAGCTTTTTAGAAAAACTAAGACTTAAGTTTACATACGTAAGATTTGATCTCTTTTGAATATACTATTTACGTATATGTATATGTATTTTATAACAGGTAATATACATATATATATATATATATATATATATATATATATATATATATATATATATATATATATATATATATATAAACTAATTACTTTTATTCGTAAATTTAAAAAATATATAAATAAATTGAAACGACAAGTATAACAAATTAAACACAATTATAGTTTTCTGGAGAGCCAGTGACTTCAGTGGGGGGAGGTTATATTGGTTCAGAGGAGCCTGAACTACTTGTTTCGACATATTCAGGAAGGATATTCGGCTTGAGGCCACGGAAATTAGTGTCTGCATCAATTAATGTATCGAATGATGCGTTGGCTTTAAGGCGATCAAAACTTGAGTAAGTTGCTTTATGATTTATTCTAGTCACATACGCAAATACCTATTAGGGCAATATACCACCTATTAGGTACGTTAATGAGCCTTTTTATACCAAATTATTGAAAGATTAGTAGATATTAATAGTAGTTTTTAGTATTTAATTTGTTTGTAGTTAAAAGAAGGAAAAATGCTGATCATCTTCAATTTTTATTTACTATAGGACAGAATGTGCTCGTTTAGAAAAACAAACCGCACATGAAAGAGAAAAGTATCAAAAAAGCACGCGTTCTTTATTTGGAGGAGTATCAGCACCGCCTCTTCTTGACATTGAATATGAGGTTAGTTGATCTATAACTGCCTTATGCATTTTATAAATTATATTCTTGCTTGTTGTTATAGATAGAGATAGAGATATAGAAATAAATCAGCTCAAAACATCCAGGCGACATGAAGGCGATAAAGATTTCCTCATTTATAAGTAACATATTTAGATTTTTTTCATACAACTTTACCGAAATCCGTGTAGTTTTTAATGTATTAAGATAATTTAGTTCAAGAACAAAAAAGTTTATGTTTGATTTGGTTCAAAAACGAAAGGTTTTTTTTTTTAACAAGCATTACGAACAACTTGTGCTAAGGAGCCTTTTCGTTATTTCTTGTAATTTAGTTGATCTATTACGGTTTTACACAGGTGTTATTGTCTTTTAAATCTATTATACCTTTCTTATATCCTTCCAATACCTAATATCAAATCCTAAAACCTAAATACCTAAAATAAAATTCGTTCATTCCTATTTTAATAATTTATTATAATAATTTATTATGGATATAGATCTATAATAATGTTATTTATCTAGATTACGAACGTGATATTTATTTGGAATAAGATTTCTGACTCAACAGCTAGTACATTTTTGTATTGTTTGAAAAATGTGTCCTATTTAAATCGATACAAATTTGTAATGATACCTAAATCTAATATTAAGAAGAAAATATATAACTTTTTAGCTTTCAGGCGCCGGACAAAGTGCATGGCAAGAAGCAAAAATAACTTCAGGTGTACCTTTAGACATGTTGCTCATATATTGCGATTGCAAACTAGAAATCCAAACAGATAGTGTAGCAGTACTCAGCACATGTGCACAACAGGTTTTTCTCTTTAAATAACATGTGTTTATTCTTTTTTTTTCATGTTTTAATCAGACTTAGAATTTATTAATACTTGACATGAAATGTGCAGTCAGCACGGTTACCTTTAGTAGAGTAGGTAATATATAATAATAGGTTATAAATTAACTATTAACAAAGCAACGTCGATACATATTATATCTCGTCATAATTTCAATTTCTATTTCACATTGAGTACCTCTATTCTTATACAACTTTATTTCTAAACTAGCTGCGCCCGTTACTTTGTCAACGTGAGAAGCTAAAATTGTAGTTTCGGCCAGTTCCATAAAACAATTATTGTGTAACAGTTTTGTCGTACAAAATACTTTCAATTATTATTTTTTTAATATATGTATGTTTATAATATATGTTTCACAGACAGTTACATTTTTAATATATGTCTAGATTTTTATTAAATGTATATTACAAATTTCCCATGAACCGCTATTTTTTTAATATCGATATGTTTTTGTTACTGTTTTATAGCTTAATTATATGCAATATGAGTATAGCATTTTTTTCCTTTTGGTATAATTTTCCAGGGATCGAATAGTACAGAGCTATTGGTTACCATTCGCTGTCAAACAGGAACAAGGCGCCTTTGGCTACGCATTCGAGTTGTTTCTGATGAAGAGACAAAGATGGAAGGCACTTGGGTTTTAATATATATTCTACCAACTGGATCTCCGAGAGTAGCGAGATTTATCAAATTTCATTTACCGATTTTGTCACATTATTCTAAATACGAAAACGTCGAAGTAGAAAATTCTAAAAGGTAGTAAATATAATTTGTCTCTTTTAATTTTAATTAAATGTCCGCTGTGCACAGTCAAGTTAGCATAATACATGTACATCCAATAGTATTATAAATTTAAAATAATTTCTGACAATAACTGTTGCAAAGTGATAACGCTAACCTAACTAAAATATATTATAAAGAAATTGTATTATACATAGTACATATATAATAGATTTATTTCCGTACTAGAATTTAAAATGTCTTAAAATTTTTATTGGAGATCTTGGTGTGAAGTCCATATATCCGGAGGATTTTCGGTTGCTGAAATGTCATCATGGTTAGTCGAAATATTACCAGGGGAGCTACCTCGGCCGGCGAGTAACATTGTCTTCGCCCGTTCTCATTCTACTCTAGGGACGTATCTTATTTGTAAATACCAGTAAGTATCTTATTAATCCTATAAATAATAATCAAGTAACCAGGTAGGTAATTACTACATTTTTATTTATTAGAAATTAAAAATTAATTATTCAACTTTAATTAGTAATGTTAAAAAGTTTCAAAAACTTTCTATCTTAACTTACTTTGCTTATATTTTTCATTTAAAATCAATAATTACACCCATCAATTAAATCATGAAAATAAATTTACCTCGTCAGAGTAAAGGTAGCTAATTTCTGCTTTTCAAAGTTATTCAAGCTGCTTCAATCACTTCACATGTTTTTGTTAACGTCACTACAGGCGCGGCTCAGCAATTTTCAAGTCCGACAACATATCAACAGTAATGGTTATCAAGTCAGTTATTTCAAACTGTTGCATTAAAAGAAATATACGAGTTAATATTTCTTGTGGTATGTATCCTAATCTCTAAGGCTTATGTGAAGTTTATTTATAAAATTAAGGTAAACATACTATTTTGTTTTTTTAAAGATATTCCGGAAAATGCGTGCTTAACTTCATTTCAACGCTTACGGGAAAAATTTGAAATTGAGTATAAAAAAAAGAAACAATTGGAAATAAGAAAAGCTTTATGGTAATTTGATTGTAACATTTACATCGACATATAGAATAGAAATAGATAAAAAGTTATGATAAAAATATTGAAACGACATAATTTTTAATTATTTAAGTAATTATTAATAAAAAAAATTCAGTTCTTTAGATTTGGATTTGAATATAATAAATGATGAAACGCAGCAAAGTTTGTGTGAAGATTATCAAAACATTTTAAAATCTTCAGAAGAAAGCAATGAGGAAACAGTATTTGACGAGCTCAAAGGTAACTTATTTATTTGTGAATACGTATAATTTGATTTCGTGCTTAACAACAATTTGACATTGTCGTAGCGAAATTGGCATTTATTTTAGAGTAGGTGCCCAATAACTAGGTCCGAATTATTTATCTAGAAATATTAATCTCATGATACAGATGATTTTGGTGTGTGATTAAAGAGTGAGACTATGCTACAGTTAGAAAGAGTCAGTGTCTGTACAAACTGCCAATGTGTGTTTGGTACCATACAAGGGAATGTTTATATTGAAAAAAAAACTTTGTATCTATTTTCCAGTATAGTTAGAAATATTGTATCTTAAATCCTGTTACCATAACTGCTGTTGTACTACATACTACTGTGAAGTTACTATGTAATTGTAAGAAGATGCAGAAGATAATATTAATAACTAGCGACCCGCACGCGAATTCGTCCGCTTGGACTTTACTATTATTTATTTATAAAAAAAGTAAATTGCATTTGTTATCCGTATGTTAGGTATTCTGATGTGCAAGTTATATTACTGCAAGGTTTCATCTCAATCCTGCGGCTTGCCTATTAGGTGCTCTATGGCTGTTCATTCAAATCAATGATGTCGTGATAACTTTTAAACTGTTCGGCCAAAAGACAAAGTTTATCTACATTAAATACTTAAAGCGACCAATGTATTGATTTCAATAACAGTTCGATTAATAATTATGAAATAGTATCCAGTTTAATTAAATTTACGGTTCATAATTTTGGTCGTAGTGGCTTCTACATAAAAGGTAGTATACGTTGTCGCAGACTTTTATTTTGAACTATCGAAGATAAATAATCCCACGGTACATGATCTCTGTGTAACTCCAATAGTTTAGGCAGCGTACGCCAATATAGCTCTCAAAGGGCAGATCTTTTCCCGACCTAATTGACATGTATATTATACATATTACATGTATATATTACGATCACTACAAATTGTTGTAGTTTGTATGTTATTTTGATGTATAACCTATATTACTGTAAAGTTTCATGCAAATCCGTTCAGCAGTTTTTATGTGAAAGACTAACGAACATATATCCATCCTCACAAACTTTCGCATTTATAATATTACGTAGGAAGTGGGATGTAATCTATAAGAAATATTACTATAATATCTCACGATGTTTTATTTTGCAGGTACTATAGAAAAATGGTATATAGACTGGTATAAGCAATCCCTTAACAATAACAATTATGGACATAATTTAGATGCACTAAAGGTTGCCTTGAAACTTTGTCAAATTGATGAAGTGGAGCAAATATTAACATCACAAAACAAATAAAAAATATATTGCATAATAAAAATGCGTTGTAATTCCTTGCTTTTCATCTCTCATTTCTAGTATTTTTTATCAAATATTTTTAATACAATCCATTGACTTAATGTGTGGATGCCGGGCACACAACGTTGCAGGATGAGGAGATCGAAGGAGGAGATTGTAACCTACAATTTATTATCCATCACTCAAGTGCAGCTTCAAGCATTCCTCTATTATACCAAATCGAAATCGAAATGACAAAAATGAAATTCTACTAGCTCGTAATTACAAATACTTTAGAATCTTCAATGGATTCTTTCGAACCCACCCCAGAATCATCTGGTGCCCACTCTAGAATACTAACAAAATAAAGGACAAAAAGGGACGAAATTTATTTAAAAACCTAAATTACATAATTTACATGGCATTCCACTAGAATTTATAGTTATACCCAATAGTGATCTATTGATCCCATAATATTAAGAGGTTTACCATTGAGTGATTCAAATTCTTTTTACTTAACATTAGGTACTGCAAATTTAAATCATTTAGTTTTTGTAGTATTTAACATAAGATTATTAACTTCCAACTAATGAAGAATATGTGACAACATATTATTCACTTGGTTTCTTTCATCTTTGAATATCAAACATGTTTCATCTGCAAACAGTACAGAATTACATAAGTTCTTCATATAAAACGGGATTTTGTTAATATAAAAGGGTGTCTAGCCAATTATCTGTCCGATATTTGGTTTCCGGCATACGGGTACGCGACCCCGGGACCTCGAGCCACCACTTTCATAACCCGATCCAATCCATGTAAGTGGTGTCCCTCCCCTATATTCCAAGTCTTTCTGCCTCTTATTCCCTTTCCTTTCTTGGTTTCTCCCAGTAATGGGTTTGGAGGTCAGATGGCAATCGCTCCACAAAAAACCACTTCGCCACTCATATGGACCGATTGGTCTAAGTCGGAAGGCAGACCCTGGCAAAAAGCCGGGACTAATGCCAGGAAGAAGAAGAAGATAAAACAGGATTTGTTAATATAAAAGAAATAACAGGGGACTGAGGATAGTTCCTTGTGGAGTGCCCATCCTTAGGAAAGATTCAGATGGTTTTAGATTATTTATGTTAGCCTTCTGGATTTTTTTTTTGTTTTGAAAGGCAATAGCATCATGGACAGATTCAAGAATTGTTTATAAATTGTAGTCTTAAATTTTTTTGTTTTGAAATGATGTCGTAGTATGCTGTGAATTACCCAGAATATTACTTTTTGCAGGACTTTAGCGTGTTTATGGAGCTGAACAAACTGTCAATCTTGAGAGAAATTTAATACTTTAGAATAAACTCGAACTAAAAAAAGGTTAATAAAAACATTTTGGTATCTGAATAACAAATCAACGTTAAAAAGGATATTTATAAGCGATACAATATACATATTTCATCAAAATAGACAAGACAGTAAATTTGTCATTAAAATATATTTTGTAATAAAAGTAAAGTAAATCTCAAAACTATTTATTATATACTATTTTTACAGTAAATCTAAATTTTAATATCATAATAAAGGAGAATTTTTTATTTCTCATTTTTGGAAGGGATAATAATCTAGACCAGAATTGTATTTAAATTTGTATGTAAAGCGATTCACTTGAGTTTTACCAATTTCAATCATATTCTTAACGTCTTGCCTATAAGCAGGAGGTTTAAGTTCCTCTTCAAGGGTACATGTGTGTTCAGAGTTTTCTTGGACTTTGTACACTCTTTGTCGTATAATATCTACATCTCTGCTGTACTCTTCTTTCAAGTCAGCAACTGATTTGGTTGCCGAATCTATTTTAAATATAAAATAATTAGCTTCTCTATGTACTAATCCATGAGCGCTTGTTTTATAGGGCATAGCTCTAAAGCCAAGATTTTCTATATTTCTTATGATTCCACCAGTGTTAAAAATAGCGTGTGATATTCGTTTTAACGTTGTCTTCAATTCAGGTTTTGGCATGGCGCGAACCATCATAGCTAATTCGTAGGTTGGCATTTTATATTTCTTTTATTTATTTAGTTTAAGTCGTGTAGTTAAATTACGGAAATTTAATAAAATTTAATGACGATTGTGACATTTCGTTCATACAACCACACATAACATTCTCTGTAGATTAAAAATATCAGTGACTGAAGAAAAAATACTGACTGATCAATCAATCAATTGTTTATGGCAACATGTATAAAATTTTTCAATAAATTTTAATGAGGTGGTATATTCATTATATTTCTGATATTTATTTTGAATATTTTTAAATAATTAACAAAAAAGCAACAAAAAATTATTTATTACACAGTACTGGTCTTATAAATGTATAATTTTTTGACATTTTGTGAGCTAACATTTTTGTTAAGAACTTTTAAATTTTGCAGGTTCACTAAATGTTTTTATAAATATTTTCATTTAATGAAGGTTAAATTATTTTCTGTAAGAAAAAGTATCGACTAAGAACGAAGACTTGTTGATGAACGTGTTGTCCACAATTTGCAATTTTTTACTTATCTGTGGATTTTTTTAGTAGGACATGGCTGCGGCGTATGTTATGCTTGTTGGATTGTTTTGGAAACCGTTGTAAAAACCCAATGTAAATATGGGTTCGTTCACAAAATTTGTCTCTGATTTTTGTAAGACTTGGGAAAAATCAGGGCGAGAACTGTTGTAAGTATTAATTAAAAAAAGTATCAAATATTGATAACAAAAGTCCCATACCACATGTTGATATTAATTTCTATATTTTTAGTGTATACTTTGATACTTATAATTTATTATCTAATGATTTATATACAAGATTTTTGAGAATGATAATTTTTATAGTCGCATTTTGTGCACCATTTACTTAAAAAGTGCAAGATAAAAAGTACATACTAATCATTTTATCAAATGTTTGTTTATTTAAAATTAACCACAGAAAACCTTCCTTATGTAATAAAGTTATCCATTTATTATCATTATAAGTTATTATATTTAGATTCAAGCTTCTATAACCTTATTTTAGCATAAAATCACTGACACAACACATCAAAGAGGAAGGGAAGACACCCTTATTTTCTAAGTCTGGCAAATTATCTGGCATTTCTCAAAATATATATGACTTATTACTATGTGGTCTTCGGGGAACTTTGAAGAAAGATGCTGTCATTTCTGTGCTGAAAGACATAACTGTGAGTATATATTGCTTAATTTACTTGAATATTTAATTATACTTAAAAATATGTTTAATCATTTTATTTTTAAGGCTTTACATGCAGATATACCATCCATATTATTAGATGTAGTATGTATACTTGATGCAGAAACATCAATGGACGTCCAAAGTGAACACCGCAATAATTTTTGTTATGTTGTGAGAGAATTAGAATCTTTTATTTCTGATAAATTATTAAAGGAACGCTTAGAAATTGATACATTGCAAGATATTGGTACACTAAAGGATAAACATTTTTACACAAAATTTATTAAAATCAAGACAAAATTGTAGTGAGTATTATAAAAATATTTTTTATATCATATGTACTATAGTAGTACTAATAGCTTCATATGTCCAGTATAAAATTTTAAATTAATGCTTATAGATTGCTCAGACTTATTGAGAAAAGAAAATATGCACAGAACTTAGTGATAAGATGCTTTTTAAATGTTTTTTAATTTTTAGACTGACAAAAATATAAATACATTCATATTATAAATATATTAATAATATATTTGTCTCTCAATGTATGTTAAATGTATATACCTATTTGTGAGGCAACTGTATATTTTTTACATCAAAACAATATATAGGGAAAAAGCATCAACTATGTGATTACATCATATTACACATGTGCAATGTTTGCCTATTTGATGAAATATTAAAATGTATGTAACTTTCAGTTACAAACAGCGTAAATTTAATTTGTTTAGAGAAGAAAGTGAAGGATACTCTAAGCTTATAGTAGAATTAAATCAAGAAATATCTGAGGGTATGGAATGGAAAACTATTCTTGAAATCATTCAGTCACTCATAGGTAGTTATAAATACTTATAATATGTAAAAGTAATTTGTGTTATTTTAATGTAATGTGATATATAATTATGAATAATAATATTTACAGGCTGTTTTAACTTGGATCCTAATAGAGTTTTGGATATAATATTGGAATCTTTTGAAGCTCGACCACATTTAGACAAATTATTTATTTCTTTAATTAAAAACTATATGGGTAACCCCCAAGTAATATCTGAAGTTTTAGGCTTCAAACTGAGCAATATGGAAATTTTGGAAACATATAAAGAACCACCAGCACTTATGACTGTAATAGCTTTACTCTTACAACATCAAGTAATATCATTAGATGACATCTATCCTTGGGTATGTTATTTCGAATTGTTTATATTAATTTTAGGCTTTTTTTGAGACAACTAGATAGAAAATTGAATAATTAGTAAACAGTTAAGCTCTTAATTAATTACATATTTGCCTATTTTGTTAATATATGTTTCAAATATATTATTCTTGCTAAATCATCATTGCATGTGTTCAATTCCATTCCCATTCAATGTCAAATAAGCAAACCTATAAACCCTATTCCATTCCCATTCAATGTCAAATAAGCAAACCTATAAACCCTATATATACTAAAAACTGAACCAAAAAGCATATACAATACAAAATTGTTTTAATTTTAGTTACGTCCAGATGATTCAATTATGGCCAAAGAAGCTGACAAAGAACTCAAAGCTGTTCAAGATTATATTCGTAAGATTAACATAGTTTCTACAAAAGGACCTCAGAGCAATGCTCCTGCTGAATTTATTGAAGAAAAATCAGATCCACAGGTGACATTTTTTATGATAACCAAATACGCTTAAAGTATTGTTGAAGTAAATTTAATTATCATATATTTTTTTGCTTAATATAATAAAAGTAGTAGTGCAATACTTTGATTTTGAACATATTTAAACTTATTAACATACATATCATTACAACATACAGAACATACATAGATTTTAAACATCCAAAGAATATTGGCCATTGACAAAAAATCTTTTTAAGTAATTTCTCAGTAATTCTATAAATATAGACGCACGGGAGTTCCGAATCAATTTTATGATTATAGTTCAGCGGAAACGGTATAATTTGTAAAAACGTACATACCTTAATGTTAATTTAAGTATTTACTACAAAATGATTATAGGTACATTATAGGTATTGTATGAATTTCGATTCAACCATCGAAGACAGATTCATAATGATTTTTTGTGTGATAGTCTTATAAATTTTCAGACTTTTTCTTTTATTTATACCATATGTTTTTAGTTCTGTCAGATATAATAATCCTGGGAAATATAACTTAAATTTGCTATAGTATGCAAAATAAAATGAGTATTTTGTTTCAAATGAACTACAAAAATAAGATTGTAATGGTTCTTTCCGTGAGGTACCTATAAATTTCTGATTTTCGGACTTTTTCCTTTATTTGTATTGCAAGTTCTACCTCCTTGACAGATTTCATAATCTGGGTCAATAAGAAGTTACATTGTAGATTTTGATTAAATGACGAATTTCATAAAATATGCGGCAAAAACGAAGCATAAATGTTCGTATCTCTTGGTTGCGTTGGCTTAGAAGTTTGAAGTTTGAAGAAGTTTTTGTTCAGTGTTCCAAGACAATACGGACCTGGATACTTGACATTAATTTTACCTTGATACCTCCATGCAATCTATAATGGTTCTGTTTTTATTGCTTTTAAGCTAAAGACCCTTAAAAAAGACGATTCGTAGTAAGAAATATGCTCATCTTCCACGAAAGCTTCCACGAAGCTGAAATATTGAGATCTTACGTAATGTATGTCTTCGCAAATGAAGTTTTAGGCTCCCAATTGTATGTTACAAACACAAACGGTTACCATTACCATTTTGTATTATTTCTAGGAATATTGGAATAATCAAAAGCTAGTACTTTGTGAAGCACTTTTAAATGTAACAGCATGGAAAGAATTTGCTGCATTGTCTACTAGACTACCTATTATGAGTATACCACAAAGACCTGCAATGGCTCTGTGCAACATGTTGCATGCTTTGATTGAACCACTTTATAGAGGGTAAATATAGACTATATTTATAATATTACTTTTTTATTTCATTAAATATTATCAATACATTTTAAGAGTATAAATATTATTATTGTAGGCACTGTCGTATTGCTCCGAGGATATTGGGTAAACCCATTGCTCCTTTAGAGTCACACTTAGCTCCGCCTGCATGTAAAACATTTGAAGATATGAAAGAAACTGTTATACCTGCACTTATACTCCTTGGAGCATCTCTTCATAATGATCCAATATTGATGTATAAAGTAAGTATTAATGATAGTTAAATAAAAATGCAAAATCAGACTTTAGTTAAAGTCCAAGGATCAAATGACGCCAAGTGTCTTGGAATGAGAGATAATCAGAATAATAATGATGAGATAAAAAGTATAGTAATAAGCTATAAACATATAAACCTTAATTTTGACACCATTAAACTTGTGTCAAGACTTATTCAAGGTCAAAATGTTAATATCGTTATTTTCGTAAAGTTCGTGACTAGTCCGCACACAGTGAAATCAACAGATCAGTATGTTTACTGATTTTGTATGGCGAAGATCGCTCGCTATTTATGAAACGACACATCCGCTTTGTGACGCGATGCGACACTTTGCACTAGTTGCTCGATAAATCTTATCGTGAAACCGATAAATCTTAGACAAAATGAATTTAACTAATAAAATATGCAAAAAAATACTATTATTACAAATATGAAACACTACATCTTTATATAATATATTTCGTTAATTAGTATATTGAAATTTTTCGAATACCTACGAGGTTTTCAAAATAGCCGGTAGTCATTTCAATCATAAGTCATATTAAATTCATTATCACTGTTATATAGAACGATTATTGAGAAACATATTTAAAGGAGTATATATTTTATCAGAGACACTCCTCAACATTGATATTAAGTCTAAACTCCATAGCATATTTTTTTAAATATTGTTTTTCTGCGTCAATTACATGGCGACATGTATTTACTAACATTGTTCTATAAATCATTTAAATTCTTTCCGTAATAATATTGATTAAGTAATTTAGGATCTAGTAATTTAGGTGCTGGTTCAGGTCGGGTTGATTTAGTTTGTAACTGCATCACTGTCCGAACCTAACTAAAAATTTTCTCACTGTTCTACATGTATTTAAAATAGCTGTCAGAAGAGTCAAGTATGTAAATTTAGGCAAATTAAGAATATTTAAAGAATTTAACCAAACATGCGGAACTACACCCGTCGTTGATATTACTATAGGAACTATTATAACACTGTCCATTTTCCATACTCTTTTAATTTCCTCCTGTAACTCTGTGTATTTACGAATTTTCTTAATTTAATTTAATTAAAAATTGTGTGTGTTAGGTACTGCTATAATAATAATAATCACAATTTGCGTTTCATTGTGTGTCATCTGATCACATAATTTGTATATATTGTAAAAGAACAGTGGAAGGGCGTTCATTTTAAGATTAAATGATCTTTACTCAACTATTGAAAATAAATATATATCTAATGCAAATTATTCAGAATTTTTTCACACTACAATAAATAGGTTTTGAGGCAATAAATATTTTTTTAGTTTAAGGGTATCGAAATAAAGGTTAATACAAACTTATAGCTCATTATTTCTCATTCTGAGGTGAACCTCTAAATTGACTATTATGTGTCATTTAATCTAAAAGATACTTAAATAATCTTAAGAAATATATGGTCATGGTTATAAATTTTAATTCTTAATTAATTGCTATTATTATTTAATGAACCATTTATTATGTATATTGTTTTATATAATAATCTATCTATATATTAATTTAACCTAATGCTTTAAAATTTTCATTTGATAAAATTGACAAATAATTTTTTATATGTTTAGATAATTCGTATACTAAGGACGGCAAGAACATTAGACACTGATCCGTTGCACCACGAAGCATTAACTGTACTTGATACTGCCATACTTCCAGCACTGACCTTAATGGAGGGCAACTGTTGCATGGCCGAGGAAGTATATACTTTACTAAAGTTATATCCCTATCAGTGCAGGTACACTAAATGTTACTTATACCCCATTGTAGACTTGTTGTCAATTTTTACAAAAAAATGTAAATCAACTGATTGCTCGCGAATGCGACACAGCCGATATTGAAAATAGTAAGTAACAATTGTAAAAATAAATTAATTATTTTAGATATTGCTTGTATGCTCGGTGGAAAAATGAATCTGGTGAGAAAATACCGTCTCTTATGCGAGTACGCGGGAATTCGCTACAACGTATAAAACATATAATGAAGCGCGTGTCAAAGGAAAATATTAAGCCACAGGGTCGTCTCATCGGGAAACTATCTCACGCTGCGCCTGCGTTTCTTTTCGATTATATGCTCCTACAGGTAGGTACACTCAACTATGCTCCTAATTTGATTTTTTACGCATATATAATTTTTTTTAATTATAAAATATTTCTATTATGATAAAATATTTCCAACATAGATCCAATCATATGACAATCTGATCGGGCCAGTGGTGGAATCTTTGAAGTACTTAACGTCGCTGTCATTGGACGTACTCGGCTACTGCCTGGTGGAGGCGCTGGCGGCGCGTCGGGGCTCCGGGGGCGCGGCGCACCCCCCGGCGCTGCAAGCGCTCGCCGCTTTCGCCGCAGCCGCCTTCAAGAAACACAATATAGAGCTTACGGCACTATTGCAGTTTGTCGCTAATCGTCTGAAAGCGCAGCAAAGGTAATATTGAAATAGCATGATACGTGACAGTTTTTAAACTAGGGTCTTGCTAATCTTGCTAATAAAATAAATGTTTTAACAAAAACGAGAAAGAATTATAATTATCGATAATTCAACTTTATATGCTTTCATAATATTTAGTAAATTTATTTTTGTTTATAGCCAGGATTTACTCATTTTAAAAGAGATAGTACAAAAAATGGCTGGTATTGAAGCTGCAGAAGAAATGACGCCAGAACAGTTAGATGCAATGGCTGGTGGAGAACTACTCAAAGGAGAGGTCAATATTTAATTATTAATCACAATATAATGACAAAATTATAAGACCTTACCGTGTCATCGGTATTTTATTGCGGTGAAATTATAACAATGCTATTGTATCTCTCTAGGCCGGGTACTTTTCCCAAGTTCGTAATACAAGGCGTTCTTCGGCAAGATTAAAAGAAGCAATCGTGGGAAACAATTTAGACATTGCACTCTGTATATTGTCGGCGCAGCAGAGACATTGCTGCGTTTGGAAAGGTAATTATGTTATTATTTAACTAGCGTATTTGCCTCTTGATATAATAAAGCCTTCTTCGATAAATGGACAGAAGTTATAGCTGATAAACATTTTTTTATCCGAATTAGTATTTATTGATATTAGCATGATCAAAAAAAAACACAGAACGCTCATTGAGTATCCACTCTCTTTGATACTCAAGTATCAAATGCTACGTTATATCTTAATACCGGAATGAGAAAATGAAAAGAATTCCACAACAACCTAGGCCAAGACAAAGACCTCAATACTTGTGGCACGAGTAATATTCATATCATAGTTTTAATTGTATTAAGTACAATAATACTTACTTTTAATTATATTGATTTTGCATAAATTTTTAACAGGTCAATAAAATCTTTAAAAAGTATGTTGGAAAAAATATGTTTAGTTTTTTATGTTATTTATTAAATATAAGTACAAAAGAAGTATTAGTTTATTAATTTTGTATTCGGTAACAGAGTACGCGGATGAGGCGCCCCGCTCGGGCTCTCAGCCCGGCTCCCAGCTCAAGGTGGTGGGGCGCCTCGCCGACCAGTGCCAGGACGCGCTCGTGCAGCTCGGCACCTTCCTGGCCTCCTCGCACGCGCCCGACGAGTACGCCGCCCGGCTGCCGCCGCTGCAGGTCAGCGTACCATCTACCATTCTGTAGCCTAACTATCTTTAAGTATTATTACTTGACTTGCGCAACACACTACTAAGTGCGGGTATCTTACGGAGTATATAAGTCAAGTTTCATGTCATTAACACCTAAACGTTACGAGACCGTCTCTACTATTGATTTGCAAATAAAATCGATCCCTTGGAAACGCCATGTTAAATATTTAGGCGCCATTTTAGATTCTCGTCTTTCGTTCTGACCCCACATAACGAACAGACCCCTTGAGTCTAGGATTGTAGGAGTACAGGAGTAAAATGTCAGTTCGTAATAAGCTGATATTGTACAAAACTTGCTTTTGTCCCATCTTGTCATACGCTTGTTGTGTTTACACACACTAAGATAGACCTGCATCAGAGTCCAAAATAAATTCTTTAGAATCACATCCGGATGCCCGTGGTACACCTACACAAAGACTGCAAATTGGAATCGTTTAAGGATTTCTGCAATGATTTGCCAAGCGCTACTACGAGCGCGCAGATTCCCACCCCAATCTTCTTATCGTCGAAGCCTCTAACTACGGTTCCCATCCACGCCCATTACTTCTACACCCTCATATCGTCCTTCTACACCCCAATGATCCTATGGAGCCCGAGGAAGGCTACATTCCTTAGTCCCAAACACACGCCGCCGTGGCCGTAACAAGCGATATGAAGGTAATGGATAAATTTTATTTATCTATTCCCTTCCTAAAAATACTACAATTTCTATTACCAATTTCTATTACCTTCCTAAAAATACTACAATGAACGGAGACTATTACGCCACATTGTCGACAAAAGTGTGTCAAGTGGCTCTTGAGTAAAGAAGAGACAAACTAGCGGGAGGAATCCTGTTTTGCAAGATAACGCGTCCGTCCACACTGCGCAATTTGCAAGGCTTGTCCTCGATGAGACAGAATTCGAAGAAATCAACCATCCACCAAACGGTCAAGACCTGGCTCCTAGCGATTATTTCCTCTTTTCATATTTAAAAAATCCTTCGAGCACGGTGATTTCCCAGTGATAATGTAATGAAAGCAGACAAGATCGTAAACGAACGTATTTTTAATATCCGTATATAGTAGGATCCGAGTATAGGGTAAATTATTGTTTATGAAATTTAATGATTTTATTTAAAGTTTTTTACGGATTACCTACAGTAATACTTATACCTATCTGTTCTCAGAATAATTTGAAGTTAAAATAAAATATAACACTTTTAACACACTAACAAAGCACAACACTTTTACACATCTAAAAGCGTAAAGCAAATATTGGACACAAATGTTTTAAATTTGACTTATTTTCTAGGAATTACTGCGAGATTATCACGTTGACGCTGATGTGGCATTTTTCCTCCATCGCCCAGTTTCAGCCCAAAAAATTGCGGCCAAAGTTGAAGCATTAAAACGAAGTTCCGAAAGTAAAAGTGATTCATTGGAAAAAAGTATTGAGAGATACAATATTGCATCGAAAGAGGCACTAGAGCCAGTTGTGACGTCAATAACACCTCTGCTATCTGCCAGAGTGTGGGAAGATATTTCTCCAGAATTTTATGTGACATTTTGGTAATTATCGTCATATATATTTTCATAGATTTTAATAATAATAAATATAGATGTATTTTCAATGCATTAGAAAGATACAAAAGAATTATGTCTCAATCAGTTGAAATTATTTATTTTGTGTTCGTTTAGGTCTCTATCCATGTACGATCTTCGAGTGCCAGTAGAAAGCTACGAGAGACAAATTGAATTATTAAAGTCTGCCGCCGCTAACGCCATCAAAGACTCGTCACAAGGAACAAAAGGAAAGAAGGAGCAAGAACGGTTCAACACGCTCATAGACAAGCTGCAGGAGGAGCGGCGGCGGCAGGAGGAGCACGTGGCGCGGGTGCGCGCGCGGCTGCAGCGCGAGAGCGGCGGCTGGTTCCCGGCGCGCGCCGCCAAGTCCGCCAAGAACGAGACCGTGACGCGCCTCATGCAGCTGTGCCTGTTCCCGCGCTGCGTGTTCACGGCGCCCGACGCGCTCTACTGCGCCGAGTTTGTGCACACCGTGCACGCGCTCAAGACGCCCAACTTTTCTACGTTGCTCTGTTACGATAGGGTATTCGCTCATAGCATTATTTACTACTCGTATGGCTCTCATCATGTCAGTATAACGATCGAGGAGCTCTTTCCAGTACAATTGTTTATTTAGAAGTATGCTTGCAGCTGTTCTGCGACATCACGTACTCGGTGATGTCGTGCACGGAGGGCGAGGCGGCGCGCTACGGGCAGTTCCTGTGCCGGGTGCTGCGCACGGCCATGCGTTGGCACGCCGACCGCGGGGCCTTCCACGCCGAGTGCGCTCATTACCCTGGCTTCGTCACCAAGTATCGAGTCTCCAACCAGTTCACCGAGGCAAATGATCATGTTGGATATGAGAATTACAGGTAACCACATAGCGTATCGAGGCGTTTAGTGCACCTGTTAATTTTCGTCTTTATAGTTTATAATTAGTATCTCATTTGTAGTACACACATTTTTCAATAACATCTTAAATTATTTGAGTTTAGTATGAAAATAGAATACGCAGGAAAACATGAACTTGAGCTATCTTGCAACAATTAAGAATGGTTTTAGAATTGACAGCTTTCTATGCCTTAATCTTAAATCTCATCATGAACAGTCAAAGATTTGCTATCGGAGGCTTTCTATTTTTTGAAGAAAATGATGTTATGGCCTGGCGTACTTTACAGAAATCGTGCTAAGCGTGATCATAACATGCTGGTTTACCGTCTTAACAGTTGTAGCTCATAAGTTTCTCAATAATACATTGACAACACCTACTTTTATTACCCACATATAACAACGATATCCAGACACGTATGCCACAAGTGGCACTACAAGATCACGAAAGCGATGGTGGTGTGCCTTGACTCGGGCGACTACGTGCAGATCCGCAACGCGCTCATCGTGCTCATACGCATCCTGCCACACTTCCCGGTGCTCGCCAAACTAGCGCAGATCGTCGAGAAGAAAGTGGAAAAGGTTTGCCCAAATATGTATATGGAGAAGTATGAAATTTGGCGCACTTATACTTTATGTGTACGAAAAGTGCATAACGCTAAAATTTTTAATAATAATGCTTATCAAGTTCATTAAATCAACAAATAAAACATTCCACACACTACCATATTATGTTTAACAATATAAGTTTTGTATAAAGTGACGTGTATACGTTGCTATGGCAACGCGTATTACGCGTCAACTTGTCCTCTTGTATATATTAATATTATGTAATACACAATTTTCAAAAGGAGAATGAAAAAGTATATATATGCTTAGTGTCAACATTTTTTCACAATAGATAAACATGTAGAATCTCAAAAGACATGAAAGGGTGCTTTCAAACAAAGTACACAGTATATTGATGATGATTAAGAATTGTACATTTGATACTTTTTGTAGTAAATTATACATTTTATGACAACTTTAATAATTTGAAATATAAAACTTTAAAATTGTTATGTAGAATATGCTGCTTAAAGTTAAATCATTAGCATAGTATTTTTAAATCTATAATAAAAAAATCAAATATTTTGCAGGTAAAGGAAGAAGAAAAATTGCAAAGACAAGATTTGTATGTTTTGGCAACGGGATACAGCGGACAATTGCGCAACAAAGTGCCACATATGATGAAAGAAAGTGACTTCCATCAGGTTTGTGAATGATTCAATTTGAAATATATATTTTATATCTAAAAAAATAAACAGCTTCACACGGTATTGCGGAATACTATATAATAGCAGGGGAGGCAGAGGGAAATGCTAAAAATGTTGCGCGCTGTCTTGTTACCAGAATGAGAAATTTAAATAGTTTATATCTATATATATCTGTAAGTTTATTTATATATATCTATATATATCTGTAAGTTTATTTATATATATATCTATAAGTGGGGATGAATCCCACAACCGTCGCGTTTACCGCCAGACACCGTGCCGTTGCGCCACGATGAATTGAATATGAAATAGCTATAGCATATATAGCTATTTCATATTCTTAAAATTTATAGATACAAATATATTTTTGTATCTATAAAAGCTTTCTGTACTTATGTTTAATTTATAATTATTTTAAATACTCTAATTTAAATTCTGTTACTCAAATCATCTGTTGTGATTGTATGTAGATGGTGAACTTACCAGCCGTGTCGCCCGCCAAGCCGGCGCCGCAGGACGCGCAGTCCCCGCCGCCCGCACCCCCCGCGCCACACGCGCCCCTCGCGCCGCACGCGCCCCACGCGCCGCACGCGCCCCACGCGCCGCCCGCCGCCGCGCACGCGACTGGTATTGTTATATAGACTACTAACACAGAGAAACTAGCCTCTTGACAGTCCGATTCTATAAATAGCAAAAATATGAAATATGAAAATAACAACACCTTAGTAAACCTTGAAAATCCTACGAAAATTGATAAACTTTGTTTTTTTGTATTAATTCTGACAGATACGGATAAAAGAGAGTCAAGAACAAGCGATAGGCGCCGCGACGATTCGGACCGAGAGAAAGAGTCTAAACGTGAATCACGATCGTAAGTATTTTTAAATTGTAGAACTGATAAAATATTAATTATTGCTTCTTTAAAACACTAAATATTTTTAAAAGGTCTGCAAAGGAGAGAAATAAAGAAGAAGTAAGAAGCAAAGACAGATCACCTCGAGAGCGATCGCATAGAGTGAGAACATTTTCCTTATATACATTTTAATGATATGTTTACTTAATTAATCTTTTTAATTTTAATTAAACAAACATATCATTAATTAAATAAATAAACTTATTATTTTTAGAGCTCGGATATCGTTACATATATGCTTTCTGCTTATATGTATATTACTATTAGTGTAATATAGATTATACTGGATAATTTATATATGTATGTAGACCGATGAAAAGTTACTCAGTGTGTGTTACAGGAGGAGCGTTATTTGGAGACAGTGTCCCCACCTCACGAGCACCGTCATCTGTCAGATGACATAGATCGTGGTATGTATTTTTTATATTTTTTATTTCTCGGAATATAATCTTAATTACACGCATCATTTCTGCTAAAAAAAAGTACCCAAATAATTAAAGCTAAGCTAGTTTAAGATTTTTCTTTTATTTAAAAGATATGAAAGAAACTTTATTACGACCCCATTAGTTTTTCCACATAGGAGGGTAATCATAAGGAACCTATTGTTAAGACACTATGTTCCACTAAAATATCAAAACTGGATCTGGCGGAACTCAACGCCGTGCTCTGTCTACCGAACCAGGTAAATGAAAATAATTTCAATATAATAACTTTATATTCGCGTTAGCAAACGCACGTCGTAGGACCGCGCCACGTCTGGCGCGCGCGTGTTAACATATTATTATTTGATAGGAACTGGGTTGAATGTGCTGTGCATAAACTATATAAAGTACATAATTTCAGATGTGAAACGCCGTAAAGTAGAAAGCAGCGGCAACGGCAAGGTGAGTATCGTTATAATTAAGTCACATCGCTCCGGCGCCGGACTCACGGTTGGGCTCGACGCGCCGCTCCTGCTCGGCGGACTAAGACTGTGACTGTGAACTATAGTGATAAAGTATGTGATTCGTTCATTATTGAAACAAAAAAATGTAAGTAAATATTGTGTGAAAATCAAATCAAAGAGACTGCAGAATAAATACATTTTAATTAAATTCAACATTGAACCGCAAGAGGATTAACGTGAAGTCTTCGTCAACAATTTGGCTACCACAGAAGCTGCAAGTGCATTGATAAGGTCCTACGGTTTCTGGATGATAAAGAAAACATTAAAAGGATGTCATTACTTTCTTAGTAAAGATCAACGACACTTGAAATTATATAAAAAATATTATGTATGGAAGATCATTTTTACATTTTATCAAAATCTACACCAAATATAACACCCAGAACATGAAGTTTCTTCAAAAGAAAACAAGAAAAAAATCAATCAACCTAAATAATACCCAATAAATTCAAGATCACGAAAAATGTAAAACGTATTCTTTTTCAATAAAAACTAAAATCTTCGACAAAGAAAGTAAAATATATAAAGAATACAATCCCGTGTCGTAAGTTGAGTCAGCCCAGGCCAGTCGAGCACCGGTAAGGTTTTGCAATATATTAATCACTAGAGACAAAAGGTATATTTTATTGAGGCAATTTTAGATAAGGAAAGAAAACTCGATCAATATTAGAAATATTAAGAAGGATCCTATTACTTCGATATTCGAAATATTAAGAAGGATTCTAAGCCTTCCATTATGTATGTCCATATGATGGTGTCGTGGACAGGAAGAGAAGTTTTAACAACATTTACCTACACAAAAGAAAAATTTCATCCTTCATGCAGATTTCAGACTTGGACAAGCAAGATAGAAACAGAAAAAATACCTAACTATTACAAAATCATGAAACTATTTAATTTATGAACCTTTTATCCTACGTTTCAACAAAAGTGAATTTAGGCTACACGTATATTGAACTCAACACTACGAGAATTTACCAGAGATCTACGGACAAAACACAAATTGATAAATGAATACCACTACATCCGCACTCATCTACATCTGAAACATTCTTCAACAATTTCTATACTACAGAAGCTGAAAGAAGTGCATTGGAAACGTTGGAACGTGGAACTACGGTTTCCGGCAGAGATATATGACTTGAATACCTACGGTAGTTTTAGCTGAAAAAGTCTATCAATTCTACAAAAAAAACATTAAACGGAATGTGGGCAATAACAACAACATTTAAGCTGCTAAACAAGCAATAAGATGAACAAACTGCATATTTATGGAATTTTTCATCCTTAAACTATTTTCTAGGCGAATCCCTAATATATGCTAGCTGATATTAGAAGAAATTAATAAAATAACAGAAGTCACATTGGAAATAAACTGGAGACAGGCACGAAGAATATGAATAACGTTACTTATTCTAATATTGCCTTAGTATAATATGTCTTTTGTCGCCTAGTTTATTTTAGTTGAAACTTAGAAGTTTTTTTTACATACATATACTGTTGTGCGTTTTTAATTAATTTCCTGGATAAAGTTAATATATATTTTCTGGATGAGCAGGGTAGTAAAGATATAGAAGAAAGGTCACCAGAGAAGGAGAAGAGAAAGACTAAATTGAGAGGTGATGAAAGGAAAGAACGTCGGAAACGGGTAAGTTTTATTTAAAATTTTATATGGATCTATTGGATGTAACCAAATGTGTTCAATAAATCCAGGGAGCACCAACACTAGGGTAACGTAATAAGCGATCAGAAAAATAATAATATTGAATAAATAATAAAAATTGTTTATGACCTGCAAAAAGTAACAAAATTAATATAAAATTGATATAAAAGTATTAAACTTTTTAGTCTGTATATTTAAGCAGCCGCCGTGATATGGCGTGTATGGTTCTTTTTGTGTATATTTTGGCAAAATTTCAAATAAACTACAGAAGTGGGTCAATACTACAAATTAATTTTGAACAAACACTTTTTACATTTAGTGGTAAACTATATTCCTATTTTCGTTATATAAATCAAATTATTTTAAAACGTTTTCTCTGTTTGTCAAATATATAAAATCTTACAAACTACTACTTACGTTTAACTTTGATCATAATTTCTTTGACAATAATAACAACACAACATAAATTACTGTTTTGGTATCAGGACCGAGCTGAGGAATCAACTATATTAGAACAAAAGCGACGCCGCGAAGAACAAAAAGGTAAATACGAATGAATAGTTTTCATTAGAAAAGATGTTTTACTTCCACTCAAATATTTTTCAATGAGATAATGCGATCATGCTGATCTTTACTCTAGTGCGCACTAATAAAAAAAATCGTTGACACTTTTTACTAATATTTGATATATCTAATGGATAAAGATAGATAAAAATAGATCAAAAAAAAATTCACGCTAATTCCCACATATAGCAGGGTAGAAAGAGGGAACCTAGTGTTAAAGACACTCCGATCCAGACTTTCATCAGAATTTATCATTAGAAAATAATTACATTATTAATAATTACTTTATTCAGCATCAACATCTCGTAGCTGTAAATCTCTTGGCTTTTCATACACTACAGAGTTAGAGGTCGAGGAATTAATAAAGTCCTTACGTACGGGTTGTGCGGTAGGTATTGACGGGAACTCGTGTAATTTTCTAAAAATATACAAAACCGTTATTATACCTCAACTGGTACACATTCTTAATTTGAGTATTTCGAATGGCATCTTTCCGGATCTGCTGAAGAAAGCACTAGTGCATCCAATATATAAATCAGGGGAAAGAGATTGTTTCAACAATTACCGTCCCATTTCCGTACTGCCAGCCACGTCCAAAATTTTTGAAAAAAATTATGTACAACCGTCTGAAAAACTTTTTAGAGAAAAATAATTTCCTCTCCTCCAGACAATTCGGTTTTCGGAATGGAAAGTCTACGAACGATGCAGTCCATACTCACCATATCGTTACTGCCTTAAATAAGGGAGTCACAATATTTTTGGATCTAGCAAAGGCATTCGATACGGTCTCTATCCCCATACTGTGTTCTAAATTGGAGAACATTGGTGTCAGAAATGGAGAATTAAAACTTTTCCAAAACTTCCTTACGAATCGAACCCAACGTGTTAAAATTGAAGAAGTTTCTAGTAACGATTCGCCACTGGAACACGGAGTGCCGCAAGGCAGTATCCTTGGACCAACTCTATTTATAACCTACGTCAGCGAATTATGCAATATAAACATAGAAAATGGTAGAATTGTGGCTTTTGCTGACGACACTGCATTAGTGTTTGCTGAAAACACCTGGCATCATGCGTTCCAGGCTGCCCAGGCAGGCTTTACAAAGGTAGCAAACTGGTTAATTGACAATGGACTTTCATTAAATGTTGACAAAACCAAGTATGTAACTTTCAGTATAAGAAAACCTCCAAAATTTGATTCTTCTAAACTTTCTATCACTGCCCATAATCATCTCCAAAATCAGGATAGCTGTGGGTGCCCTACTATACACAGAGTGTCCAGCATAAGGTATTTGGGTATTATTTTGGATGAAAACCTCACTTTTGTCCCTGACATAAATATGTTGTCAAATAGAATTCGTAAACTCATATATATATTTAAACAATTAAGAAACGTGGCAGAGCCCCAAGTTCTAAAAACGACCTATTTTGCCTTGTGCCAGTCATTGATTAGCTATTGCATATCGTCCTGGGGTGGTGCTCACAGAAGCAATTTGCTGAAGCTCGGTCGGGCGCAGAGAGCGGTATTTAAAGTAGCAACAGGAAAAGAGTATCATTTCCCAACGAAAGAACTCTATGAATATTGCGAAGTTCTTACCGTCCGTCAACTATTTTTTCTGCAGATAATTTTGAGGCAGCACTCTGAGAACTCCAAAGAAGATTTCCCGTCTTCTGCAAAAACCCGTTCGATACGAAAATACCGAGTGCAGAGTACTAATGTATGCAAGAGCTTTTTTAGCCACCGATTTTACTACTTTCTTGGTAGCTTCTTGATATACAACCAAAAAATAAATATAAGTGCAAAAGTATTGTTACTGATTGGTTATTAAAACTGTCACATGACGAAACTGAGAATATGATTAAGATCATCAAATGAAGTTTTGAAGTTCCATTACATAAATATCTAAGACTTAATTTCACACATACATACACACACCCACATTGCACACACATGTACACACACACACGCGCAATCGCACACATTTCACAGGAACGCACACATTCACTACTTATTATTAAATTGCTAAATTAGGTCTAATCTAAATAACATTGTTAAATTTTAAATTAAATTTATATATATATATATATATATATATATATATATATATATATATATATATATATATATATATATATATATATATATATATATATATATATATATATATATATATATATATATATATAATATGTCTTGTTTTCTATTTATATTATTATACATATAAATAACTATAATGTGTGACAATAATAATGTGTAACTATAATGTGTGTAACTACTGTAACTACTTATAGCACAGGGTAAACCTAATTTAAGCACCGGCTGTAATATTTTTGTGACTGTCTAGCTCATGTATTTAAATGAATAATAGTTTTGTAATCGCATGGCTTATGAATAAATAAATAAATAAATATTTATTATTATTATTTTCAGCAGTCACTAAAATGAGCAGTCATCAAAACGGCTCCCAAGAAGACCACCATTATGAAAAATATCACAAAAGGGTAATTAGTTACTTAATAATGTTTGTTCAAATTAATATTATTTGTTGAAGTAATCTTGATACCCATAAAAACGTATTGTGCAGGAAAAATCGCCGTTTCGAGATCGCTCACATGAAGAACCACGAGATAAACAATATCCTTTTTTTAAATATTTTCAATTATTTTCCGTAAAGTCAAACTGGTGTAAAAAGTACAGTTAAAAGGTAAAGTTTCGAGGCTTTCAAAAGGCACGGGTTCAAATCCCGCTACTTTCAATATTTTATATCGTTTTCGTAAAGTATTTTTCTTTCCTCAGTTAATAAAAACATTTACTAATATAGTTTTTCGGTCAGTTATATGATCTTCATGAAGCTTGAAACGTGCTTGCCTTTTGATTTTGTCTTGACACAGCACCAAATTAATGGTACGATTGTAGCTCTTCGTATTTCAATTACATTCAATCTTCTTGACTTCTAAAGCCTAGAGTCATACATTTTTAAGAATATAAATTAAGATTTTGACTTTTATTTTCGTCTTCGTTTCATTAACCTTTCATTACTAGGCGGTCGAATGAATCGAAGATAAGCAGATAGAAATATTGAAAAGAAACAGTGTGAAAAAACTAATAAAAGTAAACTTGTATGAAATAATTTAAGTCTCACTGAGATTGAAAAATAGTATGTTTTGCTATACTGTAATAAACTATCATGAAATTGAACGAGTTTTACTTATGTATCCGACTTACGTACCCTTGTCTTTTCTTGACAATAAAGTGCCTTTTTGTTTCTTAGAACTCGAAACCCATCGCTTCCAAAATTAAATACCTTGTGATATTGTTGGTATAAATTTATAAACGGTAATTCCAAGTCCCAATTATGCTTTATGATTACACTCCACTTATAATAGTAGTTCAACATCGAACAAAAAGACAATTAATAAATTAAGGAAACGTTACGTTTTATCCGACTATACCTACAAGTTTAACTTTTTTATTACTTGCAAATAATAATGAATTAAAAAATATATATAAAATTATAAGGCTGTAGGATTCGTTTGAATAAATCGCAACTACAGAAATATTCGAGAAAGAGGACATTTCTAAAGAAATGTCCTTTTAGAGGGCATCAACAATTTTAGTAAAAGCCACAAACACACAATATTTGTAAATATAAGACACACCAATAGATTATAATTTGTTAGTAATGTTGACTTCCTGATAAATAAATAAAAACCTAACATAGTATAAAAGTAAAATAGACTCCGCACCGATGCATGGTGTAGTACGCTTGAATCTTACGAAATACGCAACCGCTTTTAATGCGTTAAAAATTGTTTTTACTAATAGAAAGCCAAGAGGAAGGTTTAACTATATGTATTATAATATATTAAAGCCAAGAATACCGAAAGTTTGTAAAATAATTATAAGAATAACGATATAGCCACTATCGTAGTCCACGTGGGCGACGCTGTCAGCGCAACAAGTAAATAATAAAAATATCGAAAAAATAAACATTAATTTACTGAATATTATGATGATAAATAGAAACGATAAATGCACAGCAAGATTTAACTGACTTCCAGATCGGCGTAGTTATTCTAAGATATAACCACACGAGTATGTGAGCAATGTTAGTGCAAATTTGCGTAATGAATCACTAGTATCCTTAACATAAAAGATAATAATAATTAATTTTATTTGATACGTTAAAATGTTTGATTGTAACATAACATTAGTTTTTTTTATCTTGTCGCAAATATATTCTTATTTCGTCCATTAAGTTTCAAAAAGCTAATTAAAGCTAGATTATTATTTTGACGTCAGAGTCATTTGAGTAAAAAAATAAATAGTAAATTATTCTTATTTCAATTCAAAATAAGATATAAATCTTGATTATAAAAATTGATGAAATGATGGAATCAATATTTTGTCCTAATATAGAGATAAAAACATGCGCGTAGATATAAATAAGACGTATATAGTTTGTCAAATACAATTCTAAAATATCAGATTGTTGTAACCTAATTAGGTTTGGTTAAATCAAATAAAATCAAGGATATAATTTTGGAAACCATATTAAATACACTAAATTAATATTAACATAAATAGCAGATTAGTATTTAAAACAATTCGGTATCAGATTATATGTATAATATTAGAAAAAGAAAGAATAGCTAGTCAATGAGAGATTAGGTGGAGCTCTATGACTATATTAATTATCTGTAATGGACGAAAAAAAATACATGTCAAAAATAAATATTATACTATCTGTGCAATCGGAAAAATCCAGAATTAACAATTTGTTTAATTTGCAAAGTTTTCCTAATATAACGTTTTCAATAAATGTGAATTTGAAATTTGTACAAATCTCATAGAAATGATGAAATATAAAGATCCAAGACTCCAAGAGTGGATGTAAGCGGATTAAAATAGTGACATTACTGTGGGTGCGCTGCAAAATACTGCAGCCATTTTAATATGAGGCCACGTGACCTGTCATATTTACTTATCATATACTGAATTCTTTTGCGTTGTAGTATGTAAGGTACGTGTTAATTATTTGATAAATAGTTTCATATTATTAAAACCTTATAAACTATTATAAAATTTCATATATACATTTCTTGCTCGGTTTTGATCAGTTTAATACGTACCTGTATATTCATGCGTACAATATTCCGCGCATAATATTTGTATAATATTACGTAATATATTCATAAATGAACGTAGTAATTAAAATACGATTTAACAAATAGATTATTTATAAATAATAAAATTAATTTAATAAAATGTATACAAGATGTTGCCAGGACGATAAATGCCATATCTACTTATAACTAAATAATCTTCGGCGGATTTTCTTTACGGCTGTATAGCAACACTTATACAGCTAAACGATGTCACACTTTCATAGATTGTATGTATTGTAGAATCTGTATTTAAAATGTGTGATGGATTTTATTATTAAGGCTTTTTTAAATGTTCTAATGCACTTTCGTATAATGTTTTTTTTAGTTTCTGATTGTTATGTCCTTTTGTCATAGACGGCAAAAGGTTTATGGATTGAGATTTGAAACCTGAGCCTATGTTGGTAACAATTTTTGACCAACCGAAACGTACGACGATATAATATGTAATATTTATGAATCTACAGAAAACTCGATAGGTTTTACTGTACACTTAAACTACATAAATATTTACTGTACATTAGTAAATGTATCTGTAGTAAATCTATCTTAATACATCAAAGTATCGTAAGACAGACAAACAGATGAAAAGGGTATTCAAACCTTATGTCGTGACATGAATGTAAAGATTTAAATTACATAACATTGAAAAGAGAAACATTTCATGAGAAATATTTTATTTATTATTTAAATATTGCCGGTAATTACTTCCGGGATGCATTATTTATTTAATATTATTTCATAAATTGCAACAAATTGCAAAATTATTTTGTGTACAATTTTATATCGATGTATTTCGAAATTTTGACGACAATATGATATTTTTGCCTGTAATAATTTTAAATTTCTAAGCTGTACAACTTTTTATTTGTGTAATTTGAGTATTGATTTTATTTGTTTCAGTTTTTATTATTGGCAATGGAGACTGAAGACAAAGTATTCGTGCCAAATATAATTCGCTCGAAAGATCTCTTGAAAAATAACCTTAAAGATCTTTATGATATTGTACCTGCTGTACCAGTTAAAAATATATACAATAATAGTACTAAAAGTGATTGCAATTTTGTACCTAGAAGTGATAAGCACTATGTGCCAAAGAAAAGATTTAGTACAAAAGTTAAAACAGTAAAAGACATAAGAAAAGTATTTGAATCTGATGTCTTCACTTACTTGTCCGCTGATTTAGAGCGTCAAAAAAACTTGCTTTTACGTAAGATAAGAGTTGGTACCTCAAGGGACGAAAAAACAAAAGAACTAGCTAAAAGTATATTAGATGCACCTGCCCCTATATCGAGATCTGCATGGCAAATGATAATGAATATCAACCCTGAAGAACATACGTGTGCTACACAATACGTTCTTTGGAATGACAGGCTCATTCAAGTAAATGGAAGCAAAGGTGGAAGAAGTAAAATTATTAGCAAATACAATATGGCAAAAATAAAAGGAGACACTAGACGAATTGCGATGAAACAAGAAGTTTTGCCCAGAAAAAGGAGCCTACTGCAATATTCTTTAGATGTTAAATTTAAACCTGGACCGTTATCAAAAAAGAAACGCTTAGATGCTTCATACCAAAAGTACCATTTTGGTGATATGGATTTAGTTACTTTACCTAAACCGGGACTTGATATACAGCCGTCATTTGGGAAACCATTGGCTCCTGCAATTAATACATTCATACATCAAACACTTTTGTTGCCTGCCGAAGGTAAAATATCACAAAAATGGGCAGATTTTTCGGTTTCAGTTGTAGGTACCTTAAAAAATGGAACTCCTGTTCCAGATGCAGAAGTTAGTAATATCACTTTTGATCTCGATTACAAATGCTCCCAACGTCGACTGCTTATGCGTCACGACAGTGATAAAGAACAACAAATTAAAATTAGTAACGATGAATATCATAACACAGAAAATGAATTCATGATTACTTCAGAGGTTTGCACAATGTTGAACAAAATTTTAGATTCAGTAGAAATAAGTTTAAAACAAGATGACATTTATTCAGGGTCAGATGAATTTAGAGACATAGATAACCTAAAAAATACTTTTTATGCGAACACTGTACATCAAATAAGAGATAAAGGCAAGCGAAAATTTGGAGAACTAGATAGGCTTGATGTGACTGTTATAACAATCGAAGAATCGTCTAATGCAAAAAAATATGTATCTTGTCTAAACGCTTATTGTCGCCTAGGATGCGTGTGCGATTCTTTAAAATCTTCATACATATTTAAGAGACATTGTGGCAAAATAGAATGTATGTTCAAATGCAAATGTGATTTTTCAAGGTACAAAATAACCGATTCGTTTGATGACGATTGTTCTGATATAATCCCAGGGTTAATTAACTTCGACAAGAAATTAGGGCAAACTTTGGCAAAAGAAGAACACAAATTTCACCAGACTGTTGTCGTTACTAATCAAAAAAGCATTTTATTAAAATCACAACGGCGCAACTGGAAAACGTCAAAAAAGTATGCCGAGTTTTATAGTAATATGCAACTAAAAGCCATTGATCGTAATAAACAAAATTTATCGGTTGTGTGCAAGAAATTAGATTTAAAAAATGTGGAACCCTGGTGTATGGTCCACAATTTGTACAAATGTTTTTGTAAAGGCAGGTTTACAGAGATATATTTTTCAGGGGCACTAGTACCAAACATAATAAATCCTTTAAATGTTTTAGACAAAAGTGACAAAAGGTGTGAAAATATGGATTTAAACAACGATACACCAATAAATAAGATTAAAGCAAGTTTGAGAATTAGGCCAGAGTCATGCGTTGCTACAGAGAATAAAGAAATATCTGTATCGCGTACTGTCTCGCTACCATTAGAGTATACGTCTCCTGATTCATTCGATTCACTTAAGTGTGCTAGATCGCTGTGTTATGAAGGACGGAAGTATACAGGAGAATATTATCAAGCTACAAATCAAAAGATTTTAGATATGGAAAGAAATGACGAAAAGTTGCACAAAAAGATGATATCTTTGATGAAAAAATGTAATGGGTCCTATTCAGATGGAGAAGATTCACAAAATGTTGACAATGTGGATGCATCGCCGAGTTTAAATGATTTATTAAGTAGCGTAATAAGTCAAAACTTACAAGGCCCGGTCGAGGATTTAGCTAAGCCAAATTTTGAGAAAATAACATCTTCTAATTTGAAACGTATACCAAATAAAGAATCACTAGTTTCATGGCTCGAATCTAATTATAAATTTTATAAAGATCAAACGGTTGTCGATCCAATCAAGACCGGTCTACATCCTCCTAAATATGGAAAAATTGCTCTGTATCCTTGGAATTTTATACTGAGTAGGTATAGAGATCGAAAGAATCTATTTCTGATATCTAAGCAAAAACCTTTTCGTATTTTTATGGCAGTAAATAAAAGGAATGCGTATTTTACTAACTGCATAGATATAAGCGATATTGCTTTGTCTGACCTAGATAAATACCCTGATACAATTAAAAATTTACTTACCAACGCTACGGAAACAAAAGACAATTTTTATATATTATATGGATTATCATTTTGTTGGGAACTTATTGGTTCAGTCACAAAGGTAAATGAAAATATGAAAGAAAAAGAAAATACAATAGATTCTGAAAATGTGGAAAAAGTATCCAGGACCGAAGAAATATCCGAAAGTAAGGATATTTCAGATCCTCATTGTGAAATAGTACATTCCGATAATATTAAAAGACATGAGAGGGAAATCATGCAATTTACTAGCGAAGAACCAGAAATGAGTTCTAAACAATCGAAATGGTTTTTAATGACAATAGAAAATGATTTCTCGGAAATTCAATTTTTCAAGAAAGGTTTTTTTGTTAAATATGAAAATCTTATTAAAGCAACAACTGTTGCTAAACGATTGGGTAAAACAGTTAGATTATCATCACAACAATGTAACACTAACAATCCTCAATTTGGAATTTATGCCATTCCTAGTACTCAAAATAATTATGTTTTTATTGGTCCATATGAAAAAGATGATACCTTAGGTATAGAAACTGTGAAAACTAAGAATGACGTAAGAAAAGCGCAGTGTACACGAGGTACGTGGATAACGACCAATAAAATTGATAATTTTAAAGTTATTGACAATCCATTATTATATATACCATCTTCTAAAGTAGATAATGGAAAGATGATAGCTTTTGAAAGTAATCCCAAAACGCCATGTGAAATTAGTAATGCCAACCATACTGAATTAACTGTAGATAATTTAGATGACAAGCAAACACAACCTAGTGTAACAACAGAAAAGTCCCCCAAAATATTAAAGCCTATAAGAATTCAAAAATCTAATAATTTTCGCCTAGGTATTTTAAAACAAAAACCTTTACTAATGAACAAATCATTGATTATTAATAAAAGTTCTCCACGGGGCTATAATCTTAATCAGAACGTTCAGAGTTTTAGCAAAATAAAGAGTCTATCACAAATATGCAAAGCTTTGGTTATGCCCAAAAGTGTCGTACAAGAAATTGCGTCGCAAAAGAAAACTTTTAATCTTGCATCAACATCTATAGCTCAAAAAAGAAAACACGAAGGAGGTATGTTAGTCTTGAATCCGGAAGAAATAAACAAAAGATCTTTAGAAAACGGATTATCGTCTATATCACAACCAGGAATAGAACAGGCCACAAATTGCCAAAGTACTATGGATATTGAAAATTTTCTTTCAAAAACTGATATTTGTGTCCCGCCCCAGACTGACGTTTTCGTCATATCCGATGATGAAGACGGCATAGAAATAAATACTGAGTTATGGAAGGAGGTATGGATTGTATGCAAAAATATTCCAAATCTTGGTTGGATTCCGGGAAGGCAGAATGCAACGAATCAATTGAGCTTCGAATTTCCAGGTTTTACATACACAGCGTTTTATGCTCTAGAAGAAGCTTTTTGTAAAATTAATCAGTAAGTTATGTGGGAGATTTTAAATAAAATACAAATTTGTTTTTATTTACATAACTTTTAACATGAACGTTATTTTTCAGAGTGTTAGCCAGAAAAGTGTATGTACCAAAACATATTTGTGTACAATGGAGCGTCGCTGAAACTATAACTGATATGGAAATCGGAAATAAGCTGCACTCCAAACATTTGAACTCTGAATACGTAAGTATTAAATGTATTTTTAATTTTAATGTACCAGAGTAGATATTCAAGTACAGAGTGGAATGAAATATGGATCTAATGATTAGCGTGGACGTTATAAACTACGGACCAAGTATTCAATAATAATTTACATATATCATTTCTGATACTGTAGGTAGGTATACACTACACATACTAGTTGGTGGTACACATATAAGCAGTGATTGACGTACTCACGCAGAGTACGTCAGTCACTGCTTATATCATTGTCTCATGTGTCTACGTTCAGTGGACACTGGGCAGTGTTTTTGTTTAAACTTTACACGTTATCCATGTGGCATGTACGCTAAGAGAACATATCATCATATCATCCAATAAGGTAAAATCTTTCTTTAGATATCTACAATGTAAAATGCCCGTACAATTATTTTCTTCAGTTTTACGCTCCTCCTGTAAAAAAGGGGTCATGCACGTAGGTCGGAGGCCATAGTGTCATAAAACTCTGCTCTTTAATTTCTGCCTGAATATTAATAATTGCGTGTTAAGTGTCCATATTCCACGCCGCGCTCTCTCGCGCGCTTTGCTAACTGGCCAGGGCAGTTTAATTAATAAATTACTATTAGTAGTCATCGAACTGCTACACGACCAACGCGATAACCCTTACCGTTATATTGTGGGACTGCCAACTACGTTTGGGTACGTATTATTATTTCCCCATGCAAATCCACTACTTCGACGCCCTCCTAGCGTCTTTCTGGACCCTGACAACCCCATAACGGTAGCGAACTGACGTTATGACGGAAGGTTACACTCATCGAAGGTCGAGGACCTTACACGCGCCGTCGTCGCCGTAAGAGCTTATCTCACGGCACATTTGCGCGTCGGTGAGGCGCGGCCATTAAATTAAAATCTGATAGACAGCATTTATAAATAATAAAAAAAACTTTAATAGGCATTTTAATCCTTTCCAGGTTGTGACTCGAAAAGGTTTGGTAAACAAACATAACTTAATAGAAAAATTGAAATCCTTAAATAATATAAGCTCCCCTACAAAAAGTACAGAAGAAAAGAAAAGTGTAAATATTGATTCTGATAGTAAGGTTTGTATTCTATAAATTCAAAAACTGTCTTCTAATGTGAATGTAGCACACGCTCTAATATTGATGATCCATGATACGTTGACGGCATGGTTAAAACATTCTCATGTTATGAAACATCATCAGTCAATCAATAAATACAAAGCTTCTACTAATGGAAGTTACTAATGGAAGCATTAAATTCTTATGGGAATGAGAAAATGATTTTAGTTTACCATCTCAGCGTCATTGAAATAGATATAGTATGACAACAGGGATCAGCGAAAAGTCCATGCAGACAAAGTTGTAACCTAACAAGATTCGTTAAAATATTTTTTATATTTTTCATTTATATTAGTTACTCGTTAAGTTTATTATTGTAATCGTTATAAAATACTCACCTACAGATTCATTTTAAGTTGTAAATGTTATAGGAGAGCATCATGGGCCAATTGGAAGAGACCAGCCAAACGTTGAACGACGAAAGCTTTTTTCTTTTAGAAAAAACGATTGCAAGTAAAGGTGAAATCATTGAATCATTTTCCAAGACATCAGATGAAACACGAAAAACATTAATGGAACAACTCAGTAAAATCAAATCTGACACCGAAGATTTGTAATAAATTCACAATCGTTTTGTTCTATTATATTAAATATTCTAGTTGTATTGAACTGAAATATGAACTCATATTTTTAAGTGTTGATTATATGCATTATAGAGGGTCTATGTACTATGAGGGAGCCGTAGTATCTATTCACCACATACTAGCAGTGAGAGACTGGCTTATTTTAAGATATAAATTATTTGTATATACATATGTCTCTCTCACACGCATATAAACTCCACAGATTATTAGACATAGTTCATTTCCATACCAAATAAAAAGCTACATTCACATTCAATTTCAGACTGAGTGGTTTGTCAACAAACCAGCAGGATAGTAATCTGTGATATTGGTTTTAGTTTAGTTTTACATTTTAGTTGTATAGGTACCTACTTTGTTATCATATTATTGGTCATCATTTTCGAGTTTACAATAATAGTACCAGGCGTGGTGATTTTTTTTTGTTTTGACAGTCGCATAGCCTCATACGTTTGCGTAGAAAGTTATTCAATTACCTATTACAAAAAACATCAATTTGGTAAAATAAAATATTATTTCTAGTAATACTCACACAATGTAATGCAGTAATCAGATTACAAACGCTAAAGTTTACTAACATTAAAACAAATATTGTCATTTTAATAACTTTCTACATTCATTATTGTGTACGTAATGAAGGTATAATATCTGGTACCTAATACTTATCGTATATATAAATTGCAAATTTGATATTATGTAGATATACACAGTATGTAAATAGCTAAAATCTTTGTTAAGCATCGAAAAATGTGACCTTCTGACCTAAGTTTTGTATGTAATTGCATTAGTAAGTAAATCTTCAATAGATGACAAAATACTTTCTTGATGCTGCGTTCTGAAATGTCATTTATAATAAATATTATTTTTTTAATAAATTACTCATTTTTATTCTAGTTAACACTCATTCTAGTTATCAATTGAGCTATAAAAGGTCATTGTCCAGTCCCGTGGTCTAGTGTTTAATATTACAAACAATAATGGAAACTAAATTGAATATTTAAAAGAAGTAGCAAATGAAACTTGAACATTCGATAATGCGATTGAAGTATTTTTATACTAAATTTTAAAGGAAAATGTACGATAAATAAAACACTGGTCCTACAAGAACGGTACGGCTATTGTTTATTGAATTTAATATTTTTTAAACCTGCTAACCCTGAAATTTAGTACTAATGCTAGTTCCGTCGCACCCTGACGATACCCTAATGAATGACAGCACGCGTACATTCTTAGAACACTTAGAGATATATTGTTTGATGTTTATGTATATAAATGCCTGATAACATCTCACGTATATAGGTGTCGGTATGTATAAAGGTATCAGATACTGAGTGCATAGCTCGGACAATCATTTTTAATGACAACATGATTTGGTCATCAATTTCGTTATCCTCGACTACTTAATGAAGTAAATAAAAGCTAAGTACAATATCAGTTCTATATGAATATCTTAAGGTGTACGCGCAAGTGCTTATCTATTACTTTATTATATTTTTGTGTGCCGTAATAATGAATTATCATATTACAAGTAAAATGTCACGGAAGTAGCGTAGCGTTTGGAGGAGCCATATTGTGTGTAATAATATAAACACGGATGCAGGTCACAATTTCTACTTTATATTAATAATAATGTTTTTATAAATCACTTTTTCTCTATGAAAATATAAGTGTCGAATATGCTCAATACTTTATCCAGATACAACACCATTCACTTCTATTCTATTATGATCACTTTAACTATATTGGAACAGGTTAAAGTGCATATTTTTTTTGTACTACACACATAAAAAAATAGTGTAACACAATGCAATTGACTGTAAACAATAAATAAAAAATAATTGTCACTTAAACAATATTAACTGACATATTTTAGGCATATAATATACGCTGACATAGGAACTATAATTACTATATTTGTAATTTAAAATGATTTTAAACTAGGTTTTTAAATGATTTAACTAATTGAATACTATTCTGGTACTAACAAAGATAACCCATGACGTAATATATTGTAAATACAGGTAGTAGTTTAGGTAATGTTCATATATTATTGTCAGTGATTCTAATCTTAACTTTTCTGCATCGGCGAATATTACAAAAATGTAATAGACTACTCGTCACATATAAGAAATATATTACTAAATGTTATCCAAAGTTGTGATTATGAATCAAGGTTCCCTTTAATGTGACATTAAAATAAGAATGGAAAAAATATTAATTATTTATTTAATAACACATTAGCCTATTGGGTGTAAGCTTCATAAGCATTTCTTTAAAATTAGAATTGTTTAGTTACAGATAATAAATGCTCTAATATACTAATTTAATTGTTAAACATTTTTTTAAAGCACACCACATACTCCGAAAACAAAACATTTAAACCAACTTTTTTGTTACTGTTTAATAATAATAGTAGGTACAAGAATATTATAATCATTTCAATAGGCAGACTGACTGAGTGATTATGTTAAAAGCTAGTGATTTATGATTGCATATGTGATTAAAGCTAGTGATTTATGTCATCTTTGATTTGTTTGAAATAAGTAAGATTGTCAGTGTAAATGTGACAACCACTCGGTAGTAAGGGCCAGCAATTCTTGGACTTACAATATAATAGCTATTCAATATATTCAACTTATAATGTTAATTTTTATTGCTGCAATTTGCTATTCAATTAGTTGTACGAAATAACCACTCTGAAGTGTGTACTAGACCACTTCACTACACTGACGTTTCTCATATATACGAAAATACTGTTTGTTTACGCTTATTAGAATATACATGTATAGTCAAGTTATGTTTTGTCTGTTGACTGTCGCCTTGCGTTGTTCCGTTGGGGGATCACAAACTCGGCGTGTCTCGGTGTAGTGAAGGGGTTGGAGGGTGCGAAGGGTGCGGTAGGAGCTGAACCGGTGGCAGGAGCTGGAGACAGAGTCGCGGAGCCTTGGCGCGTCAGCCCACGACGCACAGGGCTCGATGTAGTGGAGCTTCTGGAAATCAGTTCAGTATTTATTATTACTGTACGAAACCGTAACAGTACTACTACAAATAATATGAAAAGATACTCAATTGAAAATAATTACGTCGTGTACTAAAGTGTAGTGGAAACCATTCTATACCATGTACATTCCAGTCTATACCATTGAATAAGATTTTAGCTGTACCTTGGACTAGTGCTAATGTCTGCGGCAGCGGACAGCTGTCGCGGCGGAAGCGCAGGTGGTGCGCCCGTACGTCCCGCACCCGGCCTCGGTGGAATCTATTTGAATTTATTTTTATCATGTTTGATTATGTTTATGATGTTATAGTGAAATCTAACTTCACGGCTTGCTAATTTGAAATTATAGATTTACACAAAAAAAAAATTCTATTTTATTTCCAGACAATGGTTTTTAATCTACATAGTTTTCGTTAACATTTTTAAACCAGATAAAACAAATTCTATACTATCATTAATATTGGTGGCTACTGAATAGCCGTGAATGAGTTTTGGTAAGCTACTCGTATTACCTATTTTATAGCCAGTTATATTTTTATATAGCTTAAAGCAGCATGTAGAATAATTATCACGTTCAATGCAGTATTCATAAAAATAATTACACATTCAAATAACGTCGACTACTCGCAAAGGAAGCTTAAATTTATCATCTAATCTAATAAATTAGTAATTTTAATCTAATTAGTTCTAGTAATTTTGTATGATATTTCTTATTTTAATTAATAGCCAGTGACAAAAAAAAGGTTTATACATATAATATATGTTATATTTATTATTTTAGTGTAAATCCTAGAACAAGAAGATTTGTATATTTCACTACAACTCCAATACAATATAGGTACTAAAAGAATAAATATACGATATTAATGGCTCAACTTAATTTCTTCGTTTCGCCAAGAATTATCTATATATCACATATTGACAGATCTTTCGAAGTCAATGGCAGCTGTTGCAATAGTTTCATATACATAATCAGATATACAGATTAGATACATTCAGATACATAGCAATTGTTTCAGATACATAATTATTTCATTAGTATTTATTGTGTGGTGTTGTTTGTAAACACTGGTTGCTCAACAATGCTAAAAGCGGACTAACCGTAGGTGGGCAGGCCTGGGTGAGCGCGCGCGTAAGTCGCGGCGCGGAAGGCGCGGGCGGTGGCGGGCGGCGCGGTGGTGCTCGCCCAACTTCACCTATACGTTGTGTGTAACGTGGACTTATGAGATTGTCAAAATTATACATTTAATTACTAATCTAATAAAATTCTATTAGGTATGTACAATTGTGTCCTAAAGCGTATTCTCATTATGATCTTTTTTAATAAATAATTTTTACAAAAAAAAAATCATATATTTATTTAGCACCAGCAGTCGACATTTAGCGACTGTATGATAGAAAAAAGCCCTTTTTGTTATTAACATTTTTTACTACAATTTATAAAATAATTTAAATGTGTATTTTTCCTATTTATCGATCAACAAAAATAAAGATGACTGTTCAAACAACCTTTATAATCTGTTCTTTCCGGACTCGTGTTTCCCACGGCACTCTCGACACTGTCCGAACTCTGTCCCCGCTCTCTGCTGGCCTCCTTGTCTCTGGAGACGTCGTTCAGTACTCGGGAGCGCTCGGGCAGCGCGCGTTGCCTGTCCGGTGTCATTCGATTTTTTTCTGAGCTGTCTCCGGTACGTGCGTCTAAGGGTCTCCTGTCAATCTGCTGATTTATATGTATTTTTCATATTTTAATTTAACCAGGTCTACCGAGAGGCTGGTACAATAATTTTAATTTAATTTTTTATGTAATAGAAAATTATTTTTTGATGGATGAAAAACTAGTATTTCTGTTTCCATAAAATTTATGTAATATGCTTAGTGTGGCCATAAATACAGTTACAATAAAAATAAACAAAATAGTACTTTTGAATTTGGCATCTGTCATTTTAATACGATTGTTCATTGTGTTTAATTATTTTCGCGCCAATATATTGAAAAGTATATTATTATATTCAAATAAAAAGGAGGGTGAGGAGGAGATAAAGAGAACCGAACTGCCGTGATTGCGACACCAAAATGCTCGTTTTGACTGCCGAACCGTGCGAACGTATCATCTTCGTTCTTACGGCTAAGCGGATAAAAAATTCGATTTCGCGCGCGCAACCTTACACACATGCGCAATTAAGCGTTTGTGTGTAGTGCTTGTGTGTGTATTGTAGTGCAGTGTTGTGCAGTGCCGTATGCGTCAGCCTGTAACTCAGTTCTCTTAGCCAAACGCCTACAGGTCGCCGCCGATAGAGTCGGCGCCTGGCTCACGAGATGGCGCACAGAGGTCAACCCCGATAAAAGTACTTCAGTACTATTTCCGATTTGCCGAACAGATGACATGCCATATGTGCGTCTGCAAGGCAAGATAATAGCTCAGGCACCAAGTGCCAAGCATTTGGGTGTCACAATCACACTCTGTCACACAGTAGGCTTGACTTCAAAGAGCATATTAGAAGAGTTCGTAAGAAGGCCGGTTTCGTCCTCAGTCGTCTCTTCCCATTAATATGCTCTAAATCTAAAATGTCCCTCCGCAACAAACTTCTGTTGTACAAGATATGCGTCAGACCTATATTCACCTATGCCTGTGTAGTCTTCGCTCACACTAATCTCAATAAATTACAAATTATGCAAAATATATTTCTGCGCATAGCCACGGGAGCTCCCTGGTACATGCGTAATGTAGATCTTCATCGGGACACCCGTCTCGACTCTATCAAAGAGCACTGCAGGAAATTGTCCAGTAGCTTTGAAAGAGCATTGACTCATCCGTATCCCCTGGTGGTGAAATCCTGCGATTATTCACTTCCAATTAAAAAAGGTCTACCGAAGACCTCGTAATGTTTTATTTGATGAACCTGACCCCATCACAGTAGCTAACGACGCCGCATACGTAGGTAGTGTAGTCCACACACAAACGCACACGCACACGATACACATACCGTCCCCGCCGGTGGAGACGAGGTTCCTGTTAAACAGCCGCCCAAGCGCACCTAGGCGCGGGAGGGAGCAAACTCTAATCCAGATAGGGTATCCACTGCCCTACCCAGTAGGCTGGGCTCGGCTCGAGCAAAGCAAAGCTCTCCACTACGAACGAAGTACGCAAGCCGAGGTCCGTGTCTCACAGGAGACGACCTTGCGCCTTCGTGTATCGTGCCTTTATTGGCACCCCTAAAAAAAGTGACAAAGCTAAGGTCAGAGCTCTTTTAGCTCGGCCTCCCACAAAGCCCGGTGACGCTGTAGAGGCCGTTATGGCCAACAGCATACTGAGGCGAGTGAGGCGCTGCTGATCTTGCCCTGCCGACTGACCCGCCCAAGGAGAGGTATAATTTTATAATTTAACTCTAGGCTCTCTCTTTTCTACCCGAATCGCCATGGAACCCTTAAACCAGGCCCAAGACCGCGTTATCGAGTTCCTAAGGAACTCGATTAACAACCATACAGTTGCATTTGTCGGACTTATGACGTTTGTGCAGTCCGTCAAAACGCACTCCCCCGAGATGCTGGAGGGAGTAGGCCCCGAACCTGACAACATCTCTAACAAGGTCCTAAAGAATCTCCCGATCCAATTCGTGTCTTTATTGGTCCGTCCTAATTTTCAATGGTCTCTTAGCAAGTTGCTCTTTCCCTATCGAGTAGAAGGAAGCCATAGTTATAATTATCCGCAAACCTAAAAAGCCCGCCAACATTCCCTCTAGTAACAGATCCATCAATTGCATTAGCTACCTAGGAAAAGTATACGAGAGAATCGTCCTAGTTAGAATAAAAGAAATAGTAGGCACGGAAAAACTGCTCATCGACGAGCAGTTTGGTTTTCGACAACGACACTCGGCCATACATCAAGTTCACCGGCTAACCGACCACATCGCAAAATACCACGTTCACCGGACTATCCGCAGCGACACGGCTGCTATTTTCTTAGATATCGCCTTCGACAAGGTCTGGCACAACGGCTTACTCTTCAAGCTCCGCCGGATGGCACTGCCAGACTCTCTCGTGCACATCATTCGAAAGTACCTACGCTACCGCATAGAAGGGACTCTCTCGTCGCCTCGTCCCGTCCGCGCCGTTCCGCAAGGCTCTCTTTTATATGCACTTTACACTAGCGATATTCCGCGAACACCGAAAGTCAAACTCGCGATGTATGCCGACGACACCGCGTTATATACCACGGACCGTTCCGCTTGGATCCTAGCCGAAAGACTGCAACTTGCGGCTGACTCCCTAGGCGCTTGCGTTTAGCAAGTGGCGGTTTGAGGTTAACCCGGAGAAAAGTGAAGCGGTACTCTTTCCGCGTAAGCAATAGGAGATCGTCTCTACTATCTACTTGGAGAATAAGCCGATCTCCTGGGATCACCAAGTTTAATACTTGGGCGTCATCTTAGATTATCCCCTTTCGTTCCGACCTCACATTACGCACGTGAGAAAAGCCACGTTAATTCTGAACAGGCTATACCCCCTAATCTAAATGCGGAGTATAATGTCGCTTCGTAACAATCTGACATTATACAAAACTTGCATCAGCCCCGTTATGACATATGCTTGTGTGGTGTTTGCAGACACAACGATAGATCTCTTTCAGAGAGTCTAGAATAAATTCCTTAGAATGGCATCCGGATGCCCTTGGTATATTCGTAACGTGGACCTACGTAAAGACTTCGAATTGGAATCGATAAAGGAGTTTTGCAAAGGTTTAGCCAAGCGCTAATACGCGCGCAGACTCGCACCCCAATCCCCTTATAGTTGAAGCGTCTAAATACGCTCCCCATCCACACCCATTACTTAGACGCTCTCTTAGCGTCCTTCTAGACCCCGATGATCCCATCACTGTAGCCAACTGTCACTACAACAGAAGGTTACACTCTTCTGTCCCTAAGACACGCCGCCGTGGCCGTAACAGGTGATGGCGTCCCACCTATATCACGGCACGTGTGCCGGGGCCCGGCGGTCACGCCGGTGACCATCCCATGTACCATCTTCTGAGCTGTCACAATGCTCATTTTATTCTCTGGAGACGAGACACACTCGTCCCCCAATGTTTGAAGAAATAAAATGCCCGTATTTATAGTAAAACTCCTAAAGAAGCTTCCCAATTAGTCAACAGAGAACTGCGTGGGCATTATCCGAATAAAGATGTTCGACTCCGACTGTGATGTTTTGGTGGGGTGTTCGCTATGAAAGAGTGACTGTGCCATATTTTTGATGAAAAAGGTATCAACACATCGATAACTTGAAAAAGTAGAATTAAAATACTTAAAGTGCAAATTTTTATATGTTTTCTTTAAATATTTTTCTATCTATAGTGTGAATTAACATTTTAAATAAAATAAAAAAGAAAATAATCTACCCGAATGGGAATCGAGCCCACGACCGTCGCGTTAATTAGCAATCAAAAATTATTAAATGATTGATTAAAAAAAATTACTTGTGTACTAGGTTTGGTCACGTCGGCTTTTACAGGTGTAGCTGAGGGTGAAGGTTGGGCTTGGTCGGTCACATGGTCCGGCTGGTGCTGAATGCGGGCCGCCTGTTCCAGTATAGTTTTCTTCTGCTCCTGTCCAGCCGCGAAGTACGAGAATACGCACAACACCGCGTAGCATATTTGATCGGCCTAGATATAATATGTAAAATCAATCATATCGTTACACAATATCTAGGTTCAAATGCAGAAACATTCCTTGGATTATCTTCGATAAATAAGTATAGTATAATAACATACAGTTGGTATGGCTTATATTATTAGTAGATATAAACAAGTAAATTATTACATGAATTTGAACGCTACATTAGTAATTATTTTTAAGGTAATATGAAGTAATTATAATTTAATCAAGCATTTTTAGTCCAGTAGGTACAATTGGTAAGAAAATTTATAATAAAAGTCAATATAAAAATATATAGTGCGATTTACTGGATTCAATTTAGCTACATTTATATTGAGTACGTATAGAGAAAATGATTAAATAAAATGTATACAAAAACAAAGCGTGAAAAATACTGTGAATAAAGCAAAGCCATAAAACACTAGATAAGAAAAAGAAAAAAAAAGGAAACAAGACGTGTACATACATCAGGGTGAGCTATGAAACGTAATGTGCATAATTCTGTTGATTTCCATTGACTTCGCTAACAAGATAGTACCGAGTAAGCCATATTGAGAAGAAACGATGGAGATCAAGCACTACTTTTTCTGCCTACAACATAAAACAATCCATGAACTAAAAAAAGAGAATGACGTGACCTTGGATTAATTAAACGCAATACTTACCATTATTGATTTATATTTTCTTTGAATTATTTGCCTTGTTTTGGGATCTGAAAATAACATGCAAATTAGGTAAAGAATACTTTTTTAAGGCACCGGAATTTATCCGAAAACAAAAATTTTATATGATATAACTTAATATTTTTTTATATAGATTTCCTTCTATTTTATATATATTAACATAATTATAAATTGTACAATAAATTGATTACAATTTAAAACTATACTCACTAAACTCTTCTAAAACGAAGATACCGCCATTCTGGGTGAAGCACTTTCTTATATGATCGAGCCGCACAAAGAACTGAAAAGCAAAATTGTTTGGTATAACGTAAAACCTGTAAACAATTTTATCGCGTCTACGAAGGCATTTAGCAGGGAATGTCATTATTACCAGATTAGCGTCAAAATATTATACCTACTTTCAAAAGAAGAAAGATAAAATTTCTAATTGTATATATATCAATATATATATATATATATATATATATATATATATATATATATATATATATATATATATATATATATATATATATATATATATATATATATATTATATATATATATATATATAAAACGTAATCTGGTAATACTTTTCTAATGTCCTATAGCATTCTTCCCTTTAGTGCGTATCGGAGAAGCGTGCTAGATCTCTTCTTCATCAGTGCGCATAGACAGTTCGCTAGTGTAAAAGTTATTGACGAATAGTTACTCTACATTGATTAATATAAATGTAAATTTTACAAGTCGTTTTATTAATGATTTGAAACTATGCTTCAACTTTAATGAAGCTCTACAGAGCCCGCACGGATCCACGTAATTATTTATGTTAATGATTTAAAAAATAAATGTATTTTATTAATATAATGAAAATAAGATACTATTTTAACGCGTAATCATGAAATATTGTATAACAGGTAAAGTATTAAAGATTATATTCATTTTACAATTACGTAATTTATTGTCTTCTATATATATTTTAAATTGAATAGTAAGCATTAAGACTATAAAACGTGGTAATCAGAACTACTATAAGTTGAAATGCATCTAAAATTTAAAAATATTTTTCATTATGTAAAAGCAGGTCAATAACATAAAAGAACAAAATACTAAAGAATAATAGAAACGAATAAAGCTAGTACATTAAAAGTTTGTTTTTAGGTTTAAAACAGCGGCAATGCTAGTGCATGCGGGCATGCTAAAGAAAAAAAGGCAACACGAGGATGTATAAAGCTACAGACTGATTTCTTTTTCAAAATATTCATTAATATATTTTAGCTTTAAACTTTTAAGCACGAGTAGCTCGATAAACATAGCAATTAAAATAAGAAAAACCACTAAGCTTGCTTGGAGGAGTTGCGGCTTACACTAGAGGTGGGTGACGATGAAAATTGTTTTTTTTTTTATTTTAGAAACATTTACACATCTGATGTATAATTCAGATAAATATAAATTTGGGTTTTTATTACTTCACTGATATTTCGTTTGATCATGATCTTCCACCTCTAGACAAAATTTGTAGGATAATAATTACCGACGGGGAAGTAAAGTGGACCGGGAGAGGATTAGAGAAAAAAGGAGCAGGGAGGAAAGTGAGTTAGAGCGAGGAGGTGGCGGATCAGAGGCGCGCCAGAACTTGTGAGATGGCGAATGCTCTACGACTGACCTCGTGACTAGCGTCGGGTGAGCTATAGCTCGACGCCCGCTCGGGTTGTAGGAGGGACCGACAGATCACGGCAGTGCGAGTGAGAGATCGGAACCGCTCGCCGGACGATCCGTGATACGAATGCAAGCTATCGGGTGCGAATGAACAAACAATGTCTAAGTGCATGCACGAACGCGCGGGCGCTCGCCGCACTCGGGAACTAAAACAACGCTCAACTAAAACAATCGGTAAGCCTCAAACTACAAGTAGGGCCCTACGATCTCGACCGATGGTGACCGTCGAGGTCGCAGGGTGCGCGGTCGTCGGAGGAGCCAGCCAGTACTAGGTTACGAACCACTGAGTATGTAATACCTCGAAATCCTTCAGCGCAGGCGCGGGTTGGCGGGTCCGGAAAGGGTAGAACAGACAAAAACAACATATTAGTTGAGAGCGGCCGAGCGCGTGTCAAGGACCATCTCAAAAGTTCCTAGCATCTAGCGAGCACGCCTCGCCTCGCCACGCGCGGGACGCAGCGCATGCACTCACACTCCACACCTAACCTTAGCTATCATGTAGCTAACTATTACATCCAGTTAGTCATACATTCAAATATAATAAAACACGATCATTGTTCAACATAAGCTGTATATAATTTATATAAAGATTTTATAAAAAATAAACCGCAGTCCACAGAAATGAAAAAAAAGAATATGATCAGCACAATGAAATTATATTGTTAATACATAAATATAAAATAGGTAATATAAATCGAAATAGGAAAGTTTGAGTGGTCCTTGCTAGGTCTTTAATATATTTTATAATATTAAAATTGTCTGCAAATTTTTTTGCAAAGGAGCGTCTTCTAAGCGAATCATATGATAATGTTTGCAATGTAGCTGATAAAGAGAAAGTAATCGAATTCCTCACGTACGACATTATGTCTCCGTGAACGCCGAAGCTCGTTAAAGTACGGAGATAAATATAATGCGTATTAAGACGGTAAAGCATTGGCCAGCGAGGGACTTGGTCCCATAGATTGCCGAGCAATTTATTTGAACGACATTCTACGTTCTTTATTCTTATTGAGACATTTCCCAAAATAAAGCATGAACATCGACAGACACCTTACCTGATTATATTAATGACAATACCAAAACTGAAGTACTTCTAAAATAATAATATTGAATATTCAGATTTGGGTTCATCATTTTTTAAATATATATGTAAATAAAGCTGACAAAAATATATTAAATATATATGATTATAAAATACAGTCAAAAGCCTACCTTGCTGTGATGGAAGAGGAGCCCGACGCCTTCCATGCACACCTTAAGCATTGTTGATATGCAAACATTATAAAATACATTAAAATTTAACAGATTTCAGTATTATTAATATACTTATGTATAGATACTTAAACTTCTATCGAAGGTCGTCGTTAGGTTGATAGGCGTCGGTTTTGCAGTAGGATATGTGTGATCATTTTGTATAAAGTATTATTTATTAATATCAATTTGAATAATAAAACATGTTATTTTAACATAATCATAGCTTCTTGTATATGATACGAGGTGCATTGCTTGTGCTTTAGGCTATAATATTATTCAACAGAAGCGTCATACCTGTATAAGCCCACCCTCACCGGTGGCGCAATCTTGCACGGGGAACTCCCCGCCGAGCTCGGCCGCGTCTTGCCGCCGCCCACTTTTCTCCATCGCCTCTTTGACGTTGTAGTACAGTGCTTTACACTAAATTGTCATTAATACCATTTTTTATTTAAAGATCACTATTTAGTTAAACTACATGTTCAAATATGCTAGCTATGAATTTATAAATGAAAAGGAAAAGGTTTGTTAGATATTTGACTTGACTTGACTTGTAGATGTATCGAATGTAATATGGTACAGATTTTATTAAGGTACTTTGTTTCAGGCATGAAGTACGATAACATTATATGTCTCATATAAATCATGTGTTAATTGCTATAATTGATTCAAAATTTATTTTCATAATTATTTTGATACGGACATTCTTTGCTTGAAACAAGGCATTTCACTGTATACTCCAGCAAGGTGATCAATATAAAAATTATACAGTACACAGTACAAATTGTACTGTGTACTGTGTAGTTAAATAAAATAGTTTAATTAAAACGTGAAAGTAGAAGCTTAAAGGCGTTAGTATTATTAATTATAAATATATTTTTAAATTACACACTTATTCTTACCTTCTTAGTATAATATTTATGTAGTTGTGTTTGCCCACCATTCTTTCTCCAAAGGCACAAAACTCGAATTTTCGGACTATATGTCATATTCACAAGTCGCTCGTACCACCACCTTTCAATAATTGTCCCTGTAAGAAATATTCTATTTAACATATTTTGATTTTCTGGTAATCATTTAGCGTTTAAAAAACAGTGCTGCATGCTTATATTATATTATATTAACTAGGGTTAACGCCCATTTTTATTTACAATAATAATAACTATTTTTTGTATTGCTATGCGTAACAAGAGAAATAAATAACACTGCATAAAAAATATTTTTATAATTATTTCTTAAAATGAACATCAGTTCCTTACCCTGAGTGGACCGTAACACAAGTCCGTCGTGGCGCACTTCCATAAAGCGCAGGGCGCCGGACGCGTCGCCCTCGTGCACGGTGAAGGTGGCGCGGCGCACCTGACGAGACCCTAACGCCTTCAGTGTTATGTCGTTCCCGTGCTGCAAAATACCCTTCATAAGAATAAATATAAAGTAGCATATTTATTGGTAAAGCAAAAGAAGTTAAATTATTTAATTTTGGTTTAATGAATCTTTGGTATCGTGCAGGGCATGCCAAGATCCAGTTTTCGTCTCTCTGTTTTGTTTCTAAAGCATTTCTTACGTTGCTTGGCGGCCACCACTTTGAAAGTTAGACATTATGTTATTAAATATTTGGTTTGAGCATACTATATTATCTATAAATATAAAAATTATATATTTACCAAATTATGAACTACATCGAGAAGGTGATTAACTTCTTGACTATAGACCAGCCCAATATGACTCTTAGCAAGCAACCGCCTAACTTTATTGCGAACTATATCGGCCTCCACACCGAATAAGACCATTGCTGCTGTCAAGTTGTATAAGGCAGTAGATAGCAGTCTGTCTTCTTCATGTTCAAGACGTTTCCTTTCTGTCTCACTTAGACATTTGTAACGTTCCATCATTTCGTTAGCTCCTTGATCCATACCTATCATATCACGTTCTTGACTTACGGCATCTAAAAATGCATCTTCCCAAAACTGCATTTGGTCCCATAAGTTTGATCTTTCTTTACCTATGATACAATTAAATAAACTTCATCCAACAAATTTTTAATTAAGTTTTGCAATTTTGTAATTTGTAATTTTGTCAATATTAGCTAAAATGTAAAAATACTTATTAAAATGTTTATGAACAATAAATAAATATATAATATTTTACCAATTAGTCCTTGAAATAGATAGGTGCGTGCTGTTTCTGGTGAGGTAAGTGGTGAAGTGGTTGGGACCCCAGCCATTGGCCGACCGCTTATTGATGATTTCGAAGAAAATACGCTTCCAGTTCTACCTTTTCCTGGTGCTCGTCCCACCTAGCACAACAGTTTCACGGTATATCATATCGGTAAATAATTAACTGTTATATTCAGTTTACTTAAACTGTTCACTTAATTTTACAGTGCTGATAAAGAACCCTACACTACTGAAATAAAGGAGGGAACAAAGCATGCAGTCGCAAAATAAATAATACCGATCGTATGCATTGTTTTCAATAATTCATCTTACATAAAAATACTACATCCAACATTTATTTGAATAATATCTAGCCATGTTAAATAACTTCCTTTGATCTCAACAATGGTTATATATCTTTGTCAGTAATAACCAGAGTAAAATAGGTAACAATATTTCAAAATTGTATCATATAAACATTAATAACAAGAAATTTGTTAATTGCTAAGCGTATCTGAGCTTTGGCTATTAACGTACCTACTAAAAGTAACAATGCAAACGATTATACACTGACGAAGCGTACACCAAGCTAGGACTTACATTGAGGAACATGACGTCAGTGTCAGAAAGATTAGATTTAAAGGAGGCGCGGTGATCGACGAGCGTGGCACGATTTGTGGTGATGGAGCCGCTCTCCTGCGAGCACTCCGACGTCGCCGCCTGCGATAACCACGCAATAAAACCTTATACCTGGCCGTTTCTATCTTACAATAGTGACACTTCCGGCCACGGGGCCTCACGAAAGATAGAATCAATATAATATACCTGACCAACGTCTGCGATTCCGTAGTTACATATATTCAATCGAATATTGACTTTTCGTAGGTATAGCGTCATGAGGTCTCAAATTTAAAACCCGAAATTGTCTTTATAAACAATTTCATTGCACTAATAACTACTACTACTACTACTAACGCTTTGCCATTTTTTATCCTCTTTTTTAAGCCTCTCAATAGCCCTCCCCCTCCCCCCCTTCACCACTTGAGACTAAACTTCATGTCTGATGCTAAGCAAAACAACAGATACTATATGAATACGCGGAATCGCAGATGGGGAACTCTAATGAACGTCCTAACAGCCCGATGTGGCGTCGCAACGCACAGTTTGGGAAACGTTGATCTATACAACATATGTAGCACTTTATTCAACAGACTTTTGATCAAGATTATTGATAATTTTATATAAAAATAAATCAAAGGTATAATATCTTTGATTAAAATGATTTTATTATGAAAAGTATACTTAAACGTATAGTTTAATGTGAATTTCAGAGCAAAATTCGTCGCTGTGATGTTTATGAAATATATCCACATTACCAATAGGTACACGCAAGACATTTAAATAAAACATCAAAAACAGACCAACACTGTCAGCTCAAGCAAATACTAATCACACCAAGTATCAAATCTCAAGTTATCACAATAAGTATATACTTTGGTACCACATACAAAGATACTTATATATGTACCCAAGTATAGAATGACAGCCATGCGTAAGATACAGTCGTTCATTGATATACAAGTACAGGTGTTTCGTCCATGCAAGTATTCATTATAGAATATAGGTACATATACATACTATACGACATTAACCATATCATTTCATAATTTTTTAATTGAAAATTACTTACATCAGAATCAAAAGATGTCAATTTGCTGAATAGAAGATTTCTTTTCTGATTTAACATATCTTTAAACATTTCTGTAGTACTTTGAGTGTCAGATTCCATATCTGGATAGTTAACAACAGGCATATCTGTAAGTAATGATTATACTATTAGAAATATTATAAGATTTAAAAACAATATGTTAAAAAAGAGAAATCGTAATATCTGTATAGTGTACGTAGTAGAATTCATATCCCGAAACCAAATATGCTAGGGATGAAGAGATTTTTGTTACTCAAAGGTTTGTTGTTACTCAAAATATTTGTTACTACTTTGTGTTTTGTGTTTTGACTTACAAATGCTACATTATTAGGTTAATATTGACGGCTCATTTGGTTCGAGATTTCTGATATCATTCTAGTTTTATAGCAATTTTATTCTTTTTCAGAGAGGTAGTAGGCAGAGAGAGTCTAGTATCAAGATACTCCGTTCTCCACTTCCGCCTATGGTATGGGCCCTAATGTTTACGCGTTTACTAGTTTTATCACTTGATTTATAAATAAAATAACACGGACCCGACTGAGAACTCTTTCTAGAAGAAGGAGACGACGACGGTGTCTCTAGCTCTTGGCGAGCATAATCAGAGAGCACGGAGCCAGCCATGCCACCGTGCTCGAGCCCTGCTACCTCCTTGCTCCAGTAGTGCGTGTGCGCCATCTCCGCCAGCTGGAACACCGACGCCATGCCGCCGAGCCCAAAATTTGAGTATGTGTGCTCTAGCCCGTGCACTACCGCTTGTAAAACTTTGAGCATGCCTTTCCATATCGGTTTGCTTATAAACTGTGAATAATTTATTATTATGATAATATTAGTATAAAACAAAACATACAATTATATAATCGTATGGGACATAATACTAAGACAGTCGGATTCTTGAACTCGATTTGAACGTTGAGCGTCAGATAGGACATTTTACCAGGAACAGTAATGATTTTTTTTAAATATCAAATATTTTTCGAGTAAAAACATCATTTAGGGTTCCGTGCCAATTTAATGATTCAAAATCAAGGAAAAATATAACCTGTTAAGTAGACATTAAGTAACAAAGACAAACATAAATTTGCGGTCTTATGCACATATTTTGTATGAAAGAAACTACACAAACGGAAAATTGAAAATGTATAAGTTTATCACAGAAAAAATTGCAGACTTATCTGCATTTTTATCTGTGATAAACTTATACATTTTCAATTTTCCGTTGTTTGTAGTATAAGTTGTAATTTCTTGACAAAGTTCATAATACTAGGTCAAACATAATACAAAATACAAAAAATGAAGCATAAACGATTGTATCTTGTATTGACTTAGAAGTTTTATTTGATCTGTGCTCTAATCGACCATAAACCTGGATATTTCACATTAATTTCAACTTGTACCGTGCCACAAAATTATGAGTAAACGGCCTTGACAGACAGATAGACAGCAAAGTACAAGGGCCAAAACGATGCCCTTGCTCCTTTAAGCTATGAAACCCTTAAAAAGCACTGCATATTTATGTTATTTAATAATCAAGCTACATATAAAAACTCACCACATCATCCACCTTATCATTTGGTGTTGTTTTGCGATTGAAATTTCTATTAAGTTTGCTAAGTACCATATTTCTATAAGATTCGTCTTCCATTAATTTCTTCAGGCGATTCAGTTTTAGCCAACCAACACCTTCTCCCTCTAACACATGTTGTATTAGCTATAATTTAAAGAATAATAAACATGAAACGATATAAGTACATATGTGTGAACACAAATACTCAATCAATTATTTGTTTTGGATCAAAATATCATAATTGTAATGAATATAAAAAATAATTCAAATAATTAATCTAAATAATTATTTATATTAAATATATCGGAACAAAGGCGTTTATCAATCCCATTACCTTTCGTAATCAATATTTATGAAATTTTTAAAATTATAATTAATGTAGTCATAATTCATTTAAATATATAATCTGTTGATTTATGCCGGCCATGTATTTTTTTATTTAAATCTATATAATTCTTAATATCTGCCAATTTCCGACTTAGGGTTAATTTGAATGTTATTTTATGTTAGAGAATGGTAAATGTAAATGAAACTATAAATCAATTAGATTCTTAAATATTTTTTGTAATTTAATTATTTAGTCATAAAATTGTTAACATTAATCAACTTCCGGTTGAGTGTTAATTTCAATATTATTTTAATTAAGTAAGTTGTAATGTAATTTAACTAGATTTTAAAGTGGTTTGATAGTAATTTTGTAATGGTAATAAAATAAATAATTAATTGTGAAGTTGTAACACTGTCTTTCCTCTTGATAAGTGGCGCCATGATATTACTAACATCTATGGCGTCAGGCGCTGAAACAAACGGGATGAGGACCAATGAGGGCCAATGAGGACATGTAAAAATCATTATGACTTCAGCTCCTTGCAATTGCCGACGATGCTACTCTTAGAAAGCTAAGTATAATTCAAAAGACTAAGCCCTCTTCTTTGTCATTTGTAATTATTTTCATCCACTACATAAATAAAATAATCGTGGAAAATGGAAAATGGTAATTATATTATTATATTAATTAAAATTATCGTGTTTAACTTATTTCTAGTTCTTATATTAATTTATATGCATGACATATGACGATTATACCGTACGTGGCGGCGGTGGTGCTGACGTCACTATTTTAATAAATAATCGTTTAAATTTCTTTCTTTCATAAATATATTAATAGAACGTAAATAAATTGATGCCTACGTCATTAAGAAAGGCTTGGTTCTCGCTGTTGGCGGACCGCGCGAGGGGCGGGGGCGCGGGAGGTGTGGGCGCGGCGTGGCGGATGAGTGGCGAGCGCTGCACGAGCCCGCGCGCGCTCTGCGAGAACGGCCCGAATGTGGCTAGCGGTGCGCTCGGCGGAGGTTCGGCTGGTTTTACTTGCTTGCCTGATAATTAACAAAAAATGCTTCTAAATATGTAGACCTTCCCAGCAATAAGTTCAGAGCATGCAATATTTATATAAAATTTACAATATTGTCAAAGCATCACGGATCACGTAATCACGGATGTCCAGGGTTTATGCTATGAAAATATTATACTATCTTCGGATCCCAACACGCACGTTATTATGAAAATCGATCGGTAAAAATTTCGTCAAAATGGCGCCGCTTTCTTAAGCTGATTTATAAATAGAAAGCGTGTTAAAATAGTATTATTCTTCAGAATCCGGTAACACCAATTTAGCCTTATCGAAATTCATTTAAATATAGTATCGTAGATGTGCACCTTTTGAGCCAAAGAAATCGCTGAACATACTAGAGGTGGAAGCTGCGAGGCCGTTCAAATCGGAACTGATATTGGAGAAAAAGTCACGATGAGTTGTCGCAAGCATGTTTGTTGTTTGGAGCGCGGTCGAATCACGCCTAGCATTTGGTCCTGGACCTTCTTGACTCTCACCCTAAGAAAGAAAAGTACATTGTTTTGAGAAGTCTAAAAAGAAAGTAAATTATTTTTGGTTGTATGAATGTTAGACAGTTCCACAACACAATCGTCAAATTGTAAACGCTATAATAATTTAGTAAGTAAGTTGCTAGTAAGTTAGTAAGCAATTTAGGAGTAATAAATGAAAATAGTTTCTAAAAATTCCGAAGACATTAATTGATCAATGGCCAAATGGATTGATTGATTGATAATGTCCAAATGAGGCTCAATCACAATTGCACTACATACATCTTAATAATATAAACCTTTAATAGTCCTTTCTTTGCTGCTACTTCCTTAGCACTTTTAGTGAGATCTCCAAATGTAGACTTTCCGACGTATGTAAGGTCTTCTATTGTATTTTTACTGACAGCTGTGGCAGTTTTACTAGCTTCCAAAGCTGACTTTGAAGCCTCTTGGACGCTCTTAGATGCTTCTTCTGCAGCCTTCTTAGCATGTAATGTCAGCTGTAAAAATATCAATAATATAAATATGTATATCATATAATATTATTGTAGTGTTAATAATTACAGCTGATTAACACCGAAACATTTCCCACGAGTACATTTTGTATCTATTAAAAACACAAAAGACTATCTTAAGCTTAAGTATGACATTGTAGTTGAGTGAAATTATTAGCCTTATTAACATACTATATATGTATGACTCATATATGTTACATAGTGAATTGTTACTGCATACTCTATATGTGCACTCTTTGTGTCATTATTTCTACTATATATAATATAACATGAAAAGTGCCTGTATAATATTTAGGTAGAGTTTCATGGTACAAAATCTAATTTCTAATTTCTACAGTGTTTATACGAAAGACTTGCTTTTACGTATATTGCTTACATTGAACAGATGATTTAATAAAATTACTCACAGCTGTAAAGATACGTGTCTGATAATAGGTAAAAACTAAGGCAATATTTGCAAAGTCTCTAAGTGACTTAGAAATCTATTGTATACACAGCGTCAAACACTAGCTGATACCTTGTCGAAAGGTGCAAAAAGGTTCTTATCTTCTCCTTGCGCTACTTTTCCTTTCTTCAGTTGAAACGTTATCATAAAATAAATTGATATATTATAATATGAAAACACAAAATATTAAACAATAAAGTGTTATATTTAGAAGAAACGACGGTTAAATTACAATTAAAAGATTGTTTTATGTAAGCAATTTGTTTTTATGAGAATACCTTGTCCATGTGCGCCAGCAATCCTTCTTGGCTACTTTGCCTTGTTGTTTCTCTAACTAATTCCTTGGCTTGAGCCGCAAATTGTTCTAGTAAAGACGTTTGTGACGCTTGTCTTGATACTCCAGAGCTCTAGAAGTTATGGTAAAAAATGTATTCGAAGATTTATCTTACTTTTAATTATTCCTTATTTGTAAAAAAATAAGATAATTATTAAAATAAGATACTATTCAAAATCTATTTAAGAAACAAATATGTAATTTTTCTTTACAATTCATAACAGGAATCGACTTTTTTTAGACTAAACATATAGGTAGGTTAAAAAATTAAGGAGAATAAAGTTAATAATCTATAGATATAATAAAAATATGAAACTAATCGAATCGCAATGTACATATACGGAATTTATTAATTACAAAACAAGGATTTTAACATATTTTGACTTATCTTACTATTTTACTGACTATTTTATTATATGTCATAGAACGATAATGATAGTTATATGTCATAGAAATAAATATATATCAAATGTGCAATATATGCATATTATATTAAAGTCAATCCGAGAACATCGGTCAAGCGGGCGTAGCCGCTATCGGAGTGTAAATACCTTTTGTCGCGTCTGAGCCTGAGTGTACCCGGGGCCTCGTTGGTCACCCTCGTGAGGCGTGCGCGGGCGTCGCGACGCTATAGTAGCGGGAGTGGTAGTAGAATTCGAATCTGACTCTCGGCCAAGGCTGCCGCTATCTGTATCCTGTATTCATTATAATAATTTATGTTAAACATTTTATTATTATTTATTTCATATATATTAATATACACATAAATAGTATTGTTAAGATAACTAAAAAATAACGATCAAGTGCGAGTAATGTCGTACCATTTTCATGTTTGTTAGACAGTGGAATTGAACAACTTTTAAAAATTGACTAACTTAAATTTACTGGCACTATAATAAAATGAACAATATAAACTAAGTAATATATAAAATGAACTACATATATAAGTTTGTAATGGTTGTTTTCCGTGATATTAAAATATTTTTTTTATTTTTTCCTTTATCTGTAATGTAAATTCTAATTCTATGCCAAATTTCATAATTCAACAGGAAGTGTGAAGTGGAATTCAGAAGGACGTTAGACTGAGATATTAATAAAATAATAAATATTTCTTCGGGTAGAATTCGAATCTATAACTAACCAAGTCTAAATTATGTGATTCGTAATGTTGAGAAGTGGTAAAACACAACCTCGCGCTTTGAATAGAACAAATTTAGTTTTCTTATCATATAAATGATACTTACGCTTTTTTTGGCAGGCGCCGAGTGTGTGTCTGCGGCGGGTTCAGGCTCCATAGCACCGGGGACATCGTCATCTGACAGGTCGCTGTGCTCTGAGCTGGAGGCCGATGGAGAAGGAGATGTTGATTCTCTCCCTTCCTTACGCTCTACTTCTTCTTCCCCGAACATGAGGGACGATGGTGGGCTGTACACCTGACGTAATTAAATAAATTAAAAAAATGTTATCAAAGGAAACACACACACTTAGGTATATACTCGTTTACAATATGTATATGAATAAAAGTATAACTTAAGCTCTTACTTAAATGTCACGTAACAATGCACCTGCAGTCCAACACTATTAATAACTAATTCATTTTATTTATAGTGTTATCTTGTGATATAATACATATAAATAAAATTTATCATATATTATCCAGGTAATTGTTTTTTAAATTATTAAACATATAGTAGCTACTTACAGTTTTTGGATCCAAAGATGATGAAAAGGTCATTGGCACTTGTACTACAGCGTTATACGTCTCGCCTATCACATGTTGGTGAGTATTCCCTCCTATGGTATATATACATGATATAAAATAATAAAATATGTTAAGAAGAAAATTATGTTTAAAATAAATGTAAATATATTACCAGGTGATAAATCTGAAGAAGCCATTTCTGAGACAAAATCACTCAGAGAAGAATATGAGGAACTCGTACTTTCTGCAGCTTCTGAATCAGATCCGCTTTCATCTAAAAATAATAAGTTAATTTGATTAAAATATTCAATATTATTTGTCATGGTGCTTAACGTTCTGTAAGTTAAGTTACGAGTTATTTTGTTATAGTACCAGTTGGTTGATTATCCTGTCTTTGCAATTGTCTCAAAGCTCCATTTAATGAACTACCGTCATCCCACACTGCAAATCGGATAGGCTGAAGTTGATCAGCAAACCACTTAGGCTTGTCACCAATTTGGCGAGGATCGAATACTCCGGTCTGAACCCTCAAAAACGCTACGTTACAAGGCGTTAAGGACCACTCCGCTAAAAATTCAACAGCCTGAAAATAAATACCAAGTATTTTTTATTATTTATTATTTTCTTCAATTTATATATACAAAGATTGTATATATAAATTGAATTTAAATAAATGAGTGCGTGTGTTTTACGTATAGACATAATAAACGTACTTGTGTTCTAGCAAATTTGTTTAAAAACGATGATGTTCTCGGCCGCGATCGGAGAAAGCTGTTAATTTGGAACGCGACAACAGGCCTGGGGTATAAGCGCAATGTGCGCGTGTGCTCCATAAAATTAGCCAATATATTTTGGGAGTTAAAAAAACGCACCTGAAAATTGTATAACATATTAATTAATATGAAATAAAAAAATTGTAAGGGTAAAACACGAATATTATACATAATATTACATTTACGATTAAAAGCAGTATTTATAATCTGTGAAAAGAAATTACCATAGCAACTCTTGTAGCGATATCCACAGAGTCCACATCATTTCCATATATGAGCGGATTGAACGGTTGCGATGGAGAATTCCCGTGAGATGTATGCGGAGAGTGTGGAGACGAAGCGAGTGACAATCGCTGCGTTTGTGCACTGCCGACCGATACGCGCCTGCTCTCAGGTGTACTGTGAGATCCAGAACCTTCTCGAAAACTCGCTGGTTGTACTCTACAAGAAATATAGATATTTTAAAATAAAATATATATTTTTCAGCCAGTTAGAGCCAAATTTAAAATTTAACTCAACATGATCTAAAAGGACACTTAAATATTGTAACAAAAAATGTAGTGGCAGCAATAAGTATAGATATTTTATTGTAGCTGATGGATGGTTATTTATAACTCAAAAACGGCAAATCAGATTTCCATAGTTCAATTTCTTTGGTTGTCTTCACCCAAATAGCAACTATCAAAATATTTGAAAAATTCACGAAAATAATTTTATCGCATACACATCAAAATTTTGAAGTTATATTTTATTTTTGTACAAGTGCAACTAGCGTTTTAGTTGCCAAAGGTAGTCTGTTAGGGATTATATGACGTAATAAATGTATTCTATGTTAGTTTTTTAACCGACTTCCAAATAGAAGGAGGTTCTGAGTTCAAAGTGTATATATTGTTTTATGTATGTCAGTCAATGTCTCAGTCATCTGTATACTAATTTGTCTAATTTGATACTTTTTTTGTTTTTAAAAGAGTACTATTGTGGTGATCCCATTGTCACCGTGACAGGATCTGATGATGGAATCCCAGGAAAATCGAGGGAAGACCTACACATTTTATAACATCTTTTACAAAAACCATGTTATCATCTATGATAATATTAATAAGCTGATGACAAGACTCTTCAATAATTAAGAGTTGTGAGAGAAATTCTTCAAATATTAAAAAGACGTGAAGAAGTCTAATTGTGTGTTTTATACGCGTAAGGTGATAATGTAAGGTGCAATTCCTCATTCCTTATATTGTGGCCTGTAGTCAGCAGTGGCCAAGAAAAATTTAAACAAAAAGCTAAAAAGTAGAAAATAAAATTAGTTTTAACAAAAAAATTAAAGTAACTTCATAATTGTACCAAGCTCTATGCACAAACTTAAACACGTTTAACATCAGATAACGATACTACTAAATACACTGAATTAAAGCATTTAAAACATAGTCAAACTTCTACCGGCTCCAAGAAGGACGGACAATAAACACTAATATATACCTGACATAATATGTAACAAGAATAGGAATTTAATATCCTTCAATATCAGAAAGTTCGTTTAATTGTTTATGAATTTTGTTTCTTCTTAATTAATTAAAATATTATTTTCTACTTTTCAGTTCGTGTTTTAGGTTGTACATATGTTTTAGGTTGTAGTTTTGAAGTCAGTTTAATTATTTTGTTAAAAATATTTATTTTCGTTGTAGTTCGTGTTCACCGATAATGTGATACAATTTCTACATGATACATTAAACTATAAATATTATAATATAAAAAAATATTATAATAATTTGGAAATAATTAATTAAAAAAAATATACTGTGGAAAGTGTATCACTTTCCAAATTCAGACTTACTTTAGCGTAGCACCGCCGACGCTGTCTCGTCTTGATGGTAGTAGAGGTGCCGATGCTTGCTCCGCAGAGCTTGTCGTTAAACTGTTCAATGCCTGTTTAACAAAAAAGATACAGATCAATACAAAAATGAGCCAAAAATATTTACGAAAGGTATTCACGTCTGTGAGTTATTTGTTTAATATATTGCCGACCGAACTCTAAAATAGCGAGTATTTAAGTTATCGTTATAGTAGGAATATAATATAAATACGTAAATAAATGCATATCTTATATAATGAGTACATATAAATAATATATTTAATTCGTATGACAAATATTTAAGCTTCTACATTCATTCCTCTAAGACTATGCCATAATTAGCAATTATTTTACCAAACGTAAACTGGTTTTTGTAAGTTTCATCAATATTTTAAGTCTACATGTAAAGTATATTAAATATAATTGAAATTTAATTAGATTACACGTGCTATGTAATAATCATATGTTACAACTACCTATGATTGTAGTGTAAGGATTAGTCCTACTGCCTAGTATATTTATAATTTATATTGTCTTGTGTAACATACACTTTGTGCTTTTCCTTGTTCAATTTGTTTTTAATTTTAGTGGATGTTCCAGTTTTCTGAATTAATATCTGCTATAATTATAATTAAGTAATTGTAATATAATTATAATATATATTACTTATAATTATAATATTTTTCTCTCTTAACAAATTATGTATTTTAGGTACAAATAAATATTAATTATATTGAAATTTAAAACAGGAGGTGTTATTTCACATGTGTAATAAATATTAATTAGTACAACTGTTTGTAACTCGATTAATAACAAGCCACGCTCAAATTGAAATATATTTCAATGCTAGGACGAGCATAACAGTTATCAATGCTTAACTCCCACGCAACGCGACAAAAATCGATATTGCATAACACATGCTTACTTTAAGTAGCTTTATCAGTACACTGTACATGCGCAATCATAATGAGGGCTATATATATTTTTCTGTGTTGCAGGTAATGTTTTACTACTAAAAGTAAAGTACTTTATGAATTATGACTTATGGGTTTAAATATTCAATATGTTTTTATTTATCTTGCTTATAGCCATATTTAAACTTATAGTATAGCCCACATTTTGATTTGTATATAAAATGCAAATTGTAACAGGCGTTATTAACACAGCGCTTTGTGGGTGTTCGCTATATTTACATTTTTTTTATTATAAACTAAAAATAGTTTATACGACAATATACATATACAAACACAGATAACTACATGCTTAATGCAAACTAAAAGAATGACTGAAACTATGTTGAGCGTAACATTATAGTAAATATATAATTTGACGGCTAGACTCTGGAAAAAAATTATGAGAAATTACATATTTACGTGCGTCATGGCAACACATATTTCAGTCAACTCTTTTTATATGCCCCCTCTTAGATATATACCTATATATGATTTGTATGCGAGTTTTCCGGGATGATTTTTGTTACTGTTAGGTATGTATCGAATTAGAATTTTGTCTTGTGTATGTTCTAAAAGGTCGGCACATGTTATTATAATCTGGCACAAAACTGTCAAAATGTTGTGATTAAATATCAAATTGTGCAATGTAAAAAGAATATATATATTTACACCAGTTCCGGCGGTTCCCATGACTTGCATTGCCTAGCGAAGTAGGGAAAAAGTGAGTAGAATGTTAGTGAAACTGAAAGTTATAAGAAGGGCAAACGTCCATTTAGATTTAGTGTAAGATATAAAAGGTTAGATATGAGAAAATTGAATATTTAATTAATCGAACGTTCCTTATATTGGCATACGGCATAAACCATTTACTATCTCGTAACATTGAATGATAAAAACAATATTAAGTAGGTACGCTCGAGAAATTAATCGTACTTAAATATATAAGAAACAGGTATTAAAGTAAATAATAGAAATATTCAGGGAGCATATTTGAGTAATTCTAGTAGTTGTGTATTTGTTTGCGTAAGAAAAGGTATGAGAATCAAAACAGCTGCCACAGTTGCTTAGCACACGAATAAAATGCGCTCACAAAATTGCGTGTAAAGAAAAAAAATATGTGACATTAAACATTTTCAGTTATTCACAGTAGGGTTTTAATTTTTTATACCTGTTTAAGGTGATTTTTCAATACTGAGCTCTCTGGTTCGGGGAGTGGAGGCAGGTCTTGATCGTTACCAGTTGGGGATGTTAGTTTTGTGGCGTCCAAGTCTACTAACCAAATATCATCAGGTAATCTGAAAAATAGCGATTTATTTTAACTTAAATTAAAAACAAGTTATGTTGATGTATTTCTTGGAAATAAATCAATAAAAGGTAAAATATTTTTTATGCAATGCAACTTGCATTATATGTCATGTCTTTAGTTGTTTTAATAAATTTATACACTTTTTATGAATATAACAATTTCTTTGAAACATTAATATTTTTATTAGTGTCATTTGTCTATTTAATGGAGGCTAAGTAGAAAACGGTTAGTCTTACTTGAAATTCTTCTTATACGTGAAAAAAGTAGCAGGAATTCCGATAAGAAACGGAGTAGGAGCCAACAACAGCTGTTCAGCACAGCTCATACAACTCGGGAGAAGTGGTATAGCGGGGAACATGTACTCTAACGGGTAAAGCATCGCCACCAGCGCCATGACGGACATGGATAATGCGTTGTAGTCACGCGACTGTACCACCACTTTGTTCTCTAACATGATCAGTGTTAGTACTTTTAAACACGTGTCGACACCTGTTAAATACATTTTTAATTTACTAAAAATTTTACAATTATAGAAAAAAATTACTTAATTTATTTATAAAAGAACTCAGTTTCTATTATTATTTTTAGGCATCATATAAATGTTTATTTTATATTGTTATAGTTAAGTACGTAGTAAAAGATAGATGTCATCTAATAGTAAACTAACTTGCAAATGATAGTTTTATATATTGTAACAGGTATATGAAAAAATATTTAACAAAAATATTAAATGATTTGAGAATGTTTCCATTTGGAAAAAAAATACTTACTAAATATTAACATACATACCTAGTAGTTCTAAAGGTAAATGTAGTGGAAAATCAACAAGAGTAAATCGAGTATGGTCTGGCAAAGCAAACAATAAAGGCGCGTGAGCTGTAGGTGATAATACTTCAAGTTCCAGCCTAGTTTTGCCTGGCACTGGTACTGGTGCGGAAAGCAAACGAAGTATCCATGTTTCGATTTCCTTTACGTCGTGCACTACGATAGTCGGGGTATTGTCATACGCTTGTCCTGTTAGTACTGACCATACCGTATCTCTAAAAAAATCATGGTAATTTTTTAATTTCATTATTAAGCCATTTTATTGTTTTCATTTATTATAGATAGGAACTTATTTCAAGTCCAGTATTTTATAAATACATATTTGAAAAGTTCCTTATTTTAATAGGCTGAAAAAATACATAGGTAGTATATTTTGGTTCAACTTGAAATGATTAAATGTGTAGACTCTAATCTGGATAATAATTCATTAATTGTATTTTATGTAACGCCCACGCAGTTAAGACGCGCTTATATTATCCCAAGGACTATCCGAGTGCGTGGGTTTCAATTCGATGCGATAACATGTCCACTAATTATAATATTGCTGAAGTGAACATAACTTTTACTGAGATAAAGTATACAACTATATATACAACTAAGTAAACATCTTTTTATTCGAAAGAAATTGAAAATTTACGAAAAATTCAGGTTTGAAGGTCTTATTTAAAGATCAGTACATAAGTATGTAGGTTGAAATCTTACAAAGCAAAGGAAAAAAGGCAAATAGTATAAAATATGACTCGCAAACGAAGGGTTCCGTACCATTATCAATAGAAATGGTAAAAAAATCATGTCTGTTGTATAGGCAAAGCACAAAATATGTAAGCTTAAATATTTATTTTGATTTCAGTATTTCTTAATAGCGGCAACTGAAATACGTATAATCATCTGCAAAAATTTCAACTGTCTATCATCGTTCTTAAGATACAGCCTGGTGACAGACGGACAGACAGACGCACGGTCGGACTACAGTGTCTTATGTTAGTAACAGGGTCCCGTTTTACACTCTGGGTACGGAATCCTAAAAATAACTTGCAATAAAACTTACCTAAATATTTGTCTGGACGCGCCCACGCGTCGTGGACTGGAAGACTCATTACAGGCATCTATTAATTTTTTAAGGATAAAGAGGCACTCTCGGAATGTTGAAAAAAAAGGATGATGTGATAAAAGGCATATGGAAGTCAGTGAATGGTTCCGCACACGCTGTAAAAAAATAGCATCAGTCAGAGTAAGAAAAAATGTAAAGTATACCTACTAATTAACATAATATAGGTAACTGCATAATTGGTATTTAAGCAGCTTAAATGTTTGTTAAACGAAGAAAGCGTTTTCATTCCGTGGCCTTAGATCACCTTAAGTAAATCGTGGCACAGCGTCTGACTGAAAGCGCAACGGGTTCGATTCCTACTCCTACTTATTATATATATTTTCATTACATATATTTTCATTTCCCTCGCTCAGGTAAGACAAAGCGCGGCGTTGATTTCTGCTTTTTAATGTTGTAGCTTTTAAATTTTACATTAACAGACAACAGCCTCTGCAAAGTAATTAATTTTCATTCCATTATTTATATTATGTATAGATGTTTAATTTGTAGCATACTTGTCTTTTCCTCGTAGCCCTCGGGCTAGGCGAGTGCGAACCACCGCTCTCGGAGTCCGGTGGCGCGGGTGCGAGGCGGGGCGCGGCGCTACAATCGCGCTCCGAGTCACTTGGAGCTACATTGCTGCTCCTATAGTCACTGAAACATTCATTTTGCATCAGAATTTTTATATCTTTTAATTAGAGACCGTTACGCCATAAAATTGTTACTAAAACAGGCATATTTACTATTTCTTATTTTTTTCGATAAGTATTACAAATGCATGTTCACCTAGAGAACGCAGAATCTGAACTTCTTTCCATAGATTTACGCCAAGATTCTCTTCGCAACACACTACGTTCACGAGGTCCTGGTGCAGGAGCTCGTTCAACAGCGCGATAAAAGTTAATACAAATTCCATAACGTGTTTTACCTATCAAGATAAATAAACATTAATATTAATAAATGATAGGTAGTTAATGTCAATTCAATGAATAAAAATTAAAAATCAACTAAAACGTATCAATATTTTCGCGATTTTCTCTGTATGAATTTAAATATAAATGTCAGGAATGTTAATAAAATAATTAAAGTACCTGAATCTTTATCTGTAAGCGTAAAAACAAATGACGTAGTGTCCCTGGTTGTAATGTGTGCAATTTGTCGTCTGGGGCCCACTGATACACAGCCTTCCGGCTGACAGAAGTAGACCATATCCAATGGCAAAGGAAAATCATCATGATTTGTTAATGGATAACGACGGAGTAGTTCTGGCGCCTAATACAACGTATCAATTAGAAAAATGTACTGCCTAAAATAACCTTATAATCATAAGGTTATAGGATAATCTAGTATTGAGCATTCAATTGTAGAATATGATATTATTTACCTGCACTGGAGCCAATCCTTTGCCTGATGTGTAAGGCTTTGCCCCGACTATAGTTAAATAATCCACCAGCCGTGGACATAAATGTTGCTTTTGAATATCCATATTAATGATATGCCCGACACAGTGTGTTTCGATTCTCTAAATATGAGCTCATCTAAACCCATTATATTGTACAATAATATTGCTTGTCATAATTATCACTTGGCGATATATCTAAAAAATACTAAAAGAATAGTGAAAATAATAGTGTTTATGTAACAATAAATATATACCTATATTTTGCTCTTGAGCGTTTGAGCGAGTTTGAGGTTTTCCTTATTTAATTTTAAAATAACTTTGTTTAGTATATTCGCTGTAAAAAAAATCATAGAAGCAAGCAGTAGGAACGAACTCAAGCAGTAATCGATATTTTAAATCATTTTACAGGTTTTAAATCTATCCTAACATATAACGTGGAGGAGTGAAATTAATGGAATACAATTAACGATCGTATCGTACATTAGTCATATTATATATAGGTATAACGCCGTATCCCGGTCGGTTTCCCTTGACCTATTTACCAGTACGACCTAATTTCATTGCAGCTCGCCCATGCCACTGGAATTCTCAACATATTACTATCGGTGTTTTATGAACTATAAACTATAAACCTTGTAAGGATAAATAGATAAAGTCCGGCAGCAGCCATTAAATTTAGATTGCCATTTACGATGAGATATTGTGGATTTGTTGTTGTTAGGACACTATGTCTGTCTGTCTGTCCGTCAAGATGTAATTTTATTTAAATCGCGTGGTGCTATCCAGCTGAAACTAGTATAAAATATTCAGTTGGGGAACTCATAAAGCACAGAAAAAATCAAACTTTTAAGTCAGCTCTATCCAAAGATATGAGCATTTTTGCTTAATTTTTTGCACTCACTATAAGTGTGTCAGCTTTTATAAGTTGTACTTGATAAAACTTGACAATAAGTGAAAAATTACAGTACAATTAAAGGAAAATATCAGAAAATAAGCTTAACACATAAAGAAACTATTACAAAGTTATCCGTAGTTCGTTTCACACAAAATATATAAATGGATACGACCGCAAATTTAGAATTGTTAATTTGTATAAGTTGAATTTACGGAGCCCTATTTTAGTACTATTATATATATATATATATATATATATATATATATATATATATATATATATATATATATATATATATATATATATATATATATATATATATATATATATATATATATATATATATATATATATATATATATATATATATATATATATAAGTACTAGAATCATGTCTACATCCACAATATTGTCAGCTATTATTATCATCGACGTCAGCGTTACTTTAACTCATTACGTCATCATGTACGTGGGTGGAGGAATAAAAACATATTAAAAGGGATTCATATTTAGTTGTAAATATTTAAGCAATATTTAAAATTGTATAATTGTTATATTATTAATGATCCATGAGGCTACATATCAGTTTTACTTACATATATTCATATGTTTTAGGACAAATAAGACGATAATTTTCCGACTATTGAGAAATTCTCAGTCGTATCAGTATGTATACTGTATCCATATTTATTTCTGTGAAATGTATATTATATAATTCTCCAAAAAGCGACATAAAATATTACGAAGACACACAGGCAATTAAACTGACGACCACCCGCAGGTTTATGAGTAAGTAACATCGTAAAATTAAATAAAGGCAGTTATAAAAATATATAAATATGTTCTTATTAATTAAACTTTTTATTAATGGATAGTATATGGGTATAAGGATACATTTATATGCGTAAAAAACTTATATTACTCCAAGAAAGTTTTGGAAAAAAAAAGCTGGATCATAAGCAAAGATAAACCAATGGACTAGCTCTTTAATTAATAAGCTAAGCCAAAACTGTGGAAATGAATTTAAATTACAAAATGAAGGGTAGCTGTATGTTCTATACATATATCAGTATGTAAATTTTGCTCTAGTTCATTAATTGCCACCACCATAAGCGTCAATGTCAATTGTCATAAGTGTAGATAACTTTTAATACGCTACCCAAAAAATAATTATGGAAATATATACACAAAATAATACAGTGCTTTCTTACTTCATTAGTTCTATAAAACGGTTTAGTTAAAAATTTACAAGGACTTTGATATTTGGCAAAATAACAAAAATAATATTCTTAAAAATTTACTTATATAGCTGCTATGGGATACGTACTTGTTCGTGACGAACAGCTTAAAAGTCGAAATAGCCAAAGGTTGTTTTGTTATATTCTCTTTTAAAAACTATACTTGAGCCCTATACAATTTATTTGGCACTTATATTTACTAAAGGGATAGTTTTTAGAGTATATTTTGTATTCGAAACTTATTTAATGTTTTAATGAAAATAAAATAATATTTGGATAAAATTTAACTCCAGATGATTAAGTACTATCTTCTATCTTCTCATATACTACGCGGTCGTTTATTATGATAGGCAATACGTAGAGAATAAATAACTACATGTTATTAATATCATTTCTGTGAAAAATAACAAAAAAATATCAAAATAGTCTATTCTTTTTAAGATATTTTATTTTATTGTATTTATGAAAACAACGTTAAGTAGGTATGTACTAAGGAAAAAGTACAGCTCTACGTTATATCAAAATAGCTGTGGCCATGATGTGAGGAAGTGAAAATATATTTAAAATATATACGTATTTTTTAACACAATTATCCCGTAAAAACTAAAGCATGAAATAAGTTACGTCATACGGACGATAAAGTAGCGTAAGTGACGTACTAATGTCACCTTAGGATTCAGATAAATACTCTTTATATTGTAGACACATTACGATTAAGTTGTACTCACCTTTATATTAAAGAGAGTAGTCGCATTATATTCCTACGTTAACCGTCCATCGCACGCAATTGTGTTATTCATGAATGTGAATTAAATTCCAGTGCGAGATGCCGCGTAGTGCATGTCGCGGGAGCGCGGTGCGAGTGACGATAGTCGACAAGTGACATGCGCGGCCGCCCAGGCGCCCACGCTCGATACAGCCACCCGCCGCCTTGCGCCCTCGGACAGTGTAGCCTCTACTCGAGACCTTCACTCGCTGAATAGCATTATCGATAACGTATTGTACTCACCATATATAACTGTCTATTGATTTTATAGTATGTTATTTTGATTTCATTCTAGTATAGTACTATCAGATCAGACAAAAATCAATGTCAACAAAGTATCTAAAAGTATTTAAATGTTATCATAAAAAATATTACGAACAAACCGTTGTTCTTGGTTAATGCAAAAACTGTGGAATGATTGTAATATCATTTTTCTTAAAAATTCAACATCATAGTTGAAATATTACGTTAATATTTGAAACCGAAACCGCATCGATAGATAGATACATTTAAAATGGACAGATATATTTAAAATGGGTTATCATTTATAAGACTATTTTTTTTCTGGATATATTATTGTTTTATAGTCATTAAATCTAAGATAAAAAAATCTGAAACATTTGATGAATTACCAGTCTAGCTAACTATAAGAAATAAAGAAATGCCATCTGAGCAAAGGTTGTTTAGCGTTATATACATTTCCCACTGATGTATAAAAATTAAAAACTGGATGGGGTCGTTATTTTGTAGCGGTACAGCGTAAAGAAACGCGTAAGCTCCCATTCAGGGACGATGTATTATATTTAGTTCTCTCGCTTTGGTAACAAGACAATGCGCGGTGTTGAGTTCCGCCACTCAACACGCAATGTCTGGAAAGGCGAAAAGTGGTGACCGAAATGTCATAAAAATAGATTTCATTTGCGTACCCTGTTATATGCGGAATACAGCTGATACTAAAAAAAGACTAGATTTGGAATACCTCATACATCTCAATAGTCTACTTACTATAAAAAATAAGAAAATACTGCCTGGAAAAACGTTATTCAGCTTGAGAGTCATTTTCTATTAAAATTTAAGGTCTTAATCATCTGATGAAAGATGAAACATATATCAGTATCGTGGGCAGTGGTCGTTGACAAATATATATATCATCGAGAATTGAGGCCATCGTGCCGCAGCACCACGCCTGACTCACGTTGCGATAGTTTTAGATTTGGATATCCACTCAGTAAAATAATTATATTAAATTATTTTTATTTTATTGACTCCGGTTCCGTGTCTTTACTCGCAAAGTATCTAATTCGGATGGAAAGCGAAATCTGTTTTTATTATTATTTTATCTAATACTACTAACGTTACTTTTGCTATGGACACGTGGACCGTAAATTATGTAAAAGTTTCTAATATATATTATTCGTTTTATTTGTTTACCTTAACTAGACTGGAAAGTGGGTATTTCCAAATGGTATATCAATATATATATGGCATATCAAATGTAAAAATAATGCAAGTCGATGTAAAAACAATAACAGAATATGAATATATGATTGTTAAATTTTTTGTCTGTTTGTACACGCACACTTTCGGATCGACTGGGATTTGAATGTAACTTTTTTTGCTGTGTATCTTTTAGGTCATGTCTATAGCAGATTTTGAAGACTAGCATATCTGATGCAGAACCGGCTGCCATAACAAAAATGATTGAACGTGATAAGCACTTTCCAATGACATATAACAATCAAAGATCTGATCTAGAACTACAATAGAACACCTTAACTATAAGAAACCAGAAAATGGACTCCTTAATAAAAGTTATTGAGTATTTTTCGTGGAAATATGAAAATCCAAGATGTGGAACATCTCATGAAAAATCATCATGTCCATCTAAACTACATGAAATAAAGAAATGGCGCCTTAACTAAGACATTTAACGTGATGGACATTTTCCGTTCATATTTTGAAATATAATATCATATAATATCATACAACACCTGATATAGAACCAAAATTGATAAGCTATACTAAAAAATAAGAAAAAAATTCTTTAGTAATAATTATTATTGCGCTTAATGAGCAGTTTTCGTTGTCATGTAAAATCTAACATATGAAATACATATTCATGAATATCAATGGAAAAGGATAGCAGTCCGTAGGATGGCAAGGATCACAAAGTCCACGCCAACGAAGTTGCGTCCACTAGTCAAGGTACAGGTGATCTAGACTTAATACTACATTAGTAGTAGAATTCCAATTCACAATGTCGCAAAAATATATTTTATTTATTATTATTAGCAATCGTTTTATTATCTCTATGCTAAGAAAATATTTTAATGAAAATTGTATTTGTCAACGTGGTTGTTATTTACTGTTATTCCATTTCAGTGTAAATAAAACATCTAGAAATACAATAAATTATTTATTTTTTTAATTAAATATAAACATAAAAATGACAGTAAAAATTAAATACAAATTGTTAAAAATTTTACTGTGTTATTACTTATTACTTTCCAGAATCTTCTTTGAGAGACACAGTTCTGTTGAAGACCATCTGTAAAAAAATGATTCATATAAAATGTTATAATTAATATAATAAAATAATAAATAATATAAAATTTTAAACTTGGTTAGTATAAAGATTTTACATACTCGAACGAAGGATCAACGATACACAGATCTTAAGGGTCTATCTATTTAACGCATTATAGACACCTATAATGCGTTAAATGGATTTATATATTTTAGTGGTTCAGAAAATATTGGGAATTTGTGATATTTTAAAGTAATCGTAAGGAATTATAAAAATAACCACCTGTTGTGTTCACTATTGCCTTCTTACTACTTACACTTCTAAAAATATTATTCAGTAATGTTATTACAATACAAAATAATCTACGAACACGCTACATTTCACATACAGCAATGTAGGCAGAGGGAATCTTTTGAGGCTTTGCATGTTGAGTAGAGGAACTAAGCGCCGCGCTTTCTCTTTTTACCAGGGCGAAGAAATGGAAACCTACTGCTGTAAAATTAAAAGTGTACATACCAAATTTGACTTTGTATCAGGATCCACGGAGAAGAACCCGATTCTCTCGAATTGGAACTTGTCGTACACTTTAGCGCCGACCAAAGACGCGTCGGCCAGCGCGCGCACTGACTGCAGGGTGTCGGAGCGACAGTCCGAGAGAAAACCGTCGGGAACTTCAGAAGGATCCTCGGGATTCTTATGTTTGAACCTATTATAGCATTTAAGTATGGTCAAATTTTCTTAATATTTAAATATTAATTTAATTAAAGCATTTTTTTTATATCAATTTGATTATTATTAATTTACTCGTATCTATATTTGGATAAATATTTGAGGAAAAAGTTAGAGATAGATATTAAAAACACCTCGAATTAAAAAATTACGGCATTTTCTATTTTTTTTATTTTATACCAGCAGCAGTTCTATTTTACATGATAATGTCATAACGACTTGATATCACGTTAACGTGATACAATATGTTCGATAGCTTTCCTCAATAAATGGAGTATTGAGATATGTATGGAGTAAGGTTTTTTTAGTTCAACCAATATAATCATTTCTGCGAATGCGACTCGTGGTTCGAGTCACAGTCACGTTCGCATTTTGAAAGTTGGTTCGAATATAATCTGCTATACCATTAAAATGCATTCCACAAGGCCGAATATTTTGCTCAATCGATAGTTCTTTGTAATAATTGTTTCCAGAAAATTTTGTTTAGAAGCCTTTAGTAGGACAAAACAATTGTGTATAGCACTATCAACATTCATACTATAATGATGGAATTTACATAAATCGATGAAGCTACCATTGTTAGTGCCACAGAAATAACGGTAGCTTGGTAATAATAGTATTTTTATGTGAAAACAATAATAAAATAAACAAAAATACTTACAATGGTTCATACAACCGCACTTCAACATGAATTGGCTGTGAAACCCAATGTATGAATGCTTTCGGTTTGTCTGCTTTTTCCGATGTTTCTGCGGTACATTCGAGTTCAATCACTTGTCCCGCATTATCCTTAATAACTTTTGACACCTGGCGAGATTTACATCGTTTGAGTATTACATCGTATGATGACTAATTATTTTAACGCGATTTTATATTCTTCACATGAGTCTATTTATCTATAATTTGTTTTAACTTTACCCAACTTCTCATAGTTCGATTTGCTTGAAAACTTATACATGTGTAAGGTTGTTAGGTTCACACTACATTGTATTGCGATTGTTATTGTCAATATCGAAAACAAATGAAAATGATTGAGTTCTATGATAAAATATAAAATAATATATTAATTATAATAACAATTATTAAAAAGAACTATAGACAGAAGATAATATTTTAAGGGCTTCCTTAAAATATTATCTTCTTTCTTTATTTATTTAACATGCATAAAACCGTGTCGTATCTTCTATTCGGAATATAATATAATATATTATATTATATACAATGCTATATATTATACATTACATAAATAAAAAGATACTTGCCTTTAAAACGTATCCGGCGTGTCGTAAGCCCACAGACTGAGATGGAGTTAGTCGTCGGTAGCCTTTTTCAGGTTGTTCTTTAAAATCACTTGATTCTATGTACACAGTTTTATCAAAAACAACATTATGAGAGCTCTTTTCGGGTTCACTTGGAAAATCTGGTACTTTCACTGTAATGGGGTCCTTGGTTGGGAAATTGGTTATTGTTATTTTTAATGGTTCTAGAACCACCATGACCCTGCAAAAATAAATAACTTTATAGGAAAATTGTAAGTCATATTTTAATACAACGTACTTGTTAAGATGGCTGTTCTTTTACTAGGATATATGGAATTGTTATGACTATTAATCATCAATCATACCAAAACCTAAATATCAATTTTACATGTTGCTTTGCGTTCTTCTATATATTATAATAAAAACTGAGCCAAATCAGTATTATTTCAAATGCATTAATTACGTTCGCAATTATAAACGCAAACTCAGTGACATAAATTTGGATCAATTTAAAGCTAAAATATATCCCGTGGCATTTAGTTGGATAGTGTTGATATTATGATAGATATGCTTAATAATTACGTGATATCCCTGTTTGACATACACGCACCACTGCAAAAAGTTATTTGTAAAAGTACACCAAAATCATGGGTCACAAACACGATTAAATTTATGACGTCTCTTCGGGATAAAGCTCTAATAAAAGTACACGCACAAAAAAAAGATTCATCTAAAATTTACTACAGTGAATTAAGAAGTCTTGTTACGTCTGCTACAGATAGAGAAAAAAAGGCTTAATTAATAACTATCTATATTAATAATGCTTTGCATCATCTAATTATCATGTGGCGTAACCTAAAAATAGTGATTCCAAACCACAACACTATAATTAATATTCCTTATCATATAAAGGACCCTGACTAAATAAATACTCAGTTTTTGGACCTACCCTAATAAATGTGGATAATATAGAAAAAGCCACTGCTACTAGAAATAAATAAAATGTAATTTTTAAGTTTAATACAACAACGCAATCATAGTTCATAAATAATATAAAGAGTAAAACTAAAACCGAAAAATCAAATGATAAATCGAATCAAAATGATAAAAATCACTCTAGATGTTCACTGACATTGTAAACAAGTCCATCGAAGTTCTAACGTATCCGGCCTATTGGAGACGTGCTTTGATCAGGCTTATCCCTAAAAAGAACTGTATCGCACAGTTTAAATATCTACGCCCAAAATCAATCCTGCCGGTACTATCAAAAGTTCAAATTTTAACCAAGTTTTTTCAATGCCAATGATATTATGCCTAAGCATCAATCAGGTTTCCGTAAATATCATGGTACGGACACAGCGCTTTTAAATATAACGGTTATATCCTGCTTGATTATTTCCGTGGTTTCGACAGCATTCATCCCGAGCTACTGTTAGGCAAGCTGGAATATTATTATGACTTTTCAGAAAGTTTCAGACATTTTTATTAAATGGGTCGTTTTTGATGGTAGTGATGGCCGAAAGAGATACTTTGCTCTTACACAAGTTCAGCGTGGGGTACCTCAAGGATCGTTACTGAGTCCTATACTTTTTACTTTATTCACAGCAGATCAGAGAAGTTGAATACATTTCTTCAAATACCATCTGTATGCTGACGACACTCAATTATATTATTCATTTAAAAGTGAAGATACCAAGAAAGCAATCCGCAACATAAATGAAGACTTAAAGCACATATTGAATGCTCAACAAAAAACTCATTATTCTTAAACCCATCTAAGTCAAAAATAATAGTACTAGGCACTAAAGAAACAAGTTGTATAAGTTTCAAAATATAGCGTAGAAATAAAAATGAATGGTACAGTGATTGAAAGAATTAAAACTACTCATAGCCTTGGATCCTTAACAAAAATATATTGAACACATTAACAATAACATTATCAATGCTTTTTTCAATCTAAAGACTTAATATAAGATCAGGTCATATATATACGAAAGATCTTCGGCTCATTTTGGTAGATTAACTTGTTCTCTCTTTATTTAACTATTGGAGTTCTGTTTTTAGTACCAGAATAAACACGTATATATGCTGAGGGCTATTCAACGTTCCACAAAGAGAACACATAACACCTTATTTAAACCACAAAGGTATATGTGTGCAAGAATATAGTTGCAATATGCCTGTCTAATTCAAACGGTTCTGTGGAATAAGAAACCACAGTACCTGTTTGAAAACTTACCAGGGCGGGAGATGGTAAAATAGGTTTTTGGCCATGTAGCCAAAATCAATTACAAAAATATCTTTACATAATACGTCAAGCAAGAATTAGGAATAATCTCTCCCCACCACTAGGGCTTAAAATTAGCGTAGCTCATATAAAAATAATTACAGGAATGCTATGCTACAAATTGTTTATTATTATTACTAGCGACCCGCTCGCAGCATTGCCTGCTTAAGATACTCGTAGCTAGATTGCGTTCATTTTAAAATGTTATACCTCATCACAATGCAATTCTTCGATTTTCTCTTGTCTATTATTAAAAATTGTGATAAATGTACCTATATGTTTCTTGTATGTATATATTTGTAATTTGATTGATTGCAAACTAAAGTTTGTCGACTCTTATTAAATTTAGGAGATCAGTGTTGCCAGTATAGTATTTAGGTTAATATAAGGTGTTGGATATAGATAAGTCTTTATCTATATTCGTAATATCTGGTCTAATTTACAATTCAGCCCGCGTTCGGGTCACAAACTCGCACACATTCCCGTCTCGCGTGGATCCCCCCGCTCCCTGGCCCCGCTCGCCTCTTTTACCGCGCTATATATCGGTTTGCCGTGATAATAACACGAAATCAAAAATAATTTCTGTAGTATTAAGGCACACGGTGCGTTACCGACTTTCATACAAATGTGATGCCCTAATAATTTACCTCCTTATTTTGAATAGGTATAGAGGTATTTAGAAAAATAGTAAAATATATAATTCATATCTTTAGCTGCACTACATTTTTACAACATTTTAAGTATATCCATTGCAAGAATAAAAGTTTCAAACAAACATTCATCTCTTAATTTACCCCCTTAAGGATGGAATTTTCAAAATTTCTTTCTTGGTGCTCACTTACAGTATATAAAACTTAAAAAAATATTCTAATTGGCCGGCAACGCGGACGGAGTGGTACCTGGGCGCCAGCGTGTTGAGCAGGTCGCGCGCGGCGGCGTCGAGCGCGGCGGGGTCGACGGCCCCGAGCGCGCCGGTGACGCCGAGCGCCGCGCAGAAGGCGTTCACCGCCGCCGCCGGCACGCCGCGCCGCCGCAGCGCCGTCAGCGTGAACAGCCGCGGGTCGTCCCAGTCTGCGCACCAATTATGATTGTGTTTTATATACTTTTTAAATATTCTATTGTCAGAACGTGCGTGCAAATTTTTCAAGCAAATCGGACGACAAGAAGTGGTCCCAAAAATAGTGTTATATTGATAATAGATCGTTTGCCTTATTGATGATGATGAATGAATGTATGAACAGATTTGCACAGTTGAAGCTAATAAAAACGCGCCAAAGGGTGAAAAAAATTTAAAAATTCAAACTTAACATTTTAAAAGTTATATACCGTTTACAATTCCTTCCTCAATGAGTTTGCCAATTTTCCTTTTAGAAACTACAGTATAGTTCACGTTCAATCTACCATACTCCCACTGCACTGGACAATATATATCTAGTGCATTGCAAAGCCAATAATAGGACGATCTGGAATGAGAAAATATTACTTCCCTTTAATACCCCTAGTTATTGACATGGCAACAATGCTCTGGTTAACTAAAACTATATTTTGTACATATTCTATTGTAACTGATTTTTTAAAAAACATGTAACGTTTTTATTTATTCTTTATGCTCCCGGCTCCACAATTAACCACGGTTATTCTTATTTACTGGCATAGACCATGACGGGGACAGAGACAGAGACTGCTGTATAGAATAAGTGGTAAATGTGCATATTCAATATTCGCACTCACAGCTTATTTTTTAGCTTCACGATGTATCCTTATATCAGAATAAACGTAGTGTTAACGACAATTCGTTCGCGATTTTCCGCCCTATGTTTGAGACATATCCTGGAATTTCGTGACAGAACTTGGAGCAAGATAACAGAAATGATTCAGTCCAATGAGTTCCTCCAGTAACCTCACCGTCTATTGTGAGACGTACACGCGACGTAAACCTGTTCTATATTCCAGTGAAAGTTCTACAGAAATCGGTTAATATGTTCATATTTATATATATGTGAATCTTAACTGAAAAAAGTAGATAATATTTTTTTAAATAATTTACCTCCTTGATTGAAATTCTTTAGTACATAGAGAGTGTGTGATATGTTCAATACTATCACAAAGGCAGTGAGTGTAGTCATAGGTTGGATAAATACACCATTTGCTTCCTGTTCGATGGTGTGGCTTAAATTTAATCCTGTATGCCACAGGATCCTGCTTACCCTCTTCTAAGGTGATCTTCATTCTTAGTGTAGCTTCACCTTCATCAATTTTGCCATTTTTCATGTCCTGTAATTTAATTGACTTTGTAACTAATGTTTTAAATTAAAAATAATGGCTAATATTTGACATTATTTATACTTCAATTTATATGATATAGCTATGTATATCTATTATGAAACAAAGTATTAATTTGTAACATTTTTATTTTCTTTAAAATTCATACCAAGTATTTTTACAATAGTCAAATATGGTTTTAGAAAGAATTATATATATTTGAATAATTGAATATCTAATATATTTGCCTTGGCTTTAAAAGATTTTTAAAATTACCTCAAATAATTGCAAGCTCTCTTCAATAGATCTATTCCTCCAAGGGGAAGGTGGTGGGTTAAAGCCTCTGATTTCATCTGACTTCTGGTGACACACATATGCCAAGTCTTTCTTTATTAACTTAACAGCCCATTCATAAAGTTGATCAAAGTAGTCAGATGAATGTGTCACTTTGTATGGTTTGTAACCTAATAAAAAATATATTATTAATTGCCATTGGGGCCGCCGTGGCACAGCGTCTTAATGTAAACGCGAGAGTTTAATCCTCACTTGGGCGAATTATTTTTTTTCTCGCTCTGGTTCGTACATGACAGTCGCGGCGTTGAGTTCCGCTACTCAATAGGCAATATCTAGGAAATTGGGCAGGAAGTGGAAAAGGGAGTGGAAGCCTAGTGTCTATCTTTCTATAGTAGAATAATAAAACAATGAATAAAACAACATTTTAAATATGTTTAAAAAAAGAACATACCCAGCCACTCCACCATGTCTTTAATTCCAATAAAGAATTTCTCTTCTTCCTTTTCCGGATTAGTATCATCATATCTTAAAAAGCACAAACCATCATGTGCAGCAGCGTATCCAAAATTAATATTAATGGCTTTAGCATGCCCAATATGAAGGATGCCATTTGGTTCTGGAGGGAATCTAGTCCTAACTTTTCCATTAGTTATTTTCAAATGCTCCTCTAATAACTTTTTAGTGTTAGGAGTGACCACATAACCATCACTCTTATAATTTTCTCCCGGAGCATGAAAAGGCAACTTTTTCATTAAATCTGCCATAGATATAGGTCCGCTAATTTCTTCAATTGATTCAATATTTTCATATTTATTATTAGCTGTGGAATTAAATATATGATGAAATTTCAATTTTTTATTTTATTTTACAAATAAATTATACAGGGAGATGAAAAGATACTTATAGAATATGAATCTATGATTTATACACACATTTTTTGATCTACTAGACAGACTTGAATAAAAATTTTATTGTTGTATTGCTGTTAGGTCTGGTCAAATTTATTTTGAAGACTGGCACACCTAATGCAGATTCAAGGCAGACTGCTTTGATTTTGCATTAAGCTTAATTAAGATATAGTGAAATGTTGCCATAACAAAAATGATCAAACATGTTAAGCACTTTCCATTGACTTAAAAATCAAGGATCAGGACACATAATGTAAAACGGACGGACACATAATGTAAAAATACAATAGATCAGCTAAACTATTAGAAATAAGAAAATACAATCTTCATATGGAACATCTCATGGTAAACTGTAGTGTCCAGCTAAACTATATGGAATAAGGAAATGGCATCTTAACTAAAGTTGTGCTAAACACAACATCTTTCATTCGATATATAAAAATCTGGGATCTGGAACACTTAACATACAAGCTAATAACTATAAAAATAATAAAAATATTGCTAACAAAGTCGTGGGCATCTACTAGTGTAATATAAGATGTCAAAATTCACAATTTCGATACACACCTTGGCTTTCGCCTTTTTTTATCTTCTTATTAACCTCAACATTTTTCACTTTTTTATCAGCTTTAGGGGGAGGTGCTAAATCAGCTTCTGTTTTTGGACCCAATAAATCTAATATCTAAAAATATTACAAGACATTTATGAATAATAAGCTATGAGCAGTTGTATATTGATACAATAATAAGGCATTCTTTTGTTACCATTTCCATTATTCATTAACAATTGTGTAAATATAATATCAATGATATTATAAATATAATAAAAAAAAGAAACTTTTTGTTTGAACAGAAATAATTAATTAAATGTATGTAATATACAATTACACCATAATTACCTGAACATCAACTTCATTCTTAATTGCTTTTCCATCAGCCCATTTTAAATCAGATCTTACAGCCTGCATAATAATACCAGAATTGAAGCGGTACCTTTTCTCTAACAATTCTGGCTTAAATTTAGCCATATGCTTTTCAACAGCTTGTTCTACCTGCTCTGGAGTAATAATTACTCCAACACCACAGTGGCTTTCAAATTCTTCAACATTTATGCTTGTTTCATTTACACAACTTAAAAGATACTCTAAAGCAGCATCAATCCTCAGTGAAGAATCTAGTTTGCCTTCGGCAATATATTTACAAAGAAAAGGAATTTTCTCAGAAATCTGAGGCTTTATTTTAGTAGCCAGATGGTAGACCAACAAACCCGCGCCGCTTGGTAAACTCGAAGGATTAACCTGAGAATTTTTTTAGATAAGCTTAATCTCTTACATGTTATGTTATGTTATAATAAAAATTAAAATATTATGATAAAATTCAGCTCTTAACCTCCTGTAAAGCGGCAAACAAAAATTTTGTAACGGTGGCATTTTTTAAAGTTTCCTTTGCTTTTTGTTCACTTAAGCCTATTTGTTTAAACTTTTCCACATTTTCGTCAGAAGACATCTTTATAGAATATATTACAAAATATATTCTTAAAAAAATCACTTATTTCAAATAGACACCTGTCTACCGCTGACTAAATTGAAGTTTGAGCAGTATGCAATATTCAATGTTAAATTTGTGTCACTTTATGACATTGACGTTAACAAATTGACTTTAACGTTTAAAATCAGTTGGAAAATTAACGTTGTATGAATAACTTTAAAATAAGGATCGATCAGATTGTAACTTCATCATATTATTATAAAAATCAAAATTACTGTAAAAGTATTATAATGAAGAGTAATATATGAATTAAAAAATATTGTATATTCTAAAATTAAACACTAAGAAGTAAATGTATGAGATGTTAACACAGCTTTTTCCGTAGGTAGCTCTGTAAACCTCTGCATCTTTAATTAACATATAATTTATGCAAAATTGATAAATATTCTTTTATATTAGTCGAAGCTATTTATATTGATTGTCTATATATTTTTCTGTACAAGTATCTATCCAAATTGCAATATAAAAATGAACGCTACTTCATTAAATTTATTTGTTTTTTTGTGCAAAGATATAAGTAACAAATATTGCAATATTTTACAGAGTGCGAGCTGCGACTTAACGTCAAAAAAAGTACCAGTCTGTACACTAAGAAATCAACCGATCGAGTGATCAGTACATTTATTAACTTTGTGTGGTAAAGATCGCGCGCTAAGTATTAAACGACACGTCGGCTTCGTAACGCAATACTACATTTACGGACAAGCTGCTCAAATCTGATCTATTATTGTAAATATTAAACTGTTCGCCTTTAAAAGACACAGTAACCGAAGGTTTTTTAAATAGAAGAAAGTTCAATCACAAGATTAAATTTTTGGATTAAATTGACTTAGTAAAAACGTAATATGAGTATTTAATTTAGTAACAACAAACAAAGAAGTTTTATATATATATATATATATATATATATATATATATATATATATATATATATATATATATATATATATATATATATATATATATATATATTGTTTTTTTTTTTTTTTTTTTTTAAGAAGTAACCAAAAGGATAAAGCACTGGCTAGAAAAATCTTCATGGCGACAGAGTGCTGCTGATATGTGATTTCCCCAGAAATCAATACAATAACATTTTCCAACGTTTAAAAATTCGATTGTTCCAATTTAATTTTTGATTAAATCAGTTTATAATATACAGGCATTATAGTACATGACATCAAAAGACGAGAATTATGTTAATCACGATGACATCCTGCTATGGTTCATTAATCAAATAGTTCAATCGACCAGTTTATAGTTAAAGAACTTGTCTTATCATATTTGCTAATTTATTGAGAAAGATGAAGATTATTGCTGAAATTAAATTATTTCAGTAATTTAGATTATAAAAAAATAAGAAATCTATATAATTATTAATTACATAGAACGTAGTAAAATGTTTATACCAAAAATTAATAACAATTTTACATACAAACATAAATAAAACCACGAATATGTTACATTACATATAAATGTTACGTACCAGAGTTTTAGATGCCAATGCAGATTTTAGAAGGTTAATCCGCAGATATAAATGCGTCTTTTACTTAACAATAACTTCTTAAGCGCACCAAAGGTTTCGTATATATTTCAAGATTACCTAGACTATTTGACTATTTTCATCTTTCATGAAATTAGTATGGAACTCTCGGTGCGCGAGTGCCCCTCGCACTTAACCTATATTTTATTTTTATTTATAAGTATTCAGCATCACCTCTACTACAATTTTTTCGTATTCGATTAGCGAAGTCTTCACTCCATTGGTCAAGTATTAGTAGATAATATTGGTCCAGTATCCAGTTTATGAATAGATCATTTATTAACCAAAGGGTGCTGGACACAATGCTGCAATTTAACATTCATACGACAAGCGCTACTTAACATGTTATAATTGAGTTACGAGGAACAAATGGCAACAACACGTCTTGCGACCTGCACCACATTTGCATCCGGATAGATATTGGTATGGAAAAATTCGTAGACATGTTAAACTTAATGTGGATCTTCCGTTTCGCATCAGTACTTAATTTCCGTAGTTCCATACTCTCGAACCTTGTTTAAAAAGTTAAAACACAATCAAAAGTTTTAGGTACCGCTTACGAAGTCCTTCTATTACTCTCTAAGAGTATCGATTTCAACTTCTGAAAAACTTTCAAGAACATTAACTTATCTTACTCAACCACATCCCTAATTACTATTTGTATAAGATTTTAAATTATTTCAATTTAATATGTTGTAAATAAAATTATTTAACTTTAACAATTTTATTAGATAACTTCGGTCATCTAGTGTTAAGTTTTACTTGCAACTCAGAAAACCGAGAAGAGGAGGGTGGTACTTGGACTACAGTGGTTAGGAAGCGCAAGAAAAGTAAAAAGTCTTCCCTCACCCCAGCGGCGACAACGACAGTTGAAAATGTGCCTAGAACTAAAGTCCCTAAACCTCCCCGTACAGAGGCGGTTATAATAACTTTAACGGCAGAGTCACTGGCGAAGGGTGTATCCTATGCTCAAGTATTGGAGCGAGCGCAGCAAGGTATTGATCTGGCGCAGTTGGGTATCACCGAAGGCTTAACCGTGCGCCAGGCCATTTCAGGTGCTCGGTTGTTGGAGTTATCTGCCGTTCACTCTGCAGAACAGGCAGATTTACTAGCAGAGCGGTTGAAAGTAGTGTTAGAAGGGCTGGCTGTAGTCACCAGACCTCATAAGAATGCCACTTTGAAATTATTGGGACTGGTGGATTCAGTTACCAAAGAAAAGGTGGCTAGTGCCGTCTCAAATGCTGGTAGCTGTACTGTTGATGCTGTTACAGTGTCTGAGCTTCGCCTTGGCCCCAGAGGTATGATGACAGCGGTGATGCGGTGTCCATGCGATTGCGCTAAGACAATCGCGGCTAAGGGTCGAATTTTGATAGGCTGGAGCTCTGCCAGGGTCCAGGTTCTTGAGGAGCGTCCTTTGCGTTGTTACAGATGTCTGGCACTTGGCCATGCCAGGCCACAGTGTCCTTCAACAACTGTCAGGGACAATCTATGTTTCCGATGTGGTTGTGAGGGGCACAAGTCTCACACTTGCCGTGCCGAGCCTCGCTGCATGGTGTGCATGGACGCAAAGAGACCATCAGGTCATATAATGGAAGGTGCAGAGTGCCGTCCACCACCTGTCAAAGGATCAGTGGCTCTTGAGACAAGAGCACCCTCTGGAGCTGGAGACCATCAGGTCGTAGAGGAAGGTGATATGTCATCATAATGGCTATAAATCAAGCAAGCTTCCTACAGGCTAATATCAACCACTCCGCCAGAGAGCGCACTTACTACTGCAATCTATGGCGGAGTGGAATATCGATATCGGTGTCGTCTGTGAGCCTTATTTGGTCCCTCATAATCCGCGTTGGTTGGCTGATTTGGACGACTCTGTAGTAGTTATATCTAGCACCAACACCAGAGCTCCTATCACAGCCTTGGAAAGAGGCTCGGGGTATGTCGTGGTACAGTGGGGAGATTACGTTGTAATTGGCGTTTACTTCTCCCCCAACCGCAGTTTGGCGGACTTCGAGATCTTTCTTGATTCCGTCAGACTTGCGGTTGGTCGACAGTCGCCGAAGAAAATAATTGTGCTTGGCGATTTCAATGCCAAGTCCCGTGCCTGGGGGAATCCTACATCAAATACTAAGGGCAAAGCTGTACAGGTGTGGGCTCTCCTCTCCGGACTGTCCCTTCTCAATGTGGGGACAACATTCACTTGTGTGCGACATAACGGGGGGTCCGTGGTGGACCTATCTTTCGCATCTCCATCCGTCGCGCATTGTGTAAGGAATTGGAGAGTAGAAGAGGAAGTGGAGACCTTGCCAGACCATCTTTATATTAGGTTTGAGATCTCCATTCACCAAGCACCGGTGGCCCAAAGCAGGGGCTCATTTCAAAAGTTCCCAAGGTGGGCTCTCAGCCAGCTTAACGTACACTTAGCTAAAGAGGCTGCGATTGTGGCAAAGTGGAGCTTTCCAAGCGATATGGTGAATGGCCACAATGTTGAAGTGTTATCAGGCCAGCTACACAGTAAAATAACAGAGGTATGCGATGCTGCCATGCGGAGAGCCCGGCGAAGACCAGCCCGCCGCCAAGTGTACTGGTGGACGACCGAGATTGCTGCACTGCGGGCGACCTGTCATCGGGCCCGACGGGCGTACACAAGGTGTAGAAGGAGAAACGGACTCGACCCTGCTCTTGAAAGCCGGCTGCAGGGCATGTACAAAGAAAGCCAAAAGGCTCTGCAGCTTGCAATTAGGCTTGCGAAACGTAAGGCCTATCAGGAACTTTTAGCGGGTCTTAGCAAGTTTCCATGGGGACGCCCCTATCTCGCCGCACGGAAAAAACTCCGCGTGCAGGGTGCTCCTCTAACAGAAACGCTGTCACCGAGTTTTCTTCTACGCCTTGTGGAGGATGTCCCTCCTAGAATGGCTCCAATTTCCGAATATGAGGAGATGTCGGAGGTTCCCTGCATAACTGACGAGGAGATGAATTTGGCGCTCAGGAGATTGAAGGCCAAGAAAACGGCTCCTGGACCAGATGGTATTCCAGGTAGAGTTTTAAGCATCGCCCTGGAATACCTTAGTGACAAACTTCGGAAACTATTCGATCAATGTTTATTAACTGGACAGTTTCCGAAGACTTGGAAGGTAGGAGGATTGTGCCTGCTGCGCAAGGAGGGGCGTCCTCTGGACTCTCCCTCCGCATATAGGCAATTGTGCTGCTGAATGAGATAGGCAAGCTTTTAGAGAAGATCATTGCCTTCCGTCTTATTCAACACCTAGAGAGGGTAGGTCCTGATCTTTCAGAGGCTCAGTTCGGGTTCAGGGCCGGTCGGTCAAAAATTGATGCCCTGAACGCATTGACAACCCGGTCGTTGGCTGCTACAGCAGAGACAGATGTTCTTCTCGCCGTCTCGTTAGATGTGGTCAATGCCTTTAACAGTCTGCCGTTTGAGACGCTAAGAGAGGCACTGCGGTTCCATGGGGTGCCTCTCTATCTCCGGCGGCTGTTAGATGACTACCTCTAAGATAGAGTAGTCATATGGATTGGGGGAAATGACCGGATCGGTCGACAAAGTGTCGGTTGTGGGGTTTCACAAGGATCGGTTTTGGGCCCGTTACTGTGGAACATCGGTTACGATTGGCTCCTGCGCTGTCGTCTTCCTCCTGGGATGAGTATCATCTGTTACGCGGATGACACTTTGGTCACGGCCCGTGGTCCATCCTACCAGGAGGCGGCACGCTTGGCTGAAACCGGCACGCGTCTTGTTATTGGCCGCATCGAAGCGCTGGGTCTCTATGCCTAAAACTGAGGCCCTACTTTTTCATGGCCCTCGCAAAGGGCCCCCACGTAGGGCTACTTTGCGCATCCAGAGCCAGGAGGTGGAGGTACGGCCCCAGATGAAGTATCTGGGACTAACCCTGGATAGTCGATAGTTGTTTAAGTCGCACTTCGCTCAGCTTGTACCTAAGCTTGTGAACGCCGCCGGGGCCCTCGGTAGATTACTGCCAAATATCGGAGGGCCCGATTTTACATGTCGACGTTTGTACGTCGGTGTGTTGAAATCCATGGCACTTTACGGCGCTCCTGTGTGGGCCGATGCTCTCTCCGTTCATAACAAGACCCAATTGCGTAAAGCGCAGCGGGTCATAGCGGTTAGAGCTATTCGAGGATACCGGACAGTGTCGTGGACGGTGGCTACACTCCTGGCGGGCGATCCGCCTTGGGAGCTGCAGGCGGAATTGATCGCCAGAGTTCACGCATTCCGTGCAAGTGAGCGGTCGCGAGGTGAGCAACCATCGAGTGAGGTTATCGGGCGGATCAGGAAGAGAGCAGACGAAGCCCTGATTCGGCGATGGAGGGAGGACCTGGGTTCACCGGTGGCAGGACTAGCGACGGTGGAGGCGGTTCGCCCCCACCTAGAGCGCTGGTTGACAAGAGGGTTTGGCGTCCTGACGTTCAGACTGGTGCAGGTATTGACGGGGCATGGTTGCTTCGGCAAATATTTGCATCAGATTGCGCGTCGGGAGATGTCACCAGCGTGCCACGAGTGTGATGCCTCCGTTGATTCGGCGCATCACACTCTGGCTGAATGCCCCGCTTGGGCTCCGCAACGCCACGCCTTGATGGCTGTAGTGGGTAGGGATCTCTCACTGTCTAGTATGATGGAAGCCATGCTGGAGAGTGAGAGGAACTGGTCTGTAGCAGTCTCCTTCTGTGAATCTGTTATCGCACAGAAGGAGGCCGCGGAGCGTGCGCGCGAGCTTAGCGTGGATGCAGATCTGCTCCGCCGTCGTAGACCGGGAGGTAGGAGAAGGCGGTACGCGCATCTCCAACTTCCCTAACCCTAGAGGAGCTACTGCAGGAAGGTCATGAAGATCTTCCCGCAAGTCATCGAGGCTGCGGGCGCCCTGGAAGATACACTGGGGCTCCCCGAAGGCGATAGTGGCCCACGTTAGGTGGGCCTCCCACCGAGGTGCTGTAGTGGCATGCGCAAGCGACCCTGCAGCATCTCATATAGGTGGAGAGGATTTCCGCTGGGTTTTAGTGGGTAGTGTCGGGTTCGATGAGTCCCACAGTACTATTCCTCTGTAGGACACAAGTGTCCTACTCAGGGATGGTCTGCGTAAAAGTATTTCTCAGCGAAAAAAAAAAAAAAAAAAAAATACTTGCAACTGACATATACTTATGTCGGTACGCTGCGAGTAGTGCTCGATCACTGATGTTTCTTTACCAATTTCATGACTGCAGAATGTACAACTTTCTTGAAATAGACAAACTTAAATTTACGGTTGTAAGCACTCATTTTGTATGAAAAGAACTACATATATAAATTTGTAAAGGCGTCTGAGATAGACTTATAAATTAGGAGTTTTCAGATTTTTCCCTTATTTATACTGTGAGTTCTCACTTCTCGTCTAACTTCATAAGTCTAGATCAACGATACACAATTTATAAAGATGATTAACTTAAATTTGCAGTCATATAAGTGTAGTTCATATCCACTTATTTTGTGTTTGAACAACACAAAATTTGATACGCACTACACTTATAACTTTGTAATGGCTTTTTTCTATAATATGTACTTTCCAACTTTTCGGAATTTTCCCTTTATTTATACAAAAAATGACTAACTCTTTTCCAAATTTCTAAATTATAAGTCAACGGAAAATATAGATTTTGATTATATAACCCTATAGGATTTGATTATGCAAAAATGAAGTATGCAAGTTTCTATCTCGTGATTGTTTTTATTTAATTTTTCTGCGATTTAATTTTTTTCTGCCTTATGAAAATGATCTTGACCGACGCGCGCCCAACAGAGAGACAGACAGATATACGGACAACGTGACAAGTAATCATATATAAGATGAGCATTCTTTTTTCCTTGAGAGGTGACTGAAGATTTTTTTAATGAATTACCAAAACTGAATGTGATTTCCCTTCCCAACCTTTTTCTAGATAATAAAAACACGTGATTACAATGAAAATTTGTTTACTCAAGTCTTTAAGTTAAGCAATAACGACGATTAGAGACTATATATAGTAGATACCTGCATAACATAAGTCATTAAGGCTGACATTGTGTGGGAGAGAAACACCTGATGATACTTTAATAGATATGCGTATACACAAATATCTATATGTACATATATACTTGTACAATATACAGTCTACACTTGGTCATCATCGCTCCTCATTTAGAAACTTTATGACTCCCAGTTACGACCTTGATCCCTACATATCCTCCAATAGGTATATAAATGTATATCAGACATCTATTGCTTATTGATTTATGCAATGAGGCAAATTTCGCGGTTGCTGAGCTGTATACAGGACATTTAGAAACATACATAATTAATTAAAAATGCATTCTTTTCTCTTTTCTTAAAATAATCATATTAATCACATTTATAATTTTAAAATTTTAAGTTATATTTTTTAACTTCTAATTATGCTATTACTTTTATATTAAATATAACAAAAATAACCTTAGTTAGATTACTAAGAATAAAACATTTAGTGTTAACTTGATAATATTAATCACAAATCAATATTATATGGTTCAACATTTAAATTTTAATAGGTAAGAGTTTTTCTTTGCTAGTGTATGAATAGATCCCTTTAGTCTTTAATCTTTACTGAGGTAAACCACAGTAGCTCCGTGCGTCTCTTTCAGTATACTCGCGCGCGTCTGATATCTGATCGATCATCGCGATTTCTTTTCATTTTATGTTCACAAGTTAAAATAAAAACGTATATTAATTGATAGTGTGTTAAACATTCAATATCAATTTAAAATATTATTAAGAAACAATAATTTTTAATAATAAGATCTTTGATTTGCGCGGTTTTTACACATTTTAAATGAAACACTTTCACCGAATTAATTGGGTATATTTATGATAGGTACTTTTTTTAATAGTCTGTGGTCACGGATAAGCCACGGAACAGTAAAGCAAAGTGTTCGAAATCAAAAATATACGCGATTGACCCGGTTAAAGAGTTACGGGAACTTGGTACATGTAGGTAGCTATTATAAAAGTTAGAAAAAAATCTATTAAGGTATCAATACTGGAAGAGAAACATATTATGTATCTATACAGTAAAAGAGGTGATTAAACCGTATCTTATAAATTGCTTGTTTAATCGCTATTTAAACCACAAGCTATAAACTTTAAAATATTGGCAAAAAATTCCACATAAAACTAAATGTATGAATATGGCTCGTAAAAGCTATTTTATAAAATCTGAGTCAGTGATTCAAGCTTATCTTCAGCGTACTAATACAAATAAACAGCGTACTAATACAAAAATTACAATATTAATTCACTGATCCATATACTTTGATATTTATAAATAAAGTAGAATATTAAAAATAGACATAACCATTGTACATCTACAATGATAGAAAGTAACAAAATTTTGTTATATGGAAGTAATTTCGTTTGAGAATATCTTTTGGGGACATAGTATCTTAAAAAATCATAAACCACGGAATCATGAAATTATCCAATGAATCAATTTAGTTTTTATTTATAATATGAATAATTTCAATATGTGTAATGTATTATTATTAAGATAATTATAGCTTACTAGAGAAAAAAGTGAAAGATTTCACAATGTTAAATGCTTAATTAGCAAATACAGAGAAAATTTTTTTTTATTTACATATTAATTTAAATAGAAATTATAGAAATACCTGCAAAATTTTCTTTCAGAAGTCTGCTACGTTCAAATGATAGCGCTTTAATAAACAGACTTGTTTTATTAATGTGTAAACGTATCTGTCCATAAAAATATATAAATATAGAATACAGTCACACTGGAATAAAATATTAGCATAAAACCTTATGAATTCTGTAAATGTAGGTAATGATAATGACTAGTACAACGCCGTCGCCAAAATCATCATTAGCAAAGCTAGTGCTCTATCCAAAGCAAAAGCCTTTTAAAGTCATGGTACTGGGACAATCGGGAGTTGGCAAGTCAGGTAAAAGAATATTTACGGATGTATAAAACATAATTCATACTCTAAACTCTGCTTACCATTTGCGGGATACGGCATTAAGTTATAAAAATATATAGGTTGTATTTAAACTTGTAAAAAACATTGCGTAATTGAGTAAAAGGTATATGATGTATGTATATACAATTAAGATTATATCTTTAATATTTGTACATGCTAGTGTTATCGGTGACCTTAATGCAAAATCTAGTGAAAATCTTTTTATACTACCTAAATATTTACTTACAAATAATTTACGTAGCTTTTTATTTCTGATCTCAATTTTACAATACATCGAATTCTGTTCTAGCACTCGTCGTGCGATTCATTACAAAAAGATTCATTGGTGAATACGATCCAAGCTTAGAAAAAATATATGCGTATCAAACAGTTATAGACAATGAAACTGTTTATTTTGAAATCCTTGACTCCGCCGGGGACCCTCATGTAAGTGGCAAAATATTTTATTTATGTATAGTCCAACATAAATTATAAAATACACAAATGACTGGCAAGTTGGCAACAAATTGAAGCTGGTGATAAGGGAGGTAATTTCCGACAACGCTTGCCCCATATGGTGCAATGTTCCCGTTTTCGAGATAATGTTCGTTAATCTTTTTAAATCTAAATACCATATTATACCATTGCACAACATTAAAATGGATGCCATCTGAAAATTTGATACTTACAAATTTTGGTCAAAGCAAAGATTCTTAAAATCTTCACTTGGTCTTGATCTGCTTTCAATTACCCTTTAAGATATAACATAATTAATCTCAAATTTTATTAAATTTACCCAATAGATAGTACTCAGTACAAGTATATGTGTTTTTGTACACTATTTTCTTTATAGTACATAATATCATGATTCAATCAAAATAAAAGAACAGAAAATAACCAGAAATTGATACTATTAACAAATCTGTAGAAGTGGTAGATATTATTCCATATACTTTTAATATGTAGTCTTGGGGGAATTTTATTGAATTGGCGGCTAATGGCTATATACTATTATGGCTATATAATAATATATATATATATATATATATATATATATATATATATATATATATATATATATATATATATATATATATATATATATATATATATATATATATATATATATATATAATCAAAAATTGTTACAATGATTAGATATCTAAGAAAGAAGACAAAGTGGATGATTATTTTAAAATGCTCAGTACAAAATTGTTATATCTATATGGGTAAAAAAAGTTAAAAATAACCTACTTCATCACCTCTTCAAATTTGTCCATCAATCTGCCAATCACACTATATTATTCGTTATAAATCATGTAGAGTCAATAGTATTAGTAATAATTTATAAGTATAATACAAATATATATTATTATCAGGTAATGCGATGATCAATAGAAAGGTTATATTTCAGGAAAGCGAATACGCGAACTTAGAAAGTAATATTAGATGGGCGGAAGCATTTATTTTGATGTATTCTGTTACGGACAAGTGTTCGTTTGATGAGTGCCATCGCTTAAAATTTCTCATCAATTACAACAAGAGACGACGCAGGCTCACCGCCAGTATGAAGGTTATTAATTACATAAACCTATCCATTGTAATTTCGTATTATCGTTTATATTATTTTTGTTTATAATTTCAAGTAAATAGTACTATAACCAAAATATATCAATACATACATCTGTATATCCATATATATTGAAGCTTTCAATTCATAAGAGTAATAAGATCTAGCACATGTAACAAGGTAATTAATGATCAACTTACGAGTTTCCGCGTAACTTTGCCATAGTTTAAGTACCTACTGTTTGAAATTTCCATTGTTTTTAGGCTTTGTTGTAAAAATATCGTATTTCAAGAATAATTAAAAGTTGATTTACGATGTTGTTAAAAACAAATCTAATTATGGTAATAAAAATTTTATGTTGTGGCTGTTTAGGGTTTGTACCTCATAAAAACGGAATCCTTATAGGATCACTTTGCTGTCTGTATGACTGTTTGTCTATCCGTCTGTCAAGATCATTTTCTTAAATCGCGTGGAGGTATGAAATTCAAATTAATGATATAAAGCCAGGTCGATGATATCTTTGAGCACAGAAAACTTCTAAGTCAACTCAGTCAAAAGATATGAGTGCCTTATTTTTGCCACATTTGTATGAATTCACTGCGTTATCAAAATCTTTAGGGTACTTCCCGTTGACCTAAATTTATGAAATTTGGTAATAACTAATAAGTTAAAACTTATATTATATAAAAAGAAAAATATCCAAAAATTTAAAAGTATATCACGAAATGAACTCATTACGAATTTATTTGTGTAGTACACATACTATAGCTGCTTCATACATATTCAATTTTCAGGACAGTATTTTGGAAACTCCTGTGGTACTTGTCGGGAACAAAATGGATCAAGTGGGAGACCGTATGGTTAGCACTGATGAAGGGCAACGAAGAAGTAAGGAGATAGGGTGTGTTTGCTTCCACGAAATATCTGTTAGAGAAAGTATTGAGCAAGTGAGTGTTTTATAAATATTTCTTACTTAAAACACTGCAATAGCTGGTCATCTTTTAATTATAAAAAACATCGGTCAAGTGTGAGTAGTACGGCGGTGTAAGCCTTTACGGTCGTATCCACTCATTTTGTATGAAATAAACTACAGTATAAATTTATATCAGATGTTTTTTTGGGATTAACTTATAAATTTCCAAGTTTCGATTTTTTTCCTTTGTTTGTAGGTAGGTAATAAATAAGTAAGTAAATTCTAACTTATTGCCAAATTTCGTAGCTCAAGTTCAATGGGAAATACCCTGTAGGTTTTGATTACGTTGTATTTCATATCTCACAAAGGCCCCTTTTTTAATAAGGAAAGAAAACAACAGCTTTTAGCTTAAAAATATTGGTCAAGTGCGAGTTGGACTCACTTATAACTCACCGATTGATCAATTATTAAAGATGAGAAACTTAACTTTCAAGATGTTTGCACTCATTTTGTATAAACTACACATATAAATAATGTTTTTTTTCTATTATAGATATACCTACAAATTACGAATTTGCAGACCTTTTCCTGTTTGTACTATAAGTTCTAACTTCATGGCAACTTTCATAATTCAAAGCATGAGTGATTTTCATACAAATGCGACATAAATTAACCACCGACCTGGATAAGTGACATTAATTTCAACTTGATACCTCCACTCGATTTTAAGAAAATGATTTTGACACACAGACAGATAAGAGTTTCCGTAAAAGGGTTTCGTTTTTTCTTTTTGAGATACGAAGTCCTCCGCCATGGATATCACGGTATGAAATTATTGTTTGGTGATCTGTTCTCTCCCTCTCTGGCCACCTCGCTAGGTACAAATCGTAAAGGTCATTAAAAAAATAGTACATTATATAAAAAGTAACAAAAAAGTACATTTAATTAAATCATTATATTATTTAACTATCGTAGTTTAATAAGGTACGTACCTACTTGTTGTGATTGTTATAAGTCATATCTAAAAGTAATTTCGTTTGATAATATTATTAATTTATCTATTTAAAATTTATTTATACTATTTAAATATGTATAACATATATATTATAAAAGAAGATTATTATCTACCAAGCTCAAGAAGTCGTGATCTTAGATATTTACAATTCTGTTACTTTAGCTTAGAGATTACTGCCATGCAGGTACTGCTATATTTTTCTAGAGAAACTAAACTCGCCCTTTTTCTTACGAGAGCAATGAAATGAAAATAATTTAACCCCTCTAATTTAACCCCCAATCTTCGCGTTTACATTCATACGTTGTCTGCTGACGTCATTATCTCAATAAGGGCCTCAGTCGAATAAAAATCATAAATATTCTATTATTTATTCAGTTTTTTTCAATTTACTATTGCTTTACAATGACGTTCAAAATAAAAAATATAGTTTCTTTATGTTATATTAATATAGTCCATAATTCTCAATACAGTCTTCTTAGTCCCAAATAAAGTTTAGGATCAATAAAGCGCTCTTATGTCATCGTATTTCTAGCAGTGACGTTTAACTTATATTAAGTTTCACTACTATTTTTAAATGGCAGCCTTTAATTATTTGAATATAATAAATTATAGGTGTGGAGTGTATTCCGTGATGCACGTCGCTTTTGGAGAGTTGGAAGTAAATGGTCTCGCGGACGCAGTGATTCTGATAAACACCCTACAGCTCTAGGTCACCCGCTCGCACGTGCCATATCTGATACCACATCGGAAACTGTCGACAATGTTAACCCTACCTATTGTGAGTAAATATTGAACTATGTACTTGGTACAATCCAATGAGACGGTTTACACAAACGATTATCTATTAGTTCTCTCTAGAATAACAGTGTATTGTTATTATCTTAATAACTTTGAATTAGTAAAGAAATGATTAAGATTTATGAATTTTTACGATATTTAGAAAGCTGTTGAAGATTTTTTTTGTACAATTATAAAATGATAATAATCGTGTAAGAAGTAAAATTTATATAAATCAAATAAAACACACACTGTTTCGCTATTTTAGTTGCAATTCTTCATGAGCTCTTGCAATTGTTCCCAGTAGAATTATGTAATATTACTATATGCAAAATTTGTTATTATTAATTTTCTATATGTACCTTATAATTTTGTCGTGCTAACCAAAATATTTTTATTAAAACTTAAACCCGTAGAAGACACAATATCGTCAACAGAATTATTATATTATTATTGTTGGCACGCTATATAAAGGGTATCAAACAAAGCGTAAATTACTTTATTAAAATATAACACATACACGGTTAGCTTTACTTTGTTTGAAAACAAAGGATATAGTAAATTGGAATTACGCGTGTATATTGTACATTATATTGTTATTTGTTAAATATTACACAGGTAGGTATATAAAAATAATTCAATGGTAAATCAATATAAATCTTATAATTTTCTTATAAATAATTATAAATCTATGTTATTTCATTAATTAATAGTGAACCTACATATTTCGTCCGATTGCATGCGTTCGTCCTATATTGCGTGTATCGTTATCCTGATGTCGTGTCATTTGTGTACATGCTTAGAAGTTATAGAAGAAGCTGTGAAGTATATTTCACTTATGTGCGAGGACTACACAAATTAAATTAAATAAAAGATTATAATTGATTAATTTTTTACTTTTATAAAATGAGTTCCGCGGCGGAATGGCTGAACGTGAGGAACGGAGTCTTAGGTTTCAACCTACGGTTCCCTGTGCCTACCCTGCTATGTGCGGGATACAGCGTGTAACTAAAAAAAATATATAAAAATATAAATAAATAGAATACTATAAGATAATAAAGAAATTTATAATGACAAATCACTTATGTATTCCAGGTCGGAGGTTCACACAAGCTGAATTAGAAGAGGGAGATGAAGTAGGCATCGTTCGTAGTGATTCTACATCCTCATTAGGCCATTCTGAATGTACAGACGAATTTCGTGCCCGAGCAAGTACTGACTCCCGGCTCCCTCCTAGGCCTGAACGGCCTAGATATCCTCCTTCAACTTGTCCGATACCAAATCCAATAAGAAGAATGAGTGTTTCTATGAAAGGAAATAATGCAAATACTTATTAATAATTATTGTTATTAAAAAAATGACAATATGTCTTACATCTCTATAAAAACTGAAGAACAATTTATTTTTTTATTTAAATACTACATAACAAAAGATATCGAAAATATATAAGAATAGAAAAAAATATATATTGTTTACAAAGGATAACTTAACTCTAACAGATATCTCTTACAGAAACCCTTGAATGTAAGAAAAAAAGTTGAAGAAATTCCGGTACAGTACTTATCTATATTTTGTGAATATTAAATTATTAATGAATACTACATATAAAATAAACATATTATAAATAAATATCAACATACAATAATATACATACAAATATAATATAATGAAAATAAATAAATAAAAATATACTAGGAAAGGAAAAGAAACAGAGAAAACGAATATTAATAATATTAATTAAGGTTAATAAAATGTCGCTTCAATGTTAATTTATATGTATTTAGAGACGGATTACTAACCAGATTAAAATTAGGAAGTGAGTTCCATAAACGCACTGCCTGGACCGTAAATGATTTTTCATACAAAGACATATCTTTCTAAGAGTAGCACAGGAACGTATACGCCTATTGCTTGGAGGAGCCAATTGAAAACGCTCTCTTAAATCTGAACGTGAACATGTTTTAAAATATTAAAAAGAGTAGAAGAGAGTGTGTAGATTTCGGCGCATACGGACAGGAAGCCAATGAATTAAATTGTCGCTGGAAATCAGACACGTGGTTTGTGTAAACCAAAGACAAATCGAATACACGTATTTTGAAGTCAGTTAAGCTTATCAAGATTTTTCTCATTTGCATCAATATAGCAATCATTATATTATGGCGGCTGTAATTTTAATATTATATTGCCGAATAAGACTATGTTGCACGGAATAGGCTATTTGACAAAATTTCATACACCATTTCAATTTATTTAAAATGACTATGCACCTATAAATAATATTTTTATTTTTAATTCTGTTAAATATTTACCTCAATAATTAAATATAAATAACCAAAATTTAAATATCCCTACTCTCTTTGCAAGATGGCATCGCATTACTGCCTGTGACGTGACGTAACATTATTTATCAACCTGCGATTTATTCAAGTTTTCAAAATTCTAATTCCAATTTAAAATTTCTGTAGTAAAATTTTACAATGCTACCTACACACACACGGTCACACAAAAGTCAGGAAGGAAATATATAAATATAAGTCAATATGCATCTAAACTAGTTGCAAGTTAAGTTCACTTCAATTTAAGTAAACTTATATTCAGATTACATACTAGTTTGTTAAATTAAGATATTTGAAGATATAAATTGTAAAGAAATAGTGTAGATATGATACACATTTCTTGTCGTTCAGTGTTTAGATAAATATTCAAACCGAGCGACATTAACTTATGAATTACGTTATTTTCTTTAGCTTAATATATGGTCATAAATTTATTTTATTTTCAATGAGTGGCAAATTGGGTGGTCCAACTAATTTGCTTGTTACTGTTGGAACAAGTCATGGCAAATTACTACCTATCAGTATAAAATGTATTTCACACTGTCAAATTAGCATTTTATTTTTTCAACGATTTAGAATAGTAAATTATATGTGTATGTTTTTTTGTCATATTATATGTGAATTTAGCCTGCAAGAAGTATATTTTAGTTAATAATGGTAAAGCAAGTCATGTCTGATAAAGCTTTTATAATTTTAGATATGAAAGATTTGAGATATATGTATATTACAAGGCAGTAGTACAAGTAGTTAACAGTAGATCGATAAAAATCAATCGGTTTGCTGCGTTTTCAATAGGCCCGGGTTCTCGAGTACCGCTACGCTAAAATGTTAGACATTTCTAACATTTTTCTCTCCTTACTGTGAGAAGAATAACACTTTGAAAAATGTTAAAATATAATTTTACAATAAATAAAGTAAATGACAAAAATTTACAAAGGTTTAGAAAATAGGCCTCAAAATTCTTTCAATTTTTTGTCGCTGAGAACTTTGATATAAGAAATACATGGAACAAGCTGTATGATATTAAATAAATATTTTAAAATTTTAAAAGTACTTTATATCTAAGTAAGTCTTAAACTTGTATTTATACATTAAGTAATTATACTTATTTCACGTGTTGAAAACACATAAAAATTACATTTTATAAATTTATAATATTTCTAATGACGACGAGATCGCATCGCATTTACCTTGCACAAGTTTATATAGAAACCTAAATTATGAATGCAATGCAAGCAATTCTGTTTCAATGAATAATTATCTTCAAATGAAAAATACTGCTAACTTGAATAGGTCATGATATATATATATATATATATATATATATATATATATATATATAATATATATATATATATATATATATATATATATATATATATATATAACTTTTTTCAAATATTTCGAACAAAAAAATCATGTGCTATTCCTATATATATTCTTTATTGCACACAAAAAAAAGCACGTAAAATAAAATTATGTCTGCAATGGTGGGATTATTTCGAAATAAAAATCACAGCCAGCCAACCAGTGGAAGTGAGTAACTTTCAAACAAATAGCAGGAAGAGACAAAAGAAGCAAAAGTGCAAAAACGAAAAAAAAACAAGATTTAAAAACTAAAATATAAAATAAAAGGTGAATTTAAATATTAAATATATAATGAATATTTTAAAATATACACATATAAATATTATTAATATTATTACATATATACACACACACATGCGGTTGTTACGCTCATAACAGAAGTTAATTTAATTGTTCTCACAAAGAAACAAATGTTTTTAATACAGATTTAAAGGACAAAAGGAAGGAAGGATTCATCCCTTTGATGGGCTTTTTCGATAGGAATAGGAAGAAGAAGTCCAGAGGGATACAGCGTACACAAAAAAGGAATTTTGTAAAAATTTCGTTTGCTCATAGGTACATCAAGCGACGGAACCGTTGAAGCGGGGACGTAGATAAGTAGGGAAATTGTGATAATTAAGGATCTTAAAAAGAAATACAAGGATGTGCATATCACGGCGAAGACGGGTTGGGAGCAAATTGAGTTGAGCGCGAAATTGAGAAACATGGTCATACTTACGTAGTCCATAAACAAAGCGTATGGCCAGATTTTGAAGCCGCTCCTATTTGTTAAGCAGCTCCTCGGTCACATCCAATTAGCAGACATCGGCGTAGTCGAGAATGGGAAGGAGAAGACATTACGCTAGCATAACTTGGTTTATTGAGGAAACTATTACTAACAGTAAACTGCATGGGCGTTTTATTTGAGATATTTTCACGGGCGTTAATCTTAAGATAGTTTCCAGAACGATTTGGCTTTCAGTGGTCATTCAAAATCAATCATAGTCTTGAAGTCGAGTTAACGCTTAATATACTCTTGTTATTTCTTAGCAATTAATTTACCTTGTAGTGCAACCACTGAAGCAGTGTTAACGTGAAGAGTTTTTTGAGTCGGAGCCTAAAGGTTTTTTAAACTAAAGGTTTTTTTAAACTAAAAATATCACAAATTTACAGTTCACAGTTAAAAATATCACAAATTTACAGTTCACAGTTAAAAATATCACAATTTATATTATATAGTGTAGTGTACTATATTTGGATGTCCGTTGTCAGAGATTGTCAAATAAAAGATTTATTAGAATTGAGTTACACGGTCGATAAACTTTTAACCATTTTTTGAATAAATTAAGTATGCAGTAGTTATATGGGGTTAGAATTTTTTTGAAGTCGGTTTAAATATTTTGTTAAAGATATTTTTAAAAGAGATGTATTGACTAGTCGGTAAAGCCGACTGGCTGCCTATAGTAGTTGGCGACTTGTTGGCGAATAGACACTTAAACAAATGTTAGTTAAATTCAAACTTTGATTGCTTATTAATGATTGTTTATGAAATGTAAAACAAAGGAACTTTCCCTTTAAAAATCATAAAAAACATCAATCAGTTATTAAAATTACTTAAAACATATTGATTGTTGTTTGATATGTTTTGTTGGATATGTTTCTGGCATCTAAGAACTTATTAGCTAACTTACTTACTTATTAGCTTATTAGGTAACTAGCAGGACAGTAAAGACTTTATTATTTTCTTGATGCAAATTTATGGTAGCATTGACAAACATCCCCAACATAAATATCGATATATCGATTTTTGCGAAAGTATTTTAAGACCATCACTCAGGGGATTTTACGTACATAAGGTTTAGCAGAATTGAAATATCAAATCTTCAAATTGATTGTTATACGTACTATACTCTAGAATTCATCGAACTGATGTAAAATATTTACTATCCAGATGGTCATATTTTGGAGTAACTTTTCTTATCAAGCTAGTATTTTTGACAATTAGCAGCGATTTGGTTATCAAGTTCATAACAATTTTGAGGTCTCTTGATCTTGAACTGAATTGCTAGAAATATATTTAAACTTTCTACTGCTGTTTTTTTAATTTTATATAGTACTGTACATTAATTTTACGTGTGCCCAAGTATCGACTATGTTAGTAGCACTAAATTGTACTGAACTGTTACTGCGCCGTCCGCAGCAGAAGCTGCTTGAAGTGGAAAGGACAACAACGTGCACTGTAGGAGACAGTTTTGTACTTATTTCAAAGTCACATATTTTTTTAATTATTCTACCGTGTCGAGGCTTCACAAATTGTATTATGATTTTATGAAATACGTGATAAGGTTAAACCTAGACAGCTACTGCATCAGAGGAAAAACATGAGTATTGTACGTTTGACGTCTACTGTGAAGCCAATTTAACTCCGAGTGACTTATTGTGTGGTCGGTAATCGGATTGACCTATAATTTATTTCTTGTTATGTAACATCTGAGTTCTTTACAAATTAGGAAATCCCAAAAAGATTTAGATTTTTCATGTAAATATATTAGTTTATAACTACAATAAAAATAAAATATAAAAACTTTCCTTATCATATACAAAGATGATAAATGTTGTGCATATTGCGATTTACCAGCAACGTTAACTTTTAGATGTGCCAATATTAGCAATATAGCTAAACATATATTACATAAACAAGCATTTTCAATACCTAACAATATTTTTTCTTTACTATATTAGTTAATACTTTGTTAGAGCGCTTCTTAAATATTAGTTATCCTTTGTGATTTTACATCTTATTATAATTCATTATCCAATGAATTGAGTTATATAAGACGAAGACTAATAATCTACTTTAGTAAAAAAAATTGTACGAACTTGAGCCTTGGTTAATTTTTTTTATATATCTCAAATAATTAGACATAATACTCAGTTAATAATAAATAGAAGCTGACTTTTTTTATTTAATTTTAGACAATTCTAAAATGAGAATGATATTTTCAGCTTCGACTTATTTGCTTGCATATAACGAAAATGTCGTTGGTATATCTATATAATATGTCTATATAACAGATAATATATGATTACCCCAATCCTTATATACCATACGTACTAAATTTAATCTTACAGCGAATAATTTAATTGTAGTCTTTGTTAGAATTAGGAACGATGGTGATTAGAAAACGCTTGAAAGTCAAAATATAAACAAGTAAATAATGCTAATTGTGATAAACTTAATCTATCTATACACGTGGTCATGCATTTTGACCTTAAGAAATCATAAATTTTCCATTCCGGTCCATCGCGTCACTTGTTGCCTACCTCTATGAAGTCGTTAGGTACAAGTATCGGATTAAGAGCAATAAAAGTACGCTAGCAACTGTTTCTACACCAAGAAATAAAACGGCGGATATTTTCCCATTATGTTATCAGACATTGAGTGACAATATTACGAGCCCAATTCAATGGGCATAGCTTACAATGTAACAAAATTTATGCACAAGTTTATATGAACACCGCAAAATCAAAGTTAATAGTACTGGCTTTGATTATAGTACAACCTTTTATCTTTATGCTACAATTATGGTTTTTAGTGGCCATCGTCGCCTACTTGGTAGTCTCTCAAGGCGTCTGACTGTACAAACGCTGGTTGACTCAAATTATTATATACTTTCGCCCCCACCCCCCCCCCCCCCCCCTTCTGGTCAATAAAATCGGTCAAATGCTAGTCGAACTCGCGCACCGAGGGTTCCGTACCAATTTCATAATACAGCCAACAAGCCAACAAGTAATTGGATAGTGCAACTTATAAAACTTGATAAACTTAAATTTACACGTGAATGCACTAATTTTGTATGAAATGGACTACAAATAAGTTTGTAATGTTTTTTTTTGCGATAACCAAACATTTTTAAATTTCGATTTTGTTCCGTTATTTGTACTCTAAGTTCTAGCTGTCTCTATTGTTTGATTACTAGGCGAATTTCATACAAAATACTGCAAAATGGTACTATAGACCTGAATATTTGATATTAATTTCAGCTTGACATCTCCACGTTATCTTAAGTAAAATAGTCTTCATAGACAGCCAGACGGGCAATAAAGTGGTTCTTTATAATTCTATATACATATTCTATTTATTTATAATCCCAGTGCAGATTTGTATGTAGATTTTCTCAAGAAAAAAAATATTGAAATAAATACTGCCAGTCACCTTCAATAGACAGTAACTTTTGCAACAAGTTTGATGTGGAAAGAAAAGAACATGCATATTTATCATCTTTGTATATGATAAGGAAATTTTAAAAACTTTAAACTGAGCCTTTTGCACTCTAAACACAAGACATAATATATAATAATACATATAGGTAAGTGGTTATGAACTATGTAATTGTTTAAGTATTTGAGATTTTCTACTTTGTCAAGAACTCAGATATTACATAACAAGAAATAATTCATAGGTCAATCCGATTGCCGACCACACAATAAGCCACTAGTAGATAAAGCTGTCAATTTTGTCATAATAAAAAAGTCTGTAAGAACAGCTTATGTAACTCTAATGATGCAGGCTGCGGGTTGGAATGAATGAGTTATTTTTTAGACACGCAATGTGTTGTATGGGGGTAAAGGTAAATAGGTAACTTAAAATAGTTTATTCCCCCAAGAGCAAATCGAACCCATTACCGTCGTGTCAGACGCGGTGCCGCTGTGTCAGGACGATGTCAAAACCTAAACATTTTTTAACATTCTTATATGTACCATAAATATATTAGTTATTATATATAATAATTTAAACAACCAAATTGGACTCGACTGTACATTTAAAAGTTATTTTATTGAAAACAATGCATCTTTATCAATAAGCCACTATAAAAGTATTCTTGCTAAATACAATGAAAAGGTAAGCTTTAATCGTGTAGTGTAAAAATATCTCGTAACAGATTGATAACAATTCTTGTTTGTTTACTAGGGTGGCCACGTGATGTTCATGTGACCGCAGGATTACACTCAAGCGCTCCATACAGGGGATTAGCGTAACCAGGTCGTCGCGTCTAACCCACCGCGTCTATGCTCTATTTATATCCCATTTGACTACGCTTCGTCCTACATCCCTACACTACTGCAATTGCATCTCACTGTTAACAATATGCAACTGCGTATTTCACAATTCACAATCGTATTCGTACATCACAATTGACTTTTATTCACTTGTTATGTTCACGGAGACAATTTTTACGTATAGTATGTATGTGTACCTAAATAGTAAATAGTTTTATTTAATATGAAATATTTTTATAATATATTTGACAACAAACTAATGTATAATTATAATATTGCTGTATTCAAATTTGTATTGAGTGATATACACACATACACACACACACATACACACCATATATATATATATATATATATATATATATATATATATATATATATATATATATATATATATATATATGTGTGTATGTGTGTAGAGTTTTTTTTTAAATAAAATTAGATACTTATATATTGTGCAGATTACTGGTCACGTAAGATCGCATTTAATACTTAATTGTTAAATTTTAATTTCAATTATCTACCTACGTACATGTAAGCTAAAAAAGTAATTATTATAAATAATTTAATCAATAAAACATTTAATAAATATTTTACATACTACAAAATAAAATAATATACCTCGGTTATGTGTGATTTATTTATAGCATTAATAAAGTTCTGGCTTCTATTAAAAGTAACAGTTTATCGGCGCATTAAAGCAGTGTATTTATTTTCCATAAAACTCCATAATTATTAAGAATTCAATTTAAGCTTAACTATACGTAAAATGTTAGTAGGCAGCTAAGCTACTTTGGTAACAAAGTGAATATAATGTTACGTGGTTTCCTGTAACTGTAACTGACATAGAGTCGTCAATGAATCGAAGATGAAAATACTAATATAATTTGTTGAACAAGAGTTACAGAATAAGGATAACAACAATGCATATATTACTTGTAAACTTCACATCGTTCCCACTATTGAGGATGTCGCTGTGACATATAAGTAATGAATATTTTATTGCCTGTTGTTGTACTGCTCATCAGATAGTGTACTAGAACTCGCAATAAATATAGCAGTAGAGTCAGTCGTTTTAGCTCCTTCAGTTCCTTCGCAGTATACAAAATGGGACCTAAATAATGCTTTTACGAGACAATAGTACATTTCTAGTACACAAATACAATGAAATAATAATTAGAATCGAATAGGCAGACCATTAAAATAAAAATGTTTTAAAAAATTTTATTTACTAAGAACAATTTAAAAAATACTTACATATTTTTTTCTTAAAAGTAGTTGTAGTACTGGGCCTAATTATTGATGTAATAAATTCTCATGCCAAATTATCATTATCCATGTCTATAATTAACTATAAGCTTATTACCTACGCTTAACATTTAAAATGTACCAACCTATTTATTTGTATATCTTCTGCACTCAGTCACAAATAGCCTAAGAAATATTACCTAGACGTCGGACGGAGTATATAAGTAGCTTTTAAGTACAGTCACTAAAGGTAATAAAAGTACTCGCGTTCTCACAAGTACGTTACAAGCTTACAACGCTTAAGCACTAAACGTAACTTTGATAGCAGTTTAAATGTATAGTTATGAATAGAGCCTCTGTAAACGAAACCGACTCATAAATGTAAAAGCGACATACTCATCTGAACGGGTAATTTCGCAGATTTCTGTTTTTAGTAACATAAATAACAATCGTCTTCTAGAGTTTGGTTCATTTGCTCGCTTAGAGTCGTAAACTTTCCTTTCTTGGGAGCCTCTAATAAATTTACTCGATGAATGTATTCCAAAACGACTGACTTGATTTATTATTAAAAAAAACTTATTCATATCTTTGCTATAATTATTTCAACAGTTCTAAAAAAAGCTTATTCAGTAAAGTAAACATTTACTTTACTGAATAAGCTTTTAATGTAGAAATTCTAAAAGTAATAAAACAATGATACTTTCCTTCACAAAATCGTTTGATTTTTCTATACCTTAGATATTTTATCTCCATTACATAAGTGCAATTCTTATCACTTATCGACAATTGGAATGGATGATTAGAAAGTTTATATAAACCTTTTAGACCCAAATATCAAGGTAGTAAAATAATGCAATTTAATTAACAAATCTCTTCAAGTCGTCAGTACTGTTAGTTACAGCAGATATAATAGACGTGGTACTTTAGATAAGCTAAAAAGGAAGAGACATAGCTACAATCAAGATAGGTGCGCATCAGGTCATAGGCCACTCACTAAAAGCTATTTCAATCACTTAGTTGCAGTTAATGAGGCGTTGTTGATTAGATGTTAATAGCTAAACAAAACAATGCCGATAATTGGCCTTGCCGCGTTCTAGATTGTGAACATCAATCCGATGACAATGTTAGATCCGTTGCTGTAAATAGATTCTTGCTGGTCCAATTTAGAACAGAAATAGGACAAAATTTAAACAACTTTAGGCATCTTCTTATCGTATAAATGGTCTTCATCGTTCAACATTAATATGATTACCTTATATCTGTATCTTAATCTACGCCATTGACCAGTAGAAGTCGAAAATAAAATAAAATAAAATTCGCGTGTACGTACCCATTTTGTAAGAACTGAACTGCATATATGAGCTTGTAATGTATTTTTCTTTGATATACTTGTAAATTTCCAATATTTGGAGATGTTCCTTTATTTGTACTGAAAGGTATAACTCCGAGCCAAATTCTAGACCAACAAGATCTACCCTACGCACCTACCCTACAGCAAAATTTCATCCAAATTGTGTCAAAAACAAAGCATAAATGCTCGTGTGTTTGGATTGCATTAATGCCAGAATTTTTTTTCTGTGCTCGAAGGTACTATAGATATTTTCAACATTTTATATTATTTTAATCTTTAATATTGGATTTAATAAAAAAGTACTTTTTTTATGTTGATCGACTTAAATTATGTTTTATAAATGAAACAGTGTTTAGCAATTAGTAAGAATTTTGACAGAGATTCCCGTAAGCGTCTGATGGCGCGGCGGCGACCTCAGCCGTCACTTGTTATTATCTACGCTAATTAAATTGAGGAACAGACCAATAAATGATAATAATGAAATTTATTATTTGGTATGAAAATAGCATTCAAATGTAATACTTCGATTAGTCTTCTCTTATACAGTGCTTTGTTACTAATTAGCCATCGAAAATAAATAAAAAAAGGTACGAAAAAGTATACTTTATGTAGATATTGCAAGTAGCGCTACATTGCAACAGACAATAGGTACTTTAATAATATACAGAATTTGCAAAGCACCTAATATAAAAATAAAACTAATAATAATCATGCATATATTACACTAAATTTATAATTTTAACTCGAATCAATCAAATAAAAAATTTAAAACCTCACAAATTGTTAGGTTAGGTTATAATAATTGATTTAAATTTAGACCTGTGAGTAAAGTGAACAGTAAATTCTAAGAAACAGATTAAATATACTACCTGCATTCAAATAAAACGCATCTACATCCTTCATAAAAAGCACACACAGACATTTAATCTGAATAAAAAAAGATATAGCAAGCTTTACCAGCCAAGCAGACAATGAACTACACTACATGCCTTAGTATGTAATAATAAAATATTGTTTTAAAACAAAATAGGCTAATATTTTGTGCCCATATTTAGGGCACAAAATACATAGGATAAACGTAGGATAGTAATAATTAATTTATATTAAAATTTTATATAAAAAAATAAAATTAAACAGTTTTTTGATTGAAAGCACTCAGCACTATCAGAAAGCACTATTATATTTAATTTAAAAAAATGTGCTGGACACCTCGGGAACTTAGAATGCGTGACACATTGTTAGGTAGGTATAACGGAAATAACCATACAAACTTATCTGTATGTAGTTTATTGCATACAAAATAGTGCATACGCCCGCAAACTTAAGTTTGTAAATTTTGTATTAACTACTTTCCGCTGACCTACAATACATAAAATGGGTACGATACGCGAATACCTACTACTCGCACATGTACGATGTTTTATTAAAAAATAGAAGGATATATGTAGAGGCGATACAAATAGTATATATACTTAATAAACATTGCACTACAAAATGCCTAGCTTCTCTTATAATAGCCACTTTTAAGATAATTGTATGCAATACATACCTCTCATAAGTGACACAACAGGCGACACAGTTATACAAAGATTAATTATCCTTAACAAGCAAAGGGCTACATCTATCAATAGGATGTCACTTTGCCACTTGAATATAGTATTGCTATATTAAGCACCTACAAGTTATTGCAAAGAAATAGCTATAAATAACTAATGTCAGTGACTCGTTGTAGCCGTCTGGTAGACGATGCTGTCACTGAACCTCAACTTCACCGCGGGATATTCCATCCCTCATTGTTTACATATTATTCAAATGATATCTCGGTAGAAATATGTAGATATGTACGAGTATAAGTGTAGGTGTACCTATAAATAAGAAAAGAATTTCTTTTCTCGTCACTTCTTTCTCGTAATGGCTGCGTATAATGTTCTACTAAAATTGGTTGTGATTTTAAAAGTAAACCAGAACAATGTGATAATAGATATATGAAGATGTTAAGACAACAGCAACATTAACCTTGGGAAATGCAAGTAAAAATATGTATGAAATTATTTTAAAATATTGTTGGCATTTTGTTGAAAACAATTAAAATCAATCACAGTAGTGCAAAGGCTAACGTAAATTTGATAAATAATATAAAGTACCTACAAGTAGGTATGTATTTATGTTGATACATACAATATACATACGGTATGTAGGTAATGTGGATAAATGTTAAGAAAATAGTTTACTATTAATATTAATACGTATGTGTGTGTTTATAAAACATGGACATGAACCTTTATTATCCGTACCTTTACTTCATTCTTTTACATGTTTAAAATTATAATTGTAAGCTGACCGTAGTGGTGTAAGTCCATTATTAAAAAATAAAAGGAGATGTAGTTTTTAATATAATTTTTTTTATATATATATATTTATATATATATATATATATATATATATATATATATATATATATATATATATGTATATATAAATAGTTCATATTTAATTACTTAAAAATTGTACAATTAAAAATACATAATAGTTTATAAGTTGCCTCCAATTTTTAATTAACATATATAACATATGTTACGTACTTTACGCACTTATATGGTATATGGCCACCGTTAGTACTATTTTAATATCCTCCAAACAGGAAAAAATAGACTTACAACAGGCTATTAGATCGTGGTTCGCGGCGCAGTGGAACAAGTTCGGCGGCGCACGGTGGAGTTCGATCCTCCCTCGAGGGAATGAACAACGTGCGACGTTGAATTATTCCACTCATTTCTCGAATTTGGGCGGAAAGCGAAGAACGAATTGTTTGGACACTAAATTTTTTTATCTGCCATGTTATAAGCAGAATAAAGCGTGAAGCTCATATATTTTTCTTGAGTTTTCTTCTTCCATCTCAGTTTTCATATACATTTTCAAGTCTAATTAATTGTTTTAAATTTAAGTCTCAAATTTGAACTATATCTAGATAATATATTTATAAATATAGTATAGGTATTTTACAGTTGTATTTTAGTATAGCGTGATAAAAAAATACTTTGCTATTTTTGTATAATTTTTTATTTATATCCAAACGCAGAGATACGCGCTATGGCTGATAGCTTAAATATATAAAGCTGTTTTTACATTCACATTTCTTTGTTTATGATATTATCATACTAGTTCATATCTAAACAAAATAAAGAAATATTTAATATAGGGACGTGTTTCAGTATTAGTTCATTGACTTAACATTCTGCACTAAATAAACAACCACATACACTTTGTAAAATAACTTAAAACAGCTAATCGCTTCTAATTTCCATAATTTTGCTTAGGATTGTGAAAAATATTTATCTATTTTAGATTTAGAGAATAAAGTACTTAAGGACGCATTAGCACTCTGGGGTTCTAGTATATACACACGCTGGGGTTCTGTAGGTTTACTAGTCCTGGCTTGTCCTCTCATACGTTTCCGTACCAATTTCAAATTCAACTTCAAAATATTATTTATTCAAATAGACTACCATCGGTTCAGTGCTGATGAGAGGAACTGGTGAGAAACTTAACAGGTGCTCTTTTGAACATCAATGTTACAATTTTATTATTATATACAATAGTAGCTATTTTATAATTTAATCATTGCCGAGCAGTGTAACAGGCTTTACTTACTACCACTGTTTTTACATGGTTTTCCATTATTGTAAGTTAATGGCAAATATGTATAAGTAACATAAATGATAAAAGTTGACAAACTTTAATTAGCGATCGTATATTATGGGTATATTATATTTTTTAGCAACTACATTTTCATAATTCACAAATTTATAATTTATCTAAGAACTGTGAGTAGACCTAGTTATTTGCTGTTAACTTCACATTGTCACCTCCAAGCGTCACAACAGTGTTATAAGGGTTCCGTTTTCATTTGAGTTACGTACCCAAAAATTATCAAAATATTTTTTAGTCTATTAAACATTCCAAAACTACTATCAAATTCAAATTATTTTCTAACTTCGCAAATATTTACGAACTTTGACTTTGGATTATTTTTTACATTACATTTAATTTGTCTATAATCTTGTTCTGAATGCCCTTTTTTCACATGCATTTGGTGGCTTACCAGCAAAGTTTTGTTAGTATGGGCGCACAATTTATATAGCAAAATAAACATATAATTCGTATAATGATGATGACGGGATGAAACATCAGGTACTACCTGACCTGACTATGTAATAATTAGAGATGACTTTACTAACTAGTTGCCGACTAGTCGGTATATCTCTAATAATAATGTAATTTAATACAACTAAAAATTACAATGTATAGTACAGTGAAACTGCTTTGAATTGAAAAAATATTTTTGTGTTGAATTATCCATTTATTAAGTCTATAGGCTATATAACATCACGCTAAGACTAATAGGAGTGGAGCAGCAATAAAAAATGTTGTGGATTAAAGTCCACGTGGATGAAGTCGCCGGCGGTCGCTAATATAATTAATAAAAAATATCGGTCAAGTCAAGGTCGAACGGAACTCTAAAAAGTACTAAATAATATTATTATTAAACTAGCATAGGCTCATTACTTTTTGATTTTAGAGTTATTTATTTAGAGTGTTTTATTACGCAAAGAGAGTATATTTGTAAAGAAAATCTCCGGTAAAATCAACACAGTGCTCAGTGATTTTCACATGGTGTTAGAAGCGGGCGGAGCGGACGCGCGGGGCGGGGCATAGTTGCGCGTACGCCGCCCATCTGTTATAAGCGTGCGCGCAGTACGCGCCTGCGACAGCGTGAGCAGCGCAACCGAACGAAGTTCTAGCGTGCGTGCCACGACTGCGACCCGATCAGATCGCGCGCCGATCAGCGCTAGTGCCCGATCGTTACGCCTAATCGATTAAATAAAGGTAAGATTTAATGTACTTAATGGTTATGTTACAGTATATGAATTAGAAAAGTGTAGCACGTATTTTAAAAATCATTATTATTTTAATTGAAAATGTTTTAGTAAAACGTTATTATTAGAGAAAATTGCCTTTTCTTATCATTATTAAGTACCTAATAACAAAATGATCTCACATTTAATAAAGCATGTTATGAATGTTATGTTCTTCACTCACTGTTTGCTGAAAAGGATATGTCCAAAAACATGTTCATGAATTTTTGTAAAAAAATATGTTTTACTATACATAATATAAAATATTGGAAGCATGTTTATATTGTGTTAAATGTCTTATTTTTCTCACTTAAGTTATAATTAATAAGTTATCAATATTTTAATGAGTATGATTAAATATGGCCTTTATGTAGGTACATACAATCTTAGCAAAGTGAGATATAGAGCTTATTTGCAGCAATATACCTAAAAATAAATCTTGTCTCCAAATTTATAATTCTATACAAACATTTTAATACTGGTCAAAAGACTAAATCATCAAAATATAAACTTATTTTATCTTATTTTTGCAACTAAAACTGAATATATTAAAAAACATTAACTACTGTAGGAACATGAAATACATATTTTTAAAATAAAGGTATATAGTGTTTTTAATAAATGAAACGAAAATGCTTTGTTGAGAATTTTGAATTAATATTTAAATATTAAGAGCATAATGATATAAGAATTAAGAGTATTGTCCTGTAATATGTGGAAATATACCTACTAAGTAGTGTACTATTTGCGTGAAGATTGAGACTATCAAACAAGTGTGTTCAACAACAACACAAAAAAATATTATACATTTTAATGTAACTTGTTTATTAATACAACCAATTGAAATAAAATAAACTCAAAATTTTATATTAAACTTACCATACATAAATACAATGGTAAAACTGCATTTGAATCGGTACACACACATACAGAGAAAAAAATTACGAATCATTGTTTTGGGTTCCATTACAGTAATAAATGCCCCCAATAGTAGTTATTTTAATATACTTTCCAAGCACAAACGGTGATCAGTTACATTTTTATTATATGTATAGATAAATATTACACAATATTGTCGTCTCGCTATTTTTATCGGTTTCACCCACTTCCACAGGTTGGCTGGAAGAAATTTCTGTTATAGTAAAGTCCACCTTTCCAAATATAATTACTGTAATTGTAATTACCTTTTATTCTGTTTTTGTGCAATAATTATATATATATATATATATATATATATATATATATATATATATATATATATATATATATATATATATATATATATATATATATATATATATATATATATATATATATATATATATATTGATTCAAGGATGTGGTCACCCCAAGGGATAATTATATAGTTAATAAAAACATATATTTTTTCTTTCGGAATCACTATCAATGTAGTAAACGCAGAGTATGTATGAACTTTACGAGGTCACATTTTAAATTGGGGTCGGAGGCGTTCATCGAACGGGCATTGGGCTACCTGCGACCTTGCCTCCCAGACTAATCCAAGTATTGGCGAGACATAATCATTAAATAATAATCGCATTTGAATGACTCCGCGGTCGAGATTGCGTTCAAAACAACAACAAGTCAAGCACGAGTCAGCTTATCTCAAATTGCAATTAATGAAAGAAATAAATAGCATCTCCGTCTATCAATAAAATTAAATATCAATTAAAAAGAAAGTCGTAATTAAGAAAATAAATTGAAAATGTTTTAATTTAAAATAGAACATTTAAATTTAGTAATATTCAACAAATGTGTGTCCTATAAGGCCAATATATAGAAATATATATGTAGCATATATATGTAGCACTAGCATGTGTACCGACATGTACCAAAGGCACTGACCGCGAGGCGATCGTCAATTGGGAGAGCCGACGATACACTTGACCCCACATCTCTTGAATAACCTATCGTCTGCTTATTCGTACTACCGTATCTCGTTGCTAAGAGATTTTGTAGAACAGGTACTCATGCACGGTCATCTAATACATGTTTAACGACGTAATCGATTTAATTCCGGATGCAGTCATTTTTAAATTTCTTAACTCGGTATTGGTTGCTGATTGCATCGTACATGCAACTCATGTTTTAAGTGTAAGGATCCAACGTAAATATACGAATACAAATTTCTAAAGTATGTGTTGTAACTTAACTGTGTGTAATGTGCCGTTATGTAGTTAGCTAATTATAGATTTATTGTTGCCCTATCAATAGGTATACACATTACACATATATAATAGTTTGCAAGAATAAATTATTAAATAATATGATAACTTATACCAAAGTCGCAAACGATATTTAAAAAATATATTTGTAAATATCAATTTTAAGTATTTTTATAATTTCTATTGTAAATAATCGGTCAAGTGGGAGTCGAACTTGCTCACTGAATGTTCCGTTTATAATTGTAGGTCAACAGGAAATATAATTTATGTACCAATTTACAGATTTTATTTTTAGTGTTAATTTGAAAGAAGCCAAATTTCATAAGCCTAGATTACAAAGAAGTACCGTATGTTATTAGATAACGCGACGATTATCATACAAATGCGCCAAAATAATCTAAACTTGGTTATTTTATATTAATTTCAGTAAGACTGATGCCTACACGTGATTTTGAGAAAAATGGACTTCCGTTGGTTTTTTTTGAGGTATAAAAAAATACATATCACTAATGAAATTTTTCAATTTTGGGAAGCTAATGCTTACATTTTCATACAACTTAATAGTAAACAATAATTTTTTATCAAACCACTAGTTGGCAAGGCTGCAGATCAAGATATAATTATTTAGTCGAGTGCACGAGCACCGAAGCGAGCGTTGGGCAAACACAACTCGATCTCTAGGGCTACCAATCATACTAGATGACTGCATTTAAATTAAGTCTGAAAAAAATTACGGTTTTATATAGACGAAAATACATTTTCAAGTATAATATGACTAAAAAATGTTATATGAAATTCATGCATATACCACAAATCTTATAGGTACCAAGAAAATACAAACTACCTAGCTGTCTACGAAAGTCAGGTAGGTCGGCATCGTGCAAGTGATCAATCGAAAATCACACACTGTAACAACAAGACTATAGTACTACAGTAAGCAATTGATCGTTGTTTTTGTCCACGTGACATGCATAAATGGCTACCTTATTCTGGCTTTGAAATTTTAAAGTAATCACAGTCTCTACAAAAACAAATAACTTAATAGTTCACACCTAGTCTACCATAGATTTGCAAAGTTTATGTATGTTTGCTATATATTAGGTATAATTACATATATATGTATATATATATATATATATATATATATATATATATATATATATATATATATATATATATATATATATATATATATATTAGATTATTACATAAATATTTGAACACATTTGTACATAAAGAACATGCTGTCTTATAAGATACCTATTGTTTTGCTAATTGACTTATTCAATAGTTACTAAGGTAAACATTAATATAATACTGACCTACTTTGAATTAATGTCATTGAAGTTATTTTTAACCTGTGTGATTGGCTTAATGCATCAAGTATGCTTGGGGGAGTTAAATTGATCAGGACTAATAATACCCGGTTCAATGTTGTAGTCTTCCTATACTTAGTAATGTCTTCTTGGAAGATACTAGCGGAAGCACTATTGATTGCGCAGTACTTACTAGTAGCACGCTAACCTGCCGCTGCCAGCTCTGTTATTAACTTTAAAGTGGTAACTACGCCTATTACTTAATATTTAAGTAATGACAAAATGTTATAAATATAAATAGCAATGCACGATGATGACAATACGATTATTACTGCACCCACCCTACACTATTCTTAGAATGGCACTTAAGGAAAGGAAGAAGCTGATTTGCATTTTTATGAATGATGAAGGCTAAGTCATTTATTTATCTTGGTTCATAACTAACTAATGATTTAGCACAAAACCAAAAAAATCCTCTCTTTATATGCTCAAAGCGTGCATTAAAATGCCAAGCTAAATATTTAGTCGTATTAAATTCCTATAGTTATTAGATAAGTAATTAAAGTACACATTCCAAATATAAGTCATTCATAAGTCGCATTTGTTGTAAATTTTATATTATTGTTGGATACGTTCACGGGTGCAATTAGAGTGCTTAGTTCGCAAGCGCGGTAAAATAAAATTTAACGATCTATTCTTTTAGCAAGAAATAACCTAAACCAAGATTACAATATGCACCTGTATGTTATGTACGTAGCACTTACAAAAAAATCATGTTTCAGAAAAAGCGTTATGTACAAATTTAACTTATAGGGTTTGTTCAAAATAAAAGATTTAGTAATAAATTATTATGCAACTGATTATGACTAATTTTAATTTACCAATAGTACGTAGTTGCTTGTTATTGTATTCACATAAAGTAGGTACATGTCGATAATATATATGAATACTTAAAATTCATTCTCAATTTCAAATTTTAATTTGCTAAAATCCTGTTATAATTGATCAAGAGAGAAATGAAATCTTAATTTGTGTAATCTTCTTTCATTTTCATTATTAAACAGTCTCAGACGTCAGAATGACGAAACATCATGCCGCACTTTGTCTAAACAAACTGACAAACATTCCCGTTGTATGTTTAAACTGGAAAAATAGAGAAATCTCATCGAAAGTTATTTATACTAAATAAATTAGAAAAAAAATATAAAGATATGTTACGAAAAATTATGCAGGGAGATGTAAAATACTAATATAATATGAAAATATGATCTCTAAAATTCTTGTCAGTCCGTTGACCTGATGCAGAACCAAAGTAGTCTATCTTTATTATAAGCAATAACAAAAACGATCGAACATGAAAAGCATTTTCCACTAATATATAAAAATCAAAAACCTGGTACATCTGATGTAGAGCTACAATAGATCAGCTAAACTATAAGAAATAAAATAATGGTTCTTTACTAGAAGTAGTTGCAGCATGATTTACATTTTCACTGTCATCATTATATATAAAATCAAGGATCTGAAGCACCTGATGTAGAACCACAATATATAGGCAAAAATGTAAAAATAATAAAAATCTCCGTAAATTGGTAAATTAAAATCAGATCATAATTCAAAGATCATAATGTCTACGCTAACGAAGTTGTGGGCATCAACTAACTTATAATATTTTTGTAATATAATTTAAAAAGTTAAACCTTTGACATGTGAGTTTAAGGTAAACATAGCAATATACTTTTTTTTTCGTTAGTTGTGATCTAATTATTTAATCCACATCTATATCTACTTCTATAAAAATATTACAAAGCATAAGATTATATTACTAAACTACAGGATCGAAATGAAAAATTATGTTTATTTTGGATAGTCAATTCATAGGCTGCATAACATTAATCGTAAAGTGATACAGTTCATTAAAACGAACAGAATGTTCTGGCTTGGTCACATGTAACGCATGGAAAGTAGCAGAGTAACGAAGCGTATGCTCGACTCCATTCCAGATGGCAAGCGTAGAATTGGAAGACCCAAACTCAGATAGATGGTTAGATGGAGTAACCAAAGACCTTAAGACCCTTGGTCTAAACAATTGGAACAGTGTGGCTCAAGACAAAGAGGGCTGAAACAGAGCAGTTTTGGAGGCTAGTTTTGGGGCAAAAAATAAAGGGCTGTATAGCCAATAATGATGATGATGATGATAATATTAATCGATTCATTGTAACCACTGTAACTGCGGTTAGAGTTACCTCGCTCACTTAGAATGTATTATGTGTGCATATTTGTGTATATTTATGTATATCCTAGATATGTATGTCCATTTGACCACGACAGTGAAGATGCAGGCAATAGCTGAAGAAAGCTAAATAAGCGAAATTATCTTTTGAAAATCACTGTTCCCTCTGTTTGTAAGCCTTATGAACCTTTGTCTCACAAAACTAAACATTTTATTTTCAGCCAAGTCTTTATAGACAGCACATGTTGTGAGATGGAATATAACAAAATTTATGAATTTCCCATGTGGATTCGGACCCATAAACTTCATGTATGTTACCTGTCAGAATTTCATAGAACGACTCCAGTATTTTTTTTCAGAATAGTAGACTAGTCTTAAATAGTTAATTTAATAAAAAATTTACTAGTATTAGACAGTAGCCTATTCTTTAAAAAATAGTTTCTTAGATATAATTAAATAGATACTTTTTTCCTCCCTTTGAACTCATTAATTACAATTATAAATTCGATTCTATATACGTACTACATGTAAGAAAACAACAACAACCGTTTGCGCGGTATTACTATTTTCATTACGATTGAGAGGGTAATAGAAGAGATTGCACATCAAGAAAGTGCATTTTATTACAAAAAACATTAGTTTCACTTAGGAAATGAAACGATAAAAATGTATATTGAATTCGTTATCATCAGTAAAGTAGCAGGGCGGAGCCCGTATCATATTACACTTACCCTTTGGTATAAAAGCGTTAAGCCTTCTCGAGTTACGCACATTCACGACTCGGGTAACAGAAACATACGTTTTCAGAAGGTATAAAAGTAAGAAGGAATAAATAAAAGATTTTCATATTTTTGCGGGATATTTAATTGTTGTATTATATAAAAATATATTTCTAAGTATATAAAAATGTATCTATATTTATTCTTATACATTAATAAAAACATATTACATATGAGACTACTTACATATATTCTTTACAGAACTTACAATGTTGGTACCGAAGATAATGCAGCTGGCGGTCGTTGGACTGGCGGTGCTTTGGGATTCGAGATGCGATGCCGCAACGGCCGCGATCAAACTTTGCGGCCGACAGCTTGGCGACATCATGAGCAGAGTCTGCCACGTGTACAATAGCCCATCTTGGGACGTGCCTACAGGTGAACCACTATTAATCTTCCATTTCCATAACTTTATTACTAGATACTCGGTCTACTGCCACTTATATTATAACTTGATATAACTCGATGAATGTATTTATATTATTTTTGCGCATATTACACGATTCAATTATATCAAAACAAGTATTTTAGTTGTAGCTAATGTAATAAATTATTATGTATCTCAAAAGCAAAATATTATTGTATGGAAGATATGTTGATTTATTGTTAAATATTAATTAATTAAAATAATGATAGCTTTTGAAAAATAACGACCCCTTAATTACATAATTTAATTTAATTTAATAAAAATTAATTAAAATAAGTACTTACACGTGCCGAGATAAAATTTAGAACATGTCAGCTTTTTGCGCAGAAAATAACTGAACATTCAGAGATAGCTTCAACAATATTAAGGCCATCAAATCTAAAATAATTATCATCAATGTTATTTTTAAACGAAAAAATCAAAACATTGCAATGTTTACTATATGAACAATTTTAAACTTTGACACATAGACAAGACTTAGATGATCTATAACAATAATATCCGCCTAACAACGCGGCTTATAAACAATTACTAGTAAAAAGTAGGTACGCTTAGTACGACCTCCTTATCTTACTAATATCTTACTTAATACTCATATTATAAATGCGAAAGTTTGTGAGTGAGTTTGTGTGTATGTTTGTTACTCAATCACATCAAAACGGCTGAAGGGATCGGGGTGGAATTTAGAACAGGGATAGATTATGGTCTGGAATAACACTTAGGCTACTTTTATCTCACGGGAACAGTATTAACGGGATATATTTACCTTAGTATTATATATATATCCACCTAATATTATAAATGCGAGAATTTGTTTCGATCTCACTCAAAACCAACTAAACGGATTTAAAAGAAATTTTGCAGTAGGTAATATAACTTTTTCATCAGAATAACATATGAGCTACAATTTAAAATAAATGAATGCAGTTCACTTTACTATTAAATAAATATGTTACAGTGTAGTTCAAGCGGGCGGAGGCAGGGCGCTAGTTACATAATAACAGAAATATAAGAGTTAAGCTTGTTCCTTAACCTATTTTGTAAAGTTGAATGTTAGCCATTAAATGTGATGCTGCATATATGTATTTCTATATATTAAATAACTTTGTACCTATGTAACAATATGTTATGATTATATAAATAAATGTCTTAAAAAAATATACAAAATGAAAAAAGAGTCGAACGTTAAATAAACCTACATAGCATAAATATGAGATAAACATTTTATTATAAAATAGTACAACTTATAACCAATACTATAATATAGAGATGTGTCAGATATCCGTATTCACGGCTATCCGAAGGATAGATAGAGGATAATAAAAGTTAACTATTGGTAAATCTACCAAAAAGAATAACTGGGCAACAATGTGATTGAGAACTCCAAAATGTTTACTGAAATTCTATCAATACTTAAGTTAGTCTTGATTTCTTAGTAACTTGACGTCAAAGCATCAAGTGGCGACAAATATCAAGGTCACGCGCACCGCATTCGGTTGGGAAAATTAAGATTCGTATCTGCGGATATACTTTGTTAACGATGCAGCACATCACTATTCACTACTATTGAATGCTCATATTATATTAATACAAAAGCTGTGAGTTATTTTTAGTAGTTTAGCTTATGAGTGTTTATAAATTATAAGTTACAATGCTATTGCTACTTGACCTCAATACAAATAGATAGAGAATTTAGTAATCTCCCCCTGAAAGCTTTATCATTTATTTTCTATTTATAATGTCATACGTAATGAATATTTAAATTACATAAAATGGTCTAGAAGATATGTGTAAACGGATATTTTTATCATCATATAGCGCGACCTCTTGAATGTTTACATCTAATACTTAATCACAGGAAAATAACCAATATACTTACCCTCTTATTTAATAGTGACCCTACATATATATAATATACGACACGAACTGATTTCGTGATATATAACATACACATATGAGCCAAGGACGACAGCAAGCGCAACCGCAGCGGAAATTTCCATAATATATATGGGTTAATAGCAGGGCGCCATACTTTGATAATTAGTTTTTTATATATTAGTCGATGTTTGAAAAGAAATTCATCGGTGATTCTGACACTTATTGCTACAAAATGATGCTATGGTTTTTATATCATTATCTAAAAAATATCTAAAGATATTGTATTAAAATTCTATTATTTAGAACGCTAACATTTTATGTTACACTTCAGTACCTACCTAACACAATCTTTTGTATTTTAATAGTGGTAGAGCAGCCCGCTGCAGTTGTAAGGCGTAAAAGACGAACAGGGATTGCTGATGAATGCTGCATCTACGGCTGCACTTGGGAACAGCTCAGTTCATATTGTGCTATAAGTGTTAAGTGAGTTATTTCTGTTAATATAATTTCCGTCACATTTACTGGCTCCCATAACTCATTAAGTGTGTAACCAAACTCAGCTAATAGAAATATAAAATATGATTCATCATAAATATTCTGTCTATACTAATATTTCCCAATGGCTTACAGTCATTGTATTATTACGTAAAATTTATTCTTTATTTTGTCGCAATCCATATAATTAATAGCTTTCCCTTATTGAACAATACGTACGATATGTAAAAAAATAGCTTTTAGTACTGACCTATTCTGTTTTTAACTGCTAACTAATAAACAGATCGGAATCACCGCTAGACTCCATGGAGGCGCACATGATCGCTGACAGGTCAGCGGAAGCCGAGGCGTCGGTGTCGCCTGCAGTGATCGGCAAGGACAGCAGCGAGACGCGGCGCGAGGTGGGACGCGGTCGCAGTCGAGGGTACGGGCGCGCACGGGCACGGGGCCGCTGTTGGTGCCGGCGCAAAAGGCGTTCGGGCCGGCGGCGATCCTCACTCATGGGTAACATGGTGTGTCTCACCTACGCTTTCTTGTTCTTTTTTGTAAAGTACAGTAGTTGCAAGTAACTAGTACATTAGTGAAGTGAAATTTGTGTATATAAATTGTACTTGAATATACTTAGTCTGCCCATATATACAGTTACAATTAAAAATAAACAAAATATTACTTTTGAATTAGGAATCTGTCATTTTTATACTATTTTTCATTGGGTTTTCTTATTTTCGCACCAATATATTGCAAAGTATTTTATGATATTAAAATGGAGTGGGGTGATAAAGAGAACCGCCGTGATAGTTTGTGTACCGGGTCAGAAAAAGATCTGGCTGTCTACATACCTTCCGTACGAAAAATGCGATCAAAACAGTAAGGGAAAGATTTTGAAGAAAACCTGTCCGAAAGCAAAATATTTTATCTCATTATATCAAAAACAATCAATACGACTCGCAGTAAAGAATTCTCACATAGAAAAAGTGCGTGCGTGCGTGCTATTGATAACTGGCCTCAACGTTTATAGGCTGTATTGCAGCCAATTAAGACCACTTTTAATGGTTTTATATTCATGTATTAATCTTACATACTGTGATAGTATCTAATAAATATTACGTACAGTAAAAAAATATATTTTCTTTGAAACAAAATTATGGCAAGACTAAGTATTTTACCAACATACTTGATTATTATTACTTGAAAGAATTTATGAAATGTATATTTTGACACTGTGTATCTATATATTTGTATATCCCGGACACATATTCCTATATGTGTCTGGGATATACAAAATATATAGATACTTATATTTTATTATAAAAAAATATCAAAAAAGAGAACAAGAAAGTGGTAACTAACACTCATTTTAACGCTTCTTGCATGCGTACTAATAATACCTCACGTAAAAAACAAATGCACACTCATGCAACTATATAAATTCTCAAAATCATATGCTTGTTCCTTTACTTACTTTCAAAAAGAGGGAAGGATATCGTACAAATATCTCTATAACTTCGGTTCACTAATAATAATTATTATAGGCATTAAGTTAAGATTAAACATTTTCATAGCATGTCTTTAAGCACGTATAATATATAAATATTTAATCTTGACATGTACAAACTTCATTTTAGATTAAATATTATAGATATATCACAAAAAAAACTATTACAAGCTATTATGTTATATCTGTAGTTCATTTCATTCAAAATTACTGCATTCGCCCGCTAATTAAGTTTGTAAGTTAAACTTCCGGTTGACCTACGATTATGAAATTTTTACGGAAACCTCGGTGCGCAAGTTCGACTCACATTTGATTGATTTTTTAAGATACTTTTAAAGACACATAACGTAATTTTTTATTGTAAAAGTTAAAAAGAAGCTGCAGAAATATAAGAACTAAATTGTTGATAAGCACCTAGCTTTTCCCTTTGCAAAATACTTTTTCTTAGAATTATTTATTTATTTCACTAAAATGTTTTAGGAGCTCATAAGAAGTGCCGCACGCGCTGCGCCCGTACTGGGCACGGTATCACCCCTTCTGACTTGGGGCAGAACTCTCAACACTGATCTGCCTACGATTGAACGAGACCGATACGCATATGTTGCAGTATACACATAAATTTATCGACACAACAGATAGAGATGTAACTTATAAATATGCAATGAAGCTCATTGGTGCGGCGAGTTTTCCACAGGTTAAGCAATCTGTTAGCGTACTTTAAAATAGATGTAGAAATTTAGAAAGTCTATTGGACAGGAACAATTTGAATTCCCATAGTCACTAAACATGTAATATGTTATATGAGTTTTAAACGCAACAAGTACCTTCCTAGCAATGTGTTCAAATATCTAGTGTTAGTAACATGTATCATTGAAGAAGAGTTTAAGACGTATTCTATTTTATTATTTCTTAATTTAATTACGAATGGTACGAGTTATTTATATTTCGGTGAAAATATTATATTTGTATATCTTATTTCATATATGTTTATACACTTGTTATTTACGCTAGAAAATCTTTCCCAAAACTATAATTGGTTCAATAGATATCTCAGGTGATTTTAAACTAATCTTACACGTATATATTTGCATATTACTTTTTTATATATTTACTGTACATACGATACTTAAATTACTGTTTATAAAACCTGTAGTCATATTACTTCTATAATCTATCTGTAATGTACTCCATTTAAAAAGTTGCTATTGTGCAGAACGAATAAAAATATAGGAATCTTAGTAGACTTCTATTCCCAGTGCTGTCAAAAATCTACATTTAAAGACTAGCGAAACCAACCTTGGTACTTTTTGATTAAGTACATTTTGAAATTAAATTGGTTAATATTCTTTGTCTTCATTGAAACAAGGCAACTCATAGCTGGTTCTAACAAAATTGTAGCAGTGTCCATAAAAATCGCAGCACCATAAAAGATATATTACAAAATTATGAATATTTTATTTTTTAAAGGTTTATGTAACTCACCTACCATATAAGATACCTATAAAGATCTCTAAAGCATCTGTGATAATTCCAATTGATAAAAATAATTCATTAACTTATGAACTTTAGTTAAACATTTAGTTTAAAGTATTTCTTTACCGTGATTGTAATGAATGTGTGTTATGTTTTAGATGTATTATGATTTTATAGTAAGAGCAAATGACTGATTAAATGGATGCTGTAAGTGTATATGTCATTTTTGTTCTGAAATATTCCATTCTAGTTTTATTCTTCAATATTTTTTTTCTAAACAATCTCTTTAGAATAACAATATATTGTGAACTGAAGTTTACGTATGATAAGTAAAGGAGGAAATATACACATAATAATTTTGGGGTTTTATGTTATTTGAATTGTTAACACAAGCAGCACTTGAAAGCATAATTATATGTAATCATTTTACTTTTTTGAAATGTAAAAATCGATTTGATTTTCTGTCAGTTAATCTTTCAAAAGTAAAAGTTTTTTTTAAAATGTCATATAGGTGGTTGCCACCGTTGTTGTTGCTACAGCTGCTACTACCGCTACTGCGTACCCTAAAAACACTCGCAATCAATTTTTTATTATAAAATGCTAATAATCTGTCTCTTCATAATATATAAATATTATGATTATAGACATAAGAAATATTGATTGTTGCCTCTGTCATCTTTGACGTTAGTTACCTAATATTAAACATACATACTTGCTATTCAAATTAATACTTTAGCACTATTTTATTTTTGAATTTATTCTCTGGTGTTACAGTGAAAAGTATCAAAGACTCTATTTTAACAAAAATAATCTGAAAAAAAATTACATTGGAAATGAGTCTTACTCATGAGTACTCAATTTATTACCCTAAGTAGTATACTTAACTCAATACTCAATATTTAAAATTAAATAAAAGATTTAAGTACTAAATAATAATATGTACAATTAGAATTATTGATATCAGAAGAGTTTTAATATTATACATATAATAAATATTTTCTTATTTTATTAACTTAAGAGAAAACTAATTCAGTATTGATATCTTACATTATATATAAGTATATTCTAAAGTATATGTATTTCTCAGCCTACTCTGACTGGACCAATTTCAGTGAATTCTTTTATGTATATTGACTCAAAATAATAAGGAAAGTAAGAACTTATCCAATAATATTGATTTTAAAATATTATACTTATGGGTGTTTCATTTCACAGAACAACAATGTCTGTCTGGCCTGATAGTATTTATATAAAGCATGAAAATAATAAAATAAATAAACAATAACATGAAATTTTATGAAATAAGTTTTAATACATTACAATTATAGTTAATAAATAATAATAAGATTTTAAAGATCACTTAAGTCCTTTTCTAACATTTCTGTCTTAGATTTATTATTCTCATAATTTACATTGTCCTTAGAATGAAAGTACTTATGCCAAATAATGTATTTTACAGCAATTATCGCAATCAAAATCACAGCTAGTCATAGTGGTCCTTTATTGTCATTATTTTGATCAGTTTTTAATTCAATATTTGTCCCACCAGTGCTACTTTTTCTGATAGGAAGTAAGCTTATGCGTACATTGTTACCTTTTTGTCCCATTTGTACAATTTTACCAATTGATTTTAAATTCTTTTCTATTATTGTTGATATATTTTCCTATAAAAAATAAATTCCATTAATTTGTTTTCTGAACTGAACTGAAAAGAAATGGAGTAAAATACAATATAGATAAATAATAAATTAAATAATTTTGGGAGAAAATTGATAATATCACTTATCCACCACCACCAGCTGCCACCTAGTGGCCCATAGTAGGATGATCATACAGAGATTATGTATTTGTGTACAAACAATCCAACTCACTTTGTCAATGAAGATTGTTATATGTTTAAACCATAAATTTTCTGCATTTGTGGTTATGTGAGATTCATTAATATTATTGACGAATTAAAAAAATCTCTTTTCTAAAATTTTATGGACATACCAACTTAGTTTGTTCCCTTGCTTCGCCAGAAATAATTATCCGAACTTCATGATTCTTTTCTAGTAATTTTGCTACCTTTTTAACATATGTTAGTAAGTCATGGTCTGCAATTTTAGATGACAAAGTTATGAGTTTTGGTGCTTTAAGTGAGTTATTGTCAGACAATTCCACTTTTTCTTTTCTTCTGGAAAGTTCCTCTTCATGATATTGTGCACTGGTCATCATTCTAAAAAATATATAATGAATGAATATTATATAACTCCTTAAGTTATATTATATTGTAATGTGACTGAGGGCAATAAGATATTTAAAAATATACATCAACACACAAATCACTTACTTATATATTGGCCGTCTAGTCTTTGAATCAACATCTTGTATTTTAACCAATTTTAATTCACGCCTAGAAGATAAATTTTGAGCATTTTTTAAATCAGTGATACTGACAGTATTGTCTGGGCTAATTAAGGTAATTCGATTTTCAATGTTTGGTTTTTTAGGAACATTTTTTCCTTCTACAGATATTCTTGTAGAAATAGAACGACAATTGAAGAATCTTGAAGTATTAAGGAACGTACGTAATTTGTTCATCTTGTAATCGTAACAAGCACAAATTTATTTTAATACAACACGTCATACAGAATAATCGACGCCTAAATGTAACAATAATGTATCATATAGCACACCGTCACGGTATCTAGGAGGCTACGAATTTTCCCTATTCGATTAAATTTGTTACAAGTTCGTAAAGTTTCGACTACATACACATATGACATAAGAATATTAACTTCTAAGTTCTAAGTTCTGTCTATAATTTTGTCATATGCCAAAATGTGATCAAATTGACATTGACATTCTTATCTTGAAGTAAAGTTCTAAAATTTGGACTGCTCTCCAAAGCTGGACTGCTGTCAAAAATTCTATGGTTTCAATAGTGGTTACCTATAGACTAAATATTATTTTTAACGCATTCATGCAGCTTGTGTGTGACTGATTTTGATACTTATCACAATATAATTATTATTTGAAGGTAAATTTAAACACCACCGTACTCGTACACATCATACGCATATACATTTATAGAACCAGTGTGCTCAATGTGGTACGGACGTTGGCAACATGCAAATTCAAAAGCTTATTTTCTTCTTTAGTTTAATTTGTGCATACGAATGCCGCCAACAACTTACTTTGTATCCAAGTCGTAGGGTAGAAGAAGAAGAAGTCCAAGGGTAAGAGAAAGAAGGGGACGGCTTGTTTTTCTTCTGCCACAACCAGCCAACCCACTGCAGTCCGTGCAGCCCCTGATGCTGCACAAGCCTCCCGGAGCCAGGCTGCTCCAGTTTCGGGCGATACTCGCGCGTCCCTTGACAGGGCCATCGACGTCCTCAAGGACGTCCTTGTTGCCCTCAAGGAGAATCATGACCCTGTCGAGGTCATGCTGTCAGGCATGATGCGGCTCATAAATGAGACCCATCTGAGAGCTTCAGAGCCCCTAGCCATCCCAGGCTACCACACCCTGCGCCTGGACACTGAGGAAACCGCGTGGCGCGGCCTCCTCATTGCAGTCAGACGCAGCCTTCCTCACCTTCCTCTTCCGGAGCTAGCGACGCAGTCGTTCCAGTCCCTAGGGGTTGAGTTGTGTCTTGGCATGCAGACCATCAGGCTGTATGCCATTTACCGACCCCCCCGAGGAGCTCTCAGTCTCGGTGAGGTGCACCGAATGCTTGGTGACACCTTCCCCACAATTGCGACCGGGCACTGGAACGCTAAACATCCCGCCTGGCGTTGCCCACGCATGGATGAAGCAGGAAGAAAACTCTTCTAGGACACCGATAGAAATGGCTACGTAGTGGAGGGGCCTGACGAACCCACCCACTACTACCACGATCCCACCTCTGCCTCCGCGACCGCGACCTAGTCGTGCACAAGGCGCTGGAGGCAAACTCGGTGTTCCTCGAAGCTCCGGAAGTGCTGCCTGACGCGCTCAGCTCTGACCACTTCCCAGTACTGGTTTCAGTACGGGGAACGCCAGCGGCCATAGGGCACCCCCCCTCCACGTAGGGGACGAATCTGCTGGCCCCGCTTCGAAGCCCTCACTGCCCAGCTGACTCGGCCACGAGAGGAACCGCTTGATGATCCGCCTAGTATCGATAGACTTGAAGCGTCGATCACAGCGACGATCCAGTCTGCCCTCCATGAAGTCACCGACCCCGCCAGCCCGGTAAGACTTCCCCTAACTCCATGGCACATTGCTGTGCCGTGGAGTTAGGGGAATCTCATTGCGCGTAAGAGGAAGACGCGCAGTGAGTGGCAACAGACCCGCGAGCCCGCCACCAAGACGAAACTCAACGTCTTGGTAGAGCGTATCCGCGCAGCGCTCGCAGAGTCCAATGCCGAGAGTTGGGACGCGAGGATCCGTAACGCCACCGAGCACGAAGCATCTCCACGAAACTGTGCCGGCAGCTTACCAAGAAGCCGCCCCCCATCCGACCTCTCTTCCACCCTGATGGCACGCTGTGCTACGACTCTCAAGAAAGGGCCGAAATACTGGCAGACCACCTTGACAGTCAGTTCGCACCCAATCCCAGCTTGCGACCGGAACACCACGCCCAGCTGGAGCAAGCGGTCACCGCCTTCCTATCAGACCCCCCTAGCCTGAGTCCTCCTCCGCCCTTCTTTTCCCCGTCGAGCGTGAAGAAGGCGATCGCGCGGCTCAAGCCTAGAAAAGCTCCGGGGATAGATGGTGTGCCTAACCTGGCACTACAGCATCTCCCCATGCGGACCATATCATCACTCACCAGGCTCTTCGACGCCATCCTGCGACTGGGATATTTCCCCCAGGCATGGAAGGAAGGCCTGGTAGTGATGATTCCGAAGCCAGATAAGGACCGAAGGCGCCCCGACGGCTACCGACCCATCACCCTGCTGAACGCATCATCCAAGCTGTTCGAGAGACTACTGCTCCCTCTCTTGGAGGCGCACTTCCAACCGCGCCCCGAACAGTTTGGATTTCGCAGTGGTCATTCGACCACTTTACAACTGGCACGCATCCTCCACTTCGCAGCGGCCGCCACGAACAGGAAGGAGAAGGCAGTAGCGATGTTCCTGGACGTGTCGAAGGCGTTCGACAGGGTGTGTTCGACAGGGATTGCTCCACAAAGTGATCCGGGCGGGCACTCCCCATCACCTGGTGAGAGTTCTGGCCGAATTCCTCCGCGGCAGAACCTTCTGGGTTAGAGTGGACCACGCTCTATCCAGCAGCCATCCCATCGCAGCAGGGGTACCCCAGGGTAGTATCATCTCTCCTACCCTATACTCCATATACACCAATGACATCGCAGCTCACGACAATGTCACACTGGCCCTCTATGCCGATGACATTGCGTTCATGGCCAAGTCCCTGAACCACACTCCAGCGTGCCCTCGACCTGCTACCGGACTGGTTGGCGGAGTGGAGGCTCACGATTAACGTGGCCAAGATCCAAGCGATTGCGTTTGGGTTCCACACGCTGCCACCTCCGCTTGTTCTCCAGGGTGAACAGGTCAAATGGTCCCGCCAAGTCACCTACCTGGGCGTCTCCATAGAAAGGAAACTTTCCATGTCGGCCCAGGTAGCCAAGGCCAGGAACGCAACGCGAGTTGCACTGGCCCTGCTGCTTCCCTTATTCCGATCACGCCTTCCCCTCCGCACCAGGCTAGGGTTGTACAAAACGTACGTCAGACCTCATCTGACGTACGCGTCCCCAGCTTGGTACTCCCTCACGAGACCTAGTCTTCGGAAGGTCCTTGAGACGGTGCAAAATGTGGCTCTCCGACGAGTCGTCCAGGCTTCTAGATACGTGAGGAACGCTACCATTCAGCGCGACCTCCGTATCGAAAGCCTAGAGAGTCACATCACCCAGCTAGCTGCCCGCGCCTACCACGGTACTGACGCCTCGGATCACCCTCACATCCACCTCATCGCACCGTGGCACTCCCGTCCGCCGGACGCCCGAAGACTACCTCGAGACATCCTTCCCCCTTCTTCTGATTCCTGAGCTGCTACCAAGGTCGCTGGTCACCTAGGCTGAGCCTCCCCCGGATTACCGAGGGTCTAACTTGACCGGGCTGACAGCTCACTCCGTTCGTCCATTTCTTTTAAAGCTTGTCCTTCTTAAGGACGCTTTACCTTGGACGCCCAACCCAAGGACCCACCCATATTCATGGGCGGCGGAAGAGCCTAACGGCAAGAGGGCACTGCCCTGAAGCCGTTTTCCTCTCCCCCCTCGGGGGTCGAGAGAGAGAGTACATCCCGGAAAATAGTATTATTCCTAATAATTAGCGAAATGTGATCTATATTGAAATGAAATAAGCGGTTCCATGATGTAATGGTGAGCACTCTGGACTTTGAATCCACCGATCTGAGTTGCACAAAAACTAATGTTTTGTTTGTTCATTTCTTAATAGCTTTTCTAGCGTCAATTACCAAAGCGTTCAAAGCATAGGATCACTCGGATAAAATATTTGATTTCATCTACATTTGTCAAGTTTTCTACTTATTTTATATTTATACTTATAGCTTTTAATTTAGCTAGTCGTTAACGTCTAATTACCACGTTTACCACTGTGTTTACCATTTACCTTCAAAAAATAAGTATATTGTCATAGGTCACACAAACTATTAATATTAGTTCTATGCATCAATCCATCATCCTCAACGGTATGTATGAAAGTAAATATTTCGTAATTACTATTTAAAAGAATGTAAGGTAACTTCAAAATATTACATTAAATGAAAAACTAGTAAAATTCGCTGTTTGTTTATTAATGACTTCTATCTCCGTGAGTAATCTGCCCACTTGGAATTAAGCTAAAAATTGTATAAAGACTTTATATATATACATTAAGAGTGCCGCTGGGGATTGTTATATTCATTGTGAATTGAAATTTGAATATGAAATTTTTGGCTAGTTGCAAGAAAACCTTATAAAATAAGCAAAAATTGCAATGAAAGAGAACAATGTTTACATTTTACATTGTAGTGACAAGCTTAACTTTTAATGTAGTGCTGCCAGCCACAGAATAAAGTTAGTTCCGCAAACAATCATTTCTATTCTTTATATATAGACTGTTTAAGCTTATTTTAGGAAGATACGTTAACATTTGAATTAGTTATATGTCTTGATTTATTATATAATAATTATACACTATACATATATTCATATATATGCCAACGTCCATGCCACGTTGAACCACACCGGTTCTCGTCCGATCACCGAAGTTAAGCAACGTCGGGCGCGTTCAGTACTTGGATGGGTGACCGCCTGGGAACACCGCGTGGCGTTGCATCTCAGAGGGTGTCTAGCCAATTATCTGTCCGATATTTGGTTTCCGGCATACGGGTACGCGACCCCGGGACCTCGAGCCACCACTTTCATAACCCGATCCAATCCATGTAAGTGGTGTCCCTCCCCTATATTCCAAGTCTTTCTGCCTCTTATTCCCTTTCCTTTCCTGGTTTCTCCCAGTAATGGGTTTGGAGGTCAGATGGCAATCGCTCCACAAAAAACCACTTCGCCACTCATATGGACCGATTGGTCTTAGTCGGAAGGCAGACCCTGGCAAAAAGCCGGGACTAATGCCAGGAAGAAGAAGAAGACATAGATTCATATATTAACTGTTCACATTAATATAAAATTCTTAAACTAGACTTATGTGTAAAGGTAGTACATGTAATTTGTAAATGTTGAAAGTAAGATCAAACCAGAGACTAACAATTTAAAGAGTAGAAAGTATGTTTAATTAAAGTTATAATCGTAATAAATAATCTATGGTAGACAATCTGAAATCTGTCAAAAAAGGCTGATTTAGTTTCTTTTAGTTTGACAGCGGGAAGGCAAACATGGTAGGTCTCAAATATAATAGAAATCCTAAAATATTTTTGTAATCTTGAAAGTATTTATTAATATACTAAGTGCTTGATTTATTTATTCTTTTCAGTCGGCCCACAAGACATTTATTATCAAGCGCAAGCTTGCTAAAAAGCTGAAACAAAATCGCCCAATTCCTCAATGGGTTAGAATGCGGACTGGAAATACTATTCGGTAAGTTAATATTTATTTCTGGCATTATTAGTGAATGTGTAAACTAGATTTTTGCTATAATATAAAACATTTAACGCCCAAATTAAAAATATTGAGTATTATGATATAAATAATCCTCTCAAACAACTTTTCGCGCTTTTTCTCAATCATTATTTTTTCTGTATAAGTTGTGTTAAGATATTTAAAATACAACTGTTAAAAAACTTCAAATGATTTGAGATCATAGATTTGATTCAGATGAGATTATTATGGAATATTGAGTCGTGTTTTGAATTTGTGACATTGATGTATCATGCGTGTATTTGAGTTATACTGTCTATTAAATATTAAGTTATAAACATTTTATATAGTAAAATAATATTGAAGCATTTACTTAAAATGCTTCAATATAGTTTTTAGGGGTTAAGTTTATATATGTTGCGGCTTAGACGTCATTCCCTGTTCAATTAAGAACAAAACTTGTTTATTGAGTAATTTTAACTAGCAGCCTTAGTGGTGTTTAGCTATAGTGTTTAATGTTACAACTACATACTGGCTGGCCCTTCACACCACAATTTGACCATATAAGAAAAGCTTAAATGTATATATAATTACTAGAGATGTGACAACTGACTTTGGCCAACAAGCCTAGACTGTTGTAAAGAAGACTAATCTGGTTCTAAACATAGCCGGTCGGCATGGCATAGTCGGCGCTCTCGGTCGACTTCGCCGAATTGTGTAGCATATTTTTAAAATATAATTTGCTGAAAGTACATGTAGATACATATCAACTTTATCGTAATTTATATCAAAATACATATACCTTGTGACCATTCTTCATGGGCAGAATATGAGTTTTCAGAAAAAGAAACATCAAGCAATGACATACATTTTATACTTACTAATATTGTTTATCATTTTACAGATACAACGCTAAGAGGCGTCACTGGAGGAGAACTAAGCTTAAGCTATAAGCTTGATGTCTTGTACCTGTTAAGTGAAATAAACATCTAAAACTTATAACTTATTTTATTTGTTTTTAGTATCCCATAGTATTGTAAATTACAACATACTGCTATGCAATATTTATATAGCCTTCTATTTACTGAATATTTAAGATTACAGAGTAAAATAAAGTGTATCGTTCTTTCATACCAAGCTTAATAATTGTGCTAAATGCTTTTAAATCTGTATTAATTTGACCTACCCAATGCTAAAAATGTTAGTGAAGTGTGAGTATCACCGAGAGTTCTGTACCATTTCGTGATTGCAGGTCAACTGGGAAAAACAAGTATAAAATTGATACACTGTAATTTGCGGTCGTATTCTCTTATTTTGTTTGAAATGGATTACAAATATTACTTTCAAATGGTAAAATATTACTTTCTGTGTTAAACTTGTCAATTTACAACTACAACTAATTAAAGTCCAGATTTCTTTCTTTTAAGTTAGAACTTAATATTTACTTGTTGCCAAATTTTAAAACTAGTTTGGTTTTCCACATGATTTTGAGAAAATGTTATAAGGATTCTGCTTTTTCCTTAAGGTACGGAACCCTAAAAAACAAAACTTATGATGATTCTCTCAATGTGACTGAATCAACAGTGTTTTTAGGCATTTTGAAATAAAATTCTTCCTATTTTGTCCTAAATTAGCTACTTAAGAAATTTATAATAGCTATAAAAATAATACTTATAAATAATGCCTCTTAATATTGTTTTAGTGATTATAGTTCCCATAAACTGATAGCAGTTAAAAGAAGAAGAAAAAAATATATATAGCATAGCTATAGCACTATTCAGAAATATTTAAATTATTAAAATGTGTGGAATTAATATCATTTAACCCTTCTTTGCACGATGATGGAAATTTCCATCATAATATTTAGTCAACAAAAAAAGGTACTCAAAACCCTTGTACTGTAAATTTGTTATTGCTCGCAACTTTATAAGCGACTATTGCGTACAAAAATACGCAGTTGTCAAAAAATAGCAAACGTCACTATGAATTACCAGGCCTGGAACTTGTAATTTCGCTGTTTGTTGTAACTGGAAGAAAGGAGCGAGATTTTAATTTTTTTTTGGGAATAAACGGAGATATAAACTACAATAAAAGTGAAAATGAGTGGAAAAAAGGTTTGTCTTCATGTTTTTGTTATTTTATGTACAATTTATATCGAAACACTGTGAGTAAATTTCTCAAAACTATGTGATGGAAATTTACATCACTATGCAGTAACTTCACTTGCAATGTATGGAAATATTTTTTTTGTAAATGTTTATTTTATGTTGTTTTTTAGGGAAACCTGAATGAAAGAGATTGAAGTTGTAAGTTACAAGACGGATGGCTCTCAGAAGATGGCCTTGATGACCAAGATTCCGATGATGAAAACCGCGATGCTGATGAAGTTATAAGAGTGTTGCAGGAGGAGAACGATGATGATGATGATGATGAAACTGCTGACATTGATCCTCCTCTTGTAGAACCAGAAGATGAAGAACCCTCTCACCCATTAACTTCATCCAATTTGCAGTCTTCATCCAGTTTTCTATTTGACAAAAGAAGCTTGATTTGGAAAATAAGGAATCTGGTGTATGACACAGATAAAATTACTTTCTTGGGGAGTTCTACTGCTTCAGGTGGTCTATCACACCTAGAAACTCTATATCAATGTTTTAACCATTTTATCACTGAAGGTTTTATCAAAACATTAGAGAGGAGACAAATTTATATATAGTACAGAGTAATCCCAGTTCATCTATAACATTTACAGAAAATGATTTGTTTAAGTTCTTTGGTATATTATTATACATGTCAGTAATCAAATTTCCTAGCACAAGATCATACTGGTCACCAAAGTTTGGATATGAGCCTATTTCTTCAACAATGCCACTGAACAAGATTGAGAAAATCAAGTTATCATAACATTTTAATAACAATGATCTTCACAAACCTATAGGTCATCCAGAACGTGACAGGCTTTATAAAATCCGCCCTGTTATCAAGCATCTCAATGAGAGGTTTGCCACAGTGCCAATGAATCAAAGATTTTCTGTGGATGAACAGATGTGTTCTACTAAAATAGGGCATTTTTTAAAACAGTATCTGCCTAAGAAGCCCCATTAATGGGGCTTCAAATTATATGTTCTCCGTGATTTGATGGGATATGCCCACAAGTTTGAGGTATATTCTGGACAAGAGAATACAGAGAAACTCCCAGATGAACCAGATCTTGATGCAACAGGAAATGTTGTAGTTCGTTTGCTTCTAGGAGTGCCAAGAAAGCAAAACCATATCATATACTTGATAATTTTTATACCTCTTTACCATTGGTAGTTTTTTAGCTAGATCAGGAATTCACACAGTGGGAACTGTGCAACAAAACAGGATATCAAATAAATAAACTTCCAGGGAAGAAAAATTTCATAAAAAAATCTGTGCTCAGAGGTAGTTTTGAGGAACGAGTGTCTGTGCATGATGGTATAGATTTGAATTGTGTGGCTTGGAAAGAAAATAAGATAGTAGCCACGATATCTTCTTATGCTGGAACATTGCCTGTAACTACAGTCAATAGATTTGACAGGATAACAAAAGGAAAAATTGATATTACCTGCCCGTTTATTGTCCAAGAGTACAATAAACATATGGGAGGAGTGGATCTCATGGATAGCTTTTGGGCAGAAATCATGTACAAATGAGGTTAAAAAAGTGGTATTTGCGTATTTTTTTTCATCTATTTGATCTAGTTATTATAAACTCTTGGATTCTTTATTAAAAAAATGCTCAAGAAAGAGGTGAACCTAAAAAAAGACTGCTTATAATGGGCCAATTCAAGAATGAATTGGCCTTTGTGCTATGCAACAGAGGAACCACCAAAGAAGCTAAAAGAGGGCGTCCGAGTACCAGTGTACTAGAAGAAGAAATACAGTCAAAAAAAAGTAAAGGTTCTCCAGCTCCACCACCTCCAAAAGACATCAGAAAAGATGGTGCTGAACATTGGCCAAAAGTAGGTGGGTCACTATGGTGCAAATTTCCAAAATGTAAAGGCTATTCCACAATTTCGTGTAGTAAATGTGGCGTCAATTTGTGCTTAAATAAAAATAATAATTGTTTTTTAAATTATCATAAAGAATAAAGAAGATTGAGTAAACAATATTTTTTTTTTATTTAGTACTGAGCTAAATATGTGACACTGCATGATGATGTAAATTTACATCATATTGTTTTTTGTATAATACATATTTTTATTTACACTAGGATTTTTTTTAAATATTTTTCCTTTAATCTAGAGAATTAATTACATCACCCTGATTAATTTTAAAAAAATAGACAAAATCATGCAAAGAAGGGTTAAATTTATCAATAGCATTGTATTTAATAATAACATTCATATCAAAAAGAGGAATTGTTGAGTTTTTTATTGACTACTCAGCAGAACTGCCTTTCGAGCTGGTGATAGCTTTATGTTCATTCAATGATGTGAAGTTGTTTGCAAAAATCTATTTGAAAAAAGAATATTTTTAAATTCATCAAAATGGAAATAAACTTATAGATATAATCTTTATAATCATAATAATTTTCAGATTAAATTAGAAGACTTATTACTGAAAATATTTTTCATTCTTAATTATTGATGAATTCTAAGTAGTATTTGTGATTTTAAATACCTACCTTCAAATCTCCCGTCTTTCTGAGAACGTATAATACAACATATTACATAGGTACCGTCATGGCACACGCTGGTACGCATGGTACACGCACGCACCTCTGCGACGGTTGGTGGGTTCGATTCCCACTCGAGAAGTGAATTATTTTTATTTTCGCTCTGGTAACAAACCAAGACGCGGCGTCTAGTTTCGCCACTCAACACGCAATTTGCGGAGTATCCTAACTCTAGGTTCCTTCTTCCAACCCTGCTATGTGCGGCATACAGCGTGAAACTAATAAAAAAAATTAACAGTTACACGAATCTGTTCTTTGTTGGCTGATCTGTATAAAGTCACGTATAAAGAAATAAATATAATTTCTATACATACAGATTTTGAATCTTTATCTTCGCATAATAAAGATAAAGAATACATCATTGTTTATGTGGTGAAACCACAAGTCGCAGCTTAGTGTCAAAGTAAGTTATTTATGTTTTACTTGTTTGTTTGTTAACTCTCGACGAAAGCGACGATATGTGAAAGTACATGATAGATGGCCTAAGGCTGGTTATGACATTTATTAGAAATAAAAGAAGTATGTAAATAACTTATTTTTTATTTTCTTCGGTCCGTATATGTATACTGTATATAAATAACATCAAAGCATCATAATTCACAAAGCTATACTTATAATAAAAAATATAAGTATCACAATTTAATACTGACTAATTGAGGTGCTTAATCCCAAAAATAAATATATCTATGTCAAGTAGTTTCTTCTTTTGAGTCTTCATCTTTTATTTCTTTTGAATGTTTAAAAAGCTCCTCTAATAATAAATCATTATCCAGTAAATCTCCACTGCCGGTGGGCTGAAATAGATATTAAATTCATATCAATATATTTCTACTTATAATATTTAATATTTGGCTATTTAAACCGATCTCAAAATCATAGTAACACAAACAAAAAAGTACAAACAATAAAAAAAATAATGTATATACCTGCTGCGCGCTGACAGAGCGAGCCAAGAGCTTCTGCAAATACTTGTCCCGGCGGTGTTGCTCGCGAATGCTGCGGAGACGATTGAAGTCATCCATCGCATCGTCATCACCGCCGTCCACTTCGTCCACTATTCATACAAATGTAAATAAGTTTTATGAAATATGCAACATGAAAAAAAATAATGAAAAAAAAACACTTTAATAAGTTAACCAATTCACAGCTATATACTATAATAAAATTGTGTACATTGAATATTTTTAGAAAACAAAATTATACATGGAGATGTAAAATCATATATTATCTACGATGTTAAGAATCTATGATTTTTAAAAATGTTGTTTTGCATACAGTTGAGTGTGCGTATCTTCGTATCTACTAAATGGTTTGAGTGAGGCTGATGACACACATGATATAGAATCGTAGTAGTTAAGCTGAACTATAAGAAACAATGAAATGCCATAACAAAAATGATTGAACATGACGAGCGGAGAATGCTCGACTGACATATAAAAATTAAGAATCAGGATCACCTGATGCAGATCAGCCAAACTACATTTAAGAAATAAGAAAATGGCTCTTTCGTAAAAACCGTTGAACGTAAGCGTTTTTTTTTGACGTTATACATATTCCAGATCTGGAACAAGTCATGAAGAACCATACTATTCAAACTATATAAACCAAACCAGTTAAGCTATATAAATAAAGAAACGGCTTTAATAAAATTTATTCAGCATTTTTCATTAATATTTTGATATATAAAAATCAATCAATCAATCGATCAAAATAATATCTGAACCAAATGATTTAGACCACAAAAGATAAGCTAGAAATTAAGAAAAAGGAACGTTAGAAAATGTTGTTGGGCGTTATGAGCATTTTTAGTTGTGATATGAAAATCTCATGAATCCCAATACAGAATAGTAAAAGTCCAGCTAGAGTGTATGAATTAAGAAAATGCTGCCTTATCAAAAGTTAATAAAGCAAGGCGTCTAATATATTAGACAAAAAAGTATTCATGAAATATTAATCAATATTTTGTAAAAATTAACCCCAATGTTCTACAGTGGGACAATGTCTGACCATCGTGTGACAAGTATGCGATGGGGTAAAGTAAGTTCTAAGACCACCAGGAGATGAGATTATTTTTAAATTATTATCTATCGTTCTTTTAGACAAACCGCGACGTTAGGTGAAAATATTAACAAACCTCAAAAGATCTGGAAAATCTGTTAAATACTTAAAGACAAGCTATATTATTAGATTTATGGAAATATAATTGTATAGCTTAGGTTTAGCCAAATCACAATCCTTTTTTTTCTAATCTATAACTACGATTAAAAATGCTTGAGCTTAACCGATCATAAAAAAACCCTATCGTGGTAGCCAAAACGTTAGCGTCCGACGCTTGATCTGCGGAGTCAAGCAGACACCGTCACGATTGTTTATGTCAGAAGTATCAAAACTGAATCATAACTAAAATAGAATAAAATGATTATGAAAAATATCATAGAATGATGATGAAAATTTTTTAAATGATTTGAAAAATCTTTTGCGTTGTTGCGTCGATCATACTATAGTTCCGAAAAAGAGGTTACGAGAGGTTAAGAGTAGGTATACCTAAGTAAGTACATTTTTTTTGTAAAAACATAATTTAAGAAATTTCGAAACTACTTATAGTCATATCTACATGAATGAATCCATATTATAAAAAAATAAATACTTTAGGGTACTTATTTTTTTATAACATGGATGTACGGAAAAAATGCTTTATCATTTAAATTAAATAAAAATGTGGAATATAACATTATTTTAATAAAGAAAATACACTTAAAACAGACATACATTTACAGAAATTGAAAACTAAACTAAAAAATAATTGTCATTTAGTTAATAAATTGCTAATTTGCATATGAATTAGTAATTATAAAACTGTAAAAATCTATTTCTATTTATTTTTAAGGTTTTCTACAAGGCTGTATCCTACGGTAGGTGAGCGTCAACTAATAATGCAAGTATTTGTCAAAATTAACAATATGGCCAATATGTCATTTAGCCCGTTGGCCCCTTGGCCCTGTAGAAACGATTAGTTTTCTCTTTCGGCTCGACCGCTTTGTTATGCTTTTGCTTTTATCTGACTTTATTATTCGTTAGTTTATAACACTCGTGACTTATCATTGACTCTTATTTTAGTTTACATTTTGTAAACGTAAACGTTCTTAGAATTGCGTCTTGGCCTTCCTCTGGGTAGAAACCTAGCTATAAACTAGATATAAGATATGACCTTATACTTATATATTGAAATTCTTAATGAAAATTTCATTACAACAACTTACTTATAGTTTGACTGCCAGCGGCACTCAGCGAGGGTCCCACATCGCTGTCGAGACGCGGCCGCATGTTAGGGAAAGAGGCCTGCGTGCCTAGCGACTTGGCGGCGGGGCTCATGTCGTCTTCCGCCCGCACCCACTGTGAGGAGGGCGCTGATGCTGATAGTCTAGTGTCTTCTGGGTGGACGTAAAACAAGTTTTATGTATAGTCGAAAATATTATATAAGATTACTGTTCACCAACGATAATAATGTGGGTTAGGCGACATCACTTTGAAAGTTAACCCATAAAGAAAATAATAATTGAAATATAAGATAAAGATATTTTTTTGATATATCTATATTAGAGATGTTCCGACTAGTAGGTAAAGCCGAAAATCCGGCCACTAACGTAGTCGGCGTATAGTCGGCAAAAAGCGCCGACTATCCGGCTTCTTAATTATTAATATGTAAATACAAAATTTAAATGCTTATTACTATTTTTATTTTATTAAAAGTCGTATACATTTTGAAACGTAAACAAAAGAACATTTCCTGAAACTTTCTAAAATTACTTAAAAAATAACATATTGATGACGTTAAAATACGATTTTTTCTTTGACTATGTTCCTAGCCTCAAACAACTGCTCACTATAAACAGAGCTCGCAGAACAGTAGACTGGTCATCATGAATATTTTATTATTTTTCTTCATGCAAATTTTCGGAAGCTTCGTAGAAATATAGTCTTTATGGATCGAGGTTATCTGAGACCATTTTCGCTTTTATCGATCACGTCATCATTCATGGGATTTTTAAACTATTCTAGTATAAATTGAAACGTATTGAAGACGAAATCTATTTAAAATTATTGGTTTTATTGTAGAACCAAAGGGAAATCATTGTTACGCTTGACTTTGAATCTATTTTTCAGATATTTTTCAGCCGCATTTTTTACATCATTATCTTCTGTCAGGAGACGGTTAAATTTAGCGGAACTTGAAAAAAATCCGTTACAATCTTATTTGAAGTCAATTTCATACAAACTGAATGCATTCGACCTCAAATTTAAGTTGGTCAACTTTTATAAGTAGCATTTTTTGTTGACCTAAAATCGTGAAATTGGTACAGAAAGAACCCTTGATGCGCGAGTATCCTCTATACTATATTAAAAATTGTAGGTATTTCCATGAGAAAAACACTACATATAAAATCGGTCGTATCCACTAATTTTATATGAAATGAACAACAAATATAAGTTTGTAATGGTTTCATTTTGTGTTAAACTTATAAATTATCAAATTTGACATTTTTTCCTATATATTTATTGTATGTTCTCACTTCTCGTCAAATTTCATAACTCTATGTCAATGAAATACAAATAATAAGAGTCGACTTGTATGAAATGAAATTCACTCATCTTGTATGAAATGAACTACGGTATAAGTTTTAGAAATTTCCAATTTTAGGATTTCTCCCTATGTTTGTACTAAGTTCTAACTTCTCTAACTAAGTTCTACTACCAAAATTTCATAATTCTAGTTCAACGGGAAGTACCCTGTAGGGTTATTTATTATTAACATATAAATTTTAGCTTGACTCTTTGAAGAGCTGAATTCTTTCACTTGATTTAGAAAAAATAGTCTAGACAGACAGACAGACGAACACAAAGTGATTCGGATATAAGGGTTCCGTTTTTCATTTTGAGGTACGATACCCTAAAAATGGTGTAGGGAAATGTAAAAGCAGTAGAATATGACTCTATGATTTTAAAATTTTTTTTCTGCATTTATACACGGACACATGGGCTTCTACTGGTCGGTTTAATGGAAGATTTTTTTGTTATATAGCCGTTGGTTAGGGGCAGGATCTAGGCTGTAATTAATTTTGAAAACTGGCACATCTGTTGTAAAACCATAGTATTCCAGATAAACTATAATAAATAATGAAATGCTGCCATAAAAAACATGACGGCGCAATGAGCATTTTTCGTTGTCATATGAAAATTTAAGACGATGAATAAAATCTTAGTCCAGCTAAAATATATGAAATAAGGAAATGTCGCCTTAGCAAATTATTAAAACAAGATGTCGTTGCGTCTAATATATTAGGCAAAAAATAATTTAACGTGATAAAAAAAAAGTTGATGAAATATTATTATTGCTCAGTGGGACATGGTTTGATCATCACAAAACCGTGATCGGTGTGGGTTCTAGCCCCACCCGGGGAAGTGATCCTATTTAAATTATTTTCTTCGCTCTGCTAGTCAAACTGTTAAATACTCAAAGATCATAATATGTATGGTAATTGTGATTTAGTAAAAAAAATTCAGCGTGATGAATATTTTGACATATGAAAGTCAAATTCAAAATGTTATTATTATATGTAACAATAACATAATAAACAATAATTGAATGTGAAGGCGGAAGCAAATTTGGCCCAATTTTCGATTAGTTATTGTATTAGAATAAATCCGATATAAAGCAGGCGTAGCTGCGAACGGGTAGCCATATAAATAATAGCATTTCTTATGTCATCCCATTTTTCGTGTACATTATTTTTTGTTACCAGATATGGAATCGCCCTAATATCGCATTTATGTAATATAAACTGTCTACAAAAAAATAATCATAAGGTCATTTGAACTAGATTATTTTTACTTTACTAAAAAAACTTAGAATGAGCATTTGCTAATTTCGTGCCTCAGAAATATTTCCAGCACACTTACTTACATAGGTCATTGGCCTCAACTATGTCATTAACATTTACTTATAATGGTACCTACAGACAAAGGAGTATTTTTAACGTATCACAAGTATTTTTATTAACATTTATTGAAGGTAAAAATCTTATATATAATTATGTTATGATTTAATATAAAAAGGATAATATTTATGTCCTATTATTATATACGACGATACGATATATACAACCACGTCTAAAGAAATCAGTTAACTTTAATATCAATTAAATTCTAATTGTTACTCTGTTATTAGCTATAAATCTTACATATTTAATGAAAATAAAATAGTACGTAATATGTATGTCACAATTGACGATCGTATTATTTCATATGTTTTGATTAATTACTTCTCATGTGAAAATATTTTGCAAATCAATTATCGCTTGACATCCATACTGACGATGAGTACCGACCTTCTATGCCTTTATTTTTATTTTAGCAATTTAAAAGTATTTTAATTAAAATATAGGTATTAAATATTTATACTAACATAGATATAAAAGCAAGATAACAGTACAATAATATATTTAGTCTTTAAATATATTACATGGACGGCAAACTCATTCCTCATTCCTATTTACTACCACTATCCACTTCTGATATTATCATTACGAAAACCTACGCTTACTTCGCATATCAACTGTATCTAGTTTACACTTACGTCATACTTATCATAAAGATGCAAGACACAGAGGTGAAGTATATAAAAAAAAAACCATTTTATGTCTATATCACTTGTAAGTGTTGAGAGAATTATAAATAAGAGTATTTAAGTTAATATTACAAGGAAACTAGGCTGCTATTTGCGTGATCTACGGTATACCGATATGTTTTTTTTTTATCTTGATTGCACTTCATAATTACCATACAGACAGATACAGTCATTACTTGTTACATGTGTAGTTATTATTATGCATAAATTAGTTGTTTAAAACTTTAAAAAGACGAGTATATATATAGAATTAGGTATAAATATCTTACTTGAGTTGTGATTTGAATTTCGTAAAGGAACATCTAATGGTTCACTTGGTGTGGGAGGTCCTTGTGCGAATAAGCTCATTGCTGTCGGTCTGAAAACAAACAAAAAAGAAGTGAATAATAATTCATAACGTCGCTATTTATTATAATTATGTACGTGTTTTTATAACCCCATAAATACTATCAAGTTCATAGAACTTTAAAAGTTACAAGAAACACATTGTAGTAGTAAAATAGGTTAAACAGGTGATCAAGGTTCACCACTGTTCAACACATGCTAATTAGATACAGCCTTTTAAGGGTTTATTAAGCCGTGTTTACACAAAAAAATTATTAAATTAAATTAACAAATTATAATTTAGAAATTTATATTATCTCTATATTAATTTTGAGGGCCTCGTCGAGTAGTTTTAAAAACAGCTTATTAAAACTAACTTGTTCGTTCACGGTCATTATTATGTTACACAAATATTATTTTACCTATATTTTGGTTAACAAAAATTAAAGCTAAGATTTTTGTTAAAAATATAAAGCGTTAAAAGTATTGATACGTGTTTCAGATAAATTGATGTAGAGAAAAAGATTTAAATGTTTTGGTTAATAATTACCAACTTTTCAATAGATTAACTATTTTTTTTTTTGTTGTGAGTTTTAGTTAGCCCCATTGGCCTTGACAGCGACACCGGTTGGCGAGGGAAGAGGGTACTCGGTCCCTGAGAAGTAGCAAGCACTATCGTGTCTCCTTGAGAGGAAATGTCGGCGGCAAGGGCGTCCCCTGCGGGACTCGAGCCTCGCCATGCGGCCGATGAGCGGGCTGGGGGATGTTCCCTATTCTTAAAAACCAGCCGCGACCTGAAGACGAGACTGGAGAAACTTAGACTAATCTACAGGAACCTAGCAGTCCCTAACCGCTGGGCCCGGCCACGCCAACGCGCGGTCGGGCCGTCAAATATGTTGCACTTCGTCGTCGTTTCCGTCGACGGCGGTGTGAGTGTCGTGTATGTGTTTTGTTTTTCCTACCTACGTATGGAGCATTAGCAACTGTAATGAGGTCATCTGGATCTAATAGAACGCTGGCGCGCGTCTGAGCTTAGTTTTAGCGTCCGAGGTGTAGTCACACGCCTGTACGATAAGAGGATTCGCGTGAGTAGCTGCGTGCTCGAAGTAGCGCCTGGATAGGCCTTTGCAGTACTCTTGAATCGGTTCCAGTTCGAAGTCTCTATGTAGTTCGACATTGCGAACGAACCAGGGGCAACCTGACGCGATTTACAAGAATTTATTCTGAACTATTTGAAGGGCATTCAGCTTAGTGTGTGCGAACACGACACTAGCATAAGTGAGGACAGATCTTACACAAATTTTGTATAGTGTCAGCTTATGTCTAAGTACCAATTTACTCTGCTTGCAAATAAGAGGATGAAGCCTCCTGAGAATAGCGTTTTGTCTCTTTTTATGAGAAACAATGTCACGACACCTCTGTTCCACGCCTCCGGGGTTGTGCCACTGGCTATTACAGAGTTGAACAGCCTTTTCAGCTCCTCAAGGACAGGTTTTCCCCAGCCTTAAGCAGCTCAGAGGCCATTCCGTCTTACCCGGGAGCCTTTCCATTTTTAATCTGTCTGAGAGCCGCCGCCATTTCGTCTATATTTACGTCTGGAAGATCGTTTGTAAAGTGGTGGAAGAGAGGGTCTCCCTCATCTAGTGGAGGCGCATGCGAGGCGTACAAATTTCCATAGAAGTCTCAATTTCAGCTAGAATCTCTGGAACTGATGTGACGGTTTCACCATTCGAGGTGGTTATATTTGTCAAATGGCTCTTTCCTTGTCTTGGTAAAGACTTTTGATTCCTGATTTTTCTCAATCGCGTCCTTTACGAGGCAAGGGTTCCAGCTTCGGAGGTCACGTCTTACCATGCCTCGGATCTTTTTATTGACTTATTGATCTGCCAGATCCCCGGCAAAGCATCCTCTAGTGTTTCCCATCTAAGTCGCATCAGTTCCAAGGTTTTGCTCGAAAGTTTAGACTTCTTATGTGGTTGCCTTTCCCGAAAGTGCTTCGTTCCCACTTCGCGTAAAACCTTTATTATGCCCTCTAAGTCCTCATCAATGTTTACCGGGGTATCCAGAGCAGCGAATTGATTTTTCAACTCGAGTTGGAAGTCATCATATCTAGCATGGAACAGATTGGGACAGAGAATAGGCCTCACCAAGCAGTTCCTTTCCTTCTTGAAGTTGATATTTAGGGTGCCTCTTACAAGTCGATGATCGCTTCCGGTATTCCGGTATCTGAGACGTCCTTAAATATATGCCTTTTATCCGTGATGATTAAGTCAATCTCGTTCTTCGTCCTGCCGTCAAGGCTTTTCTTCAGTCATATGGTTCCAAACCTGATTCGCCGCACTCCTGTCGTGCGGCGTTGAAGTCGTCCATGACTATGGTGAAGTGTGTCTTAGTGGTTCAATGTATGGCCTTCGACACATCGTCGTATAGGGCATCCACCTCTGCAACTGGGCTACTTAAAGTATATAACCGTGAGAGATCTCTCGGTATCTCTCGGTCAGTTTCAGTACAAGGTACGCTACCCGGGTCGAGATACTACAGATCTCTTTCACGTTGTCACGGACAAGAAACAAGAAGTTTCTTGTTGACAAGAATCCGTACACCACCCTGGGACTGTGTGCTCCCTTCCCTAAAACACCTCCTTTCGTCCTCCCCTCTCTTCGGGCTTGACAAACCAAGAACATCCCACCGTATCTTTTCTAATTCTACCTCAAGAGTATGCAGGCTTTCGTCCAGCCGTAATCTGCGTCCGTTGTACGTAGCCAAGGTCAGTTGATTTTAGTAGGATTTTGGGACTCCCCGGTAATAGCACCCCCTGCCCTACTCGATGACCCAAGCCGCTACCGTTGCCTGTTCAATTTTGGACTATGTTTTCAATACGGGAAGCGCTGCTGGCCACCTCCCGGGAACCCTTAATCGCCTCTTACAATACCCACGGGCAGATTTGGGGTGGTGCTATTCTACTCTGCCGGCACCACATGGCTTGATTATTCTCTCGTAATTTTTTCCTAAAGTAAACTGATAGGCCTATAGCTAGATGCGAGATTCCGCGGCTTATCGGGTTTGAGTATGCCAATGACAATGGCCTCCTTCCACTCGTCCGGGAAGTAGTAAAATTTCAATAGTGAGTTGAATATCAACACTAATAGAGACACGAACTGGGCCGGAAGAGATTTTAAAGTACTGTTGGAAAGACGATCATCCCCCGGGGACTTCTTATCTTTCAGATTTTTGATGATGATTTTGACCTCGTCGATAGAGGTCGGGCGAAGTGGCTCGCTGGTCGGGGGCATAGAGGCCCAAAGTTAAGTTAAGTAAGATTATTTTAAAATAGAATAAATTTATTTTAAAATGGAATAAATTTTATTACTTGTATAATTAGTATAAATTTTATTAATTATATTTAGTGTAAACACCGCACAAATCGATTATGTAAGAACTTTACTTTGTGTCACCGTTCGCGAAAAACCCTTCTTAATTACATGAACTAAATAAATTTTCTTTAGTTTCTATTTTATTATAAAGATCTGGAGTGACGTTAAAATTATTTTAAAAATCGTTATATGTAAGTGTTTTAACACTAGTATGTGCATGTTATCCTAATATTAATCATGAATAAATCAAATGTGCTTGACTGAATGCAATTACAGTGGGTTTCAATGTCATTTGAAGGATTGTTTATAAGTACTCAGTTCAATAATATATTTTTGTTTCCTAAATATCAATCAATTAAATAAATAAATAATAATTTGCAATAGTATCGTAATTAGGTAAGTCTTTTTATAATCGGAAGGAATACAGATCTTATTATTTTTATAGTTGTACTTAAAAACTTTGATTACATATTATGCTTCTAATATACCATTGAACCCTAACAATAGATAAAATTTTTACTCTGAGTAAAAAATAGACAGCCAAATAGAAAGATTTTTTTTAAATATGTACTATGATTATTAGTAACGTTAGGTACGTTACTAATAATCATATGAGTAAAACGAAAAAATAAGTTTCAAAATGACGCGTTGACATTTCGATTCTATTGACATACATATAATTATGTAAATTATTACCCGGTCAAGTCAGATAATATGCATTACGCGTCATGGACTTTTAAAATTGACAAGTCGCTATCGAAGCGAAAAATAGGCGACGTAAAATCACAAAATTCTTAGTCTACTATATTTTTGTAAATGTAAACTACTGCAACTAAAAAAAGACATCAAAACACAAATTAACATACTCAATTAATAATAAAACAAATAAAGGAGGAAACTTATCGCTATCAACTTGTTATTCATTTGTTTTACGCAAAAATATAATCAATTTATGTTATATAGAGAATGTAAAATAGTTATTTTTAATATACTTTCAACTTATACATAATATGTTGTAGGTACGTATAATAATAAGTTAATGATAAAACGGAAGTTCACAACGCACACTTAATATTATAGTAATCAGTAACAGCAAATCGGAGCTATTCAAAGTATTCGCCATTATGACTGGTTTATGTCATCGTATAAATTAAAGTGTGACATCATAAAGCTGAAATATTATACTAGTGGCTCTTCCCAGGATTGTCTGTATAACGTAAACCCTTACATATTACAGACCTGAAATACTTTATTTGATATTCCTTATTTCTTGGAAATTGTTTAATGAATTCTTTTCAGTTATTATCGCTCCTAAAATGTATTGATCTATTTAAACATAAAACAAAAGAACTAGATTCGTTTTTAGAAGAGGCGATATCATGTTACCATAATGTTCAGTCCTATTAATATATACTATTTATTACTTGATTCGACAAATTGTGTTTTCTGTGTCTTAATTATTAAATGTAATATGAAAGGAAGTAATATATATATATATATATATATATATATATATATATATATATATATATATATATATATATATGTATATATATATGTATATACATATATGCGTTAACAAAATATTCATCAAGTCCAGTAGTTAGGGAAAACCGTATTATGCATTAAGATAGAACTGAAAATTGACTGATTAATTTTGAATCTAACCTCGTTTCTGGCCGCTTTCCCATGCTTGTTATAGTGGCTTGCTCATCCACTTCTTCAATTACTTCGTTAGCAATCTTCATACTACCGGCGCCTGCCGTTGCCGGTTTATTCAACGTTGGATTACTTGCTGATATCATGAAACGATTACCTGGAAGGAATAATAATGTGTCTAAAAACCATAATAAAATTTGATTGATAAATTGAAATAACATTTGATATTGATATATTTTATTTATTATAGACAGTTGAGTTGTTAACTTTTCCCCTGAAAATACAAAGCGAGCAGACTTATTTTTAAAAAAATCTACTGTTTAAATAACTACCAGAAGACCCAATTCCAGTTTCGTTGCTACAAGCAAATATAATAATAATAATTGGTATTATATTACAATATTGTAATGAAAGGGGATTTTTCATTAGACTTTTAAATTAGATTGTATTAATGACTTCAACATTATTAAATGTTTATTATCACCAAGAGTATTATAGAAGTTACACTTGACCGCGTTCGATAATTTTCCTCTTTAAAACTATGTAATATTTCATTATATAAGCAACAACAACTACCATTAATGCCTTTTCTTTCTTTATGCATTCTGCAATCTAATAACCTTCATACCCTTACATGATCTAACAAAGTGCTTGAGATATTTTCGTTTAGTCCATTGTAGTAAACTATACGTTAATTGGAACAAGGACTTGAAACAAACAGCAGCTTGTACCCTAAAGTAAAGTATAAATATACGAGAATATTTATTACTTCGAATACACAAATAGCTTCAGACATCTAGTTCAACAAAAAATATGAGATGAATACATTTTCTATATTACCATTGTAATCGTTTTTTATAATGGTACATACCGCCATCAGTTTGAGTGGCGACGGGAGTAGCAGATTGTTGTCTTTGATCATCCTTCGAGAAGAGTCGCTTTAACATGGATGTGACTGAGTTTACACGAGTCATGGGGGCTTGTTGTAATGATGCCATAGAATTACTCGATCCCATAGAGTTCCTTTCGTCTTTCTTTCCACGCTTGCTCCCTCTTGATACAATAAAATGGATCCCCGACTGTGCATCATCATTCATTTGCAATTGCTGAATGAATAAAACAACAATACATTTTAATCGCTATACAAACAGGCATTTTCAAGGTGATGATGCTGAACATGTTGTTTACGTAATTTATGATTCATTGATTTTACCAACGCTCAACAGAAAAACCAATTTAAATGGAGGAAATTCTACTTACGTATTATATACAAAATTTTAAACCTTAGAATTATAAGTATCAAGTTTGTTTAGTATAATTGTTTAATAAACCATGTTATAAAATTAACATTGAACGTTTAAATATGCCTTATTTACAGCAACAAAGAGACGCTACAATCAAGAAAAATAGATTTAAAAACGTTAAATTCACAAACAAAATAGAGTTAATGCAAACATTAGCTGCTAAGTACAAAGAACTATAATATTATTTCAGTTTGTTAGATGGCAAAAGCAAAAAGAATTCAAGGTTAATTAATTAGTTTAATAGATTAAAGACTAGGAAAAATATATGTAGGTCATAACTCATAGCAAACATGTAACACCAAGTATATAAGTTAAACATGTAAATAATAACCAATGCACTTAGATTTTAAGATCTAATTTCTATGTTAGTTACATACTCGTACCATACACATGAGTAACAAATAATACCAAATGTAGGATTCATTTGATAATATCGTGGTCTTCATTCTAAATTTTGCAATTTTTTTAATTAAAGGGCTGCCAAATATATAGCTTATATTGAGACATTAACTAAATTATCTCTCAGAAATATAACTTTGATGACGCCGAATAATATGTATTCTATATAAACAATCACTATCTTAAACAAAAAAATATTATCTTTCGATAAAATAATTTACAAGGTTATCAAATTAAAATGGTGATATACTTGTTACATTTTTTATTCAGTAATAATCATTTACCTGACAAAACGAAATCCGCAACCGGAAAACCCAATCACCATAAACTGAAATTAAAGCTTTAGGGAAAAACATATTTATTGGCAACCCTTAACACCAACACACTGCCAAGCTCCATAAAACGTCAGCCGCAAATCGAATGAAAACAAAAACGATCATTTACAAAAAGAAAATTACAATGAAGTGGTGATAAATTACTCGTGCTATTTAAACAACACTGTTTCCAAGAATTACATTTTTACATGATATTTATTTAAAGTTTTCATTGGATATGTGTCTGGGTAAGTTGAGCGTGCAGCATGCTTATATATGTCTTGAATCTAACCTCGGGCGGGGCGAACTTGTAACTCACGGTGTTAGACGGGACCATTTCGTCGATCTTCACGCTCGAGGGGCCCACAGTGACCATGCTCCGTTGCCTAGCCGGAACCGCCACGCGCGCCGTGGAGGGCTCCGGATGTTCTTCCCGCTGGTTCTCGGTAGCAATTGTGTATGGCAACTCCGATGGGAATACCTCGTCCCAATACTGATCCTTGATCAGTTCTGGATGCTCGTGGTGCATTTCGTCGACAATCATGTATGAAACCTATTTATGTAATTTGTAATCATTAACAATAATATTTTTTTAAATAGAAAGACAATTACTAAGTTGCTATAACAGTAGTTATTTATATTGATAGAGAAAATAAAACATCGGAATGTGCACTCGTTATCGCGTAATGCTTACACCTGTCTCGATTAGATAGATGAAATATATTTAATTCAACTAAAATGCATTTAATCTATCTTTTTTCTAACATACCTGTAAATCTCTGTCAATAATCCAATTAACTTCGAAATCATCATCATCTTCGCCAAATGGGTTTATCAAAGACTCTGCTACTTTCAGCCATCCCATGTAGAAGAAGAATTCTAGCGTCGTAAATATGGGAAAATAAAGGTCTATATTACTTATATAGACTGACGAAGAATGTGACTGTAGCTTATTATCGATCCATTGGCTACCCAATGCAGAAGTTATAAAATATGAATAAACAGCAATGGTTACTACCTGAAAAAGATCACGTCATAAAACCAGATTACTTTTTTTAATATATGTTTTATCATATTATATATTTTAAAATAATAATAACTCTTTATTGCCACCCAGAAAACATATAAAAAAATTAATATGAAAATAAAAAGTATATGTACAAAAGGCGGCCTTATTGCTCAAATAGCAATCTCTGCTAGGCAACCTTAGGGCAAAAGAAATAGCAAATTAAGATAGGGTTAGGGTGTAATTGCAAGAAGGTCATGAAGATCTCCGCAAGTCATCGAGGCTGCAGGGCGCCCTGGAAGATACCCTGGGGCTCCCCGAAGGCGATAGAGGCCCACGTTAGGTGGGCCTTCCACCGAGGTGCTGTAGTGGCATGCGCAAGCGATCCTGCAGCATCTCATATAGGTGGAGAGGGTTTCCGCTGGGTTTTAGTGGGTAGTGTCGGGTTCGATGAGACCCACAGTACCATTCCTCTGTAGGACACAAGTGTCCTACTCAGGGATGGTCTGCGTAAAAGCATTTCCCAGCGAAAAAAAAAACAAAAAAGGGTTAGGGTGTAATATCTAATAATTGATAAAATATTTAACAAAATAAATAAACATATATACATACATACTTACAATATATATATATATATATATATATATATATATATATATATATATATATATATATATATAATGAGAATGCATTCCACGAAATATGTGTTTACTACACCTTGTTAAGTTGAGTATTTGAATTGTGTCAATTCAGAGTAAATTAAAAAGTATAATGAATGTGGAACACGCATAGGAGTGGTAAGATAGATAGTCAGTGAATCACTATTGATGTAACATTTACAACTGACCAAATACAATTCTCAAGGCTAAATATTTTAAGAAATAAAAAACTATACTATCTACCTGTGTATAAACTAGTGGGACACTTATCGTATCGTAACTGAGTAAAAGTCCTGCCTGAGCTCTGAATTTATTTAATTCATCAATTATGGTTTTCACAGCGAAATCATCTCGAATCCTGCCCTCTTTTCGGGCTCTCGTCACTATACTGGTCGCCCATACTATAGGTAACCTAAAAAAGCAGTTACATAAAGTTATGTTGCCTTCAAGAGTTAATGTATAACAAGTATTTTAAAGTATTCATACCAGTGTTTTGATGGCTTAGGAAACTTATCATTTAAATTATCTAAAATTGTCTTTTCATTTTCGAGTAAAAGACCAGCTTCTACTAAATTATCAAGCGTTGGGAATCTTTTCTTAACTCGAGGAGAGATCATAGTTAGCACCATTGTAAGACACACGCATACATAACGCACTATAGTACGACGCATCAGCCGTCCTCGCTCATCCTGTAATTTCATGACTATTAGACTTAATTCATAATATTTTCTACGTTATCTTATTTCCTAGAAAACATAAACATGTAATGATAAACTTTATATACTTTATATGCTAGCAAAATATACGTTATATATTTTGCTAGCATATAAACTATATAAAGTTTATCATTACATGTTTATATATAGTTGTATAAAATAGCTATATGTAACTATAATATCATGGGTACGTACTTCTAACTGCAAACATTATTCTTAAACTTTGCGATTAATGATAAACAGATTAACATTTCAAGTTCAACGAGTGGAATTCAATCCCTATGAAAATTTTTTAATGACACTATGATTAGTCTTGTAAAAATAATAAGCAATAAAAGTATGAATAATGTTGTAATTATTTTTGTAAGTCATCCAATGTTTATAAATTATTTATCTTATCTAAAAGAGCTGATCGAATTTGTAATTATCACAAAAATTTACAACTAAGGTGTAAGGTTTATAACTAGTTTACGCAGTATTAGTTTATCTACAACACATTAAGGGTTTATTGAATTATTAATATATATTATTCGTATTCTGTTACTACTGATCTTCCTCCTTCACGATAATTTACTACTAATTTTAGCACACATTATATTCTTAGTTTTACTCTAGAAGAAAAAAATAGTTGACCACTTCCATTAATAAATAAAAGTATTTGTAACAAATGTATCGTATCTTTAACTTAAACTTTATTTCATAACATACTATACCTAATATTTGAGTTAAATTTCAAACTAATAAACAAAAAATTATATTAATTGAAAATTATATTCATTGATAAAAGAACAATTGATTAAGATACTTTATCATGTTCACCGAATAATATAATGTTTTATTGTTATTAGCACTGTACTAATCGCTATCAATTAAAGCAAGGCTATGAAATATCAAGATAAAAAAACTTTGAAACAAAGCAATTTTAGCACAAATTAGTTACATATAATTCGAAAAGGTTAAGGAATTGTAAACATTTTTTATATGGAGATAGCTTATGATTTTGTAATCAACGATCTTGGGTAGAGCATTTACGTAGCCTTATCGCGTCATCGGTTCATCATAAACAGAACGCGCTTCAAGGTTTATTTTACAGACACCATTAATCCATTTATGGCAGTTAGATAACTTTTGCAAGGTCATTTCTTTAACATTTTTTATAATTTTTTAAAATCAATTGTAAATCTATATTTATAAACTTAATAATTACTTACTTATTATAAGTAAAAAAAAACAGCTATAGCAGGGTAGACAGATAGACAAAGAGGGGGTAGAGTTGAAATACAAAGCCGAAATGAAATACATAGAGCCCACAATCGGCGACTTCATTCCCCCGTGGATGTGGGAATAGAACCCACAATCGGCGCGTTTACATTCAAAGGTTGTGCAACGATAGATAATTACTTATTTAGCTTATATATAATATACAAATTTCCTAAATTACTAGTTTAAAAAATTAAAAATACTTTTGTATTGGATAGCCACTACCTGCGGTCAGTGTTTCATACACAACTCTTAGATATTTGCATAAGATCACGCGAGCGAAGCCGTAAGTCAAAACTAGTATATAAAATAAATTGTATATCACGTTAACGTATAGTAATAATATATTATGTACATTCGTTATTATTACGAACCAATTAAAATTTATACACTTCCTGTTTTATCATTTCCTCAAAATATAACAAATAAAATAATTTCTTTATCAATAATATTGATATCTTATCTTGACTAAAATGGAGGCATGATATTATTTATAAAGTAATGTCAGTGAATAAGTTTTAAGATTTGAAATATCATATTGATTATAATTTCCGTAAAAGTTAGTTTTTAGGGTTCCGTATCTCAAAAAGAACAAACAGAACGCTGATAGTAGTATATTACTTTGTTGTCCGTCTGTCAAGACCATTTTTACCAAATAAGGTGGAAAAATCAAGCTGAAACTCATATCAAATATCTATTCATATATATTTACCTACCTAGAGTACCTACAATTATGAAATAGGTACGGAATCCTCGGTGCGTGAGTACCTTCTTCTTATTAGCACTTGATCTATATTTTTATAATGTATATAACAACTAGCTGATTTCCCTTTATAACGACAGTGTATAACCTACATTAAGGTTCATGTTCTAACTATAGCGACTAGCGACATCGAAACCAACTTTATATAAGTTAGGCTTCAGTTCATGTATAAAATGTAAATGTGATTACGTTATTTTAATTTCCTATAGAGATTAAGATACATCGTAAGGATCGTATCGCTATGTATCACTGCTATAATTCATATATACGTAATAATTTATAGTGACATATTTCGTTAGAAGAAAACCCCTTTATACATCTTTTGTATGTATACCAGCTGATTCTATTTATTTCTTACCTGACCATGTATAGTTGCTGACACAAACACGGCGATGGAGTCTGGCCACGGAATAGTTGTATACTGATTCCACCAACGATTCATCACAACAGTCACATAAAAACCTAGTACGAAGGACAACGGAATAACATTTCCGTGGAAACTACAATAATTTACAACTCCTTCAAATGTCCTAAAAAAGAAATATAAAAAAATAATTCATCGTAACTTTTCATTTTATTATTATACAGGTTAGTTAAAGAAGATTAAAATAATACATACTTTTTAGAATCTTCATTTAGAAGTAATCGGTAAACCAAGTTTAATATATAATATAAAAGAAGAAATACCAATAAGTCTAGCCATATTAGTTTGTATATGCTTCCCCGCCATCTGTAAAGGAAAATATTATTATCAATAACATTTCAGAAATAAATATAAAATATAATAATATGTTTACGAGTGGTTCCGTTTATTATATCAGGTTACATTATTATTTTCCACCTACTTCTTAAATACTGCTTTAAAGGAATTCATTTGTACAATAGTAGTAATATTTATTCTATTACATAAAATATAAGGCAAGCAACTGTATGGTATAAAAGTCAAAGATGAGATTACTCAAGACTAAAAAGAAACCAAATATTTTAAGATTCTTCAATAGATATGATCTTCTATAAATCTCAAGATAAATGCGCCGTTATCTTTTGTATAAACGTAGAGAAATAACTGTATGAAATATTTATTTATTTCATTCTTGATAACCGTATGTTTGAATTAATATAATTACATTATAATAATGATAGATAATAAGTATACTTAAATATTATCTTAAAGTTAATTAATTTAATAATAAAAACTATGCGTACCGTAAACAGTAATATTGTTTTCTATTGTAATAAGAAGTAAAGATTACTGTTTATGATCTTAAAGATTTCATTAAAACACATTTACATCTTGATTGTATGGAAAGTTACTATCGTTGTCAACTAAATCATGATATTCTATGAAGTCGTGACTCATTAAAATGAGTTATATTGCCAATACATTAATTTAACTATTATTATCTTGAGTATTTTATCATATAAGAAAAACTTCATTAAGTTACATTTTTGCATTTGTCGTATAAAAAAAGCTACTTGAACGTTAATGTGAAAATCGCGAATACGATATAACATTACGTCATCATGCTATTCAATTTCTTAGAGAGGTATATAATTAGAATACGGAGTGATGTGCAACTTCCATTATTTAAGTATAAGTAGTTTGTAATTTAAATATTGTTTTATCGATGTTCTCGGTTTTTCTCCAATATAATCTGCATATATTGAATATTTTATGTTATTTTTTTTTATTTACAACCTGATTGAATAATTTTTAGTAAATTTTACCATAATAAAATGATGTAAACAGAATTTGAATCGGTTAAGCTGTTCCTGAGATAGGCGTGCACAAACGCACAAGCAAACAGACTTAAATTAAAAAAAATCATTGTTTAGAGTAATATATTTTTTTTAAATATATCTTTCATAAGACACGTCTCAGTCACATTTTTTCTATATTATGTATAGATCATAATAATTAACATCAAATCGACATAATTTTAGCAAAATATCAAAAGATCAATTTACCAATATATCGAATTTAAGTAAAAATATATATATATATATATATTGAAATGATAACATATAATATACAGGAATTAGTAATTCCATAATAAATAAAGGATATCTCATTGCCAAATTCGTTTATACGTTTTCTTGTTTTGTTAAATATACTAATTAATTTATAATTAAAACCACTTATTTAGCTAAATGCTGAAGACAAATAAAAATGATTACATATTAGCTGATTTCTATAAAGCATTAAATTTTGATTTCTTTTATCTCACATTCATTAAAAGGTAGGTAGAAGGTACTATTATTGTTGATGGTAGAGAAAAATGTTATTATTATTCTCTATAATTAACAAACATTACAATTAACAACAAAGACTCTTCTTTGTGTATAAAGAATTTCATATTAGAATAAAGTTAACATTTGTCTAATCATTTCACATGTTCCCAAGTATTTCTAAAATAAATACTACAAATAACACAAAAAATATAGAATAATAATAATCACAGAATAGTAGAATCAGATGTAATTACATAAAGTAGTCCATAGCTTATCGTAATATAAAATATAAATACATGGAAAGCATCAAACATAAATAGTAATTATACGTCTACGAAGAAAATTGTAGTGTTTCCCCTCGTTCACGACAAAGATATCGATCCCGACTTTCGTCTGGTTCTCTTTGTGATTGAATCAGGTAGTACAACTATTTAAGTGTTTTAAAAATCAATAAATAATTAAAAAGTTCTTCAAACTAATTTAAAAAATTCTCGATTGAGAAAAAAACTAAAAATGAAATAACATAATGTAGTTTTAATTAAAAAGTAATTACTAATTATTATTGCTAATTTTTTTATATATGAATGCAGCACATGCATTTACCTACATATTTAATATTGCTGACTTCTAAATTTGTGTGTCCATGCTTACTTATTTATATATACCATAATAAAGATGTAAATAAAAAAAAACAATTGGTTAAAATTAGTCTCCGACCGAAACTGATATTTACGAACGAAAACGAAACCAAAACGAATTTCGGTACCGATCTCAGTTTCGGCCGAAACCGAAACCGAAATTTTCTTAGAAGTATCATGTTTTGAGTCAGTTTTAATGTTTTTCATTAATTACTTCATTAATTATTATTTTTTCATTAAATCACAGCTTTATAATGTGTTAAATAATAACTTTTTAAAGTTTTTACCTAATATCATAATTGTTATAGGTATCATTATAAGCGTGCTAATTTACCAATAGAAACTTCTTAATATTATCACCACTAATGCACTATAGTAAGTATCTACCTAACTAATAAAAAAAATTATAAAACATATAAAAAATTGAACGCAGCGGGGTTTGAACCCATGCCTCATGTTTACCGTCCAAGCGCTCTGACCACTCGCGCCATGCGTTCTTCCTCACGCTGCGTCGAAATTCTTTTATGCTTTATACAACTTATTACGTTGTTAGTATCTCTGTAGGGAGATTTATACAAATTTACGCTACCCCAAGATTATTGCGAAGTACAATCATTTGGCAAGAGAGAATGCCATTTTTATTAAATATTTTGATGTGTTAATAATAAAAAGTATTTAAAGTGTTAATCCAAACTAAGGATCGAAAGAATATTTAAAGAAAACATAAAATTTTGAAAACCGCGGTTTTTTGTTTCCATAAGGCGCGGGTTCCAATCCCGGGACACTTTAAAAATCATTAAAATATACCTAAGTAATGTTTGTTTACGTATAGCATTAGCCAATGAGTTAAAATATTTAGACAGTTATGTTAATTTTGACTGTACTATTAAATCTATGTATTTGTTTGTTAAATTAAATAATGTTCCGATGTTTACTACATACTCTAACTCATATAACACGATAAAACTTACCTAATTTAAAACAAAACCCACGAAATCTCACGACAAACAAAACGCATTACGAACACAAAGAAGTCACGACATGATTAGGCATTTACCGCACCGATTATGACCGAGCACAGCGCGGCAACTTCCGAACGCAGTTTCGGTTTCGGTCGTAGTTTCGGCAGGTTTTTCACCAAAACCGAAACACATTTTTTTGCCGAAACTCGGTTTCGGTTAAACCGAACTCTCGGTCGGAGACTAGTTAAAATTAAAAAAAACGCCAACAAAATTTTTATGTCGGATAATCCATCGAGACGTTTCTTTTTAAGTTTAACCCACTGTTCCTGCAAACGCCGAGCATTTACCTCACGTACTTAGAATGTATCATAGTGACTTCCATTTGAATACGCGGGCGAAGCCGACGGTTTGTTGTTTGGTTATTTTTACTTGGCAACCATCCAATTACACATTTCAAATAATTTGAAAACAATAAATTAAAATCTTTTAACTATCATTAATTTGATATTAAGCTAGTGTTTCAAAGAAACTATTATTTCGAGATCGCGGCTACATCCACGTGGTGTTCACGATTGAAGATATTATTGATATCAGTAATTTGATAGTTTATACCTATCACCTTAATAGTTTATACCTATACTTTACTCAAGAAAAATCCATCCATGTTACCTTTAGCACTAAGTATATTGTGTAGTCTTATTTTTTCAACTTCGTTAGCGCGGACTATATGAACATTGATTATAAAAAAGTATCGAGTATTTAGTATTTAGTCGTAGTATTTAGTCGTTGTCGTTATTTAGAGAATTGTATTATACGAATAATCTTTAGTTTTAACAAAAGTTTAGAAATAAGAGCCTGTGACAATGTACAGAATGTATTAAAATTAACCTGATCGCTGTAAAAAATGTAATTTTTTTCCCAAAAACCAGGAGTTCAAAATGAGTGTCAATTATTTAAAAATATGTACCAATCCTTTAGCTTTCTAATAAAGTATCACAATCTAGGATATGTATACAAACATACGAACTACGGCGAAAAGTCATACAAAACGAAAAGGTATATATAAGAATAAGAACTTTTTTCAACGTATCGTTTGATTTAGAAAACTTTTCAAATGAGGTAATTTCAATCCTAAGGCTATAAATCCCGAAAATTAATCACCGTTCGTTATTCTAACTAAACAAGCTGACGGTTGATGAAGTTAAGTTCTGTTTAAGTTCGACTAATTTTTATGTAGCTTGATAGTAGATTTAGTTAAAACGTTACCTTTTTGAAGCGTTTATTTGTACGAGGCTTTTATTTACTAATGGTATTTATACATCTCGTGGTGTAATGGGACGTTGTCTGATTGTAATACAATGGTTATGAGTTAATCCCCACATTTACATATAAAAAATATGAACAAAGCACTTCAACTAACACAGAAACTGATACATCCGGTTCAGGTCTAAATTCTAGCTAGTTTCGAAATAGATCGATTTCGTACAAATGTTTATATAATTATATGCTGGGCAACAACTGTCATACTGATAGTAGATATGTAGATATCACTGGCGAAGTGTCAAATTTTTATGAAGGTAAGTCGGAGTCCAAAAAATCTTTTAACAAAAACTTCAATCAGGATAATATAAAAATTGACCCAAGCCGTAGCCGTATTGACGTAGTTTATTTACTCAGCAAATATTTAATGGTTTATATTCCATGAAATAAAATTGATTTATAGGGAGAACTTACTTAATGATTTATTGTTATTTAATATTTATCAATATTTATACTGGACACTTTGCCACTGCAAAATATCTATTGTATCTGTGCACCTTGTTTGCCTGTCTGCCAGGATTCATACAAGTCAGTCAAGACGAATATCAATCTACCAAGTTGAGCGAAATTTCATATTTTGAACCTCGAGGAGGAGACATGAGACACCATAACAGAGATGGCAGCTACAATTTTTATTTTGCTCTTATTACGTAATGGATCCTGCATAGTTCCGACTTTACCATACATTACTTGGGGGGCTTACCCAGACCCCTCAACCACACGGACGCTGAATGCCTACAAGGAACTAACAACAGCATGTAAAAAATTGTTACTATTTCGTTTGTATTCCAATTCAAATGAGCTCAAAGGTTTCGCAGAATTTAAAACGGACACCAAACAGACGGCCTGACTACAAAATCATAGAAGACACAATGACATGGCGATTGCAATTATTTTTATGGCATAGGATTTAATTTGGTTCTATCTTGTAAATACACTTACTTATTTATACTTTTTAGTGTACATATATATAATTTTATTTTCAAAAATGTATTATAAGTATTTAGATACATTAAAACACATACATTGAAAATGACGATATTATATAAGCTATTAGTAGATTAATTACGTGAAAATTATAAGGTAGGTACACAAGGATCGTTTTAGGATTGAAATTTACTATCTATCCAAGTATAATTGTAATTCTAAATATTGTGGTATTTGTAAATAATACAAATACGCGGGGAACGTTAGTTGACATTTTAAACAATTTGGTGGAAATATGACGGTAAGGAAAAATACCTGTTCTGTTATATTCTAAGTCTTAAAAGCGCGATTACCTTAGAATCTAAGGTAATGGCGTTTCGTGCGTGCCAGTTTAGCACAATTACAATTACTACTGACCAAATTAAATGACAATGATATGAAGGAGCTTTTTTATTTTAATTTAAGATTGAGATTGATTACCGTAATTTATTTCATACAGAATAGAATATATTCCAAAAATATCTACTTGCGAAAACCTATTGTCTATGTTCATAAAAAATATTAAGGAGTTATATTGGCTTTTTAATCCCATAATATTAAAGATAAGAGACTTTAATATAAGTTAAGAGACTTTAGTGTTTAGTAAAATATCAGTCAAGTGTGAGAAGGGAGGGTTTTGTATCAATTTCTTGATTGTACGTAGTCGAAAATGTAACTTATAAAAATTTACTACTTAAAATTTCTTAATTACTAATTTTCAAATTTTTTCCTTATTTTTATTGTTAATTTTTTTAAGTCAACACTTGATTCATAAGTCAATGGTTGCTAACTTAAGGTCAGCAAACCACCTATGGACCATAGGTGAAAAATTATGGGCCGAAATTGAATGTTTTTTTAATTTAACGGAAGCTCCCTTGCGCTAAATTAAAAATCATTTCCGGCCTCCGCCTTCGCTAGTGGTAGTGCAATTTTTACTAGTCAAATTTCAAATAAAGTTTTACATCTTGGTCCCTGTTTATAACAATAAGACAAAGGTGTATGGAAAACTCTGTTCGAGGTCAACGGGAAGTTACAGGGTTTTAGGAGTCTATGACGCGGTAATTTTCATATAAAATGAAAAAACATTTAGAAATATATCTTTTGACTACATTGTCTTCTGCGGTCAATGTTTCATCAATATAGTTTTGAATTTTGATATTAATAGTATATCTCTTATATTCAGAATAAGTAAATTAAAAATATAAAAACAAACAAAATATTAATACTGTAGAAATACCTGTTTAAAACTTTCAAAAATGTTCCAAAACCTCTACAAGTAGCAACTTCACCGGTGTAAGTAACGGTCATGTTTTTGAATAAATAAACACTTCTATATTATATTAAATATTGTTTCCTGTAATTTATTTTATTGTAGTTTCATTTTGTTTCTCATATATGAAAATGTAGCTAATTTGTGCATTAATATGACAAATAATTAACGTCATATGATCATAATAAACACAGTAAAACACTCGAAAATACAAATTCCTTTACACCGGCACAGTCAGAAATCACTACAAGACAAAGCCGCATTGCAGACGATTTTAGTTATATTAACACACACACATGACAGAACGAACGACCGACGATCACGACTATGAACGCTACTATGAAATGAATAGCAAAGAAACATTCGCGTCATATGCCGTCCATGTCCAATCAGCGACTATAGAGTATAGACATTAGCGACTAGAGAGTAAGGACTAAGAGATGAATCATAAGCTATATCGATTATTGAACGAATCCCACTTTATGATACATTTGGTATTCAATAATATTCGATTCGATTTTGATTATTCGAAACATCGATTATTAATTTTTCTAGAGAATTTAATCATATTTTTATAAAAAGCCACCACAAAAACCACCTACACAATGTTCAACAAACAAATGTATTTCGTCCAATTCTTCATAGTTAAAACGCGAAATATATTTTATGAAATCAAAATGTTATTATAAAAAAAGATATGGTAAGGAAAATTATATAATTTAATGTAGAATTTAGTATAAGTGAGTGCATAAGTTTATTAAGCGTATGTGGATATTTCATTGTTTTTATTTTTATCTGTGGATACAAAGAAAAAAATTAAAAAAGCAGAAATGCCAAAATGGCTGAATAAAAGTTTGCTTAGGATTTTGTAAATGTGAATGTTTAGGTAGCGTAATAATCCTGTGCGCTTAATGTTCGATTAGTTCCGACATAATGATATATATAATTTGAACATCTCTATTTTCTCGAAATAAGTTAAGAGTTGGACTATGAGCGAAATAGCTAACACTGAGACGGCTCCAGTGTCGGAGAAGCCGGTCAAAGAAAACGATGAAGTTCAATTCCCGCCCTTCCCTGGTAGGCTAAAAATAATAGTTTATTAAATATATATATGTTGATTTATGGGATTCGTGCTGCTATCTATATAATAATTTTAAGTAATAAAACAAATATTTTGTCTTACAAAAACTTTTCAATAATTTGTAAAGACGTAGTGATGTTTATATTTAAAGTGAAAGAAAAACTTATATTATTTTTGTCAGATGACAACAATAATATATACAACAAATTAAGTAGGTATATGTAATTTTTTAATAGAACCAGGCGATAGCGACTTTGACGATGATATACCTGAAGATGAAAGAAATTATTACAAAAATAAATTCAAAGGTAAAATAACAATTTCTGTACTATTTGTTATGAAACAAAATGAAAAAAATATTGGTTAAAAAATTTAATTCCTTTCAGATTTAAATAATGTAACAAGTTCAAGGTTGCACTGTTCAGCATGTGATAAGCATTTAGGATGTTCTGCTCGTAATGAAGTTAAGATGCGTTCTCATCCCATGTTACGTACTTTAGTATGTCATACTTGTCATACATTTTACAATAGTGGTGAATTTGAAAAAGGTGATGATGGATCTGAATTATACTGTAGATGGTGTGGCCAAGGTGGCCAAGTATATTGCTGTGCTGATTGCCCTCATGTTTTTTGTGCTGTAAGTTATAGTATATGTAGTATTCTCATCATTGATAATGCCAATGTATATATTATATACCAGTTATAATTTGTGAAATATTTTTTGTAGAAATGTATTAAAAGAAATTTGGGAGCAACAAAAATAAAAGAAATAGAAGAAGCCGATGACTGGAAATGTTTTAAGTGTAACAATAGGTGTTTATGGGACTTGAGAGCCACTTGCTGGGCTGTGCTTCGCTATTGCGATCTAAAATCAAAGTTAGTAATAATATATATAGTCTCATTTTAAAATATATATTATACCCTAGTTTTTTTTAGTATTGTATGACTTTTTGTCACCATCCATATAAAAATTACGATTTCTTATTAGAATTACATATGTTACACAAGACCCAGTTTTAAAAGAGGCCTATCAGAAACATTGTGCTCAAGATCACTCTGAATGCTGTAGGAGTAAATTTAGACGAAAAGAAAAAGAATTAAAAAAGAAAGAAATGGAAGTTACTGCTAAGAAATCTTTGGCAGAATCTGTAATATCAAAAATTCCTCCTACAATACAGGTAATTAAATGATTTTTGTGTTGATTGTAAATAATCAGCAGTACCATAACTGAATTACTTTTCCTCAAAGTTATCCACATTAAAATTGTGTTCATTATGTTCAGGAAGTAAGTAAAAGAAAAAAAGCAATATTACTTTTGCCTTTTTTTTTACTAGGAATGACCTAAAATTGTCCATTCCTAATTTAATCAAAAAAAATTAAAACATTTTGATACAGGTCAAGAAATTTGCCTCTATTAGTATGGAAGAACCTTCAAAACCAGATCCAAAAAAAGCACAAAAGCGTCCAGCTAGCCCAAAAAATAAGACTATATACATTAAAAATCCAATAGCTATACCCACCAAAGCTGTCAATCATATGGGTATACCAACCCTGCCCAAAAAAATAAGAGTAAGTTATTCAATTAAATACTTTTTTTTTTAATTTCTTATAATTTTGTATAATATAATTTTGTAGTATAAATTTGTAATACTTGCTAATACTAACATTATATTTCATGTAGTTTAAAATCATTATACTATAATATAACCATGCTCAAGGCCATTTTGTTGTGGTAAAAGACAGTGTGGTAGAATAGCTAGATACAGGATGCAGTGTGAAGTAAAAAAAAGGTTTTTGTTAGTATAATACTGAAAATATGTATAAAAATGAAATTCTATAGCTAGAAAAGTCATGTTAGGAAGATTTAGTTTTTAATATTTTAAAAATATATTAGATATGATACAACCTAGTGGATATTCTGGTGACATAAATGGGGGCAGCATGACCAACCAAAAGCTAAAATCTCAAATTCCGTTCTTGGTGTTGCTTTGTAGGTCAAATCCTACAAAGGTGGCAATGGTCCAGATACAATCACCAGACTTGGTACAAATTCGGGAACACAATGACCATAATAAAAATGCTTATGCTGGAATTTCTTGCAGTCTAAGTTAAAAATCAAATTCTTTGTGCCCTACTCTTTCTTCGTGTCAATGACCCAAATGCTCAGACAGTTTTGCCAGTGCCTAACCATGTTGACTGCACTTTCCGTTGCCCCAGTGAGGTCATCAGTTGAAAGTTACCAAACAAGTGAATCTTAGGATGTGGTAGAAAATTATGTAATTAAGGGGGGAAACCAGTTTAGGAGGCCAGAATTTTGGTGTTTTTCAAGAATTTTTTGCACAACGAAGAAATAATCAGAAATATCGCCTTTGAAATAAAATCTAACGAAAACCAGAACTCCAAAGCACTAATTAATTTTATAAACTTCTTACCGTTTAATCAGTTATTCCAGCACCAAAAACTCGTTTCGAGAAAAACGCCTTTGAAATAAAATGTAGCGAAAACGAGAAATCCAAAGCAGTGATTAATTTTATAAACTTCTTACCGTTTAATTAGTTATTCCAGCACCAAATAGCAATCCCTCTGATAGTTCGTACGCTTCATTTTGGGAGTTCGTACGCTTCATCCATAAGACGAGCTGAGCTTTTTCACTAAAGCCTCTGTCAACTTTCCTTTTCCGCCCATTTTTTTGGTTTTTCCGACGTCTCTGAGCCAAGTCTCTCTCGACATACAAGAATTTCCGACAAAGCAGTGAATAGTGTGAAAATTTCGATTAGCCTATAACAATGTATAGGATTCACAATCACATTCTCACTCGTAGCAGTTGAAAGTTTTTTAGCGCTTGAACTTACATCCTCACTGACACTCGACTGACTCCTGGTGTGTTGATTGCCATGAAAAGATCTTATTCGTTCATTACATTCACGAGAACCTTTCGGATACTCAGACATTTTTACACTGTTCGATATGAAAGCCGGAGTTGAACTAATCAAACTCGACGCACTGTCGAAATATTGTAAATATTCTAGAAATTTCTATAATGAGTGCCGAAATTTCCTTACCTCTATTGTTCCATAGTACAAAGGTACTGAGGCAGGTATACGAAAAAAGGACCCTAAGCGACCGCTTTGTTCTAACTACCGCACGCTACGGTGTTAGACCGTCGAGCGGTTACTTAAGTGCTCATAGCATCGGGAATAATGCGAATTTAGCTTTAAAATGATTACCATATATTCTTGAGTAGTTATACTAACGATTTATGCAATAAAAAAATCGATTTTTTTTTTCGATCTAAACCGGTTTCCCCCCTTAAAGGAAGAGGAATCCAGAAGAACAGGATGCCTATGATCCTATGATTGTATCCGCCAAATGCATGCGGATAATGCTAGAGACCTTATGCTTAGATAGCACTCTAGAATCTACATCCTTGAATGCCATGGATTTTGATTATGAAAAACATTTAACTACTTTTAACGTCGGAAGAAAGTGTATGTGTTCAGCCAGAGTTGGGAAGAAAGAAGATTCTGACTGTTCATGAGTCCTGAGCCTTACGGGTATAACCAGTAATAAGGGCTGACCAGTGCGACTGTTGTATTGGTAAACCATAAGTCGGTCAAGCTGCGGTTTATATAGCAAAATCGCGAAGCACTAACAGATGCCGTACTGATGACGATGAGGGTACAGATGACGACGTCAAAATGTTTATCGGAAGGCGACGGAGCTAACGTCTAAAAGCATTGTGGAATAAAATGTAAAAATGGCCCAAAGACAGTAATGCAGCAGTCACGTCTTCCACTATATTGGTCATGCATTTTACCTAGTAGTAGACCCGTGAGGGGTAACCCAAACCTAGTTTTAGATTGCTCTATTAATATATGAATTTGTGCATAATATACACGAATAATAATTCTAGATTAAAAATATTTAAGCTCAAAGCAAAACTCGAGGTTGAGACCAGTCACCCTAAACTACTCAAAATAACATAACACTTTAATGAGATTTTTTCATAGAAACTAATTAATTATTACATAAGAAAATAAATTGAGTCCATTTCGTAATGTAAGCTCTTTAATGACCTATAGCGCCCTTATTTTGTTTTGGGTAGTATGCTGTTTTGTATTATTTTAAGTGTTAGTTTGTTGTTTATATATTTAAAAATATATGTAGTTCATTATAATAACAAATATATACCTTTTTATAGATGCCAAATTCTCCTGTGATAAACCCTGTAAGATTCAACAATGATAGAAAGATACAACAAAACTTCAGCACTTTTCCCAGAATCAGAGCAAAGGCAGTGGCTTCCCCAATGGCAATAATGTACAATGGTTATAACAATACTGCGGCATACAGCAATGATAATATTAATTTATCACTGGATAATTTGACACAGGTACACAATGTTTATAATTTTAACTTTTATATTATGTTCATTCATGTATGATGTGGGAGAAGTGGTTTTGCATGCCATGAGGAAGAGGGTACAAAGGACAAAGACGTGGGAGGTATTTCCCTGTTCTAAAATTTCTTATTTGTGTTTGTTTGTTTAATATATATAAATCTATTATAATTCATACAAACTGCACGTGTTGTTCTGGCAAATATATATATACATATATATATATATATATATATATATAGATATATATATATATATATACATATATATATATACATATATATATATACATATACATATATATATACATATATGTATATATATATATATATATATATATATATATATATATATATATATATATATATATATATATATATATATATATATATATGTATATATATATATATATACATATATATATATATACATATATATATATATATATATATAATATATATATATATATATAATATATATATATATATATATATATATATATATTATACACATTAACGACGAAGGAAGGCCGAAGGACGAGGAACGACATTAGGCTAGGCCCTCTGGCCGTGGGAATCTTTCTCCGTCCATTAATATAGGGGTGGCCTTGTGGCCGGGCACATGTGGTCAGGCTCTCTATTTGGAGGTCTTTATGAAAGGTGGTATTCCTCACGAACTAAGTAGCCTGGGTAACGCGCCCGAGGGCCACGTTCTGGCCTATCTTTAGCGCCTTGCTCTGCTATCGCTGACTAAGGCGTACCACGCCGTCGCAGCATACGTGAGATGCAGCCGAACATACGCCTTTTACAGCGAAAACTTCGTTCTTAGGGGCTGGCGGGACTTCATAATTTGATGCAGCAAGTATAAGGCGATGCGGTGCTGGCGGCATTCTTCGCTTGTGGAGTCATCTTCGTTTTCCTATTTAGTAGGATGCCCAGGGTCTTGACTTCATTCATTCAGCTGATCTGCTGGCCTTAGATCACGAGGTATGGCGGCGACTTATCGGGCCGTCGATCTGCTGTCTGATTGATTAAAGCTTGAGGGACTTCACAAGCAAAGCTATGTCGTCGTCGTAGAGCGCCTCGTGTTGTAGCATCGTTGGACACGGACATGTCATCCTTATAGGCGGTGTATAGTGCAGGTGACAGTTTGCTACCCTGGGGCAATCCTGCAAGGATAAGGTGACTGCGGAATATGGTACTCTCCAACCTCACGCAGCAAGTCCTTTCGCAGAGGAGCGCGGTAGGAATGTTCGCAACGACTATTTTATATATAACGAACCGCTATTTTTAAAACGCTATATTTTGTATATGCTATAATATATTAGTTTAAAATACTAATTCACTTTTCAAGTTATTATCATTTCAAACGACAGAATAGAAGACCGTCGTACAGAGGTACAGCGCATCGCAACTTTTTACAAAAATCTAATTAGTCCTTAATACTAAGAAATACTAACGTAGTATTTTTTTCCTAAAATCTCTTAACAAACAAATACAAAATAATTTTTAGTATAATTAATTCCTAATTTCAATACTCATCACTATTATACTTCATTTAATAGAGTTAAACCAATTAACGTCATTTCGTATGTTAAAGATAGTTTCTAATTAAAAATTAATAATAGGTTGATATGCTAGGTAAAAGTAACAGTTATACAGTGGACCAAAAGTCTTTTAATATTTCAAACAGTAATAAAAAAATTACTAATTCTATCATACAAAAACTTTATATGAATTATGAAAATACATAAACGGGATTTCGTTTTTTATAAATTACATCGTCCAAATGTGATCCTTCATTATTTCAATTTGCATTTCCTCGTGAATACGTTCCTTCAATTCCTCTGTAGACACTGGGTTGGTATCGAAAACTTTACTCTTGAGGTATCGCCAAAGGAAAAAATCCATCGAGGACAGATCCGGGCTACGAGGGGCCAGTTGATGTTACCTCTTTTGGATATCACTTTTTTGCCGAAAATTTCGCAAACTGCACTCAATGGATCATTGGAGGTGTGTCATTTTGCTGCATCTTGCTGAAACCACGATCGTTGATTAAACCCATCGAAATCCTGCAGCGTTGGAGCTAAGAAGCTTTGTAACATGGCAATATACCGCTCTGTATTCACTGTAACAGTGTGTCCTCTTTCATCTTCAAAGAAATAAGGTCCAATAACGCCTCTTGCTGACAATGCTGCTCATACCTTATCTTACCACCTTAGGTGAATGCAGGGGTTTTTGATGCTTTAATTTATGATTGGTGTCACTCCAATACCTTTTGCCTGTTGCTAAATTCTCTATGAAGATTTAAAGAAGTTCTGGGCACTTTTATAACGCTAGACCGCTTCCGAGTAGAGAGACTTGGTTGTTCACGAATAGACGCTCTTACACGTCCACCGGGATTTCTTAATGTTTTAGGCCGCCCGGATCGTGGTTGATTTAACGTTGAACCTCTTTTCTCAAAATTCTCAACCAATTGTTTTATTAAAAGAATCGATGGAGCTTCATTTTTATGCCATATACTGTAATCATTGCAATATTTTCGTTGCGATTTTGTCAAAGAATCGTTGTTTCGATAATACTCGCGAACGCAGAACGCACGTTGTGCTCTGATGAAGCCCTTGGCCCTAAATTCCCATCGCTCGCGAGGCCGCTCTTGCGTTTCGTGACCCCACCGCTCCGCCCCGCCGTCGACTCGACGCAGCTACCTGCGTTGAGTAGCTTTTTAGCGATTCAAAAGTTAACGGACTTTTGGTCCACCTGTATTTACATACATACATTCATATCGTCACGCTTATTTTTAGCTGAGTAGTCAAAGAGAATGGAGCGCCAAACGCTGCGGTCCCTGCATAAGTATTTCGCCTCGCCCACTGTCATTAACCTCTTCATACATGCTCTCTAGGAGGACCTCATGTTTTTTACATGACCTTCCTCCAGTATATTCGACACTGTGTTTTCGAAGGATTTCTCCACAGCATTCTTCTTTCTTTCATTCTTCTTCTGCAATACCCATGTTTCGTACGGCCAACCGACCAGCTACACTAACGTTTCGCCGTCCCAACAATGCAGCCAAGGCACCGTTCCTTCTGTTACCGGCAGCAATACGCTTTTCCACGTTCATTTCGTATGTTCCATCTCTACTTCACATACTTCCCAGATATACTACTTCATTCACTTGTTCTATTAAGTTTCCATTAAACAAAAACCTTGCATTACGTCCTTTCTTCGTCTTTTGCAAATACGAGAACCTTTGTCTTACTTGCATTCAGGCTTAGCTATTTTTATGAACTATATAATATAAAGCAAAGCGGGTAGAACGAAGTAACGATGAAGTAATGAATTACCTGCTTAAAAATGACCGATTTTGGGGCCCGATTTGTTTATTTTGTCACACAAACCGAAGAGCAAGCATGATACACGCGAGCTCTCGCTTGTTCCCCTCGCGGATCCTTCGGACACATACAATCTAGTTAGACGACAAGCTACGCACTAAGTACCTTGCTTTGGTGCAGTAACTTATCCTTACTCCGTGCAAATAATAACATTTCACGCACAATTTTTTTTGTTTTTTTAATTTTCTGTATTAAATTTATTAAGATATATTCTATAAGCTTACATAGGCAACACTAGCCTAATTCTAGTATGAGTACAATACTTTTTGTATTGTAATTGAATTTATATAAATAAAGAATTTTGAAAAATGATAAACGAAACAATTGAAATTATGTAGAGTTTATGGAGGACATTTATGGACACATTTATATATATATATATATATATATATATATATATATATATATATATATATATATATATATATATATATATATATATATATATATATATATATATATATATATATATATATATATATTTATATCTTCTTCTTCTTGGCATTAGTCCCGGCTTTTGCCAGGGTCTGCCTTCCGACTGAGCCTAGTCCACTTTGCACGGTCTTTAACATCCTCAGTGGATAATTTATTGGCTCTCATGTCTTGTGTCACGACTATCCAGCCATCGCTTCCTTGGGCGTCCGGGTGGTCTAACTCCAGGGACAGACATGTCAAGGCACTTCCTTCCGACATAGTTCTCAGATCGGCGCATAACATGGCCATACCATCTCAGGCGACGCTCTTGGAGCTTATCCACTACGTCACGGACCCCAAGACTACCTCGAATGAATGTGTTGCGTATGCGGTCGGACCGCGTCACGCCACACATCCATCTCAGCATCTTCATCTCTGTGACGTGAAGCTCCTGAGTGTGCCGAGATAATGTTGGCCAACATTCGCTGCCGTATATAAGAACAGGTCGGATAATGCTCTTGTATATCAGTCCCTTGAGCTTGGGCGGTATTCTGCTATCGCAGACCACACCAGTGACCTCCCGCCATTTGGCCCAGGCAGCGTTTATACGGGCATGGATGTCGTGGTCGACATGCATAACGGCTCCAAGCTCCATATATATATATATATATATATATATATATATATATATATATATATATATATATATATATATATATATATATATATATATATATATATATATATATTATATATATATATATATATATATATATATATATATATATATATATATATATATATATATATATATATATATATATATATATATATATATATATATACATATATATATATATATGTGTGTGTGTTTTACAAAAGGGCCTAGATATCTCTGCTGTATCTGCAATGGCGAGCAACTCTATTGATGATGATGTAGTCTGTACACCTGATTTTCCTCTGGAGCCATTGTGTGAGGTAATTTTTTTTATTATTTGGTTACATCTATTCTACATTATGGTACTTGTAATAACTAAAAGTAGTAAATATATTTATTAAATAACCTAAGTATTGTCTTAAGCTAAATAAGTGCATATCAACGTGCTCAAAAATATGTTTAATTCAATGTAGGTAACAGAAGACAATGGTGATGATGACGTGCAATGCATGACGCCGGGCCCCGTCGCCGCGCCCAAGTCCTCCACGCCCTTTGTCGCAATTCGCGCCTCAAGCACACTGCCCGACCTCAGCCCCGAAAACATCGTGCAGATGACGGAGAACGACGTCACCGTCAACGCCAGCACCGGTGGGCTCAAGTTTAGAGTGGACCCGCAGACCCTATCCTCCAACAAGATGTACCGCCTCCCCGACGGCCGCATTTTCGCCATCAACGCCAACCCCAACATGCCAGGCGGCTACTCTGCCACTATCGTGGCCGTCACGGACAACGGCGCCGCCAAGAGCGCCAAGGGTACCACTTTCGCGGCCAAGCTCAGCGCCGTGTCGCAAGCGCTGGCGCCGCCTGGCCCTCCCGCCAAGCAGAGCCAGCCGCGCCGCGTTGTTAAGCGCATTTCAAAGCCCGCCAAGCGCGACGCCCCGCGCGTCTGCGACCTTAGCGTGCCCGTTGAATGGTACCGATACAACCTCATCGACGCTATCGACGCTATGGAGTACTCCCTCTCGCGCCTACACCAGCTCAAGAAGGACACCACGTCGCTGCACCTGCGCACGCGTTCCGTCAGCGAGATGCGCAACCTCCACAAGGCCCTCGAGCGATCCCTAAACACCTCCGTATCGCGCTTTAAAGAAATCCGCGAAAATCTCAACAAGGAATTTAAGCAGTACCTGACGAAGAAGACTAGCGGCAACGTCAGCGACGACGACGACGTCGAAATATTGCACGAGGAGGATAATGATGATCCTATCTTTATTGATGAAAACTCAACGGAATCTAATGTCAATGAAAATCAAGAAGTGGATTTGACGGCGGTGGGCGGCAGCAGTGAACATAATGATAGCACTGAAAGGGAAAAAAATAACCTGCAAAATGAAACAGAAGTATCCTCCGATGCTGAATCATTCTTAAAACGCCACAGCGAAAGTTCAAATCATGAAAAACAAAACGAGAATCAGGATGATAATTCAGAATGTGAAGGTGCAAATATAGTAAATTCATTAAATAAAGCTAATGATAGCCAAGCTTCTGTGGTAAGTAACGAAACCAAACAAAATGGTATGAGTCTGCAGGAGTCTTCAAAAAGAGAACAGGAAAATATTAAAACTTCCCCTAAACTTAATGTAATAAATGATGAGAAACATGAAAAAATTGATGACGATATTTTGAATGAAAGTTCATGTGAAAATGATAAGAAAAATCTTGACTCTGAGATGAGCGAAGAAATGATTGAAAGCTTATTGAAAGATGAAAACACAGGCAATGGAGAGGATGATGCATAAAGCATTGACATTGGTTGATGACATAATTATTTTAGACGATAATATAGAATATGCTTTGTATGTTTAAATATATACATAGCTCCTATAGTTTAAGTTAATAAGTGTAGTTCAATGGAAACATTTTTCTTGACGAAAATTCTTGAGCGTTGCTTATCCATTGTAATGTTAGGTTAATATTAAGGAATGATTTTTGTTAATACATATATTATTATGTATATGCTTTCATGGCTGTTAAATTTTGATTTGCAAATATATATGTAATTCAACCTTATGGTTTTTTTTAATTAAGTATAGCTGATAATGGACAAATTACTATATTTTCCAGCTCTTCATTTGTACAAGCAGCATTTTGTGATTGATATATATTTATTAACCTTGTTAAAGGAATAGGTTTATTTACCTTGTAGACTTGCTTAAAATATTGTTTTAAACATAAATTGAATCCTAATATATGATAATTTTTCAGTAAAATCTCATAAATCCGGCACTATTTTAATATCTGGGAGTGCTAAATTGTTGGACTGTTCGGATTACTGGATGTATATACAAAAAAATTATTTCATAAAAAGAAAACTTGACTTTATTATAACTGTACTTTACATTTGTCACATGTAAACTAATTATATAGGATTAAACTAATCCTTCATAACTTAAACTTATTCCTTGTTTAAAAATCTTTTGTTATATATTTCAAAGAATTAAATTCAGAGGGCACCAAATTATTATATGTTAAGATCTATTAATGCCGGATTTAAAAGATTTACTGTTTTTCTTTTGGAAAATAAAACGTTAAAATTTATGTGTCAAAAGTAATAACAATTTAAGTTCCATTAATAAACTTTGTAATTTATTGTAGTATAAAAAAATTCATGGAATAAATTACTTGTTCGGAATGCCTTCTTTGTATTATACGTTCATACAATTATTAGAAATGTACACAGAATTTAGAATTTGATCAGGACTTTTTTTATTGATTTTTAACAGATTTAGAAAAATATATAATTGTAATTTTATTATGCTTTTTAGTAAGCAAATAAATGACGAATGAAAAAAGAATACAACCTTTATACAAATCATAGTCAAGCATTCCAAATTATTCCTCATATAAATAGAATGAATAGGGCAATTAATATTGCAATTGTTATACCACTGAATACTAGACAAAATCATTATAAATGTATTTCTTGACTACTCTGAGGTTATTCCAGAATTTAAATGTAATTATGGATTAACGTTAATGTTACTTACAGGCCAGTCAATAATAAAGTCAAAAGAATGATTACATTTTTATTCTCGTTAGATTTAATTGATATTCACTTCTAAAAAAATTAAATGTACATACATTCAATCTTTTTGATATTTTTTAGTTTTTATTTTTTCTAACCTACATGTTATTTCTTTTCAAATATGTGATTTTATTTAATTTTGGATCTTGTTAAGTTTTGATAAAATATTTTAAATAAAAACTTATTTGTATTTTATATTTAGTTCTTGTGATGTATCAATCAAATTACTATTATATTTAGTTAAAATAGTGTTAACTTAAGGTTATAATATTTAATGCTTATTTATTACAATAGTGGATTGCTGCTAACTTTTTTTTTATTTAATTCCATGGAATACCATGGCTGACAGCCTAACATATTATACATATAAATATAATATTTCTTAACATATATTACATTTACTATGAAAAATAAAAGAAAGTTTAGAATACGAATTATTTTAATTACCCAACTTACAATTATTAAAATGCAGTTAAGGCGTCAAAATATTTAAGCTAAAAGTTAAGCTGATTGAATCAGGCTCATTAGTAAAGAAGTAGTTATCACAATTATGTACTTGTCGGAGAGCACGAAACATATGAAATATACAAAAAAGCAATATATTATGTGACTTAATATCTAAAGTGGCCTTTCCTAGAGCGCTCTTCGTGGTACACTCGCATGGGGGAGTAGTTGCCGTTGGATCCACCATTTGCATTTAGTCCTGTAATGTGCACACAGTTACTAATGGATCGTAATAATGCTTCAGGCATTATATAATTATGTATAACTTGCTAAAAAATGTAAATCTTCAATGTGTATAAAGTATGGATTTTTTCCATATGTACATAATATATGGAAAGATTATATGAATAATAATTAATATTATATTCAATATGATATTACAATTTTTCTCTGTAAATTATTTAAAAAGTATATACAAGAGTGGAATACAAAATATATACAAAACTCTGGAATTTGTTGCCAGAAGAAATTAGGTGGTGGGATTTTTTTTAATAAATCTCAGATAGGAATATTTCAATGTAGGCTTTGAAAGTACTGTCTTGAATAGTACTTCTAATCAGAGTATTCTGTTTGTATTCGTTTATATATATGTTTGTATGTATGTATAGGTATATGTATGAATGTATATGTGTGTATTAATAAATTTATAGGTACCTATTTATATAAAAATATGGACATACTACTTAAGTTTGGTTAATACTTTTTGCATCGTTCAGTTTCTTCTTATAATGTGTACTGTCTTTAAATAGTTGCCTGTAACAGATCACCTGTATTGACAAGGCCGCCATTACATATAATATTATATTTCGTTGTTATGATTTGTATTGTTTTTGTCGTGCAATTATTATTAAGTGATGAAGTGCGTCTATACAATACAGAGTGCGTAAGTGTATGTGCCACGTTACAATTAGTAACTCACTCTACCCACCTTTGCCATTTAGCCGTCCGTCCACTGTGCTAGCTTTACATATAAATCATAATATTTGACATTCATCGTAAAACAAGAACACGTTTACGATTCGTTTTATGATTAATTATACCATTAATTCGTCCATTATCATTTATCCTTTAGTTGTTACTTGATATGACATCTTTGTGCGTTATTCAACAAACACAGGCACCTAGTCAATATGTCCAAGAGCTGGGTACCTTGCAGCAGGTGGTGCGGCGGCGGCTGCGCGGGCGCGGCGCAGCGCGGGGCCAGCAGCAGGTGGTACAGCGCGAGGTAGAGCGCGGCCGCCAGCAGCGCCGCCACGCCCAGCGCGCGGTACGCGTCGCGTTGCGCGCGCAGCGCCGTCTCCAGCGTCACCAGCCCGCCGATTATAGCGCCGATACACCGCCCTGTTGCAGAGATGTTGTACTCGTTGCGATCTCGCCCCTCCGCTTGCAGTTTAACATCGTGAACTCACCGATACAGAAGTGTGCCACGACGGGCAGCGCCTGTCCGGTGGCGGTGTACTTGCGCGGCACGAGGTGGCGGAAGTACAGCACGGCGGTGACCCACACCAGACTCAGCGTGAACACCTCCAGCAGCTCGCACACCGCTATCCAAGCGTACGAGTCGCTGTACGCGAGCCCTGCCAGCGGACGCGTTGATAAATTATACTACTTTTATAAAATTGAATAGTTTGATCTAAAGAGATAATCTCGGGTACTACTGCAACTGGCTTTAATTGTGAATGGGTTACGTCGGTCGTTTCGATGTAGTCCGCTGCACCTGAGGTCGTAGTTATTTCAGGCACATAGAATCGGTGATTTATCCAATTGTCATACACAACTCTTAATTATTTATATTTCACGCGAGCGAAGCCGCAGGTAAAAGCTAGTTGGTTATAGTTTACTGCGTATGAAGTAAACTAAGCATTAAAAAGTACTTTTTATTTTTTGTACACGTTTTTCTCTCTACATTGCGAGAATGAAGTTATCAAAAATAATTATTCTGTACACGTAGATACCTACAGTTAAATGCATCGCACTTTATTTATAGGAAACTAAATACGTGTCTTAATGTAAATTCTTTCACAATGCTTGATTTAAGATCCATATTACATTTTACACAAAAACTAATGAAACTAGTTATGGACTACCAAGAGTAGAACTAAGTAGTATGGACAACGAAACGAAATCATTAAACGAAAGCTTTAAAATACATTCGCGAATTTAAGTCATAAATTAAAAGACCTGGATTTTTGCATATCGGGAGGCACTATGTAAATGATTAGAAGACGTCGAATTTACATCTAAACTACAATAGATTCTATTTAGTTATGTTTTTTTAGCTAGTGACATTTTCTGCTTGGCAGATGTCGTATTCGAACAAACCAGTGTATCGCAAGCAGTAGAAGGTGAAAGCGGTGATGAACACGTTGGAGTGCCCCACGTAGTCCACGAGCGCCTCCGCCCACCACAGCGCGGGCACGGCGGGCAGCGCCGCCAGCGTGCGCGTCAGCCCCACCTGCGCCGCGGTGCTGTTCAGCTCCATCACCGTCCTGTGTAATCAAGCTTATGTATCATCTCTATCGAGTAGTAGTGGTCGACTACTTAATGTGAACTCATTTCTCTGTATACAACATAAATGTTTTCAATATCTAATTACCAAGGCAGATAAGTGTCGATCCCGCTCCACATGATGCCCAGCAGCACGAGCACCGCGAACACCGCGGCCGTCTCGGCCCCGTATCGCCGCACCGTGTTCATGGGCATGGCCAGCGCGCCCGTGGCCGTGTGCCACCACCACTCCGGCGCCGAGAGCGGCATGCGCCTGTGACCAAGAGAATAGCAATGCACCCACCCCTCGCCACTCGACACGCGATTCTATAAATATCTACTAAATGTACAATAAGAAAATAGAAATACAGCATGACTTAAAATGCTTTATCTTATTTATTAAAATGGTGAATATACAGTTCGTATTTAGTTATATGTATACTTTTTACTTACTATTTGCTAATAAAACTAAAAAATATAATACCTCGTATTTTCACATACCGAAATAGTTTTGGTCACATACCCAAAACTAACACACAGTTATAAACACTTAAATAATATATTTTTCTTATAACTTGATCGTAAAATGTAAAAACATTATAATTAAAATTAATCCTTACACAGGGCGTTAATCGGGGGGTTAATCGTACGAAATTCTATAAAAAAAGTCAATAAGTAAACTCCTTTCAGATATGAACTACACGCATTTCCTCCTAGTGTTAAGACGCCCGAATTATAATTTCCGTCATTTTCAGAGACGTAGATATAACGAAGCCACTACCGTCGCATGTCCTACAGATAATTTCCATTTGTTCCCCGATGACATCAAATAAAGTTAATATGCAAAATTAAAGAGTTATGGCTCCTACATGGTGAAAGTTGATGCATTGTATGCAAATATATATTAAAATATAATTGTGAAACCGGAATTATACTAACTAGATTTTATCAGCATCTGCTGTCACATTATTTTGTGTCAGTTTTATATCTATTGTTAATATTAGAATTAACCTAACCATAAAACTATACTGTAATGACTCAAGGCACATCAGACAGTACTAATTTCTAAACAAAATAAATAATAATTATTAATTCAACTTCTTATATGATAAAGCTATTAATAACAACACAGTAAGTAATAAACAAGATTTTCAACAACATGTGTAAAAATGACTTATGTAGTGATTGACAACATTGTTGTTTCATTGAATGAGCGTGCTATATATCACATTGACATCGGCCTACTGTACCTAAATTGTTATGTTGATTTGTTACGAATTGCGAATACGTGTGGACTAAAATGACCATTCATTAATTATTAGTATGAACTGTAAACGTGAACAGACATTACAAACGGACTGTAATATTGAACATTTGTGGTATTCAATTTATAGCTTCCCTAAAGAAAATATAAGTAGTTAACACATAATTATTTATCTATTTATTCATCAATTCATTTAAAAACAAGCATTCAATGGCAAAATGAATGACAAGCACTCAAGTCAATACGTTTTTATGACGTCCTACTTTTTATTTAAAGTAATAACGACAAAAGTAATAAAAGTGCATAGTGAATAGTGATCCGCGAGTTTGCGACGCGGTTGTTTTCAAGGATGCTTCTATGTGAATAATATACAATGTTTCAGGATACATGACTACTGTAAATAATAGTCAACACGTCCTGTTGGCGTACATTTTATATTATTATTTTGTGTTTATTTTACGGCTGCATTTCAATCTAGCGAGCGTATTGTTATTTTCTCTCTCATTGTTGTAGTAGTATATTAATGTCAGTTGATTCATTTATATTATTTAAATGTTTGATGATGATGTAAATATTTTGTTATGTTTATTTTAATTTACAAATGGAGTTTTTATTATTATACATTTAAATAAACATTGAAACAATTCCAAAAAGATTGATATATAACTTCTTAATTATTGTAATCTTTTCAATTACGTTTTATTTCTTTCAAAATAAATGCCAACCTTTTTAGTTCACTCTGTGGCTCATTATAGATACATTATAAACATTTAGCATGAATAACAATAGCAAATCTGAATGGATTTTTCTTAACCTACTAACGTTAGACTGAGTCATTAAAATAAGCTAAAACATCTTACCTACAAAATATGACAAATTGTATTTATAGTAAGAAAACGTCAAACGTGTTGAATAGCCTATAATTTTGTTCTAAGTAAAACGTAGAATTAATGTTGTATTAAGAGCTACAGACTTATGAAACGCAAAATAATAAATGTTTATGCTATTGCATTATTGCTTCATATGGCATTAATAATATATTTTTAAGTGATTCAATGTATAAATGAAAAATTTAGTATAAAATATCAATCTATAAATTTAAAGAAATAAAGAAATCAATACTTACGAATCTACCAACAGTATAAGAGCACCAATGATCATAAAGACGGCGTGCATAAGGAATGGCACCAAATAAGGCGTGTCTGGCATTTCCATTGACGCTAATCCTGCCAATGGAGGGAAAATGGCCAGTCCCAAAGTGCCAAATGCCATTTGCCTGCCAACATCACCTCGGCCCAGTGACGTCTCTCTTGTCGCTATGACGCAAGCTGCACCCAGCAGTGCTAAGGCAGCAGTTGGCCAAATATCTGCTAGCACCCTGTGAATAATTTTAATGTTTAAATTTTGACTTTGTTTTGTTATATTATGAATTGATCACAATTATATGTAGATAGTTTTCAATATTCAATTGTTACGTATTTCATTATTACCACATAAAACGTTTCTTTCCGCGTCAAACCAAAATAAATTAGTTAATATTAAATATTTTTGACATATTTCAAGTGCAAAACGATCATGATAAACATGTCTATTCATCCTTTTTAACGATCCTCGTTAAATATCTAAATATGGGTACAAAACGAGTTGTCTTGTGTTTAAAATGTTTGTATCAAAGTAGAAATACTTGTATGGATTCCTACTTTCACCCTCGGTGGACTAGATCCAATATCTGAATTGAAATAATAAACATTCAGGTCAATGCTAAATCAGCTTAATAAAATAATCCGAGGATACCTTAATATACATATCTATATATGGACATGTACATAATATAACAATAGCTATATCATGTCAGTACATATTTCATAATCTTATTTTTTGTATACAGGTCATTGCGCTGTCCTAGCGCGTGACTGCATAACTGTAAGCGCGGTGACTGCGGTTTCGATCCCACTTTAGGGAATTTTGATTTAATTATTAAAGAGATTATGTTTAAAATATTATCATTTTCCCTCGTGTAGCCTCTGCTCGTCAAACAAAACGAGGCGTTAAGTTCCACCACAATACGCCACGTAATACCTTAAATGTAAGCGAAAAGTGGAGAACAGATTGTCTTTGGCTAGTTATGTGATAAAACGAGTGAGCCTAAAAAATCATTATTTCTTATACGATACGACGATTATTAATTACTAGTGACGCGCTCGTGGCGTCGTCGCTTAAGTAAACTGAATTGCATTCGTTTCGATACGTTATATGAAATCACATTGTACATGTGCAGTATACTCGTATTTACTCTAAGTTACTAACTTAATAGTCATAATCGGTAGTTACTAAGTTAATAGTCATAAGCCATAATAATGGTCCAGCCGTTTCAGATATTAGCCGGAACAAACCGACAGACAGACAAAAATTCTATAAACTGTTATTTTAATATATGTACCGTGTATATATTCATATGTAATATAAATATGTATGTAATATAATATGTTTAAATATTACAAACAGATACTCAATTTTTTTTATTAGTATAGGTACAGATAGAATACCTTATCACGAAGTAGCTCCAGAAAGTATAGCCCGGGTCGCCTATGACGAGCCTGCACTCCGCGTCGGCCAGCACGCCGTCGGGCTCGTCGTAGGGGTCCAGCACGAGGCAGCGCACCGCCGCGCGGCACTCCTCGCCCTCCGCCGCTATCTCGGAGAGACGCTCGGGGGGCACCATGCATTTGGATGCACCGGCTGTGTTTATCGTATTTTATGTTTCATACGTTGAAATAAACAAACGAAATTTTATGACAATGATTATGTAATAGTACTCATATTAAAACTTCTAATCGAAATCGCTTAAATCTATATTAAAAATAAAAAAAAATTAAATAACATTTAAATAATAACACGTAAGGCTCACCAGTGCGATATATGCACCAATTGTTCTCTATGGTTGAATTATCTTCCGGCGGCTCAGGCGCGAACAGAGATAATGGCACTCGAAGGCGGGCGGCATGTTGCATATACACCAAGCAATTACCATTGTAGCACAAATGAGGTGGTTTTATTTCGAAAGCCTCTTCGTCTTCGCCATCGTCAGTCACCGGAGGTGACAAAGACTAGATGCAAAAAATTTATAATTATTTTGTATTGAATGCATTAATTATAAACTAAATAATAAAATAGTATATTATAATTACCTATTTCTATAATATTTTTTACAATTGCAAATAAGATTTACGATAATATATTTTTAAATATTTAATAATGCTGCTTCAGCTTCACGCTGAATCACACATATAGCAGAGATATTTGTATTTATGAGCAGAGCTATCTAGTTTTTGTTATTTCCCGCATTTAAAGCTACCTATAAGAACATAGTAACACTTAACAAGACACAATTTTTAAAGTAAAAATATTTAATACACAATTATTGATAAAATTGTGTGTTCTATTCGAATGATAGAATTTAATATTTATTTATTATTAACAAAAGCATGGAATTCCAACTCCATATTATTATATATTTTATTTCATTGTAAAATCCAGCTTTAATGTTATCTTGTTCCAGCTAAAAAACTTTATTACATGCTGTGGCCTGTAAAGCAGTATAAGCATTTTTGTAAACAAGCTAGCTTATCATTCCTTGGAAGTAATTTTTCTATTTACAACGTCCTACATCCATTCCTAGTGCCTACCAAAGTACCCACTCATACATAGCTTTTGTAATACAACGATTGCTCATTTCATTTGCGTCGCTCAATATGAATCAGTCCTCAATAAAGGATGTCACGAGCTTACAATATGAGTCATTTTCTAATTTACAAGTAGATAGGGTTAACTTAATTATATTACGTTCAAAAATTTGTAACGTATGTTTTACCAATATTTTTAATTTATTGTGATTTTAATTAATATATTTACCTAATTGATAAAATTGGTCTGTTATTTCAAAATATACCTTTTATCCAAATATATATTTTAGGCTTTTAATGCTGTTATTGTGTAAAGTATTTACTTTGGTATATACCTATAACTACTTAGAAGCTATTTGGTATACACTTTTAACCTGCATGAAGGAATCGCATGCTGAAAGGCAATAACGCCATATTCAGCTAACAAAACATATGATAGGGTTTATACATACTTCTACAAACGTCAAAATGTCGTAGAATATTTTCTAATTGAACGTATATTGATTGACCTAGTGTAAGCATTTGTCAAACATTATTTTAAAATATTTTAATTCGTATTCGTGTGATCTTTATTAATTTTACAAGTTAAATAAATAAAAAAATTCAGTTCTCGATTTACAGCCACATGTAGAGATTATAATTTGGAGTGGAATTAAAATCGGCAGATGGTCTTAAAGACAAGAGAGAATTATTATGCTTTCATTAAAGTGATAGGTTACTACTTTTTTTATTTTTACTTTTTACTTTAATTTAGCAGATCTGGCTAACTTCGTTCCAATTACAAATGATATTTTTTTACTAAAACTAACTAAAAATCTTGTTTTTTATTTAATTTAATGTTTTTTTTAAATAAATGTACCTTGTTAGTAGTTTTTCTTTGTAGTGTTTGTTTAGTTATGTTCCGTAGGTATTTTGATAGAAGAAAAATCCAAAAAGAATCAAAATCACGAGAATTGATAACCAGCCATTGTTAACTTATAAATGGTGTGATACGCCCCACTTTTCTTTATGTGTACGGTACATACTTTTGCTTTATGTATAGGTGTATATTAACAGAAAGATATGCTCTGAGTCTAATCGTATTGTGCAATGAATAGTATAAGTTAGTTATTGTGCTTTGAAATACCTGTCTTTACGTACACTTATTGTATATGTACTTTATAAACAAAAGATACTTACAGAGTTGGCAACGCTGTTGTACATAGGGCTAAGGGTTGTTGTAGTCGAAGGAACAGGGAACGGGCTGGTCACCCACGTCATGTTCTTATCTGCGCATCCATACTCGCACGAGCTCACTGCTAACACTCCCGACTAAAGATTTATAGATAGGATAGATACAATAGATTTTTTTTATATTTATTATTATTATTTTCACTAATACGTAATATTAAATGATGTAGGGTGTAAAGTGTTAATAGTTACTACAGTTGAAATTTTATAGTTAATAGGAATAATATTTATTACTACGTGAAAATATATAAAGTATGAAATGGTCAACAAATATACACCCAATTTGTGTACGCCAAGATTTGAAACTTGCGTAAAATGACAGAGTAATATTTTAACAATAAATAAAGTAAGGTAAAGTAAGATAGGCGTCTGCCTTATATACCTATTAAATACCTACAGTATTTTTTAAGTAACACATCAAATTGGTCAAATATAGTAGACTAATACATTGGTTTTGATTGGAGGTTTATTTTTCTTTATATTAAATAAATATTAATGTTTCATATTAAGAAAAGAGAACCTCTTGTTCACTATTAAATAATGACTAAAAGTCAAAGTCATTCAAATATCAAAATGTACATACCTTTTCGCCGTCCCATCGATTACATCGCATGCCTTGTGTACACACTTCTTGCATAACATAGCCCCCATCCGCGTCACACATAAACAAAACTTGTGGCCGACGCGCCTGTTGCCAGATAAATATTGATAAATGCTAAAGTAATTAAATTTGTCCCATTTCTAAAATAACTGTTCCTACTCATGTTACATAATGAACTTATTATAATTAGAACAGCACAATATCTATTACTTATAAAATACATTAGATTACAGGCGCTACATGACATATTCCATTTGCTACTCAGTCATAAATTTCTATTGTAAAAAACCTTGACATATAAAGCGAATTACAGCGTCCTATAAAATCATAGTAGGAATTGCATAAACTAAAAAAATATTTTGTGCTGAAAAATTAGTTTATATCTATGTAAATGTACTTATTTTAACTCCTTTTGTACTAACCTAACAGAATATAATTTACACATGTATTTTGATATACAATTTTGCCCAATAATAATGCTTACCTCATGTCGCTCTGTATAAGGTACAGCAAGCAGTAATGTGTAGAACAGTGCACTTAATATAAGGCAAATAGCAGTAACAACTCGTAAGAGTTTTCCTGAACCACTGGGGCCAGCTCCTCCGCCGGTTGACCCTCGTCCCACAGATAATCTACAATTTAATTCAAAGTGTTATAATTTTTGTTATCATGTAAATATCCTCTAATAATTTTATACATCTTGTATATCTCACGATTAGTAAGTAGGGAGGATCATATTTCGCAACAATATTAATTGTCGGTGATCGCTGACTATATATTTAGAAGTAAAATGACATCATTTTCATTCAATGCTTAAAGCAAATTTTAATGTTCAATAAACGGTTGTTTTAATTTGCAATTTAGTATCAAGTTGAGCGCCAAAAATACCTCTATGGATACAAATATCGGCCAAGTGCGAAAAGTTCTCAACTGCCGACGGTTTTTTTTCTTTGTTTTTACTATAAGATCTAACTTATTGTCAAATTTCATAACTCTAGGTCAGCGGGAAGTAGTGTAGGCTTTTGATTTCGCGGCAATTTTGATACAAAATGCATAAAAATTAAGATTCAAATGAATTTTTTGATTGCGTTGATTTAGAAGTTTGATTTTTTCTGTGCTTTCTGTGTTTGAGTGAATGGTTTGGACCGGCGGACAGACATACAGACGATAACACATTGAACCTATAAGGGTTCCGTTATGTTTAGTACTCTAAAAATGACCTTAATTTAAAACTATACATAAAATTTTTACTAATATGCAAGACCATCAGACTGTCCTTGTACGCATATATAATGGCAAAAGTTTAAGTAAATAATACACATACATACATACATAAGTTACGTATATAATTTACTTACTTATCGATTAGGGGTCCTAGTATCGCAGGGCCCAGTAATGCAACACAAGGTGCAACCGCAGAAATTAGTCGTGCTTCTCCTCGGTCCAGGCCAATGGACAACATATGAAGTGGCAGAAATGGAAATATACATCCTATACCTAAATAATAAAAACAAAAAGTATTAAAACCCTTTCTTTTGCAAGTATAATATAATTAGTTACAAATTTACTTGTGTATATATATATGTAAGTAATCGTTAAATCGTTCATTATTATTGGTGAAACAGTCTGTTATATTTTTTAAGAATCGAAAATAAGTTGACCGTCTTTATAAGTTCCCATCCCATACAAGTAAAGAGTCATAATAATTTCTGAATCCAATAAAGTAGCGGAGCAAGAGGTGAACGGTCTGTAAAAACATATAGATACTATAGTTGTGTAGAGACTGTAGAACCGATAATAATCCTTAGAAGGAAGGTTGTAGCACTGCATGCGGGCCTCACTATTCAGTACAACGGGTATTGCCGCCATTAAACCGTTTTTTGTATTTAACAAGTATAACACTGTGTATTCTGTATTTTATGATAATTTGTATGTATACATATTTTAGGTACTCTTTTAGGTTTCCCTAATTAGCTTATTTTACTTAATAATGCTTATTTAGTAAAATTACCTAATAAACAATATTCATATATACGTATTATTTTTAATTGTATATTAATGTTATTATAAATTGTTATTTAGTGGAAAATATAAATAAATTAAAAAAATATAAACGAATAAGTAATAACACATACAAACATAGTATTTAAATATCTACCTGAGAGGAAACAGAATAGTACACACTTCAGTGTAATGAGATTCTTGTTTATGAGCTGCTTCATTTTTAACTTGTTTCTAGCACCTTCGTTAATTCATCAAATACTTCAACATCTTTTATCTGGAAATAAATACTTTAGGTTAGGTTAAGTTAGTTTCTATTAATATAAGTCCGAAATCGTAAAGAAGTAATTAAAATACAAGGGCAGGGCAGCTGAGAACGGTAGGACAAACAGATTCAATTTCAAGTTAAATAGATATCCTATCCATTCTATACATTTCTTAACGACAATTTTGCCTATACCTCAAAACAAAGCATGCAATATAGTAATCATTCAGATGTTGTAATATATTATCGGTGGTCATTACATAGATTTAAAATGTTTTTTGTTAATATGATAGAAAAAGGTAAAGCAAACTTAATGCAAACGAAACGCAGAATTATATGGTTACAGCATACTCGTAGTTCTTTGGATGCACTGCACCATATGTACCGTGGAACATCGTGGAAAAACAGCGCGATCTAATGCCAATAGTGTGTTCTCATAGGACAAGACAAGCATGGGAGACCACTCCAGCTAAGTATTCTTATATTATGTATCAGATTTATATATTATATATTTTAACATTATTTTGACGTACTATAATGATGGACACAAGTTATTGTAAGTTATATTTATACTTTTCACTTAATATTTATTTGACTCCAAGTATTGTATGACGAGAAGGCACATTATATTAACATCACGCTTTATTCGTCCTCCGCATTTTAGCATAGCTCGACTTACGTGCTCAGTGGCCGAACTCTACGTTATACAATCTTTTTTTCATCATCACTCGTTATTTATATATAATGTCTATGATAAAAAATATCTGTCAGGAGCGAATAGCACTGCCGCACCAAGAAAAATGGTATTGACACACGAAATTGTTCAAACCGCCGATGAAAAGGAAAAAGATGAATAGGTATATATACTTCAAGTTCAAGACTTTTACGGGAACAAGTAGGTATATACTTCCCCTTGACGTAGAAATATAAAATTTGGCAAGGAGTTAGAACTTATAGTATAGATAAAGGAAAAAATGTGAACAATGGATATTTATAGGTATCACAGGAAAAAACTATTACAATCTTACTGTAGTTCATTTCATATAACATTTGTCTACTTTTATAAGCTGTACTTTGTTGATCTAGAATTATCAAATTTGGCAATAAGTGACACTTGTTCACTTATTGTTAAATTGAACAAAAACATATAAAATATGAAACATATTTAGTTAAAACTATTACCGAAAAAACTAATACAAATTGAATACAATTAAAACTAATACTAATTCTGTAGTTTATTTCATACAAAATTAGTGCGAGGAGTACAGACTCGTAAATTTAAATTTGTCAAATTTTATTAGTTGTACTTTCCGTTGATCAAATCATGAAATTAGTACAGAATCCACGGTGCAATATTTCCCGTACTTGACCAATATTTGTTCTTTTTAAGATACGGAACCCTAAAAATGGAAGACCGTGATATAAAACGGCCCTAAACTGTGCAGTGTGCATAATGCGATTTTAAACATTGACAACGAGTTTAACGTAGTGTTAAAAGAAAAATCCGTGACATTACACGATTTTCCTGGAGGTTAAATGCTACCTTACGAAATTCAATCCCTAAATGGTCTTACTAAAAATGTTAAATGTACGCAAAAATAAGTCCTAAGTGTTAATGATGGAAAATGGACGAGATGTGTCAAATATGTATAACTATAACTAGGTATCTGCTAATAATTCACGCGACATTACATTAGTACATGCTGCTTATTTGCGACGAGGGCCTAAGGCGTTATCTGAACATATATGCTTAAAATAGGTGACCCGAAATGACGTGAGCATCTATTGTCGAGATCTTATTGCGACATTGTGAACTGCTCCTCGTCTCTACATAAATCTATATAATCTGCTAGACTTCTCTTTTTACGGACGGACATAGAGGTAATATGACTTTTATACATATGAAATGTCGACACAAATATTTACATAAAGGTGGTTATGTAGGTTAACATAATTAATATTAGGCACATTTCGCAATCATATATATTTCTCATGACAGCTGTTGCTTCAGGAAAGTTCACATGCGTCTATTTAAATCAGAAATTATATGTAAGACATTAAAACTCCCAGGGATTTTTATAGCAATTCCTACAAAAACCTTTAAATATCTCGGGTAGTTAAAGTACGTAAATACGTAATGGAGTAACAAGTATGAGAATACTAGATTAGATTCTACAGCCTATAAGAGCAGATGTTGTAGAATATTTTTTGGTTTAATATTGCCAAATGGCGTGTCAGGTGTTATTTACCGTTGATGAACAACATGCGATAAAACTATAGTTCAGCGACAATTTCTATCCATGAGGTCATGCGCACATTCTATTTCCTAGTAAAAAGGTTACTTTGCAACCTGAATACCCTGAACTTTATTTAATGGAATTGTAGCGTACCTAAGTAATTAATTTCGTAATAAAGAACATAAAGTTTTACTTTGCCAAATATTTATTTGTACTTAGAGATGCAAACGTGTTATAGGTATCATAGGATTTTTTAAAATAAATAACAATATTTAAACACAAAATTAACAGGGCCTAATAGGATTATTTTTCAATAAAATTAGTATAATGTAGAATAATTTAATAGATAAATTTTATTTAAGGTCTCAGAAAAATATCAACATCGATACTTTAGTCCGAGGTTCTCAGCGTCATGTTACCTGTTATCACTATACAGTTCAGGATGAACAAACTGTACTAATTTATAAAAACGTTATTTGCAGAGAACAACTGGAATAGGATCGTGCCGGGAGCGTGCGATGTCGTCACCGCTATAATCGGCGAAGGTCCGTCGCCATGCGTGACTGACGACGCTTCGTAACGTTTGAGGCCTAAGGGCAGTTCACACAATCACACATTATTGTCATTAATGTTGAGTGACGGCATACTTTTTTTTAGATTACAACAAATATTGAATGACTTAAGTACTGATTCATGACTTATAGAAGAATAAAAAAATATATTCAATTATTTTAATAATGTGTATATTTAAATTTAATATGTATTATTGAAATAAACCTGTATATAATTCAGATGTACTTATATTATAAAAATATTGTCCTATAGATGATAAACTCTACAAAAGGTAATGATAACGACTATGAAAGAAATTATAAATATGAAGAGACTACAGGGTAATAATATATATTATTTTAGATAATAGTTTATGAAATAGTACCTATCACAAAAACTACCGATTTTTCCCATGGAGTTTATTAGGGGCAAAAAATAGGAATTATAATATGCATGCATTTTGCTAACGAGAGCAGCAAAAAAATAAAAGGTATATTCATTGCACTAATTGATTAATGAGCATACAATTGTTAATATTACCCTACTGTCGGATAACATTAAGTGAACTTACATTAATAATTGGCACTCTTAAAAAAATTACATCATAAGAACAAAAGTTTGTGTACAGACAGTATTCAAGCGCAAAGATACAAAGGGGGAACTTATAAAGCTGCGGGCATGCATTACACTCAATGCAACTTTGATTCATTCATCAAAGTGAAGTAAGTACCTATGTATAGAATAACAGGTGACATTTTTCTTTTTAATGTGGAAGAATTAGAGAATACTTAATACATAAATTTGATAGATTATATACGTATTTAGTATCCCCAATTTCATTTCGTTCAAAATTTCATTCATTAATTCATATCATTCTTATCATGTATATACCTATCTAAATATTGTAACAACTTTTATTAGTTAAACATATAACCTATACGTGAAAATTATACCGAGTATAATTTTAAAATAACTTACCAAATTTTTACTTTTCACCAATCATAATTTTTTTTTTATTTTTCATAGATACACCGTACAATAAAACCAAAATCCAATTACAGCGTTCTTATATATAGGTAATTTGATGTCGGAATAAGCCGTATATTGTATTATATTTAATTACAAACACCCACTATACTTTCATCACTTCACTGTTTCTGCATTTCAAATACAATCGTGACACTTGTGACCGCTTACATTTGCAGCAGACATAAATAAATACACGACAGGGAAAGTAGACGGTCACAGGATGTGTTGATGTGTTGTGATTTTTATTTATATAAAAATGCTAGTAATTATATATTCTTATTAAGCAGATGTCTTACTTGCGCCGATAAGAACCGCTCAGCGCGTCGTCACACCGCGAACAACGAGGCCGCCAATGGTAGAGCGCTCGTTTCTCTTACTTTTTACTTGCCTACGTCGCGATATGTGGTGCCGCGAAGTGTTTTGATCCAATTTGAAATGTCAAGATCTACAGGGGAATATTCGTGTACCTATTACGAATATGTGTTGGTTTAGTCAAGTTACTTTAAGTTCAATTCTTTAGTAATCATGATAGCGTATTTCATATAGTTAAATATCTATTATTTATAACTTTTTATTAAGGAGGATCCGTTAGGCAAACGGAGTTGATTTTATAGTCTCGTAGGCCCTGAATAGCTTGCAAACAACTATAACGTCTATTAATCATAATTTGTTTTATATTCCAATTGGGCTTCAAATTCGCGTGAACAGAGCCGACATGCCATAACCGCATTGTTTCTTAGATGCATAGGTGCGCTGAATATGAGTGATAAAATACATTTTTGAATAATTTATAACTATTTTTCGTAAAATCTTATCCAAAACGTACCTATGAGGTACGACAAACGTACCTATGAGGTACTAGTACAAAATAGTTAAATAAAAAGATTTTACATGATGTATGTCTCTAAGCAGGCATTATAATTTCCGTGAATGGTGACGATATCACTTAATTAATACTGTCGTGTAAGTGAACAATGAATATGATAAAGCACGTCTAATGAATGGTTTGAACGAATCTAAGAATTTAAATAAGTAATTCACTCATTAACAGGTAACGTGTTTCATTCGTGTATATTATGTATAGTAAAGTCTGAAGTTATGGGAGAAGCTGTTATATCTTATTATTATAGCAAGCACACCTAATTGTAATCATATTTCATCTTCATTTACATACATGATATATAATTTTACATCTTATAAAATTTACCTACTTATCTTCAACTTAACAGCTTGAATATGAGTCGAGTGGTTATTGTAATGAAAAAATTCGTCGTTGTAAATACTTTTACAATGTAATTTAGTAATAGAACAATGATTTTTGTATTTCAAAGAAATTAAAAAAGATAAATATTTAATTAATAAAAATAAAGAAAGTATCATTTTCATGTAGAAAGATAGAGCTTCAACGGGCTGCACATGTACTATATATAAAAGCGCTGGATGTTTGCTTTGGTGAAGAGGCAGAGTTAATCATAAATGAGCTGTTGTGTCAGAAAATAAAAGAAATGAAAATTAATATCATGAAGACGTGACCTCGTCGTAGGATATGCGGAGTCTTTGAAATATGGCAATAGCGAGTCCTACGAAATAGCAGATGTTAATGTAATGTAGGCGTTTAAATGATTAAACGATTACCCGTTACGATTTCATTAATTTTCAATAGCTCACATAATGATGTTTTATAAAAAAGATGGATTGTCATTATTCATTTAAACAATTAATATTCACAAATCACAAACATTTTTATAAATACTTTCATCAGTTTTATAGATATGTGATATGTAGTGGTATAAAGAAATGTAGTGGTGTTGGTTTTCATATTACTATCGTATTAAGCTCGCAGTTATTTGCTAAATCTAGATATATATAATATAAAAACGTTATAAATAATACAAACAAAATTGTAGAGAGAAGTTTTTTAACATTAGCATAACCGGAGGTCAGCTGCAAGCCACAGAACCGGTTATTGCCTCAAGCCCAGTATGAACTGGTGTGATGTCATCAATGACATCATCATTATTTTTATCGTATTTAAATAATATACATTAATATATAAATATGAGATAGATACAAAAATATTTTAATTTTATAAAAAAATATAGCATTAGCTATAATTTACCTCGAGCATTTAGAATGTCTCATGTAACCATAATACACATTTCTAAGGTATTTCCATTCAATCATAGGTGCTATCGCAAGCCATATATCCATAATATGTGTGTTTTATACAACATATCTATATATTTATAAGCATAAGGTTGAATATGAAAACTACAGTTATAATACAGGTGCGGTAAAAACGATGATGAAGCTTTATTAATAACTGTCGGCAAAATACCGTATTTAGGTCGCAGGCCACTCCTGTACGGCCACCGCCCGTCTTACCCTCTAATTTAAACCACCCTTACTTCACGGATAACTAATATTTTTCGGACGTAAACAAGAGTAAAAACACCTTGTGATCACCAAGCATGAATTGAAATTGTTTGCCGTATATAATATATATATATATATATATCTATATATATATATATATATATATATATATATATATATATATATATATATATATATATATATATATATATATATATATATATATATATATATATATATATATATATATATATATATATATATATATATATATATATATATATATATATATTATGACATTGTCTCAGAAACGCTATTTCAACTATATTTATATCGAATTATATTGGTAGAAACTTTAATGTATCTACCAGGATAAAAATCCAATTAGATCTTAATTCAGAGATGAAACTCAAAGATGAAAGATAATAGGTAAAATATATCAACAATGTATTAGATTGAATATATTTAATGTTGTATTAAATATATTCAACAATGTATTAGTACAATGCAGTGTAAAAGAGTTGTCTTGGAACAGAGACAAGGATCAGTTCACTATAACGTAAATAAAAAAAAGCAATTAATAGCAGATCACCATAAAATCTTACAATGGTTCGATTTTGTATTGTTAGTTTTAAACAAAATTAAGAAATACAGATTATTTACAGATTTTTTTGTGAAATGACAGATTCCTTGTCCTTGACGCATTCAGTATTCAGTACATACTTGTAGGCATATAACAAATAATAACGCTTTTTGCTTAGCGTTATATGCCTACAAGTATTTTTTAAAGTAACATAAAAAATATACTTTTCAATGTTACTTTCATACGAGTTAGTAGATGCGCCATTTTTAGTAACTTTCACAGAAAAAAAAACTGTTCGTTGTCTGTATATGGAAACATCTATTATTGGGGGCACTGATCAATGTGATAGAAGCCAAAATAATCATTTTTAAATGTTTTGTCTGTTTGTCTGTGCATTTGTGCACGCTCATCTCAGAAACGGCATTTAGCTATAAATAATTCAAAACTTTAAACGCACATGCAACTACGCTCTGCGTTATGTATTAACATAACGCTGAGCTTAGTTCTCATAATGACTAATTAAATAACATTATTACCTATTCTACTTTCATGAAAGTGTTCTCTAAATAACTCTTAAGTTTTAAAAAGAATTCTGTATTCGTTTACAGACTGAATATTATACATAATATCGTTGACATTAGTTAAAATGTTTGAAACACTCATAGATGAATTATATATGTATAAAATTACTATATATTGCATTTTGAACGAATTTGTAAAAAAATACACTACGATGAAAATTAAGCTGTTTAACTTGAAAGGTTTAACCGCAACAACCACACATACATTGCAAAACATTTTAAATAAAATTGTGTACTTATAATTATTTTATAAATATATAATTATTTTAAAATAATGTTAAATATGTTAAAAAGTGTTAGTGTTAGTGTAGTTTTTACTAAAGATATCTTCGCAATATTTTTACTTTTGGACTGTCAGAAATTTTCATGAAAATGGACTTATCTACGTACTGGTCTTATGTGATACTGTTAAGAATAAGCTATTTTCAAACGCTATAAGCGTTTCTGGATGGTTTACATAAATAGACATTTTTAATTAAAAATGCCCTTAATAGTACGTATATTGCACCAATTACCAATTGTAGCCATTGTACCAATTTGGGAACACGACTGTAATTTTTTTTCTGATTTTTTTTCTCTTAGGTATTTCATTTTCTTTTAGGGTGCTAACTTTACCTTTATAAAGAAATTTCTAAGTACGCATTGTTAGTTTGTGTTTTGCTTCAAATGGATAAATTAATATTCAGTGTTCAGGACTGTTGTGGCACAGATTCACAAAATCTGCCTGTAAAAGCCATGGTTTGTGGATTCAATTCCCACTCGGGGAGAATGATTTATTTAATTTTTTCCGCTCTAGTAATAAGGCAAAGCGCGGCGTTAAGTTCCGCCACTCAACACGCAATGCCTCAAAAGGCGAAAAACGCAAATGGGGAACGGGATACAGTATGAAGCTAAAAAAAATACAATTACAGTTATAATACAATTATCATGACGAATAGTTAAAGCTAATAAATAAACCTAGTTGTACTAAATTTTAAAGTTGTATGAAACGCATAAAATCAAAATAAAACTCAAAATATAATTTGCATTGCGGTTTTTATCAATTATTGTTTAACTAGTTCAACATCAACAGTTGAACATAGATTTCTATTCTATTCAAAAGGTTGTAATTTTAAATTCATAGTAGGTATATAGAAATTATTTGCAAAAAGGATATTTTAAAGTATATATTATAAATCTATTACAATAAATGTAAGTATATTTGTTTATTTTAAATGTAAGAATGACATAATCAATTATAAATATAAAAATATATTTATTTTGAAAAAATATTCAATGCAATAATAATTAATTACCGAAAACGTTAATCTGTATAATCCTAAAAGATTAAACCTTTTGATCACTTTTTATATATTCACTATTCTTATTTATCTAAGAAACACATTTCGAATTTAAATTTACGTTACTATCGCGATGATCGTTACGTTTCTCATGCGCAACGAATTCACGTAGACTAAACCGCGTATGAAAAAAAATAATGGAATAATTATTTCTGTTTCGTTCATTATTTTTTTAATGTGGATTAAAATTTAACATAATGTCTTATCTTTTTGTTAAGATGTTATTAGTATTTAAAAGTCCAAATGAATATTTTGCGACAGATTTGATTTATTTAAGGCATTTTCAATTTATTATAGTAATGATATTTTTTATTAAAGAACGCACATTTTCTTATAAGAAACGTCAGTGTCAAATTCGTTTGCGTTGACTCCGATCTTCAAGTTTCCCTAATTTTACTGACTTAAAGGCGACTTTTTTTAAAAATAAAATAACTGCAATATTTAATATTAATGTACAATAGAGTTATAAAAATTCTTAAACATTGTACCTATTTAAAAAAGTAATATCCAGTTATAATACTTTTGATGATGTTTTACTCTAAAAATCGAAAGAAATAGTTAACAATTGTATAAAATTGTATATAATGGCTCCTGGCAATAAGGAGCGGCATTCAGGACATACAGGCACTATACCTAAAACTAAAGTGAGAAATAATTGTAATGTGCCGCAAGAAGCTGTAACTCCAACGCGACGAGACATGGCTACTAATCTAGTGACGGTAAAAGAATTTTTCAACAAATTACTACTACGTTTAATCTATTTTACTTTTTACAAAATATTTGTTTTTATCATTCGTTTGTACGTTATAACTGCTGAGTGCTAACTAGATCTGAAGTTTTTACAGAGAATATGTACTACAGTGTATTTTTAGAAAATTTGGAACGCCAAACATATTGGATAACTGCCAGCATATTCTATAATGTTTTAGACACAGTGATTTAAAATTCCTTCTGTTCTATTAATATTTAATTTCAATCTATTATATTGAAATTAGCTAGTGCAACTGTAATTTTCCCATATGGGTAGTTGTTTTTCAAAATTGAAATTAAATAAGGTAGTTAATACATCAAAATTAGATCCATATTGACTTCATTTCAAATTAGGATATAGTTTGTATAGTGTAATTTTTGTGTGAACTAAAGAGAGTGCAAAATTTTTTAGACTTCTCTGGACTGGGTTCCAGTTTCAGAATATAATACAAGATCGAACTGTAATCAAACAAGAAAGCCAACAAATAACACATCTGACCAAGAGTTAACTGATTTAGGTAAGCGATTATTATATCTGCAAAAATATATCTATTCAGTTTTAAAAATATACAATATTGTAAATAGATACTGCCAGGTTAATCTCATGCAATTTAATTTTTTATTTATATAATAATTATTATTGTAGACAATTCTGTGTCATTTGAAAGTGGATTTGGGAGATTTGTGCCTGTAAGGCCTCAACCCCGGGCTTTACCTTTAACTGTACAAAATCGTGAATCCCTAGTTGTAGATCACCAAGAAGATAATGCAACTTCATCTTCTCAGACATTGCATCCATTTGCTCACCAAATGCAAAATGGTTAGTATTTTGTCAATTTTATGATTTATATAGCGAGTATATATAAACAAAATGAAATTTACCTATTAAGGTATAATTCTTTAAAAGTTTTTAAGTAAAATTTTATGTAATTAAGATTGCTTACAGTAATATATTTGAAAATAGTGTGGAAATCATTTATTTTTTAGGGTTAATTCCACATTCAAATCATGCTGCTGCTGCTGTTATGATTGTGAACCCAACAACTCCTAATGCTGTCATAGGAAATATGTCACAACAATTTAATGTAAGCCAAATATTCCTAAATGTATATTATAACAGATTAGTTTTTTTTAGCAATATTTTATGTATATTTTAAATGTTTATTTTAAATCTTTGTAGGCTTCAAATCAAAACAGAAATAATCTGACTAGGAATTTAAATTCCACTCGTAATACATTTGAAGGAAATAATTCAAATAATAATAATACTCAAACAACTAACTCAAGATCTGGCACTAAATCAGTAAACTTGATAAACAATATGTATGATCAAGGACAAGGCAGCTTAAATAACATAAATGAGAACAATCATGTAAGTATGGAGAAGATTTTTATAAAAATTTTATTATAAACTATTAGGATTTTAGATTTTATAACATATATTTCAGGTTCATAGAGAATCTGCGAGAGCTTTAGGTGAGGCCATCGTGGCTGCTTGCCCGGACGCAGCCGCGGTGGAAAGGAGGCTCGGCCAAATAAGGGAATATATACGGGTCACATCCTCACTTGTTGATACAATGCGGAATTCTGAAGATGAGGTTTGTAATTTAATATTATTTCTTCAGTAATATTCAATGCAACTGCCATTATATATAAAGTTTAAAGTTTTATATATAGTACATGTCATAATATAATTTAGGCTTTTATTGAACACACCAAAGAAGAATATGATGAACTTGTAAAAATGGTGATGCAGCTTAGAGAGAGTGAAACAAAACTAGAATCTATGCTTACTGAAAAGAACGAGATTCCAAAGGAAGATTCAAATTTATCTAATGAGGTACAAGATACAACTGAATCAGAAAATAAAATTGAGATTGTGTCTGATAAAAATTCGAATCAAGATAAAACTTGTAATATTAAAACCAATAATGATAACGTAGTTAACTTAAGGAAAGTTACAAATATAGAAAACGAACACTTAAATAAAACTATAACAAATTCAAAACCAAGTGATGAGTCACAAATATCTATACAAATGACTAAATCAAGTGACACCGAAGACAATATGGTACAAACTGATACAAACACACTGGAAATAAAAGAAATAGATTCAATATCTTGTGCCGAAATAGAGGTAAAAAAAGATGATCAACAGCTCAATGATATTTTGAGGAAAAATATCATGGCTTGCATGGAAAAGATAGCACTCATTCAAGAATTGAAAATTAAAAACAAAGATTCTAGTTACACCGAAATTCAGGTTCCATACTGTCGTTGTGTGACGTGTGTCCATATGTCTTTCATTATAACATAGCATGATATAATTTCAGTATGAAAATAACCATTTCTAACATACCCATACGTCATACGAAAACAAAGTAGACATTGTTTTGGATAAAAAGTATTGCTTTAGATTGTCTAATTTCGATTGATGTTACAAATAGATTTGATTGTTGTTGATCGTTTGTGGTTTTTAAATATACATCGTAGCGTATCGTATGAGTTTTATAAACCTATTTACATAGTCTTTAAATTTTTCAGCAAGATGTAGTCGTAAGACCGGTGTCAGTCCAAAGCAATGGATCAACTTACAGCGAAAATGAACTTTGGCAGAATGAAATTAAAAACAAAATGGAAATTTCTCAGATTCGACTGACTGCTTTAAAACAGCAACAAAAAAGACTTCTTAAGTATCAGGTACGTAAATTATATACTTAATATGTATAGTCAAATTTTGATTTTCACATATCGTTTTAAGGGGAACCTACAGTTTAATTATTTTTATTGATGAACACTGCTGAAAATAATAATAAATTTGTTTCGATTAGATATTTCGAATATTTATAGAATGAAGAACTATGTTTTACTATGTTGAGTAACTTAATTTGTACTTATTTCCGATTATTTTTACGACATATTATTTTAGTGTAGTAAGTATGGTAATAAGTGTCATAATAATATTTAGGCGGAAGCTAAGCAGCAATTAGAAGAATTACATAAAGAAAGGCAGTCACAGGAAATGCATCATCCTTCTACATCGCATGAAAATTACAATGGAATGCAGGTAATTTAACATTTGTTTCCAAGAAAGAAAACTATTTTTCATGCTATGTTCAGTAATACCATTTCATAATAAATCCATATACAACATTCAGATCGTTTGTTTGTCTAATCCAAAAATATTTTTATTATTTTAATTTGAAAGTATTTAAATTATAAAATAATGAATATATATTTTAATAAAATATATATTTTTTAGAACTTGTCACTGAGTGGCAATTACCCCGCTCGCATGTATGGCGCGAACCAGGTCGGTGTGGCGACGACTCTGCCACAGAGCGAGGGCATCAACAACATGGACTCCTCCCACTCCGTACACAGCCACGACGAGAGGTTCTCGCTACGAGATGGCAACATTGCGAGTAGTGAGGTATGCTTCAGCCTCTGCTTGAATTCAAGACATTGTGTGTTAGGTTGCGGTACTTACGCCCCACATCGTCTTATTTTCTACTCCCCGAGAGAGGACCCACGCGATAGCGACACATGGAACAAATATCTCGGCGAGATATTTCTGTAATTCATTTATATTTTTAATTTGGTGTGTCAAAGTGTGACTTTAGCTTTCCCTACTAAATTCATAATTTCTCTAAACTAACCGGAAATTCAATAAATTTTCTGTACAGCTGCCTAACGCACTATGCAACATGTTGTAGTACAAATACAAATACAAATATACTTTATTGCACAACAGAAATATATACATTACATAAGAGCTAAAAAAAGAATAAGAAGTACAATAAGGCAGCCTTATCGCTAAAAGCGATCTCTTCCAGGCAACCTTTGGATGTTGGAGTTGTATAAACATGGGCGGAGCATTAAATATAACATATACATAACCATACAAAAAAATATAAATAAATAAATAAAAACAAAGTACAAAAATACTTATATACATACATACATTCATAATATAGTATTTACTGAGTATAGTATAGTATTTCATATATATACGTAGGAGGCAGCAGGCGGCGGCCGGGACAGCGAGGTTGAAGATGATGAGGGTACTTTAACTGAACGCGAGCGCTTACTGCGGCTCAAGTTGCAGGAACTGCAAATGAAAAAGCAACACATGGAAAACTTGGTAAGAAAATGCTCATTGCAATAATAAAATCTTTATTTGTTACAATACTTGACCTATTCAATTTTTTTATATAGTCAGACAATACACGCTTAGTTTGGTGGCACCAATAATCGACACATTGGTGAAAATCAAATTTATGTCAAGTGAATGTAGTACTCGCGCACAAAATGAAATAAGGACAACATTTACGAAATATACGTCGATAATGTTTCTTTCAACAATCGACACCTTGTCGATTACTGGTACATACATACATAGTTTCACGCTTTATCCCTAGCTGGGTAGCCAGGTGATTAGAGAACATTGTGTGCACATAGAATGAGTGATTAAAGAATAGTAAAAAAGATATATGAAACAAGAGTCAATTGTAAGAGAGTAAAGGGGGAATTGTAAGAGAGTAAGATATATGAAACAAGAGTCAATTATAAGAGTAACCTGGGTTGACCTTCGAGAACACAGTGTCGAAGATACTAGAGAAAGTTCACGTAAAATGCGTCACGCTGGTGCATGTATGAAGAGGATAGTGACAGTGGACAAAACGAAAGAAATACTGACGTTTTCATTAAAATACTCCCTTTCAGTTTTCTCGTATTGCAGATGTTATGCTAATTACGAATAGGAAGCTAAGCATAAGCTTATATCTTTGATAAACTTCGAAAAAATCAAATTTAAGCATATTTCAGACTACAGAGATGTAAAAGGAGAGTAGTATCTGAGTATGGTGCTGGAGAATCATAGCTTAAAGTGTAGAAACTAAATTACATTCTATCTATCATTCGAAAGGTTATTTGGAACAAATGATAAAAATAACAACAAAATGTTTGAACAAGTTTTTGAAAATATCTAAAATATAAAGAACATGGAAATGGTGCCTTAGTTAATTTTATTCAGCATGAGCATTTTCGAATGAGATAAAAAAAAATCAAATGTCTTATTGAAACTAAAACTTTAGATGCTTAATTAAAAAGTCCACGCGAAGTAAGCTGCGAGCACCTACTAGTTTATAATAAATCGTTGCCTGATCTTAGCACTTATAACTAAATCTAAGTAACTGTGTCTATATTTATTAAATTTATTGTATATAGTTAAATTGTAAAATTTTAAATTAATATATTTGTTTAATAGGTGTCCGAGTTTCAAAAACTTCAAATGGCGACTCGGCTCGGCAGCTCTCACAACACTTATTCTAGTTCTAATGAAGACAGCGCAGAGGATGAACCATCACGTAAATGTAATTAAATAAATATTATTAATCATCTATATTATCAAAATGTATATTTCAATGGACATTTATAATAATGAAGATCTTATTAGATTAGAACTATAAATTTGAAGTCAAGTTTTTAATCTTAGACATAGTATGTATAAAATTATGGGTTCTATTCCGAAATTCTAGTACTAAAATACATTTATGTAACAGCTTAGTAAGTAGTATTTTAGAGTATGGTAGTGTAATGTAGAGACCTCATTATGCGCCACACTGTTTACGAATAGAGAGGGTACAAAACGGTTTCTGTATCGCTATCTGGCATTCGCTCATTGTAAGGCTAAAGAACCTAGTTCGTACAACGACAAGTTGACATTTTTTAAAACACTTTCTCTAACAGAAGAGACTTGTTAGATTTAATGTACTTACACAAATGTTTTAACAGCACAAGCGATAATGCAGAACTATTATCCAAATTTAGGTTTAATGTCCCCTTTCGGTATCCTCGCAAACCGATTACTCCTCTTCGTAGAACAGTGTTAGGTAGAAACTCACTGATTTCACGACTGTCTAAAATACTAAACGACAACAGCGAAGTTCTTGACCTTTGGAGATTCAATGTTAAAATATAAGTTTAAAATTTTATCCCATATTTGAATCGTTTTATAAATGTCTGCTTTTGATAATTTAACCTGCAAAAAGTGTATTAATATTGCTAAAAATATATTTGTCAGTATTGTATTACTATTCATTTAACGTCACGCTTATTTTCTTCATTGGATTAGTGAACGCTTAGTGAACTAAAATTGTGTAACTTAATCATTTTTGTTTATATAAAAAAGTTAGTTAGTTTTAATTTTTTTTTGTTTTACTCTTTTTTCTTAATATTTAATATTATCATCACTTGTGGATCATAATAAATAAATAAATAAAATAATTAATGAATCGTATTTGTTAATTTAGGTAATAAATCAGGTGTGAATCTGAAAAACGAAGATCCTTTCAAAATAATGGAAATAAAAGCAATAAAAACTGCTTTGCAAAAAACCAAAGGTAAGAATAAAAGTAAGTAGTAAGAAGTTAAAGAAAACCGTAGTAATTTTCGTATAGGTTTTTATGAAACATTTATATTATTTTCAGATCTTATGCGGTCTGTAGAAACATTTGAGACGGACAATCTATCGGGCGTCCACGAGGACAGCTTCCACATGCCTAGTCATTCTAATATTCATGATAAGTGAGTTCTTATTTTAAAAATTTAAAACGGCTATTCCACACCATTAATGTCTGGGTTAATTTGTACAGAGATATTTGTTGTATGAATCCAACATAAATATGGTTGGTCCAACAGGCACAGGTTAAATTTTTTATACGTTTTCAAAATATTTTTAACATTTATTATATTATACTAACTACTACTAAAATTATAAAAATATAAGTTTTAGCAGGTAAATTAAATGAGAAGTTCTTATTTATATTAAGTTATATATAACATCATTTTAATCTAGAAAATACACTTAAACAGACATACATATATAGAAATTCAAATAAATTCAATAGAAATTGAAAATTAAAGTTTAAGTAAATGTTTCAAAATTGTAGATAAAATAAAAAGGAAAATAATTAAAATCATAATAATACTAATAAATAATAAACATTTAGTTAACAAATTGCTCATTGAATGCAAATTGTATTTGTTTTTAGCGTTTTCTAAGGGATTTCATCCTCCAATAGAAAGGAAAAAATATATGTAATAGAAATAAAATATTATAAATTACAATTTTTATTCAAAAGTTCAAAATAAATTAGAATTGTCTAAAAGTTTTTTAGAATGTTTGTATCCATCTCCACGTAACTTAACTTTAACTACATATAAAATTTTCTAGTAAATCAGAAGGTGGCAGCGTAGGTGGCTGGTCCAACGACGGCAGCGTGTGCCGCGTGCGTAACTCCCTGCCACAAAGGCCTAAGTTCACCAACGAGCATCCACAGCATATGCAGCCACATATGCAGCCACATTTGCAGCCACATATGCAGCCACATATGCAGCCTCATATGCAACCTCATATGCAGCCACATATGCAGCCTCACATGCATACACATATGCAGCCACAAATGCAGCCGCTTATGCAATCACATGCTCAGCAAAGTACGTGATATTTTATATTATAATATTATGAAACTATATGCGAAAAAATTATATAGAATGTCTTAACATTGGGTTATTTCAGGCTGCCTCTTTTAAAAACATATGTAAAACGAACTAAAATAATTGATTTATTACAACTGAAAATGTGTTAACCTATACAACATTATAATTTGTTTTAATACGTACAACAATTTGTAATTGGATACTATGTTTGAAAATATTTTAAATATTTTTTTATGTGTATAGGTCATGAAACAAATATAAATTCTCTTCAAGAGCTAGCTCACGAACTGCGTATGGAGACTGAGAAGATAATGGGTGAACGCGCGCGCATAAAGGATTTAGCGACCAATAAAGGTAATAAAAGTTGAACTTATTAAAAATATATAAACTATCTTCTAACTTCTATACCAATATTATAAAGCTGAAGTTTGTGGGGTTAGATAGTCCATTATTAATAGAGGTGTTCATAATGGCTTTACTTCGTCAACGTTAAAAAGCAATATGCTATGTATAAAACACTTGTTCTTTTATAAGCTATATGATATACTAGTTTAACACAAAGAAGATATCTAAAAAAAAGAAACTATCCCCGTTACAGAATCTTTGTAGGAGGAAGCTACATAAGCTTAAGCACTATTGTGCTATTATGGACAATATAACAATTCTTAATAAATGCATAAAGTATATGTTTCTCTTCTATTTTATTCTTCTTTTATATTATTACGCAAGAAAAACAGGTTACCAATTAACTTTTAGTTTTTTCAAATTATATTAAAATATTTCATAAATATTAAAAATATTTCTTATGACTTCGCCACTACTCCAAAGGGCCGCTGACAGCTGAACGGTCTAAGACATCTTGCTTAATAAAGTAACTCTAACAATTCCAAGAACGCTAACAAAATGTAATAAATTTTCTCCAAAACTTATTTTAATACGTCATTCAAGGGCAAGCAAGAAAACCGTATTAATATACTTCTTGTTCACAAATAAAGCTATTCCGCAACGTGAACAATAGATGTCGATGTATCCGAAACATGAATGTATTTTATTATAATTTTCTCCTAAAATATAATCACAAAATGTTGAATTTAGCTGATTTCAATACTTATAACTTAATATATTTCTTATTTTATTGAGTTAGAGCAATTTGAGTTCACAGCCCTATTGCACAACGTGAACACTAGATGTCGATGTATGCAAAACATTCATGAATATTACAATTTACTCCAAAGATATAATCACAAAATGTTTAATAAAGCTAATTTCAATACTCGTTACTAAAATACTGCTTATTCAATGGAGTTAGAGCATAATTTAGAATGTCACAAATAAAGCTGAAACAGCGCGTAAAAGTACATGTTGCTGTGTATTTATATTAGAGCGATATGCTCGTTTAAACGAACGGCTTTTTTATATGCTACTTAATATAACGAACACCTCTATTACTGATATACTCTCTCGATGGTTGAGAGGCGAGCATCTTGATTTCGACAGCTCATTTGTACGGAATGCGTGAACTCTGGCGACTACTTTCGCCTGCAACTCCTAAGTGTAGCCGCCGTCCACGACACTGTACGGTATCCCCGAATAGTTCCACCACTGTGACCGGCTGCATTTTCTACAATTGGGTCTTAATATAACCAGAGAGAGCGTCAGCACACAACTATACCGTAAAGTGCCATGGATCTCAATACACTGACGTACAGCCGTCCACATGGAGAAATCGGCCCTCAAATATTCGACAGTTATCTGCCGAGAGCCCCGGCGGCGTTCAAATGCAAGTATCGATGCAAGCTGAGCGAATTGCGACTGAACGACCATCGACAATCTGGAGTCAAACCCAGATACTTTATCAGAGCGTGTATGCACTGGCAGAATATTGGAGAGACGTCTACGTGAGCTATGAAATCATCAGGCCTCCCGGCCTCAGTTTTGGGCTTGGAGACCTTCAAACCTAGCACTTTGTTGCGATCTATAACAGGGCAGGCTTCAGCCAAGCGTGCCGCCTCCTGGTAACACGGTTCTTGGGCCATCAGCATAATGGAGGAAGACGATTTTCTCAACAAAACTTTTAATAAACTAATACTCTCCCTGACAGAGCGTAAACAGAAGAAAGTGAACGAAGAAGTGCGATCCACCGCTCCCCCCACCTCCTCCACTGCCGCGCCCCCCGGCCCCGCCCCCGCCCCGCCCGGCCCCGCCGAGCGCCGTCAGATGCAGCTGCGGGCGATGCTGGCAGAGAAGCAAAGGGAGCTAGAAGCGTTACTTAATAAGGAGGTAAGCATCATTAAACCCTTACTTTTGGAAAACTGTTCAGGCTATTTCAAGATATATCGAACCACAATGAAATTATCATCATTTTTCTAAGTGATACTAACTTATAGAATCCCTTTGTTGTTTAACTGTCTGTCCGTCTGTCAAGATCAATTTTCCCAAGATCGTGTGAATATTCGGAAGCCAAGCGGAGAATAATATAAAATATTCAGATGTGCAGTCCCTTTGTGCACAAATAACTAAATCAACGCAATCAAAAGATTTTGCTTTTGCAATTTTGCAAATGAAATTTGCTGGGATTCATAACTTTGAGCTACACCATGCTCATCGCGTAGTATGGGAAGGAAGTCAGAGAAGTGCCTGGGACTTGTGACCCGAGTGTAGGTTTAACGGCTCCTCTATCCGAGCTCCTCTTGACACCTAACGAAATTTTAAATAATTCTACCAGTGCTGTCTGCAGAGATTACGCCGTTATAGGTATAACTCGCCACCTACTTTTACATATTGGTCAGTTCATTGGTAAGCTCGAAGGACTGGTTAATTTTAAAATTAAACCTTTTAAGTTTTGTTTCCTATGAAACTAAGAAGTATATATATATATACATTTAATAATATTAAGAAAAACTAAGATAATAAAATATTTTATTAATTGTATGAAACCTTTCAGGTTGTAAGCAACACATCGGAAGCTCAAAAACTGAAACCTGATTCGCGTGTCGCGTCTGTGGTCAATCACCACTCCTACAATAGGTGAGTTGACTGATCTATTTAATTATTATTATGAAAAAAAGCAACGCTGCTTGCAACAATTTTTAAACATAAAATGACTGTATTTTCAAGTATATAATTAAAGATGATTTTACCATTGATTTATAATGTAAATTGTTGTCAGTTCAATTTAAATTGCTTACATATTCTCTAGATTTTCTTGAAAAAGTATATTTCACTTATGGTAGAATATTTTGTAATTAAATCAATGAATCTAAACTATTTTTTATTTGTTTTAAAGCGAACACGAGGAACCCGAGTCAAACTCTGAACATGTGCAATTACTTTCACAGAATTCAAGAGATAATGATAACATCAGGGTATGTAAATTCCTAATTACTCATTACATTTCATACAAAAAGAAACAATAAATATGTCGTATATTTATTGTTTCTTACTTACTTCTCGCATAATTTGCATAAGATTTATGACTGACCTTATATTTCGAGACTTTATACATGAGGCCAGAGCTCAACGCTGTACTCTGCCATACCATAAGAAGAGATAAAAAGTATTTATTTAAAATAACTTCTTCGAGGAGTAAATAATCCAAAATTATCATATTTATAAGCAGACATTGCTATACCGCGATGGCCTGACAGTATATATGATTATATACGGCTCACACGCATGGTCGAATGAAAGTAAGTGAGTGTTATGTATGACACACTGACTGTAGATAAAGTGAGTTATAGCCTTCCTTTGGATAAACTTAACTAGTAGCTCCAGAGATTACCGCATTCAACGCCACAAACTTGTCAGCTTTAAATATTAGTATAGATGATTTTGTAAAAATATTACAATATATTAACAGAGTGGCGGCGACAGTGCACTCGGCCGCGGCTCCGCCAACACGGCGCCGTCGCACCTCGGCAGCGCCTACGCGAGCGACAGCGACAGGGACAGGTCAATCATTGTTCAATTATCTAATATACGAGCATATTATATATCGACATTATAATTTAAATAATATGAGAATTTTGAATTGCAGTGCTTCCAGAAATAAGTCTAATCAACGAAATCGACTCAGACGACGACCGACACAAGATCGTCAGTCTGAAGATAACAATGTGAGTTTATTGTAGTAAATAATGATATTCATATTAAATTTTATTCCATTTTGATTTAAAATGTACTGTATTTATTGTGCATGGAATATCTTGTAAAACATATTTTATTTTTTTTTTTTTCAGGCTTCAATGGCAAATAATAGCAATTCTAATATGCGCCACGATTCCCGCTCGGAATGTTCTAATATCAATATGATCCCGCCCACTCAGAATAGTAAATATTTTTTTTTTCATTAATATATGATTCCTTCTTCAAGTCGAAATTAGGTTTCGCACCTAAAAAATGGGGGCTAATTTAAATTAATAGAAAAGTATTAAATAAAATTGAATCGTCCCTTTTTTTCTTCACAGACGACAATGCAGCTAATATACCCCCGTTTCCTCACTTGCCACCGTGTTGGAATACGAACAAATCCAACCAGGTAAATAAACTTGTCTACATACATTTTTTATAATTATATCCGAATGCCCACTTCACCAAATAAGCAAGAGATACGTTAGAGCTAACTGCACTGATTAAGTTATATTATATTATTTTCATGACTATGTCATGCTATTGTTTATAAGCAACATAAGGGTCTATCCACAAAATAGTGGCGGTCCCGGCAAAATCTTATGTGTTCACATTATACAGTCTGTAAATTATATTAATTGATTTATAATAAAACTAACATATTAGATGATCGTCGTGGCGCAGAGGCAAAGTGTCTGCCTGTAAACGCGACGGCTTGTAGGTTTGACTCCTACTTGGGGAGAATGAATTAGTTTCATTTTATTCGCCCTGGTAAGAAGGCAAAAAGCGTGGCTTTGAGTTCCGCCACTCAACAAATAATGCCTCGCAAAGGCGGAAAGCGGGGAACGGAGTGTCTTAACACTAGGTTCCTACGATTTCCTCTGACTACCCTGCCATGTTAAAGAAATAATTATAATAAATAACATATTAAAAATATTTAGTAGCACTAAAAGTTATAATACAAGATTTTTTGAGTAATTACACTCAATATTATGTAATTAGAAAAATAATAAATAATATTATTCTTAATAAAATCTTATTTTAATATCGAGTTTATTATTATAACTTTATTAATTATTAGAATCTATAATTTTTTAAATCCCGAAATGAATGAATTTCCTTGTTTTCGCTGTAATTGACTGAACCGGAAACAGAAGAGCATTCACAGTTCTCACTGATACTACTGATAGTACATGCTGCGACATGTTGCTCTCGGTTCGGTCAAATATTCTGTGACCGGACTGTAACTGTAACGGACTAGACTCGTATAAGAATACTTGACTAGACCGGACCGGAACTATGGTGTGGATACAACCCTTATCATCATTTGGCTTTTCGTGATTTTAAAACATCTCAATTAAAATTCTCAAAACAACAATCTTTATCAGTAAATCTGCTTAAAATAATGTATTAACAACATAACATATATTAAGGCAATCGAGCCGCAGTGGGATATCGTCTGACTATAAAGGCGATAGTTGTGGGTATCAATCCAATCATGGGTATCATTCATCAATTATCACTCTGAGAATTATTTATTTTCATTGGACCAGACACGTCGCGACGTTAAGCTCAGCCACGCCACTGTCGCAACACGCAATATCTGGAATTTGGGCGGAAAGTGTGGAACTGAGAGCCATGACACCAGGTTCACACATACATACGGGATAAAGCATGAAACATAACATATGAATATATTTACAGGACATACGCACTAACCAGTTCACGCAGAACAGCCACTCGCAGACAATGGACCGCTTGATGGGCACTCCGCAAATGTCGTTCCCGCCCGCGTTGCCGTACAATATGATGATGCCCTATGGTTGGTGTTATGTGTTATATCTAAGAGTGTTCGCTACATTTTGTAAACGATATATAACTATTATTTTACTCGATGTTTTTAATTTTTATCTTTTCTGTAAAAATTAGTAAAGGCTTTTGTTTTTGATGATTTTTCAAATTCGTTAGTTTCGTAATAAACATAAGACTCTTTACCGACAGATTTTTATGCATATCCGTACAGACAAATAGGTCCACATGCTTTAAAATATATATATATATATATATATATATATATATATATATACATATATATATATATATATATATATATATATATATATATATATATATATATATATATATTAACTTTTTTAAAAAATCTATATAAACCTTATTGACACTGAAAAAAAAACTAACGTTTATTTAAACAAACAAACAAACACAAAATAAAACATAAACAAAATTACCATGTAACAAAATTTCTTTTAGGTCAAGCGAGGTATGCGACAAATATTATTTTTATTCCAAAAATGAATTAACAATATATATAGTTATATTAACGGTATTAACAATATATAACGGTAATAACTAAGGTAAGTACTAGCTGTCGTTGTATGACACAATAAAGCGTGTTAAAACATAAAGAGTCGAAACATAAAGCTTAGTGGTTATAAATAAATAATAGGTTGGTACGTTAGTTAATGAACATTCTTAGTTAAATTGTTTTCCTGCGACTGCCCCCTCGGTCAAATTGCAAATAACTTAAGAGTTTTACATTCGATGTGTTAAAAAAAATAATAAATATATTGTTTTAGGCATGATGGGGGGATGTGGTTGTGGGTGCGGACTGTGGGGCGCGTGGTGCTGGCAGCAGCTCGTCATGCAACAGAGGGAGATACATCAGCTCAGAGATCAACTCAACCATGTATGTATTTAGTGAGGAGGATGTTTAGTAAGATGTTATAGTTAAAAAACCATGTAGGTGTCTATGGGCGAAGAAAGAAAAAAAATAGGATAGCGAAGTAGTGTTCTGTTCTCTAAGCGGAAAGTACGCTCTTATTTTTTAATTTATGTATTTTAAATTAATGTTTTACTATTCTATTTTGATAATTTTTATGGTAAATCGTTTCATTGTTATCGCTTATTTTCTGTTTAAATTTTAGCTCGAAGAACGTTGGCGGGCAGAAACAGCGTCCCATACGCTGAACAACCAGGTGCCGCCAGGCAACCGAGCCAATAACTATTGGGACAATTTTAGAAGGTGTGTGTAATATATATAAATTTTAAATTTATTTATACATTGTTAATATATGTATTTATACAGGTTTAAAGATTATTCATATTTAATGTATTTTCTATCTAATTTCAGATATTAGAACACGTACCTGTAATATTAGAGTTAAATATCATTAGTTCTTATGTTATAAAATATATAAATATGCACACATAATCCGTCCCTGCACATCTAGTTTAAATATCGGTAAGAAATGTGTGATAGTGTAGTGTAACCCTTGCTTAATCGCCTTTCACTATTTGTTTAGTTGAGCGGCGTCCTACAACTCAGCAGAGCATCTATGGTTTTATTTTTTCCTACTAACATTTCTCTGCTGTACTACTTAGGAGTATTGAGAATACGTATGCATTTCAGCTATTCGCGACAGAACCTGTTGTCGGCGAACAGCAAGAGCAATGCCGAGACGCAGGCGAGCGGCGCCGCGCAGCCGCATCCACACCCGCACCCTCTCGTCGAGCGTTCTCACAACAGCCTGCACCACACCTCCTCTTCCACCTCGCCCTCGCTCACGCCCAAGCGCAACGCCGACGCCTCCGCCTCGCCGCCTCCCGCTGCCGCCCTCGCCGCCCCCGCCGCCCTCGCCGGCCGCCCGCCCCCGCCGCGCCGCAACACCGCCTCCGCGCCCGACGTGCTCAACCTCAACCAGAACCCCGACGACGAGCCCTGCAACGTGCGCCGCGACCCGCCCGCCAACGCCTGCCGCAACCTCCACTACGCGCACCCTATCCCGGAGATCGTGCAGGCGCACTCCAACACCGCCGCCGCCGCCCCTGCCCACGCCAGGAGGAACCACGCGCCCGACTTCTCGCCCGCCAGCAACATCAACGCAGCGGAGGCGCCCAACCCCAACCTGGCCTCCACCAGCCGCGACCACCGCGACAAGGCCGCGTCCAAGCTGTTCGACCTGCTCCGGGAAAACATCTACTCTGAAGTCACCACGCTCATCGGCGTCAACGAATCACACCCGGACTTTTTGATTCAACTGTTTAGAGAACTGCAACTCATCAGTTCGGACCCTCTCCGCCAGAAAGTGTTACAATCGATACGTGGCGTGCTGTCGCAGTACGGGTCTCTAATTGATAACAATCAAAATAATGACGCCGTGGAAGCAGAAGGCGTCGAGGATGAGGTCACTACTTCTGCCGCCCCGGAGCCTAATTGTCACGACTGTAGTAGCCAAAACGTATGTTCCAGTTCGGTTCAAATAGATAACAAGATCGTTCGATTCCTGCTGACGAAGAGTGAAGAAGTATTCACTACTGAACTGCTAGAATTTTTGGCCTCGATCATCAACAGCAATCCTACTGACAGCAGACAATCGAGAAGGCTGCTCGAATTATTATCAAAATATGAGGGGATGAGAATTGGGGACGTATCCAGCGACATAATTGAGAACTTGCCATTATTTAATTCGGGAAACTTCGATGACGAATCCGCACATTTACCAAGCGAAGTTTCCGAATCGTCCATTTTGCAGGATGTTGCCGGCTCCTTGAATCTGTTTAGCTCGAGCGAGACTCAGTTGCACTGCAACGCGTGTCCGTACGACATGTGGCCAGGTCACGTGCACGTGGACATCGACGGGAACGATCTCAACGACAACAGCCCGCGCTCGAGTCGGGAAGGAAAAGTTGATCTCATAAATTGTTCGGAAATGCATAACGGGGATCTGGCGGAGGCAGACCAGACCTGCCTCGCGGAGGCCGAGGCGGCCGGCGACGCGCTGCCCGACGTCGTCGACACCGACGAGGTCACGCCCACTGAGGTAATGCGACACATCTTGTATTGTAGATGTCTTCCCTTGATTCATTTTACTAACCGCAATAAATAAGTCTATATTTCTAATGACATGCATTTTAATCTTATCTATATTATTTGTAACTTGAGCTTCTCTGTAAGCTTTTTTTAATTTCTGTGTAAAATACAGACTTAACTGTCGCGTAATTTATTTTCTTATGTGTGAACATAGCATACTCAATGCTAACATTGTGATAGAACAAATAAAGTTATTAAAATTACTAGAACAAACATTTTCATTGAACAAATATTTTTTTGGTAACTGTTTCTACAATCTTCTCTGTAGATACCAATTGTCTGTTTGTACCAACACGCCAATTCAATTTTACCGCCTGGTACAATTATCCATACTGTTTTTTCCCTAATTTTTTTCGTAACTTTATACATATTTTAGTTAGAGAGTAAGTAAAAATTTTACAAGTATAATACTTGTAATGCAAATAAATAATATTACTAATATTTATGGATTAAATAAAAACCAAAAACTATTTTAATAAAAGTTTATTAAGTCAGGTACATAAAATATCACAGATCAAATAAAAACGTTTATACAAATAAATATATCTATGTAAATTTAAATTTTATTGTAACTTTTATCGTTAACTTTATAAAAAGGTCATAATATTTTGCAACATTTACATTTAAGGCGGAAGCGGAATGGCTTGGGCTTGACCGAGTGCCAACAAGGCTGCACATGGAGGAATCATCTGAAAAGCAAAAAGGTGACCATGAATATTTTGTTAAAACGGAACATACACTCAAACATCAAATATTAATTTGATTTTGCATTTGAGTGAACCTGTAAAAAATATATCATTAAATTTTCTTGTCTGCATCTGCAACAGAAAAATAAAATAAATGGTAATTAATCTCTTTTTTTTCCTTTTTCAGATTAAATCCACAACTCAAGCAGCTTAATTCTCCTATTTAACATTGAATCCAATTTTTAAATATTGTATCATTATTACTATTCACTGTCTATATTTACATAGCTTCGTTTATGTAATATTTATTTAGAATGAATAAATATATAAAATATTAGTTTGTTGTTTTTATATAAATAAAAAGCCTCCCATTTCCTATTTTATCTTTATTAGGAAAATGTCTTAAGATATTTATTCATATGCTCAATATATTACTCCTTCACAAAAAACATTTAGTAAAAGAAGTTCTTAGAGTCCCAATATTTGTTAAGTGTCACACACATTTAATGTTCTTCACTGACAGACTTGATAAAGGTTGCCTCCATGTAATTTCCAATATAAATGTTCCAGTGATTCTTCTATATTAGTTTCCAATGTCATTTTCTCAATTGTCTCACGTTCTAAGCCATTCTTTATTTGTACTTCTGCAGATAAAATTAATATTCTTTTTAAACTATATCTTGAATTTAAATTTTGCAAAATTTTGTAAAGCTAAATCATGTGGAACATGAGACAACGAGATATATCTGGATTGTTGTGGGTGGGACGCAGTAAGCATGGGTTGTAGTTTGAAGGCGTTGGCACCATACCCTCTGAAATAAACCGAATTTTGTCACATTGTGCCCTTATTTGTCTCAGCGGAAAACCATCAAGTCCCAATTTGTTGCTGTTTCAAATCATATCATCAGAAACATCAATGTATATTAAGATTCAATTAAGATAAATTTGCAGTCTACGCATGTTGAAGACCACATGTCACTCCACACCCTTAGTATAGATTAGCACTCCTTAGTACGGATGCCGTTTAATTAATTATCAGTAATGCAATTGTTGAAGAAATTTTGATCCTCCTCTACCCTCAATATAACGTACCAGAACTTTTTCCTGGGAGCTGGTGACCACGATTAAAATAATGCTCACCATTATAATCAATAAATTTAGAAAAAATAATATATATTTCACACACTAAAAAAAGTAGTATATATATTAAAAAAAATGATTTTGAACTGTAGTCTTCAACATGATAAAAATATTGGTTGTATATTAAAATACATTTTTATGAATATAATATGAAGTTTCTGACATGAAAGTTATTTTTTAGATTTAAATTACAAAAATAATTTAGTAAAATATTACATTTATAACAATAATAATTTAGATTTTTTATTATATTAAAAATTAAACTATTGATGTTTATTTATTCATTTAAACTGACATTATAATGTGTTTGTATAACACCTTTGTATGCACCTATTTACATTAAGAAAACAAAACATGGACATGTCAAATAAGAAAAAAGATGTTCGACACATTTTTTTAAAATATATGTTATATATGCATAATGTAAACCAACTACTAATATAATATATAAGACATTAATAAATTCTGTAATAATCATAAAAAGTTATTTACATTGTATGTTAGAATGAATGTGTCCTTATAAAAAAATCCAGTAAGTTCTGATTATGCTTAAAACTAACAATAATAGTCTTTTAGAGATGACATGTATTTTTTGGGTTTAGGAGTCATATGAACATAACAATTGTTGCATAGAAGATTTTTGAAAATATTAAAAATTTAGTATTAAACAATATTTAAATGAAATATCATTTTTCTCTTCATCTAACAGTTGTGTATTTTTTGTATTATATTGTAACTTTTTTAGAAATTTAATATTTAACTTTATTAAAATAATAGGAATTTCTAAGAATTAATAATTCAAATTTAATCTGAAAAAAATACTTAAATTTAAAATGTGTAAATAAACCCAAATTTAAAATGTGTGAATAAACCCAAAAATCAAAGATCTTATGAGATTAATTTTTTTACAGTAATAATAATAATTGTTTTAAATTAAATAAATAATATATATACAAAAGTGTATTTATACCAAATATTATTGCATTTACTTAACTAAAATAGTCTAATACAATTTTATGCTTAGATCAAATGAGGAATTCTTATTAAAATGGTGAAAATTTATTGAAGCTAAAAACATTGTAAGTAACAAAATATAGAAGTTAATAATTTATAATATCCATTACTACTTTTCAATGTTTAAAAAATAAAATATACAATTATACAATACAATGTTCACTAAGAGTAAATTTTTCAGTAAATTTAATCAAAAATTATTTTCTAACAGGAAAAAAAATACATAAATATTATTATAATATATAAAAATTTCTCTGTGCCTCTCTCTCACTCCAAAGCACTAGTAAATCCCATACATTCTCAGAATGTATGTATTCTAAAAATATTTTACTGTTTTTAACTATTACATTGTAGATTAACACTTTAAAAAGAATAAAAATAAAGGCATCATTTTTACTAAACAGCTCTAAAAAATTAGTCACGTGGAAACAAAATCTAAACATAAAGTTAAACTTACACTAGGACACTTTGTATCATGATAAGGTTTCTTTATTTATTATGAAAACATATTAAAATATGGTATATTTGATTGTTGCTCATAAAGATATTTAATGTAACAAAACAACATACAGAAATATAGTTAATGCAAAATAGCAAAAATAACTCAGTTTAATTGCAACTTTTAAAAATATTTTTTCATTATATTTATTATTATACTTGGGTACTATTTTGAAAACTATTATTTTGTTACATTGAAATCTCTTGATGAATATATGATAAAAAACCAAATGAAAAGACTATTACAACAATTAAAAAGCTATAGCAAATCAACAGGTATATTAAAAATAAATAAAATAACTTGTAATTATATGCATATTATGATTTGAAACAGCAACAAAAAATTATTAATTAATTATATATACGTATTTAATATGTTTATATTATAAAAAATAATTAAAAAATATTAAGAATATTTTATAATTTATCCTGCTGCACTTTAAATAGCAAAATATTAAATTAATGACATTTTATACAACAGTAAAATAATAAAATCTTATTGAAGTCTATATGCATAGCAGCTATTTAAATAGATTTTGCCTTATATTTAAATCTTTACTAGGTAGGTATACTTCAATAAGATTTCAAAAAATGATATATTTAAAATCTTACCTTCACGTAGACGTTTATTTTTCGGGTATGAACAATCTTCTGCACTTCTTTTTCTAGTATTGGAGTGAGTTGACGATGTGACTTTAATGTCTACTCCATGTGGCATCTCTATCATTTCGCAATCGACGTCTTCGGTAGTGTTTCTTGGGTTCTTTGGTTCATGGTAGCCGTAATAACAATTCGTAGATACGTGGATATTCTGACATTGACCCATGTACATGTTAGTATCAGGACAGATAGGAGCAGGACGTAGAGCTTGAAAGTTATTTTTCGAATCCTGCATATGGTATAAATTAATACTGCTTGCTGGCATGTTTACAATAATTTTCTATAAGAATTTATAGACTTAATATAATTTGACTCTGATGCGACAAAAGTCTAATAGGTGTGATACTTTTCTTTTGTTAATGGCTGACTCGGCGTGATTACGAAAATATAAAAATGAATATGATCACATCCCGCGCTTTCCTGTCAACAACTGTCAAAACGTCAATTTAGCGTCTTCCAGTACTACCAACTTTAATCTATTCGATTTATTAAAAAATATCTTGGCACGCTCGAAACGCCATATATAAAGACAACAACAACAACAACAAAAAATATCTTTACTAAATTAAGTACGGTGGCAGCGTAGGATCCAAAAAAAACCAAATCTTTAAAATATTTTATTAAAAAAATTACAATTTAAATTATTAACTAAAATGGTGACTGCTTGCTCGATGTGAGAAAACAAGAGTGAATAATTATTTTAATATTAAAACTAACATGAACAAAACATTGAATGAAAAATGACACTACGTTTTACATTTCTTGCTGTTACAATTCTTAGATTTGATGGAATGCAGTAAACAAGTTACGCGAAATCTAGCTAAGCGATCCCCGGGTAGTGTGGGAACGTAACACCTCCCTCCTGAAGAACAGCACCTATTCAGTGTCCTTGGATCTCGAATAGTGCTGGAGTATATGTTCCACTGGATCTGGGGTTCCAGCTTCTTTCTTCGATATTTCCCTTGCGGTTGATGTTTTTCGTTTAAGAGTTTTCTTATGGATTTTAGCAATTATAATGAAGATAGTTATTATAGTTGCTGTCAAAATTATTCCATATAGCGGAATTGTTATATGCTATCAGATGTTGTAGATATTTTTTAAATAGATTGTTGTGCGGAGATTTTTCTATTTGCTTCAAGGATGTAGGTCAAATTTATTGAGTTAAGTTTCAGTGTTATTTCAGAATTTTCCTTTTTTGTTGTATTAATACTTGTTAAATCAACAATTTCCAATGCTTGTCGTTTTATATTATTATTGCTATTAATTAATGTAAATAGCGTATTTTGTATTAAACATCCTGCTGGTAACATTACGAGATAGCTTCCCTGTATTTTATGTATTTCTGCTGGTTGCACGATAGTTTCAATTTAGTTGGTTCTGGAATGGTGATAATATAATGTCTGTCGTCCTACTGTTCGATTGCTTCTGTAGTAAGGATAATCGATGTGTACTGACAGGAACTTTGCAGCCACACAGCGGTTATGAGGCGCTCGATACAATCTAGCTGTTTTTCTTGTTTGTAGTTTAGTTTATGATCACATAAGTATGATTCACCGATCTTCGGGCATTCAGCCTCTATGTACATAAAATCTTTTTCGTGAATTGCTATATGAGGTTGAGGAGGGATAAGGATTTGACAATTCACGTTTTATACAGGGGACAAGTGATATAAAAAATATTTTTTAGGATAGACAATCGGAAATTTGTAAACTAAAATAATATCTCTAGCACTATAATAATATCCTACTTGTACTACATCGAAATAATCTTTGAAACTAATATTTAAAAGTTAATTTTTCTTATAAAGTGTATTTAATTTACTTATAATATCCTGGTACATACAAAAATTAAACATAGAGTAATGATTACTTTTAGCACGAATAAACGCGAGTAAATTTTCCAATCGAAATAATTCGTTAGAAATATTTTCTATGCTATCTTATCTCAAAATTAAGAAAATTTGAGTTAATTCCATAAAAGTTACAAATTCATTATTAATATCCGTTAAATTTTTTACTAAGTACTCTAACGGTTTTTGATAGTACTTATTTATGATATGAGTATTTTAAGACATCCAGTTTTTATTGAAGCTAATATAATTATTAATTTCTTTAATCAGTAAATTATTATTTTGCCCTAAAAATTAATGGCTTTGTTATACTTTATGGCGTCCGTATAGTCGAGATTACCAGAAATACTTTTTATTACTGAAATTAATCCGTCAATGAGTCCCTTAACACGAGAAGCGGTTTCTAATTTAACTTTAAGGTATTGAATATGCATTTGAAAAAGGGAAAGCGTTTATTTCTAAGATGAAACGGTATGTAATAAAACACAGCGATGAATCAACACTTATTTATATTTGTTTATAAATTTGAACAGAGTTACGGCTTATAATGGTGTTCGTTATAAGAATGCCCCCAAAATGAGGTAGACGGCTTATTTAAACACTTGTCCCCACCCACATTGGGAGGGGTACAAGGTTGACTTTCAATATAGGCAATGGCTGGCTTGGCTGGCTTGGCTGGCTTGGCTGGCTTGGCTGGCTTGGCTGGCTTGGCTGGCTTGGCTGGCTTGGCTGGCTTGGCTGGCTTGGCTGGCTTGGCTGGCTTGGCTGGCTTGGCTGGCTTGGCTGGCTTGGCTGGCTTGGCTGGCTTGGCTGGCTTGGCTGGCTTGGCTGGCTTGGCTGGCTTGGCTAGGCTGGCGTGGCTGGTTAGGCTGGCGTGGCTGGCGTGGCTGGCGTGGCTGGCGTGGCTGGCGTGGCTGGCAAGGCTGGTTGTCTTTGTCTAGCATATATGGCTTAGCGTTACAATCGGCCATCCTGCAACAATTGCTCCCGCAATGGGGACAAGATAATATGGTTAGCTTTCAAGTAAATCGATTAGATCTTCCGTTTCCAATTATTCATCAGAACTGCTAGCACTGTCAGATACAGAGGCTACACTGCGGTACGGCCGTAATGAATCGGCGGACACTAATCCCACAAAGCTTTTGTATCCCCGTAGCCCCTTGATAATTCGAATCCCATATCTGTCATTGCCTACAACTTTAGTAACGATATACGGCCCTGAATAAATGTCATCTAATTTTGAACTAATCCTAGGCAGCACTACTAGTAGGAGTTTGGTTCCAGAGAACTAAATCGCCCTTTTGGTAAATAGAACAATTTTAACGACATTTATCAATGTTACACTTCATCCTAACACTAGTTTTATCTGTACGTCGCTTTGCCCCAGTTCGCTAGTTTGTATCCTTGTATCCTATCTGGGACAGATACGTTTCATCTGGACCTACCGCTGCGAGAAAACATTAAATCATACAGTTATTAGCAGCTTCACCAGGGTCGTCAGACCCGTAAAGCATTGAGTATTGTCCTATTGGTGCGCTCGACTTGTCAGTTTGCTTTCGGGCACGTAATCGCGTTCAATGTATGTTTGAACCGTTTCTCAGTGCCAAACTTCTTAAAATGTCTACTCGTGAAACTTTACCGTGTTTAGTTACTATTCTGTTCAGATAACCAAATCAAAAGCAAAAAAAGCAAAAGAAATCTTTTAAGTGCTCTGGCCGTTTCAACCGAAATTACTGTTCGAGTTGGCTCCGCAATGACGAAACTTTGAAAATGCATTTGTTATAACTAACATATATTGATAACCTTTCTTTGTTCTACAGAAGCCCCAACTGATCAATGTGGATCCCTGTAAAAAGTTTGTTTTGTTTAAGATGCAACATGTCTTCCTTCTTACCGTATTCACCCTTGCCGTATGTACAATGCAAGCATGTCGTTATATGTTTCCGAAAAATCTATTCTGTTTAGGAAACAAATAATCTTTTTCTATCAAGTCTATTGTACGCTTCAGACCGACGTGAAGTATTTCATCATGATGCATTTGAACTATTTTCTATCTAGCCGGCCCTGGAACGACATCCTGCAACTGAACGGTATAAAACCAATCCGCCACTTCGAGGCGATTAATGTAAACAGTATCAATTGGATTTCTGATGAGTGCATCCACGTGTTGCATTTGTTCACCTGGCCTATATTCGACAGTGATATCGTACTCTTGGATTAATTACCACCATCTTGATATACGTGGAATTATATCACGCTTTGTAAGAGTAGCGCGCACAGAAGTACAATCTGTAACCTACTACTACGCGAAATTTTCGTAATGATTCGACCACTGCTAGTGCTTCGAGCTCGTAACCGTGATGCATACTTTCCTCGGGAGATGTTACACGGTTTGCACGCATCCGTATGTATTTCTGTATTACGCGAGGGATCATAAAGTGCTAATATAGGCTTCGAACATATACAAATTTTTAATTTTTCAAATCTAGCCGATTGCTCTGTATTGCATATCCATGGCACATTTTCTTGGTAAGATCGGTTAACGGGCGGGCTATTTGCGCGAATATAATATAATTTTCAAAAATAACTACAAAGACCTATAAACTGCCGTATCTCATGAACGTTTTTGGAACCGCACTTAATTTAGATTCCGACAGTTTAACTCCATTTTGAGAAATTTCATATCCTAAATATGTTACTTGATCTTGCAATAATGAACACATTTTTCATAATAAATTTAGGATTTTCGGGTTAAAATATACGTAACACAATCTCTAACATTTTTAATCCCGATTCAATGACTACTGAGGGTAGTAAAATATCATCTAAAAATGCTAAAGCCTCGTTTGCAGAACTGTCACTGTTAGATAACATACTTTGAATTGAGTTAAAGATTTTATGAATTAAACGCATGAAAACTGAGGGAGAATTGGCTACACCGAAAGGAACTCTTACATATTCGAATTGACCTTTTTGACAGATAAAAGCCGTTTTATACGTGTCTTCCGGGGCTAACATAAATTAGTGATATCCTTGAGCCATATCGAAACATGTGTAATATTTTTGACCGGACATCCTCAATATTAGATAACGGATATTGTTGCAGCATTGAACGCACGATAATCTATACATAATCTACTATCGCCATTCTTTTTCTTTACCGATACTACAGGAGAACCATAATTCAATTCGGATTCTTTAATGATACCTGCATCTAATAACTCTAACTTTAGGCTTTACTATTTCTCGTTCGCTGTGGGATTGTCTATAAGGTTGACGATATATCAGCTGCTCGTGGTCAAGTCTTATTTTCATTTGTATTAAGTTAGTACAGCCGAGATCTTTAGTACTATTTGTAAAACTATATTGAAATAAAATATTTGATAAACTACGAAGCTGGTTATCACCTAAATGAACTATTTTTATATCGCGTAATAGCACGCCGCCTATACAAGGATTAGAAGAACTACTTTCAAATATATTCAAAATATTTATTGATTTATCGTTATCTGGCAAATTAGTAACTTTATGTAAATTAGACATATGAGCTAAAATAGGCAATTTAGGAAATACTGGCATGGCTTGGCTACTGACCTGGCTGATTGTTGAAGGCTCCTCGCACCGTTACTTACAATGGGCGACATCTTATCTGCGTTAATCACTACACACATCACACATTAAACTGATGTCCCCCATATCAATGTCTGTTAAGTAAGCACTGGAATGTTATCGATTTCAAGATCGAATTTCACTTCACCGTGGCTTGTAAGCAAACCTCTAGAGATTTTTTTTTTAAATTGTATGCGAGGGTATGATTTGAAGAGATATCAACCTTAGATTACACACACTTTAGATTGTACACACAAAACATAAACTTGGCTCCCAGTAATCACATAAGCCATTACAAATACCTTGTTAACTCTTCTACTAGCTTAACGTCGAGGTCAAGAAAAGCTTCGTATAGTTTATCTGGCCGTTCACATTGAAATGCACGTGCGTTAGGTTGCAATGAAGTTCATAAACCGCGTATAATACACGAAACAGTAGTACTATCCGATAGCTTGCACCGGAAACACATAGTCACTTTGTCCTGGTAATATTTAGTCATTGTCTCGTTAGGTAATTTCTTTCGTTGCATCATTTCGTCTAATAAAGCACTATAATCATAATGTCTAGGAAAGGTCCGCAATAATATTCGTTGCAATTCAACCCAAGTATAATTGTCGAATCTATTGTACCATTTACGAGCCTGGCCGCGAAGTTTATCTTGCAGATAAAATGATTTTATACCGTCACTGTAATTGTGTATACTCGTATCATCAAGTTATTCAATTTTTTTTTAGTCACCTAGATACTGTAAAATCCTCTCCTTTGGGATCAAATTCGGGAATGTGCGATGCCGCACGATGGTTCTTAGCTCGGCCGAACGTTTCACATTCTAGATCGACATCACGTATCGCGCTGTCGACTTCTTTCACTAGCAGGTATTTTAATATATTTCTCGCGGGTGGCGGTGACACGTCACGGTCGTCATCAGCTTCAGATTCGTCGCGATATGACGTCGAATACCTCTGCCGGTTTTATCGGGGCGACTTCGTTTCATCCCACTTCTGAATGAAACGGTATGTAATAAAACACAGCGATGAATCAACACTTATTTATATTTGTTTATAAATTTGAACAGAGTTACGGCTTATAATGGTGTTCGTTATAAGAATGCCCCCAAAATGAGGTAGACGGCTTATTTAAACACTTGTCCCCACCCACATTGGGAGGGGTTGACTTTCAATATAGGCAATGGCTGGCTTGGCTGGCTTGGCTGGCTTGGCTGGCTTGGCTGGCTTGGCTGGCTTGGCTGGCTTGGCTGGCTTGGCTGGCTTGGCTGGCTTGGCTGGCTTGGCTGGCTTGGCTGGCTTGGCTGGCTTGGCTGGCTTGGCTGGCTTGGCTGGCTTGGCTGGCTTGGCTGGCTTGGCTGGCTTGGCTGGCTTGGCTTGGCTGGCTTGGCTGGCTTGGCTGGCTTGGCTGGCTTGGCTGGCTTGGCGGGCTTGGCGGGCTTGGCTGGCTTGGCTGGCTTGGCTGGCTTGGCTGGCTTGGCTGGCTTAGCTGGCTTGGCTAGGCTGGCGTGGCTAGTTAGACTGGCGTGGCTGGCTAGGCTGGCGTGGCTGGCGTGGCTGGCAAGGCTGGCTGTCTTTGTCTAGCATATATGGCTTAGCGTTACAAACGAGATATTTTCAACCTTACCAACCTTAGTATTCATTATTTGCAACATAACAGAATCTAAGCTGTATTGAATTTTAACTAAATCTACGCATTGGACAAAAGAATCATAGTAGGATATGACTTGTGCGGGTTCCAAATTACTAAAATTACTAAATACTTATGCTTTTGTCAGGGTCGATATCAGGATCATAATTCTGTAACAATCGAGCGCTATTAGGTACTCTTTTAAGTCTTATCTTTGCAACTGGTAGTCATTTCTTTTTTATGTAAATGTATATGGGTAGGTCAGCTAAAGCATTATCCTGTGTAAAACGAGGGGCAGGTTTTTGTCGAAATATTTTAGGGTTTCGAACGAATATCTGTTGGTCAGGTAAGTAAAGAGTCTCGGGTTCTATATTTTTATCCAAATTTTTAATTATTAGAGTTCGTCGATGTAAAGAGGAGTTGTTAATAATATCGTAAACTATTTTCATACGGTCACGATGGTCTAGTATGTACTGTTGTAGTAATTACTCTGTCAAATCTATGTGTACGGGGTCACGAGGATCGAAGTGTCCGGTAATAATATCTATCGGTTTGCATTTAATGAAACTATGGATAGAAGTATTATAGGCTAAGACAGCATAAGGCATGAGATGGACGACTTTTTGGCTTAATTTAAAGATTCTTGTATGTTCTAACAGTGTGGAATGAAACCTTTCTACTAATCCGTTGTCGTTAAGTGTATAAGGTATTTTTTTATAATTTTATGATGGATTATTCCGGGTAATCTTAAAAATTCTAAGAATAATTGGTTTGAAAATTCGGGTAACAATCGTAAAACTCTAAAAACTTTATCTAAATCAGACATTTTTTTATTTTCTTTAGATACTATAATATTATATTCTAAATTTATATTACGATGAGCGTCTTGAGAACGCGCTCTGCTATTATAATTACTAAACCTAGGGGTCTTCGATTGCCATCTTGGATATGGATAAAATAAAAGGATCTAAAACTACGGGTAAGCAATCACTAGAAAGATTCTAATGTACTTACTTACAAATCTGGTCTTCTTCGGTGTATCAATGTTTGGATACGCCTTGCTGCGCCGCCTCGTAGATTCTGGATACTCTGGTTGGTGCTTGAAAGCCACCCGGGTGGACCGCGACGTTAATTTCTTAAGAAATTTAAATTACGTTGCTCGCGACCCGGCCCGCGAGTATCCTACCGACTGCGCCAATTAAGTACGGTGGCAGCGTAGGATCCAAAAAAAACCAAATCTTTAAAATATTTTATTAAAAAAATTACAATTTAAATTATTAACTAAAATGGTGACTGCTTGCTCGATGTGAGAAAACAAGAGTGAATAATTATTTTAATATTAAAACTAACATGAACAAAACATTGAATGAAAAATGACACTACGTTTTACATTTCTTGCTGTTACAATTCTTAGATTTGATGGAATGCAGTAAACAAGTTACGCGAAATCTAGCTAAGCGATCCCCGGGTAGTGTGGGAACGTAACAACTATAATAATAATAATATATAATATATATATATATATATATATATATATATATATATATATATATATATATATATATATATATATATATATATATATATATATATATATATATATATATATATATATATATATATATATATATATATATATATATATATATATATATATATATATATCTTCATAGCCTCAACCCGTGGCGATTGAGCACCGTGAGGTTTTAGTGGGTAGTATGGAAGGTGGATACATCTTCCGGTTCACGAGTCCGTAACCATAAAAGGGTTTACTCAGAAAAACAAAGAAGGAGCCTTGGTATTATTTCGAAATTGACGATGGGGACCGGATACACAGTTTACGGTTTTTTTTAATAATAACAAGGGTGTGATTGGTGTGGATTTCGTCGACAGATTCCCATAACATTCGCGAAACGATTTCGCAACTTAAGCTGAAATTTCTCGGAGCCCTGGATTTGGACATGTGTTAGTCGGAGCGTAGATTACATTAGGCGTGATCGTTCGATCTTAATAAAAAATGATATTTTACGTGCTTCTTTGTATCCGGTGATCGCTAATGCATCGTTAAATATGTGATGGCTGTCTACCAGAATGTATTTAAATCTATCTCGCTTTTTATGGAACCATTAGCGCTGTTACTTCTTCTTGAAAAAGGATTTCATTATAAAAAAGTCCCTTTCCAAGAAATCAGCGAGCAAGTCGCTTCAGTGGCTCCGTTGCTCAAACTCAGAAGGTCTTCCGCTCATCGCAATCTCGTACCCAGTTCCCCATCATGAAATGAGTTTTTAAGGCCTGTATAGCTCAACTGACATCGTCATACATAGCATCAACCTCTTTGTTCAAGTGTGTCCTGTATAGCCTTCAGCGAATATCGTTACCCTTACTGACACACTTTCGACTTAAGTACCTTTGTTGACCGACACCACCATGGGACACATGTTCGACCGGGTTCTCCCTGTGTCTTCGGGTCATGATTGGCCAAGTCAACTTGGTTTGATTTTCATAAAGGTGCTATGTGATTTACGGTTGTTTGCGGTATATCTGATTAGTAAAGGGAAAGTCGTGCCTGAGGACATACAGGAGAGCCGTGTTGGTAACATTTTAATATTATAGCGATAGATAGACAACTTTCTTCAGGCAAAAACATTTTAACGCGAAAGATAGTTGTCAATTTAAGATATGTAATAGAAAATGGATGAAACGTATATCAAGCATATATTATAATTAATTGCTCAGATTAAAGTACAAAAACATATTATTTCTTAATCTGAGATTAATTGTATTTAATTCTGAGTTTTGTAGTAAACTGTTTCTAAGAAGCCTATCATTATTTAATTCAACTAGAAGTATCTTAAAATGTATTAAATAATATATTATTGACTTATCACCTGCTCCTTTATTAGCATGAATTTTATAACCCTGAATATTCTTTAAAACATTATTCACAAAGTAAGGAAGTTTTAATGCAGTGGGATTTGAACCCATGCATCTATAAGATATCTTTTCAAGCGCTCTAGTTATTAAGCTTTATATTCTTAGCGAGCTGTTTTGAAATGCTGATACGCTTTTGTGCAAATATCGAATAATTTTTGTGCGAAACCTAAACATAAAGTCTTTACTTTTTTTTATTTAACAATAACGATTATACACTCGTGATGAAATTGGTTCGTTTTAAAAGATAATTCGAAATAAATTTAGTTACTTTTTTTGTAAGTTCTATACAAATTTTAAAAAATAGAGCTCATAATTTTCTTAAATTTTGATAAAACAAAGTTTAGTTTTATTTATTAGTATCTTTAGATTATTATTATCGTATGAAATTTATTTTCTTTTGTCACTATGATGTCAAAATGACATTTGCAGTTATTTGCAAAATCTCAACAGTGCGACTGACAACAGCAAATATATTTTTCAATGTTTAAAAAATATATTAATTAACTTAAAACACATTATAATATAATTTTCAAACAATATATTAAGCTATTAACACTATATGAATCAACTAAGTTATTGACATAATGTACAGTGCCACATTTTGAGTTTTAGTACTGCTTCAACTCGTTTGCGTTACCCATTTAAAAATGGTCATAATTTCTTCATTAACATCTAATCTTTATAGAAAGTTTAGTAGACAATATACACAATGGAAATATTATAACTCAGTATGCATCAGAACTTATCAATCTTTCCAAAGGCACAACATTTTCTCTTTAGAAGAAAATGAAAAGTTTTATAGGCGGATATACACTTCTCCTAGATTTTACGATAAAAGTGAACCTAAAGATGCTAAAAATATTACTGATAAATTGAATTCGGGAGTTGCAAGGAAGGATAATCAATATTCTTTAAATGAAAAATCTGTAGGTAACATACTAATAAAGACTGAAACTGATGCAAATAAAGTAGTTACTAAAGTCACAATAGAGAAGGCAAACCCTCAAGAAGCTTCAACAGAAGAAGTTTCAAAGGAACCTGTTCCTAACCAAACTACTCCAAGTATATAATTTATAAGTTTTTAAGTATATTTTTGAATCATTCTATTATTACAGTATTGATAAAGAATTTGATCATTTTCAGAAAAGAAAAGATTATTAATTGATTTTTCTGCATCATATACTGAACGAAATTTTATAACTCCCATGAGAGCAATGACTGAGTATTTATTGAAGCAATCTGATTTGGAAATGTTACCAAAAGTTCTTAGACGATCTCCATATGAGTCTGAACCACCTATAACTGTGTATTACCGAAAAGATGTTGAGGCTAAAGCTATTGCGGTAATAGTTTTCTAATCTTACATTGTAATGATATTGCATTTTATACACAACATGTTATATATTTATTATATATTTAAAGGTATGGGGTTCAAAAGAAGCTCTGGATAAAGAACTACTTCGAAGAGAGTTGGACAGAAGAAGATATGAACAAGGTAGATTTATTGTCTTATACTTCTTTTTTAGGATTCTGTAACTTAAAATGAAAAAAATTAGAACCCTTACAAATGATTCAATCATTTGTTGTCCATCTGTCTTTATGTTTGTCAAGACAATTTTTCTCAAGATCATATGAAGGTATCAAGCTAAAAATTATATCAAATACTAAAGTCTATGGTCACTTGAAGCATCAAAAATAAAAAAAAATTTATATCAAGTACAACATAATCAGAAAGTACAAGCAGTTGTGCATCTTTTTTTCCACATACCATTTCAGTTTTGAATGAAATACGTTATTAAAACCTATAGGACCTCCTACCTCATTGACCTTGAAACCTTAAATTGATATGGAACGCTTGGTACGCCAGTTTAATTGTCACTTGACCAATATTTTTTTCAAATAAAACACATGGCCTGACCTGTTCATTAATGTTTTGTAGATGTGTTCACTGTTAAAAGAAGACTAAGAAACTATAGGCGAGAAATGGGTCATAAACGGTTAAAACATGGAGTTGAAGAATTGGGCTTAAAAACAGTTTCTGGAAGAGTGGTGCTGACAGCTGTTGGGATGTAAGTATTTTAATTACATCCTTATCTTAAATGTTACTTAATCACTTATTTAAATACATATTTTAATATAATCTTAAACATAATTAAACTATTTCAGTAATGGTTGCAACTTTCTCTTTAAGTTGTGTGCTTGGCTATACACTGGATCACATAGCCTATTCTCAGAATGTATCCATTCTTTAGCAGATACTGTTAATCAACTTATTTTGGCTTATGGCATACACAAATCTGTACAAGTATGTATTCATTGTTTTTATGAATGATTGTTTGCATTCAATTTTCTATCTCTTATTCTCTTATCTCCGTTAACAATCATAATATAATAATTAATTTATCTTTAATAAAAAACTAAATAAGTTTGAAATTAACTTGTAAACAGATTGCAGATCCTGATCATCCATATGGGTACACAAATATGAGATATGTCTCATCACTTATATCTGGAGTTGGCATCTTCTGTGTGGGTTGTGGACTTTCATTTTATCATGGAGTCACTGGGATACTGGATCCCCAACCTCTTCATGATTTTTATTGGGTAATTATTTATTTTAAAATAATTATATAAGTTATTCAAACAAAATTCTTTATTAATAATCATCATAATATACACCCTTCAACTTTATATTTCTAAGGACTAAATGCTACATAATGACACAAATAGTGATGAGATCAAGTCTATAGTAATAAAAATAATAATAAAACCTTTTATCCCAAATTACATGCAGTAAAGTAAAGTAGCTCCTCCAGCTTGCATTCAGCCAAGTCTATTATAGCAAGCTTAAAATGTTATAAGTATTGATGTCATACATAATTTAGTCATGAGTGCAGTGTAGAACAGGGTGTTCTCACGCACATTTTAACTTATGCCTTTCAACCAACATTTTCTCGGATATTTTTAAACAGGCACTGGTCCATCTCATTCACAAATCAGGTGACAGCAACAGTGTCCACAACTACAGACTTATCTTTCCAATTATTTCCAACTTAATGGAAAAGCTGTTGAAAAAAAGACTTATACATTATCTATTTCACCATCTCTATTACATTTTTGCTGGCAATCAATTTGGTTTTATTAAAAAGTAAGCAAGCAAGCAACAATGCAACGTCTTCTGTGGATTTACACAGAAGACGCTCCTTTGTTGCGTACCTCAACAATAGCCAAACACAACAAATCTAAAGTTATTAGACTTTTTCTTGACTTATCTAAGTTATTCGACACTGTCTCCACAGTCCATACCCATCTTGCTTGACAAAATAATAGCTTGATAATTTCGGAGTACGTGATATTGTATCGTCAGGTCCGCAAGGAAGCGTGCTTGCGTACGATAATAGTCTGTGCAATGCGTCATTACCTAACTGTAAAATAATTACATACTAGCCAACCGCCCGCGGCTTCGCCGGCTTGAACTACTTTATTATTTACTTAATAGTTAAGTAAATTGCAATAATTTATCACAAATTGTAATGCCATACATAAATGTAATTGCCCATATGTTAATCTTCTATTCTTCGTATAACTCCGATTATTAGTTTTTAAATGAAATCGGAACCAAGCTCTCCTCACAAGCTATCAGATTTACAGTATAAGTAGGATACAGACGATACTGTGTCGGTAGTCAAAGAGAGTGATAAAATTGAGGCTCAAATCTGTATAAAGAAAACTATCAGAATTATGACATACTGGTGTAACAACAATCTTTTGATGCTCTATCTCGGAATTATCGGAACGCAAACTTGTACTTTACAAAAATGTTAATTCAACTGACTTTGAAACCTTATTCATAGTTTATTATGCCCAGTATTATTATCTACAAAGTTTATCAAAATCGATAATCTTCTCCTTAACTTCTTTTAATTTCTTCCTTACGTGAGATACACTGCACTGGTTGCACACAGACAAACACACACACACGAACCGACACAATACGCACAAACACACAAACGCGCACGCTCACTTATAGATTAGCAGATAAACAACATCATAATTTTAATCTAGAGTGTATTTGTAACTCATACTTTAATTAATAAATTATTTTTATTTATTTAATAAACAAGCTTATCGGACTTGACAATTTTCTTATGCCTTCCTAATATATTTTCAGGCTTATTTTGTTCTTGGTGGAGCAGTAGTTTCAGAAGGAGCAACATTAATGGTAGCCCTGAGTGCAATCAGAAAAGGTGCTAAAGAAGCTAATATGACTTTATATGAGTACAGTGAGTCATCATATTTATTATATATACTTTATCGCACACCACAAAGGAAAGAAGCAACCAGCCAGAAAATGTAAAGAGATCTCTTGTCCCTACTTAGCAATTTCTTCCAGACCATCATTGGTTTAGGAAACGTATACAAAGATGGAATAGCAGGTGGTGTAAATATACACGCATACACATATAATATCGTATCATTCGACGCCCGACAGTAATGCGCAGCTCGGACCCGTCGGTGAACGTGGTGCTGTTCGAGGACACGGCGGCGGTGGCGGGCGTGGTGGTGGCGGGCAGCTGCATGGCCATCTCGCAGTACACGGGCAGCCCGCTGCCGGACGCCGTCGGCTGCATACTGGTCGGCACGCTGCTCGGCGGCGTCGCGTCCTTCATCATACTGAGCAACGTCGGCGCCTTGATCGGCAGGTATTGTACTATATACTGTTTATTAATGTATATTGTTGTATGTGGTATGTCATTTGTGCAAGTAGTTCTTTTGAAGATCAAATATTTAAAAAAATGCTCAAGTGCGAGTTGGTTTAATATGCCCTTATAACTTCATGGTTGTAATTAAACCAGAAGTACATCTTATAAAAGACAAATTTAGCTTTACGGGCACCGATATGCTCATTTTGTATGTAATAAAGTCCAAATGTAAGCTTAGTATTTTCTGTGATACAGTCATATGTTTCTTTACATGTACGGTAAGTTCCCTTCAAATTTCATAACTCTAAGAGTCAACGAAAAGTACCTTGTACATTAACAAATCGTAAAACCTCATATCTCTTAGCTTACCACTTTTCTTTCCAACTTCACACTTATATGAAAGTAATTTCACTTAAATGATTCCAAGGAGCGGACACTTAACCTACAACGCAATCAACATTATAAAATATCATTTTTGGTTTCAGATCAATTCGCCAAGAACAGTTAGATGAAATTAATAGTGTACTAGAACGCGACTTCATGATTCGCGCTATACATGACGTTAAGGGCATAGATATAGGAAGTAATCTTATAAGATATAAGGTAATGTATTGGTGACTATGATATTGTTTATATACAATTTTAGTTTGAATTACATAGTTTTGGTTGCTTTATAAATGTATATATAATAAAAATGTAAATATAATATAATAATATAATAAATATAATAACAAAATCTAAAGAATCTGAATGCTAAGTTGTTTCATCTCAATCGATTTCAACGTTTTATACACTTAAATGTTGTTTTAGGCTGAAGTGGACTTTGATGGTCGAGCATTAACACGGTCGTATCTGGAGAAACACGACTTAAACACACTTTTGGAGGTAATATGATTTGTAGATGATTTAAAATTGCATTAAATATATTTATTTTTTAGCTTTACGCTGTAACCTGAACATAGAAGGGTAGGCAGAAACTAGTGTTAAGCTTAAACTCCGTTTTCCGTTCACGTTTAGAGAAATTGTGCGTTGAGTGGCGGAACTCAACGCCGCGCCTTGTTGCTACCAGGGCGAGGAAAATTAAAATAACTCATTCTCACCTCATGGGAATCGAGTCCTGTAAACGTGACGGTTGTCGTGACGCTCACCGGCGGACGCAGTGCGCGGCGCCACGACGACCCGACGGTTGAGTCATGTGTTCACTTTTTATTTACAATTGGAGTTTATTTATTATTTCCGTCGCTTGTAGGATATGAAGAAAATTGAAACAATTGATGATGTCGAAGGATTCCTACTGAAGCATGGAGAAAACATTGTAGATATGCTGGGAGGAGAAATAGATAGGATAGAATTAAAATTGAGGGTAAGCTTACATTTTTTATTATTAAATCAGAATTTAATTGAATTGAATATCAAGTTCAATTTTTGCCTTCAATTTATATATGTCAAATTTATACGTGAAATATTTATTTTCAGAAAAAGTTTCCTCAAATCCGCCACTGTGATTTAGAAATTTTGTAAGAGTAAATAGAATTATTATAAAAACGTTATGGTTACAAGCAAAAAAAATATTAAACTCCAATATTGTCATTTTAATACAGCAGAATATTTATATAGAATTAATAATGCAATTATTAATTTCGTCTAACTTTATTAGTGCTGGTATTTAAATATAAATGTGAATATTATACATTCAATTCACTATCAATAAGAACAAAATAAAAATTAAAAGTTACTTCACTGAACTCAAGTAACACATTTATTACCACGTGTTAAATAAATATTAGGAACAAACAAATATGTGATGCATTGGGCGTATAAAGTTTGGCGAAACTAATTCTATCATTTGTACAATTTACGTAACACGAGGATATCTAGTTGAAGTTTACATTAATTTAAGGTATTTCTTCGTTGTGTATGATCTGCTCTGCTCTGCTGTAGTAAAATACAACATTATTTTAAACAGTATAAATTAGCTTAGTGGCCTATTAAATAGTATAAAGAAATGGAAATAAAAAGAAAGTAAAAAAATGATCACATTATACAGCTAGAGTAGCTGCGATATTATATCACATTTTTCATACTAAAAATAAAATAAGTACAAACAAAAGAAGTTGTTATATAGTAATGTTACTTAATGACTTATTTATTTTATTATTGTGTGTAAATTTTTTATCTTATTAGAGCTAAATTATTCTTTTTGCTGTTCTATTCTACCACGTACTTATTACATAATTTAGTTATAAGTAAATGATTATAATCAGCGCAAATTATTATGATGTCTGTGAAAATGGCAAGAGTAACCCGCGCATGTACAGGTGCATACAGAGTGCTTAATATGTGAATGAAAACGTAGTTTTGTGTCTTCTACGCAAACTTGCATAAATCACAATTCTTTAGGTTTTAGTAGTAAAGTTACAACAATGTTCGCGTGTTAGTCTCAACCAACACAGAAAATCAGGTTATGCATAAGAAAATCAAACACATTTTTACTTAAACATTTAAGTATATCGATAACAACGATAAATTGAACTAAAAATAAATATGTACTTATAGCAAATAAAACTTGATTAAAAACAACTACAAAACTTAACTAACATTCAACAACAAACTGAAAATTTTTAACACCTGTAGCGCACCTGTACTTTAGCATGACAACGGGCGGGCCGCGGGGGTCGTCCCTGGTCCGCGCGAACTTCGAAACATCTTAATACATTGCGCTTATTATATTATAATAAAAAAATGATATCCTAATCGGGACAAAAATGTGCAAAGAATATTAATTTTGATTAATAATTATTTTTTTCTGTTTCAAAATGTAAATGACACATGTAAAGAAATCGTTTATCAAAATCTAGCTGTATACTATTATTTACGAATAGTTGTATTTATTATTTGTCTTTAATAATAGTTGCAACGTACACTGTTACTTTCTTATTAAGAGGACGACAATAAGCGCAACATACCAGCTGTAACATTTGTAGTTCACATTAGGTGTTATATATAAACAGTTGAAATGGTTAAAATTTTTACTGTAACTTAAATATTTTAATCACTGTTATTTGTATATAGCCCTTACTGAGATAAGTATATAAAATAATTGTAACATGACTTCACTAATGTAAATAAATCTATTAAATTACTATATTGTATAATTTACTATCAATTTCAGTTACTGTCTAAAAATTAAAGATTTCTTTGGACTAAATATGAAGTAAAAGTAATATTTAGTATAACATTTATGTAACATATTTTAAAGTTGTATGAAATTCTATATTTATTTCATTTTCCTTTTGTAAATCATTTTAATATTAGCTCTTGAGCAAGACCTTGATAAGTACTTGAAATTAGGTGCTAAAAACACTAAAGCGAAAAATAACAAAAACTCATTTTAAATGATAATTTACTTCGTATAAAATACAATTAAAATTCAATCTGATTACATCTATTGGGTAAGTCAATAATAAAAGGCACTTAACAAAAAATGGACATTAATGTAAGTTGTTAATGAACAGTAATTTCAGATTAAATAAATGTATGGTGCATTCTAACAATTATATTAATTATATCTGTAGCATACATTTATTCCCATATAAAGTAAAAAACATTTAAATTAGACAACCTATGCAGTCTTCCATATATAAATAAGCATTTTAGTATTTATTTGTTACATGATGTATGTAAGGCAGGCAGTTGATTAGATGTTTTTGAAGTTATACTAGTATATTAGGCTTATACTGGGTGGAGTTTGATATTGCAACCATCTGTACAGTCAGACTGCGCCACGATGGCACGATTGAGACTGGCATGTCAACATTGACAATTTAGTAGCCTTCTTTCTGAATATAACAAAAATTCTAGCGAGCGACTACAAACATTTAGTTACTTGAAATGATATCACAGTAATGTGTTTGCAACATTTGTTGAGCAGTAAATCACTATGTTGATATCCTTATATTAATTTTCTCATTAAATGCTAGAGAGAATACATGGAATAGAATGTACGAATTGAAAGAAACTCACAAACTAGGTATTGTGATGATTAAATGCAGAAAATGTGTATAAAAAAATATATTGCTATTTTTTATTCAATTACTATATTTATATAATTTCTTTGCTAACTGACAATATAAGGGTATAGACAGAAAGTTGTATAAATAAAAAAAAAATACAATAGATTTAGAAGGTTAATTCAGATATTGATATAAAAGCATCATGACTTCTTGAACTTATATTGTTTAATTTCATGAGTAAGGTTTATGTTTGCATATAAGCTAGAAGTCAAAAATTACCATTTTTTATATTTAATTATAAAATATATGAAAAAAATGTTTAAACAGTAGCATCTATAAGTGATTGTGGCATTTTTAGTACATTAAACACAGTAAATAGCATTTCATTGCTTGGGTAGAAATATCGTGTTTTTTATAAAATCTAACATAATCTGCATAATTTTGTTGATATTTTATAAACTTAGTTAATTTAAATACCAGGAATTGTTTGCGGTAAACACAAATTATAATGTGCTGTTTTATTCCAGAAGTCTGAGTTTTTCCATCCGCACCATCCTTTAGAAATAATAATGCTTATATCATCTGCACCTGTGTAATGTGGATCTAGTATTAGATATCTTGTGTCACTTGTTGCTGGATTGTACTCTACACCTATTATTGTATGTGCTAATACTCCACCACCTGAAATTATATGGTTTTAATTGTTTGCATTATATTGAAAGACAACAATATTTTGGATAATATTAAAAAACAAAATGAAATACATACCAATCATAATAGGACTTCCATGTTTTTGAAAATGATGAATTAATTCTGGTGCATAACTATTAAGTTCTGAGCCAGTATTTGCGAAAATAATTCTTGACTGTACTCCTAATAGCGTTTCTAAGCAAAACATAACCTCTGTAGATCCTATCCATTGCTTTGAGCCGAGGAATGAAGACTGTTTATCTCCAATTTTGACAAGGCACTGTTGTATATCTCTGTGTGTTGGTATTTCTACACTTGTAAATCCTTGGAATCTGTAACAAAAAAGTTTTAGAACTCACAATATTCAGTTTCCATAAAATTTATTCATTTATAACATAATTTTATTAAAAGTTGTATGATTGAGCATGTTTTTAAAATATTAAAAGGAGTAAAGCAATTGAACATTGAAGCATGCATGAACAAAACGAATGTTTAACATCATACAAATTAATAGTGCAAGACTACTAATGACTACTTGATGAAAGTTTGTGTTACAAATAAATATTAAATCACATACCTGAACCAAGAAAATATAGTTTGCATTGAGCGGTAAGCACAACCCCACCCATCATCATTAAAGTTATCTTGCATATAATGATGATATGTATATCTTCCAGACACTAAAGCTATTATTGAATCTTTAGCTGGTTGTAAGGAAATGGCTTCATGGGGGTTTACCAATTTGCTGGAACTAATTGGAAATACATTTCCTCTTCTAAACAAAGGTTTGTCTATTGGTAGTGATAACATTTCATGAAGCAACCTCCTATCTTTATCTGAAAGGTTTCAATAAATAAATGCATAATTGACGCATTTAATACACTGTTGGCATATTAATATGGTTGTACAACCTACATTATTAACAAAAATGACCAATATTTTAATCTATCAAGTGTAATTTAAATTTTTTTACTCGCAAAAATTATATGGCTATAAATGAATGCATTTAACAATTTTTAATTTATAGTACTATTTTTAATAATATAGGGAACAAATCTCTACCCATTTAAAAACTAAAAGAATAATATTTCTCAACACTTACCCATACTTTCGTCAGGTATGCCTTTTGGTAGCACCCTTGTGATGAAATGACCAAGGTCTTGTGGAAGAAAATGAAAAGTTTCTGGTAGCCTGAGACCAGCTCCATCTCCAATACCCTCTTGACCTACATTAATATTAAAATTAGTAGTGTTAATATTTTTTTTTGTTTTGTTACAATGTATGGTTACTATAATACTATCAAGTATAAATAATGAATAATGAATCAAAAAAGATTGTCAATTAAAAATACAACCTATATCCATGTAAACACATCATACATAATTAAAATTGTTATTTTAGGTGTGCAACAACATGGGGAAAATAAACTATTTATAGTTACAGTAAAATATAATACAAAAATATATTCACTTTATTAGTAGTATTTACCTTATAAGTATGTATGTAACTTATATATATATATATGTATATATATATATATATATATATATATATATATATATACATACATACATACATACATACATACGTACGTACATACGTACATACGTACATACGTACATACGTACATACGTACATACGTACATACGTACTTACGTACATACGTACGTATGTAAACGTAAACGTATACGTACGTATATATATATATATATATATATATATATATATATATATATATATATATATATATATATATATATATATATATATATATATATATATATATATCCAAGCATACCTACAAATCCGAACAACCTTAAAACCATACTCAGCCAATTACAAGAATCGACTGACAAACCACCCAATCCCTCTATCATGGTACTAGTGCAGCCAATTCTCATTAAAAAACTTCAAAACGCCAGTTTGCAGACTCATTGAAGTGTTGATGGCTTCACCTCACCAAAACTACAACCTATCACAACTCACCTGATTATAGTTATATAAATGATTGCAGGTGTCCAACATTGTAAAAAAAATAAGTTACTTACCTAATTGTTCTAATAAAACAGTTTCGAGCAATTTCAATGAGCGACAAGCTGCTTCCACAAGCATACTATAAAGTTCAGACAGTTTTGTATTTCTGTGAATTATTGCTAATGTGTCCATTCTTAATGGCATACTGATACAAAATGCAGCTGAAATTAAGAATAAGTGACATAAAGATTATCTATTGTAAAATATTTTGCATAATGTAAAAATCTACAATTTATATAACTGATATAATTACGTTTTCTTTGTGTTGTCATCATTTTCACAGCTGTCTTTACAAGTTTATCTGACAACATATCTTTTGTAGCCTTTAGCACCAAATTAACAGGTATAATTTCCTGTAAAATGATAACCAGCTAAAGCAAAAATATTTTTAAGTTTTTAGTCAAAGTTTTTCTACATCTCAAGAATGTTTGTATATATACTTTTATTCCAGTATATATACTTTTGTCATATTCTCATTTTTGTTTGTTAAGAAAACACACTTTAGAGTTTCTATATTTAGTAATATTCAAATATAGTATAAAAATGTAGTATTTGAATAACTTACCACTTTATTGGCAGTATATTTTTTCTTCTTTGACTGTTCTGGACCTACTGAGTCTATAAATTCTCCTACACAAGAATCCATACTGGTGCCAGTTACACCAACATCTGATGCCACACCAAATAAATATACTGATGTTCCATCTATGTTAAATGACACCTGGCCAGATGCTATCTACAATCAATATAAAATTATATTCAAATTTAATTTAACATCAATCATGCAAAACATTGTGTTTGCAAAATATGTAAATAAAAGTATTATATTTACCTTTTTTCTTTTGTTTTGAAGTAAATTTTTTACTCCAGGTATTGTAGCCTCACAAGTAAGAGGCAAAATTGTATTAAGACGCACATGAACAAATTGTTTCCACAGCTCATCAGTTTGTAGAATATCATAAGTTGTTTCTTCAAACTTATCATGTACTAAAAAGTTTGCTTTAATTTCCTTTTCCTTATTGATTATAAGAAACAATGGATTGTCTGTTATATCCACATCCTGAAAAGAAAGTTTATTTTAATGATTTTAAATATTGAAAATCTTATTAAAAAACTATTATAAAATATTAATTAAATCTAACATTTTAAATTTGTACCTGGAATATTTCTTTTGGTTTTGAATCTATCGACAGAGATTCGTTAAATTTTATAACACCACATAATTCTATTTCGGCGGGCAAATGTAAAAGTAGTTGTCTATAAGTCTTCCTTTCATTTTCAAAAAATTCTAAGCTCATCCCCACGACGAGCAACGTACTGTCGTACATGAGACCGTATAGACAGCCTGTACTTTCATTTGTGTCAATTTTACACAAACGCTGTAATACAAAAATTGTTTGTATAAAAAATAATAAGAATGTATTAATTGTAAAAATGAAACTAATTACAAATTAATATTGTAATAATGACGTTTATACAAACGAATAAGATTTGGATAAAAGTTATGAAAATGTACAGAACTTTTTATTAATAAAAAAAAATACGTGAGAAAGTAACAATAGGTAAGCTCATAATTTCTAACATCTAACAATAAATAATAAATTTGTAAAGTTTTACCTCAATAACATATTTTGATATTTTGAGACGTGGTGACATTTTTCAAAACCTTGCCATGTACGGATAAATAAATTAAATTTTAGACGTCGGATAGTAGCCTAAAGTGTGGCTAAAATAAAAAAAAATATGACCACAGATAATTTTTTAATACATTTATGTATTCCTTTAGCTTGGCGGACCACCTTCTCGTTAGTATATGAAGAGGAAATTATATGAATATAGAATATACGGAGTAAAGTACACGAGCAAATATTTCTTAAAATGAACTTTTAAATTATTTCTTAAAATTAATCCACTAAAACTCGAATTCATGTGTAAAAAATGTTTATATCCCAATAATCAACATGATAAATCTGTATCGAAATCAATTGTATAATATTTGAGTCTATTTATGTAGGAGTAAATTAAATAAGTTTTTCAAATTGGTACATTTAGCTTCTTGGAATTTAAACGTATAACAAATAATTGGTATCGCTGTATCTCCACTGACTTATGTGGAAATATGGAAGTGGAATAGTGGAATATGGAATAACACGCGTATTTTAGAAAGATAAAATAAATGTATGGATATAAAAATATATGATTTAAAAAACTACATTTTATATCAATTACAAATCATTTGATTTAAAGTTATTATAGTGACATTTAGCGATAAGTAGATAATTTTGTCGTAAAGTTAGTTATCTTTTCACCGTACATTCTCCTTCGTGTATTCTCCATACAACGTGACATTGGCGAAGTGAATTGTGCTCAACTGGCACGCTCGAAACGCCATTACTTATTACATTATTACTGCAGTACAGAACAGTAATTTTGTCGTTTTTGATAGAATGCCATCTATTGGTAGTTAGCTTTAAGTAAATTTCCAACAAATAATATTGAATTTATAAAAATGTAAAGGAATATTTCTACAATTCATTAACAAAACAATTAATAAATCATACTGCCAATATTATGTATTAATATTTTATTAAAGTTACGTCGACTACTCGCAAGCTAAATTATATAATTATTTAAAAGAAAAAGTTCAAATAATCTTGTTAGGGACGGAACACTAATAGGATCACTTTGTTGTCCGTCTGTATGTCTGTTGTTTGTTCTTCTGTCAAGTCTGTAAGTCAGAACTAGTACCTACAGACAAAGGAAAAAATTCGAAAGTTGGAAATATATAGGTTTATCCCAGAAAAAAACCAATATAAACCTGTGCTGTAGTTCATTTTTCACATTGTTCACAAAATTAGAGCTCACGAACACAAATTTAAGTTTGTTGACTAATAGTAGTTGTATTTATTGACCTAGACTTAAAAAAAAATACAAGAATTATGAAACAGAAAGAACTTACATTATATATAAAGGAGAAAATCTCAAAATTGATGATTTATATGGTTAAGACAGAAAAATATCATTACAAGCTTATATTTGTAGTTCGTTTTATATAAAATGAGTGGATACTACCGCAAATTTAAGTTTGTCAATTTTATTTTTGTCAGCAGAGTACGTACAATCATGAAATAGGTACGGAACACTCGGTTTGCGAGTATTACTCGCTGTTTTTATTTACTCATGGAATCTCTTAAAATTTAAGCCAAATTTACTAAGATCAACGATATGAAATACCAAGCATGATTGTGAAACTTAAAGAAGATATATAAAAAATGTAACGTAGCGGGACTCGAACCCGCACCTCATGGAAACTGTCCAAGCGCTCTGAATTTGCGTCGAATCCACAGATGCTAACAACGTCATAAGTTGTATAAAGCATATAGGAATTTCGGCGCAGCGTGATGAAGAACGCATGGCTTAGTGATCAGAGCGCTTGGACGGTTTCCATGAGGCGAGCGTTCAAGTCCCGCTGCCTTCAATTTTTCATATATTTTCTGTACTAAGTATTTTTTCTATCCTTAGTGACAATATAACACTGTACGAAGCATCTCTGTCGTAAATGGTGGACAATAGTTAGCCTTTGTGTACGTTATAAATCATGATTATCTTTTAGGGTTTCTAATATATTCATGATGATGATGATGATTAACTCCATGATGAAACATGTACATCCTCAGGAATTTTATACTGTTTCTCATACGTTTCCATCACAAGGCCCCAATAAGAAACTGCATCTAAAATTGAGTAAGGATTTTGTATGGTTTTTTTTTTAAGTTTCACAAACTCTATTGATAATTTGCTGGTTGTTGTTTCATTGTTTGTCATGGCGCCGCGAGTATTGACCGCTATCTAAGAGTATCCTACACCCCACCAGCATAAAATGGTTAGCTGTGCCTACTGTCTCGTTACAGATGTAACATGATTTATCAGTAACTTTATCCCATCTTACTAAATTAGTTTGATTTGGAAGTCATTTAGATAAAATTTTAATAGTTCTGGAGACCAGTTGTTATACTCTCTTTTGTTAGATATGACTATTAAATTCTTTTGACAGCATACTTTTGTTGTTTGTTGTTTGTGTAGATATGACAGTCATTCAGAAATTAACACCTAAAAGACAAGGTACTGTGCGATAGCAGGAATATATGTTATTTAACTAGACATTACTAAAATATAAAATATCAGTTGTAATTCATTGAAGTGTTTGCAATAGTATTTAAATAATAAAATTGTATATAATAAGAACTACAACTAATAAAATAACTTTATTTCAGAGTTCAGTTTTTACACAAGTTTCAATAACTTTTTGTATAACTTTGCTTCTTTCTTTAGCCAACATTAATGTCTTTTTTTCAGTCTCACTAGAAAGGTTACTGCCACCAAATTTCTGAATACCACATAATTCTTCTTTATTCCAACAAATTATTAAATTGGCACCATTACCACCACTCATTTCTTCTTCATAAGCAGAGGGATCTGACAGTACTATACTCCTATAATAAAACAAATATTATAACCATGCTATATTTATATAAAATATATCTAAAAAAATATTTTTCAAATAAAACCTTGGTGAATGTTGATATACAGAAAAACTTGTAGCAACAGGCAGCCCATGTATTTTTAGTGGTGTCCTAACACTTGTATTTACATTAATCTCTTCTGTTTCTGCATCATAAGTTACCAAAGGAAGAGTCACTAAAACAGTTTTCAGTTAGACAGTAAATAAATTACACAACAGACATATATAAGTTTATCAAATATACATACACACTTGTAAGCTTGTCATTAAGGTTATCATACAAGCATCGACTACACTTCCATCATTATCTAGACATATAATGTCACAGTAAACAACCCATGCTAGTTTATCAGGTATAATACAAAGGTCTTTTAAGTCCACACAATTTGAATTCTTAAATATATCAGCCACTACATTGCTAATAACTTGTGCATGGTCTGATGGAGGTCCTGGTCTAAATTTAGAAGAGCAAAGTGGAAGTAGTTCAACATTAGTTACTATAAACCCTAATTCAGGCTCTTCAGCTTTTGGCTTAGCCAATTCCTGTAGAATAATATATAATGATATATTATATGCAAAATAAAAAATATTCATTTGTAAATCATCTTATCAATTAGAATTACCAATTTAATACCACAAACTACTGTGGTATTTCCACATTTTACTACAGCAGATGAATCAGCTGCTTTTATGGCATTAAGATTCAGTTTAATATCTCGTTGATCTTCAAATTTTCTTCCGTCTGGTCGAACATCGCGATTGATATAATCATTAAAATATTTTACAGGATGAATAAGTCTAAAAAACAAATTAATGTGTCTTTATTTTCTTCTAGATTTATAAAGATAGACTTAATTTAAATAATAACACACTTGTATATTTTAGCCATAATATATGTAGTTTCGGCAATATATAAAAACTGTAAACAAGTTTTGTAGTGTCTTAGGTACTCTGATTCATTTATTTGTTTTGTAAGTGTAACATTTACTTAGCAATTTTAGGTTAGTTAAGTTTGTACATTTGTGTTGGTGTTTATTAATTCATACGTCAAATCTCCTTGCTTAGTGTTTTAGGCGTGTCTATCGTAGAGACATTTAATATTTTATGACAATGACTATCTGAAAAATTATTCATGAGCTTAAAATGCCGGTTGGGTGCAAGCACAGCACATAATCAGCATTTTTGTAACAATTTTTAATAATCAATATATTATTTAATATATCATATATCGTATGTTATTTTCGAAAAACATTAAAGGAAGTTGTGATTTTTTTACTTTGCTTTTAAATTGTACATATTTAGCTGTCATAGAAATTAAATTTACAAAAAGGATTCCAAAATATTTTATCAATATATATATGCAAATAATTAAATTTAACTAATAGCACTGAGCATAAAACGAACTTATGACAGTTTCAATGTGACATATAAAATTTTGACAGCTCTTTTTGATTCGGCAAGTGCAAGCTGAGGTGTGTTTTTAAGTTGTAATCTTAATAAATCTACTGGTTTTATTTATAATCAGATGATTTGGCTAGTTTAATCAAGTTACATTGTGCGTGGAAAACTTAGAAACGTGTATATTTTGAACTTTTGATTTATAATTGTTGCAGATCACAATGGCAAAACCTAAGGGAGAGAGAAAAGGTAAATCAGCGATAAATGAAGTTGTGACTCGTGAATACACTGTTAATTTACACAAACGGCTTCATGGAGTTGGTTTTAAGAAACGGGCACCGCGAGCGATAAAGGAAATTCGCAAATTCGCTGAAAAACAAATGGGAACCCCTGATGTCCGTGTTGATACCAGGCTAAACAAATTCTTGTGGTCTAAGGGTGTCAGGTAAAATAGTGATTTTTATAATAATAATAATAATAATAATAATATATAAAGTTACTTCAATACAGTTATTAAAGAATTATAAAGTTTTATAAAGTTAGGTTATATTTGTTACAGGCAAGTAATTGTTTCTAAAATCTAAATCAAATATTAAACTACTCAGTTTGAAATGAATACAATACTTAAAAATATATATAAGTCAGTTTTGAAATGGTGAAGCTTCTGATACTTTGAGATCAGCTTTCATTTATATATATTATTTAGTACCTGTCTTAATAAAAGTATTTCCAAAATGATGTTGGAAATGTTTGTATTTTATGTTGGAATTTTCAATGCATATGCTACATTCTAAAAAGTTGTTTCACATTGTGTTCTAATTTTTTTTTATTACTAATAACTGTGACTTATTATTACTTACTTATACATGTAAGGTTTATGTTAAGTATATACCTTAAAAAAAAGAAGTTTTATTTTGTTTATTTTAAATTATTTGATCTTAAATAACTAACTTATAAAAATTTATTCTGAATATCAACATTCTTTATTTTTAAAAGTACTATAATTTTTATGAATATTAATTTAGTAAGCTGTGCTACACAGGGAGATATTATTGGATATCTTAAATTTTAAAATTTCTTTTGCCATACATTTTACTCAAAACAACAATATAGTTTATATCATAAACAATAATTAGAACCTATGGATTTAATTTTAACATGTTGTAATTATAAGTTCGTTGCATACCACCACCACAACACAAATAAAAAACATCCCTTCTCTCAAATCTTAGAAATTTTATTATTTGAAGTTTAAAACATGTTGAATATTTTTTTTTCTGTACTTTCCAATCATTCCTTATTAAAATATAAAATTTTTGTTTCTTAAAATAAATGTTTTATTTTTATAGTAGTCTAATGAAATAAAAGCTAAGTAGCAACTAATGATGCAATTTTCATATATTCCTTAAAGATTGCTTTTAAAATAATAAATTTAGAATGGTTAGCTTTTTTTAATAAAATTTTACTTTTTTCAGAAATGTACCTTTTAGAGTGCGTGTGAGGCTTTCTCGTAGACGCAATGATGATGAGGATTCTGCACACAAACTATTCACCCTTGTGACTTATGTACCAGTTGCATCTATCAAGGGCTTGCAAACAGAAAATGTTGACGCTAGCCAAGAATAAACAACTAAGTTAAGCTTATAAGTTGTTTTATTTGCCAAACCAATTTTCTAATTAAGTTATTTTAGTATGAGATAATTGGAGGCTAAAGTGTTACTTGTTTTAGTTAATTGTTTTCTTAAATGATTTCTAGTGGACTTGTACAAACTTATTTCAATTTATTTTGAGAATTACTATATTATGTCAAGAGTCATTAATGTAGTACAGTACATACAACTGTAACATACAACAGTATGATACAGTTCATTTGCATTTTTTTTCATCAATTATGTTTTTTAGTATGGCATGAGTTGTAGTGGGTTAATTTACCACTAAATGTAAAAGCACCATCAAGCGAGTTGATATAGTCGCTGGATTAATTTTATTAAAATGAAAATAATTATATATATACTGATATATCAGTGGCGGTTAAAAATCTTGGTGCCTATCAGAATATCATATTACTTAATAAATAAAAAGTAAGATTTTTATTTTAATTCTTAAATTTTATGAGGTTTATATTTTTAATTTTAAAGGTAAGATCATTGTGTATATTAGGATAGCGTCTGACTAAATTCAATGATTGTGGATTTGATCCCCACTAGGTGGAGTAAATTATTTTCATTTATCTTCACATAAAATGCGCGGAGGTAAGTTCCGCTGCGCTTCACCCAATGTTTCGAATTATAGAAAATATGAATCAGTGACTTAACACTAACATCTCTTTACTCTCTACTGCTTTATGCGGAATAATCAACATTTTCAACTCATCGCTTACCATCTTTTTCTTTTTTTTTTGCTGGGAAATGTCTTTTACGCAGACCACCCATGTGATATTGTGATGTTGATGTGTGGTTGGGTGGTACTGTGGAACTCATCGGTACAGTACACGATACTACCCACCAAAACCCAGCAAGGCTCTCTTCACCTCTGTGAGGCGCCGTAGGATCGGTTAAGCATTCTACTACTTTTATTCTGGTAACAGGCTCGCCTGCTGCGAGCCACCATCGTCTTTAGGGTACACAAGAGTTTCTCCAAGAGTATCTAGAGCCTCCACGACTTGTAAGAGAAGGATCACAAGGATCTCGTAGTATCCACTCTAGGGTCGGGGGATTTGGACTTCTTGATACTGCTTTTTCCATCTCATTGACCTCCGGCGGCGGAGAGGATCTATATTTGCACTGGACTCACGTGCCCATTCTGCGGCTTCCTTCAATGCGATAACAGATTCGCAGAAGGAGACCATTGCAAACCAGCTTCTCTCACAATCCAGCCGCGCGTTATATTCATGACACACTGGCGAAGGCTCCCGACGTGCAACCTGATGCAGGTATTTGCCGAAGCAACCTTGCCCTGTCAGCACCCAGCGGTCTACCGTTACTAGATTTGCTGCTGGGGTCTCTAAGTCCTCCTTCCATCGCAATATTATGCCTTCGTCAGCCCTTTTTCTGATTCGCGCGATATCCTCTCTCGATGGTCGTTCGCCTCGGGACCGTTCACTTGCCCGGAATACATGCACTCTAGCAAGCATAGCTTACTATCTAAACAACCATATTTTCTTTTACGAAATATAAAAAAAATACTATCGATTCGTAAACCAAAAAAAAAGAAGCAGTTTTAGTCCTCATTTCCAAATAGTATTGGTTAACTATTAGGGACCTATCGCTTTTTTGATAATGATCCAAAATATATTTTTTACAAACAAATACTTATAATTAGAACTTATTATCGAGTTTCTGGATGGCTTGAAATGTCATCAATCATAATTAATTGTAAGAAAATATAAATAATAGACAGGAAGAAACAAGCATGAGGTAAATTACGATTTCTTGGACAGATGTAGATTTAAAGTTTTCCTATATCTTTAAAAGATACTCATTCAAAAGCTTCGACCTATAAAGTAGGTGTATTATAGATGTACATCGTTTATTTATTTCCATAATACAACTTGTAAGGCAAGACAGGATTACAGCTAATATTGATAATAAAAAGATCATAACTGTAACCAGTATGTAAAAAATGTGACTTAATGTGAGTCACTTTTTTTGTTGCCAACCTACATTCAAAAGAGAGGATTTACTTTTTATGTACCTAACTGGTACATAAAAAGTAAATCCTCTATTTTATCACTTTTATATAGCAGTTTGTCTCATTGTCCGCCGTAGTAAATAACAGTTCCAAATCCCAGGGATCTCATATCAACAGAATAATCAGATGGGGTCTTGATACTGAGAACGCGTCTCCCGTTGGAGAAAATTAACTTCCAACTATTTATGTTTTACGTGAGAATTATTTCCAAATAAATTACTTGCATACTTCTATTAGTAATGTGATTAAGTTCATATATGTCGTAATTTTGAATATTGTTATATTAATTATTTTGAATATGAATTAAATTCCCTACCTACGTACTTAAAATTTTCTCGCTCTTACTTGATGACAGATGTGTACACAAATCTTGGTTATTTATATAGACATGTGGCCTAGGTTACTCGGAATGTAGGTTAAACTTATGTGATTTAGCCAATAGCCTTCCTGTATAGATGGACTATCTTACACTAAAATAAGTAGTAGTTCCTGAGATTAATGTGTTCTACCAAACAATCCTTTCAGCTTTATAATATTAATTAAAAGAAGTGTATATAGTAGAGATAATTAAAAATCTTCTTAGCATCACCATTATCAGCATCGAATCTTACAGAAAATTAATTTTTTTGACCAACTTCCAAAAGGATTTTTTTTGGAAATTCAGTGTTTTTTTTATATATGTATGTATATGTATATTTTTTATATGTGTATGTACACTAAAAACGCTTCCCACTGAAATGAAATCCCTTCACTTAAGATATCTACGTAAATAATACATATGAAAGCTTAAACTGTTAGTAATAGCAACAGTATTAACAGTATAAATAACAACAATATTTACAACAATTAGTACTATATTATTGTTAGAAAGAACACTTTTGAGGTGGGTGAACCGTGAAAGTTTTACACTAATACGGTTATTATCGTACAAAATTGTTTCTTGTATAATTTGGAAAATGTTATGCATAAATATATAAATAAATTAAAGCTGTTTATAATATTAAATTTAACTTTGTTTAGGGCTTGGCACCGACGTCTGTAAACTGGCAATTTATAAGTAGGTACCTAGTGAGGTTTGTATAAGTGAATGTATGAAGTGTTCTAAATTAAATATTCAAGGTATATATATTCAAGGTATATGTGCAAGGTATAGGTGTTCTAAATTAAACACTCTTCAGTTATTGCAGATATTGTTTTTTGTTAATGTAGTTTTTTAGGGTTCTATACCCCAAAAGGAAAAAAACAGAGGAACGGAAACGGATCCCTTATAGGGTCATTTTGTTTTCTCCAAATCACGTTTAAGAATCAAGCAATTAATGCAATTAATATCAAATATCCAAGCTGATAACCTCTGAAGGCCAGCAAAATGTAACTTCTAAGTCAACAACAAAAGATATGAGCATATTTGCTTGAATTTATTTTGAATTTGTAGGAAAATCACTGCGTAGACAAAACCCCCAGGGTACTTCTGGTTGAACTAGAGTTATGAAATTTGAGAAGAAGTGAGAAATTACAGTACTTATAAAGGGAAAAATCTCACATCTTATATGTTACATAGAAAGTAACCATTACTAATTTATATTTATAGTTAGACCGCAAATTTAAGTTTGTCAAGTTGTGTAAGTTATAGTGTTGTTCCTGTTGATTTTTATAATTAGTATTTTCCTTAGCGGAATACCTACAATCATTAAATAGCTACGAAAACCTCGGTGCACGAGTACGACTCACACTTGACCAATATTTCTTTTACTAATAATAACATATTTTAGTGTACTCATAATCAATCAGTGTAATCATAATCATAACAACGATAGATTATTTCAATAATAATATGTTATTGCGGTTCGACAATATATATAATGTAGAAATTAGAAACTGCCCTAAAGTAACTTCCAATTCAAGAAAAGTTTATCATAAACCTATGTACCTGATTACTTGTCTGTAGTGAGCATGCAAAATTACATATATACATTACATTAAATACAATAAATGCATAGTTTTCTAAATATTATTATAATGCAAAGGTTTTCAGCGTCGTCGTTTTTAGCTTCGGAGCTTTAATTTCTTATTTTCAAGTAAAAGCATTGCCAGAGTACGTACTTTGAATATCCTTTAATCATTTTAAATGTCCCTTACCCTATTTAGGTCGTCTATCCTCATTTCGCTCATACATGACGGGTAACTTGATAATACCGATTTCTCTCGGCTGCGGATCTAATTATTCGTAACGTAATAAACTCGCATGTAACTGACTGTCACATGAAACCGCAGTGGATGCGAGCGACATGGCGTTTTGCGAATAATACCTATAGTTATTTTGGAGTTTTTGTAATATCCATAGAATGTTTAAATATTAGAATAAATAAAATAATCGAAAGTTTTTATAAATATCATAATAAAAGTAATCGGGGAATAGATTGATATTGTATAGTTGCTATTTTTGTAAATGGAATGTCCTCCGTAATTTATTAACGTTACTATTTTTATTACGAACACGTTTTGCTGATAAGAATTATTTGTGCAGGTATTACAAAAATACCTTGGGTGTCCTACCTATTGATTTTATATATCATTTGAAATTGTATTGTTATTGATTTGTATAGCTAGGTTAACATAAAAGTGCATTATAATATATTTCGTTAAATCATCTACTGTGAGCATGTCATCATTTTGCAGAATGTGGCATTCTAGGTGGAGGCCTGTCAGCCGCAACGCCAAAGCTGCGGTTTACTTCCATTAGTTCGCCTAAACCTATTACATAAGACGTTTCACCACACTTGCTTTTGTATGTAACCGTTATCTAGTTGATCGGAAATTATTGGTGCAACAAAGCTTTTAGCGGATGGTTTAAGGGGTTTATAGCTTAATCCGTATAAGCTATTTCAACACTTCTACGTGATATATCTAAAAGTGATTATCTAAAAATACTAGTATATTAATCGGACGATATAAGTGTGTAGCTTGGTGACATACCTATATGTTTTTCAATTATTTTGTATAATTTATGTAGGTTAGTTACCCAACGCACAATATACAAAACGTGACGCTCATGTGCCCTTAGAATAATTTTTGTGTGTTGCACTCCTTTTTGTGCAAAGTAAAATATTCCATTAGTGGTTTACACAGAATGGAAGTAAAATTAAGCTATATATGAATATTTATCAAGCAGGTACAAAAGTAAAATATAAGGATACAACTTTATGTTGCGTAATATCATAAAGGAACCGTTTCATAAATTGTATGGTATGTTTTTCTCTACTATAAATATTAAAATGAAGGTAGGCCACCTTCATTTTAGCGTAGCTTATCTACGAATCTTTACAGTAGAGTGCGTTAATTATTCTTAGGTAGATGAAATCCTTTGAAGCTTCTTTTTATATAGCTTTAGACGTTTTTATGAAAATTTAATTACCCATAGTCAAAGAGTTGTAAATAAGAATATTAGCATGTTGATTAACAATTTAATGTTTACTTTGACAAGTATTACATAAATATAAGAGATTGTATGTTAAATGATAACGCACTTATTTCGGTGGTCTTACTCAACCGGCGTAGTCTCGAACTCACGGAACAGTGCTCTGAATCACCCGATCACGAAGAAAAGCGATGGTTCAGATCCGGCTAACTACAGGCCTATCACTATGACTACCCTGCTCTACAAACTAATGGAGTGTATAATAAACAGCCAGCTCCTAGTTTATCTAGATGATCACTGGTTAAGGTTTCTTCTTCATTTTATGGTTTACCTTACGCACCTCTGGGCTGCGGTTGTCCAAAGCAAGGTAGAGAGGGTCTGGCAGTTAGTCTGGATATGACGAAAGCGATCGATCAAGTGTGAGACTGGATCAAGGAGTGCCTCCTTGCAAAATTTTATTTCCGAGAATTTATGCAAGTGGGTCGCCGGTTTTCTTACCGGGCGAAGAATTAAGGTCGTTGTTTACGGTTTTTGCTCCAATAATTTGCCGCTTCAATCCTCACTCGAAGGAATGTTAGTATATTTAAATTGTTTTAATGCCCTCTTTTGAGTTTTGAAAAGTCGGTGGAAAGTAGAATTTGGGACAGAAGAGAACGGAGTTACTTAACCCTAGATTCCCCATGCCTATTCTGCTATGCGCGAAAAAATGTGAATTTTTGTTTGTTGAAATTCATACCCATGGTTTTAGATAACATTTATTGTCAGTGGTAGGTACAAGGTTAATAAAATGAAATAATTGTATAATAACGACTCCATTGTGGTGCAGTTATAAATACTGGTGATTCAAGATACGAATACTACGGTAGGAATATTTATGTTTAAATCATTTGTGTGGTTTGGTTTGGTTTTACAAAAGGCGTGACACCACGATTAGTACAATTTAAAATTTACAATTTTCTATAACAAAAAAATGTTTTTACAAGTTCTGTTTGCCTATTATAATGAAAGAAAAGTATAAAAAAAAAGATATAAAAAAAGTCTAACGTTTCAGATCGACGTGTAGGAACATGTAAGTCACTAATTACTCATAAACATATGGTTACGTTTTGTAAACTACAATACGTTTTTATAATAAAATTATAATAAAATTGTGCTAAAAGTTATTCCTTTTTGCGATTACTAAAGCAAGACTAATGCACAAAATGTGCGGTTCAGGGAATGAAAATTTTGTCTCCATTCAGCTTTGAATTGGATAGTTGTTAAAGTTAGTTTCTTAACTTACATACTTCCTAACGACGTTCGTGAAAAATGATCTAAATTTTATCTCATTTTCGAGGTAGGTAATAATATGCTGATATATTCATGGCATCGCGGACGAATAATATTTTTAACATATTGTATAAGCTTAAATTTTAAATAAAAAAGAAATAAATTTTTTTTTATTCATCAAGGAAAATTCGTGAGGCAGAAGAATAAGAAATAAACAGAACTAATGTACATTTTTGACGTCAGTGGACGTGAAAAATATGACATATATATATCGTATACTCGATAATTCGAGTTTATACAATGAACAAAATTGATGAAAACGGGCAAAGGCAACGGAGGTATTATCTCTTGCGCTTGACCGAGCTTCGATCACTGCCTCGCCGACTTCTAAAGCCTTGTTACCGTCTAATGACATGGGAACAACCGCAGTCTCCACTTATTTGTATCATTCAACTCAACGGTCGCTTTTTATGAGGAAAGATCGAGCAGGTTTTACAGGTAAACGTCGGACATTTTCAATTAATTCAGTCAGGAATATAATATCTTAAAGTATGAGAAATGTGTAAAAATATTGTCTACTGTTAAGTACATAAAAGTATTTTCATCTTATAAAATTTAAGCATTGAACAAGTAGGTACCTAGTAGGTAAAAAGTTTAATTTAAATATTTAACAAACATCTCTATTGTTAAATATGTTTATTAAAACCTTTTTGTATTGATGTCAAATCAAAGCATGTAGCACACCTCGACAAAAGAAATTAAAATCCAAGTAACACGACGTCGCATCATACCAAAAATCGTTTAAACAATGATTATTGTTAAAATTAATTTAACTGAATTTACTTAATATTTAACTGAAATTATATAACCTTAGATAAGCTAATCACTGTGGCTCACGGGAATATCAAATAATATAACGTAGAATGAATTACTGTAGCAGGTCGTAGACACATTCATGCAGGCTACGAATTGCGACTAATCGTTGGTCACAGCTGCACCTTTACCTCACCTTTATGAATAGGATTTCCTTCATGAAAAGCATGACGAGTGTGAATGAATAGTGTTTGAAATGTTATTTTCAATTTTATTTTTACTGTGTATGAGATAAAATGTATTTTATATAATCTGGGTCTCGTAGATCAATAATAAGATGGAACAAAATATATGTAGGGTAGGATAGATAATTATACTATGAAGAAACGATTTAGAAATCAGCGGCTATACTTTATTTATAATTTTATGCCATTATGAGGTGATTTTTGTTATTATTTGAAAAACAACAAGATAATGTTTTAGTATGTCTATCGTAAAAGAGGTTGGTTGGTAGGTGCCTGTAATTGAATGTAGCATATAAATTAATACATATTTCATGCTAGGCTAATTTTTTATTTATTTAACTTGTGGTGTTACGTGTATTGGAGTACAGTCTTAGTTAAGTAACATTTGTATGTGTTAGCTTGTATAACGTGCGATTGCGTGATCAGCATGCGTCATACCCTCAAACGTGTCAAACAAACCTTAAAGGAATCTATTTGATGTATTCAAATGTTATCATTTGAAGCAAAAGAATACACTGTACTGATTTTTGTTTTTGAAATTAATCGTCAGTTTAATCATTCTTGATCTTCTAGGTAGTATTGTAACGTATTGTATTGAAACGTTTTAATATAGGCGAAAAGTCGATCGTGATTTTTTTTTGTATATAATGTTTTTAATATAAACATTTTTAGAGAAAATAAAAAAAAAACCCAGTCATTTGTAGTAGGCAAACACAGATTTTATGCGTATCATAAAGACTTCAATAAATTTGCCGCGTGAGCTGCCGTGAAGGCGTTTCTCCTAAATCACAAACAATTGTGTTTTTTGTTGTATACCATAAAACATAATTTAAATAATTTCTACCGGTAAAAAATTAACTTAGCTTATGGCTTAAAGCGCTTACGTAGGTACATACTTATTTGTATATCCAAATATATTAATGATACCTTATTTATAATCAAACTTAATCAATAAATCAGTTGCTAATATAGTATACAGTAAGCGTTTAACTAACTTATCTTTAACTATATATTTGTTATGTTTATATTACATTAAACAAATTGACCCAGATTATTTTTCTCAGTAACATACAAAAATAGGAAAATTCCCTTCAATAAGAAGAGTTTTATGAAACAATATAATAATGTCGTAAAGTGAGCCATCCACATGTGTGAATGATGGTTCTGCGCCGGTTATAAAATTCAACCTATAGGTGAGTCCAGGGTGACCTACTTTCCAAGCGTAGTCGCAGAAAGACTCAGTCTGTTCATAAACGCATAGATAATTTACTAAAAGATGACCTTCGTTGGATTTCAGTGAAAGATATGAGTGGGGAGGTTCTGCTGGGAAGACAATGTCGTACATATTTTAAGCGGGCACGCCCCTTCTCACAAAGGCATAATTTATAGGACCGCGCGGAGACGGGTGCTTGAGTAATGTTCCAACGATAGCGACGAGCTTTTAACTGCCTAATGGAGCGATTTACTCCGACCACCTTGCCTTGCTTTGCCTACTCTTGCTGTTTACGACCAAGTGCGTCTTTAAATACTGTGGATTGTGGATTGTGTAGATAACGGCTGATCATTTCATTTCATTCATTTAATTCTGTAGCTTTTACTTATCAAATAGGCATGATACAAGACCAGTTGAAGGTGAAGAGTAACGTTTATCATATTAAGCCCGTCTTATGATTGATTTTATTTATAATGAAACTGTAGAGAAGTATTACTGCAGTTTCAACAATGAGCTCACGACCTCACCCCCTTAGACAACATATATTAAATATGCTCAGTAAATTAAAGGCTATATATGCTATATTATACACATAAATATTTCTCTTGAATTACCCTGTCTAGTGGTGAATATCGTATTGTGAACGTTGTGTAGCTTAAATAAAATATCAGTCAAGAGCGAGTAGAACTCGTACACCGAGGGTTCCGTATCAATTTCATGATTGTAGTTATTCCGCTGCAAAAATAGCACTTATAAAAAATTAAAATCTTAAATTTGCGATCGTATTCACTCATCTTGTATGAAATGAACTACAGGTATAACTTTGTAATAGTTTATTACTGGGTTAAACTTATAAATTACCAACTTTGAGATTTTCCCCTTTATATATACTGTAAGCTTTAATTTTTTTATAAATTTCATAAGTTTCGAATTAAAATTAATAAGAGGCGACATATTAATTTGCGGTCGTATGTACTAATTTTGTATGAAGTAAACTACAGTATAAGTTTGTAATGGTATTTCTTAGATATATCTATAATTTTGGAACTTTTTCCTTTGTACGTACTAAAAGTTCAAATTTCATAACTCTAGGATAACGGGAAGTACTCTGCAGGTTTTGTTTGCGCGGTGATTTCCATACAAAATTTTATTTTTTTCTGTGTTTTAAGAGGTTATTGAATTGGATGTTTGATATTAATTTCATTTTGATTTTTGATTCCTACACGTATTTTTGAGAAAATTGTCTAGAGAGACGGATAAACAGACAGACAGACGAGATGGACAACAATGTGATCCTATAAGGGCTCCAATTTTTCTTTTGAGGTACGGAACCCTAATAATACGCGCGTACAGCGCTATAGAGCGGCTTAATTTTATGCTATGTAGAGATTCTTTACCAACCTTGTGCTGTTGTGTTACCACTCACACAACGTCTCGAAATTTTAAAGTGCGATATTCAATAATATCTGTGCTCTAACGCTCGATGTTAATAATTAATCCTACGCCCAACGTTAATAATTATCTACAGATTGCAAACATAGATTTATTTCACAATACATTTTTGAGTAATACTTGCCAATAACCAATCGAAGGATAGTATTTATAATTTTGAAAATCAATCTATCTTTGGGAGGTTGGATAGGATTGAATTATATATGAAAATATGACCTAATGTGTATCAATAACCGATTTAAATTCTGTCGATTTGACATTTGGCTCGATAACACAAACGATCACAAATTTCAACTCAAGAAGTTTCGGGGCTTACTTTGTCAAATCTGCAGATTGCAACGCTGCATTGATATTTACTTGGTTAAAGATGACAAATATATCGAATTTTTGTTGTTATCATGAGTATCATCAAATCTAATGTTATGCAAATTATAGGCGATTTTCTTAATGAAAAGAAAATTCACGAAGTGAAGCACATATTATTAACCAAGAATATAATAGACAGGTGTCTTGTCAAAAACATATAATCATTTAAAAGGAAAACATCTTGTTTTCCTATGAAAGCTCTCTTTTTACGTCTTTCGTTATCACCACGGCAGTGCTGCGTAATATTTGATGTTAATAGTTGCGTAATAGTTTAATTTGATGGATGTTCCTGTATACGTGGAAATACCTACACATGATATGATAGATAATCAGGACAGCATAGTAATACAAGATATCAGAGAAAGGACATCTCTCATAAATATATTACTTTTTTATATGGATTATTTTAATAAAAATCATTTAAGGAATTGTGTCTGTACATTGAATATTTTTACGATAAAAGATGCAGGTTGATATAAAAACACTAATAGAAAATGAATATAAGATTTGTTAAATGTTTGTCTGTTCGTACACGCACATTTTCGAATCTACTGGACGGATTTGAATATAATTGTTTTTGTTGTATATCTGTTACTTCAGGGCAGGATATACTGGTAAACGACTGAAGACTGGTATACCTGATGTGGAAACACAGTAGACCTGCTGAATTATAAGAATAAATGAAAATTTGCTATACTAAAAATGATTGAACGTGATAAGTACTTTCCAAAGACAAATCAAGTATCTCGAATACCTGATGTACAACCTGAATAGATAAGCTAAACCAAAAAATAAGAAAAAGTATGTTTAGTAATAGTTATTGAGCATAATGAGCAATTGATTACAATCCCATGAATCTCAATGAAAAGGCACAGCAGTCTGTAGGATGACAAGGATCGTTAAGTCCACGTCAACGAAATTGCGGACGTCCACTAGTTTACTAATAAGTGACAACATTGCTAATATATCATATTTTTAATTTACTTAAATGTTGAAATTTTATATGTTACAAGAAAAACAATACCTATAGTTATAGTTATCTGTAGTTGTATTGTATAACTGTTGTAAGATTTTGGGATAATTTTCTGCAGTCTTTGTCGCGTTAGTGGTTTTTATGACGTGAACGATACATTTCTTGAATTAGATTATTCAGCAGCATCCTGGTTTCTTTACTAGTTAGTTACTGAACCGAACAGATATTAGAAAATATCATAATGAATCGAAAAAATATATATTTTATATTTATAACAGAATGACGCTGATTAGGAAAATCGCTCTTTTACAAATACTTAAATAAAACGAAAAATAGAATACACACTGATAGTAATATCTAAAAATCCATCGTAAGAGTAATTTATTGTATGATAATATTAGAACTTAGATGTTCACACGATCTGAGATTCATTATTAACATAATATGGCTTAAGAGATTAACGATATGGATATTTGATATTAATTTCAGCACCACACGGTTTTAAGAAAATGATCTTGACAGACGGACAGAAAGGCAAACAGACAGGCAGACGGACGGGCAGACAGACAGACGGATAACGAAGTGATCCTATAAGCGTTCCTTTTTTTTAAATACGAAACTCTAAAAACGGAACCGTCAATTTTTATTACTAATTAAGTACTACTCGTACTTGACCGATATTTATTTCATTTTGAGGTAAGAGACCCTAAATAAAAACTGTGAATGAGAATATGTACATGTGAACAAAGTAACATTAATTATGTATTGCCTTAATCTATTTAATTTTACTACCAAAATTAGCTAGCTTTTACTTAAGTTAAATTAATTTCAAATATGCTTTTCCTAAATTAATATTTACTTTAGTTTCCTCAAGAGAATGATTTAACGTTATTTAAAATTATATACTATAAATTATAATTTCATACTTGATTTATGGCTTGTTCTTATTTATAAAAATTTTGATTAAATCTATATTTATTTAAATGCCTAACTAAGAACCAAATAGGTTTAATAAATCTGAAAGTAGTTTCAACAAGAAGTACCTAAGTAATAGTTAAGACTCATTGAGAGTGCTCAAAGGTACTCTAGAAAATCTGTTAAATCGTTGGATAAGCTTTTTATAATTTTTTTTCCATAAAAGTTTTTCTAATTTTCACTCTATTCACGAGCGTTGAAAAAAATTCTAAACTAGTCAAATATTTTGTTATTTATATAATTTACTTGAATATAAATAAATCAATAAATAATATTTCACCAAATTGAATTTAATATTCTAATTAACTAGCTGACCCGGCGAACTTTGTACCGCCTAACAGTCGATTCATTAGTTTTTAATTTTTCTTAATACTTATTCTGCTACTCGGGACACCGGGTCAGCTAGGAAGAATAAAAAAGAAAAAAGAAAATTGATAAGTTAACAATTACGATATGTCATAAAATAAACAAAAATTGACACTTAAACTCTATAGTTTAAGATTAAAGTTCAAATTGACTATTAGGTATTATTATGAATCTTGAATGGGAATATAGAGAAGTCAAGTTTAAGGCAATTTTAATTTTTTTTTCTCTCCTCCTCTTCAAGGAATATTATAAAAATGAATTAGCAAAATCGTTTCAGCTGCTCTCGAGATTTGCGCTTAGCAACACATTCAGCGATACATTTTTATATTATAGATAACAATAAGAAATAAAAACAATGTTTGTTCTCTAGTTATCGACATTGCAACGGCCAGCAACGATGTATACGAGTCCAGGGACCTAGAAGTGGGAGTTACAAAGTTTTTCAATAAAACGTGACCCTCTGAGACAAAGAGGCAACATTTCAATGGAACGCAGTGTGATACTTGCGGCCAATACGCAAGTATTCATTTTCTTCCTAAATCTCTAAGATACATAATATTTTCAAAAATTATATTCCTTAACACATAATAAACATCAACATCATTAAAATCCTTATCTTGTAATATTGGTATGATTTTTCTTCTAGGTATTTGTGCTATGATATTTAAGTCTTTGCCGAATAATATGCGTCCCACGTCCAAATATGCTAACAAACATATTTTGATTGGGTTGACTAGAAGTTTCATTTTATCTCCTGCTCCAAGGGGAAAAGTGTTCCTGAAAAAAGGGTCTTCACAGACGGACACACTGATGGACATGATCCTATAAGAGTTCTGTTTTTTCTAAGGTACGAAACTTAAAAATATTTATAATTAAAAAGAATAATCTGTATATCTATCGTCGTGGTGCAGAGGGACAGCGTCTGCTAGTAAACGCGACGGATTGTGGGTTCGGTTCCCACTCATGGAGAATGAATTATTTTCATTTTCTTCACTCTGGCAGAAAGCAAACCGCGGCGTCGAGTTCCGCTACTCAACACGCAATGCCTCAGAATTGGGCAGAGTGTCATACACACTGGGTTCTCTCTGCCTACCTTGTTATGTACGGTATACAACACGTTGTATACTAAAAACTGTATATCTATATATAATAAATTATATATATACCGCTTTATATACAAAGAGGTAGATCAAAGGTCTTTATAAGATGTCATTAATATTTGCTGGTCTCTTACAGTTTGAAGTTGTAGGTTGGTATATCTGGCGAGAGATCATTTCAAATTTTCAAAAAGAAAAAGAAAGACAACATCCTTTTCAGTTAGATAGACAGACATTGACATTGGTACCTAACACCAGTGTGATACAATCCTTGGAAATCTACTAGCGTATATATGATATTATATATGATAGTTTAACTATATTATCTGTAATATATATAGCGATTACTTTTGTAAACTTTGACAACTTTTCAACATTGCACACATTGTTTTTTTCATATACAATCCATGTGATATAGTAAGTCTTTTAGCGTAGTATATATATATATATATATATATATATATATGTCATACGGTCCGGTCCGTGTTACCAGGAATCTCATAAATGTACATATATGTAGTATATTTAAAAATAACATGGTATTGGTGTTTCTACATTAATTTACATATATAATTAACTTTATATTTATTATAAAGTAGTTTGTATCGGCACAATTGATAAAACACTCATTTTCTTTTTTCTCTTGACACAATTCTGAAATGAGCGCAAACGAAATCGTTTATTTATCAGGTTACTTATAATCTAGCGAAGAAAGTATATATATATATATATATATATATATATATATATATATATATATATATATATATATATATATATATATATATATATATATATATATATATATATATATATATATATATATTGTGAGCTCGATCTGGAGATCAAGAATGAATAATTTACTTTTCCTCGCTCTGATAAGCTACGTGGTTAAATTCTGCCACTCAACTTGAATTTGGGCGAAAAGCACAGAATAATAATATCTTGACATTAGGTTATTTTTGCCTACCGTGTGATTTGCGGAATAAAACTTGAGGCTGTAAAAAGAAAGAAATATTAAAATACTCTCTTTTCGGTAGCTTTTAAAAGTAATCCTTTTAAAGTTAGCTTGCCTATCACTTAAAACTTGATTGCAACGTAACAGAATGAAACTTGCTATCTTAGTAAAAACTTACGCTATCTTAACAAAAGTCAGTACTTTGTTTTGCGCGAATGCAGTTGGACCAACGAGCTTTTGTTGGGCGTTTTGCATCGCAGGTCAAGAGCAATCCTCGGAGATTGCTTCGGGCTATGCGCGAGTAAAGTAATCTATTTCAAATGCTGCATTTCCTACTTTGCTAAAACTTTACGTTATTATGTATGAATTATGAATGGTACACATTTCTGCTTATTATCTATCGGCCCACATTAATTATATCACGCAATGCCAAAATTTCAATTTTATACTACTACTACTACTACCACGTAAATAATTTTCCATACTAATTTGTAGACATTAATGTTCGAATGTTCATGTGCGTAACTATAACAATATATTGCCTTTATTTCCGCGTAGTTGGGCGTACTAATAAATTAACGAGAAGTTGTAATGGATTGTTATAATTGATTCGAAGAGTAGTCATTAGAAGAAACAATTAGGTCGATAGTGGATTACTAAGGGTGACTGTATGGCGGAACGAGGTATTTGTGTCACATCGAGCGATCGATCCACTCGCTCCCAGCCAATTACCTGCCGATACCCCACCGAATATTGTTCTCAATACACATGGTACTGGGAAGTTGAAGCGTACAGTGCCGCAGTCGACTCGTCGAGCTACCGACACGTCGGGAGCGTAGAGTAAGCGTCTATTGAAACGTTGCGCGACACCCGCTTGATACAATGCCGTCTTTATTGATATCCCCGTATTACTATGTAAAATATTTGTATTTACATTACGTTTACTTTTTATGTTTTGTGCAGTAAAAATATTATTATGTTTTATTTCTCATATTAATATTAGCTTTGTAGCTTTGTTAATTGATTTTAGTAGTCTAGATACTTTCTAAAAATTATTTTTGAAGTGTTATTCCACACTGATGATAGAAACATATTTTATAGTATACGTAGAATTTTTTTAACGTAGTGGATTGTGAACCTGCGTCTCTTGAAAACCGTACAAGCGATATGACTACTATGCCATAAGTTCTTATTAAGCTACGGCAAATTATTATACGGCTATGCTGTTATAACTTATTTATGTTGTTAGCATGTGTCCTTCCACTAACCAAAGAAGTAATAGTTTGGCAAGAGAGAACGCAATGCTCAAAATGAAATTAAGTATAGATATTTCAATGTAGCCATCACTTAGTTATACTTTACTTACAGTTATAATAACATATTATATTATACTATTTAGTGTAATATTCAGATCAAAAATAGAGTTTATAACAAACTACTTTTGGATTTCAGGGTACCGCATTAGCGAATAGTAAACCAAAGATTAATTTCTTGAAGAGTTCTTATGTAGAGTAGCAAATGCATACTTTATAACCGTACGACAAATTGAATTGTGAGTCACCGTTGATAAATAATTAGTTACGTTCTAAATACCTCAAGTTCATAAATAGATTACAAATATTACTTACAAATATTTCAATTTAGTATACAAGTTCTTTTGTGGAGTGTTACTTTTATACAAACGGTCGACAATTTAACTGCTACATTTTAATTTTCCTTTATCCTATATATTTATATTTTTTTGTGGTTTTTATTTATTATCTATTTTACAATAATAATATTTATACGTTAGCAATAACGTTTGAAATGTTACGTTTGCGTAAATTAAAAAAAAACTAAAATTGAAAGTAAACAGACTAAGTAAGGAGCCTTAATTGCAAAGTTTACAAATAGAAGCCTATTTTTAGCTTCACGCTTTTTTCTGCGTAGAAGAGGTAAAACCTACAGAAGCTACACTCCGTTATTCGTTTTAAAATTTATAAAAATTAAAATATAATAAAGAATATAGTGTAAGCATATATTTGTTAAGATAAATACTTATTTCTCAAATAATACATTGATTTTGGACGGGAGTCTTAACTAAATAATCTGGGTAGCTACGGCAGTGCGCCTTAACGACTCTAGAGGCAAGAGCTCTTTATGCTCTGCTGCTTTTCGCTCATGCACTTTTCAAGTACGCACTGTTTATGCTTCAGTTCGATCCAAGCTAAAATCTACCCTCAGGTGGGTAAAGCGGAAATGTAATGGGGAAATTATTATATTGTTTTTTAGGCCTGCACATGGTAATGTACCAAACATGTCGTTAGAGATAGTCGAATGCTAATGAAGATTTTTTTTACAAATAATTGTTATTTTTATGATTAGCTCATTTAGTAAATAAAGAAATTAAGTAATTTCTCATATAATTGTAAGAACATAATGATTTTTAATTGTAGGTACAAAACAATTTCTGAAAACGGACTCTTTAAGAACAAAATTGCGCCTTGCTTTTGAAAGTGAGCCTTACCTTCTAAGTGAACTACAGGAACGTAAAGGGGCCGTGCGAACGTAAATGCTCATGCGGAATATGAAAGATTGTCCACTTTATTTTTTTATTTTTGCATGTACTACAACTTTACTAACAGTTTTACTGTAAAGTTATTATTGTAATAATAGGAAAATTTGCACGATTGAATAATGCTGTCAAATCAAGACCGCAATCACATCGGACAAGATTAATGGCTCATTCCTGTTGCTGAATGGTAGAGACTGAGCTAATGCTAATTTCATTCTCGGGAGGATTGACAGTTTCCTATTTTACTTAATTCTAGAGCTCTATTTTGCTTTGTATGGACGTATATTTGCTGACTTATCAAAACAAAATTTTTATTAGAACAATGTTTAGCACATAAATTAAATTGTATTGACATATCAGTCTTGTTAAAATTATTATATAGCCACAATGAAAAATATAAATTGCCATTGAAAATTATTGCTGATTCATTTCCGACGTAGGTACTGTTGTTATTTCAGTCGAGTAACTTGGATGAAGTGAAATAAATGAAACTATGTTACACACGCGATTGAGCAAATATTTCATCAACTTGTTGCCCCAGAGGACTTGGGAAAATCATTGTATTCACGATAACATCCTTCGTACGCTTAATAGAAATTGGATTTTGTTTTGCGCCGTCTCACCCTGTAATATGGTTTTTGTAACGCACGGTTGAATTTTTGAAATCTATACATTCAGAGTTGTATGACGAATTTATACCATGTTTACATGCCGCAGGCTTGTGCTAATCGGTGGTGCTGGAATATTTACTGTCCCGAGGGATACGTCATCTGATAATGTTATTCCTGCCCGTTGTCCTGTGCCACCTCGTATCAATTGCAAAATTTACGCACTGCGCGCAATATTTTATATACAGTAATAAAAAACGTAGCTATAATTTTCATCCAATGTAACCTTTTGTAGAGTTTGCACCATAACTCCCGAGCTTTAAAATATGTTAACGTAAAGTAGGTATTATGATAAATTTTACGAGGTTATTACAGTAAGCGTAAATAATGAGTGAGTGGTTGTTTTTATCGTTCATATATTTGTGTTGCATGGGCGTTGCATAAAATTTTGCTTTATGTAAAATGCAAATGAAATATGTAATACACATATATATGTATATTTTGTAATCATAATGCACAATGTAACAAAAAAAATTAAAGGTACCTAAAACCAACTAACTAATTAAGCAGGTTAACTGACTAAATTTAACAAACGATACATATAAGTTTCTAAGAGATATTTATATTAGATATATGTACTAAGACGTTTCTATTTAGACAGTCTAACTAATATAAGCATATTGTATTATAGATTTACGAAAATTAAACTAATCCTTATATAATACTAAATGTGTAAAGCCTTAAATCATGATAATATAAAAGCCTTACAGGAGCACAATAAAGAGGACCTTTTGCCATAACCATCATTAGGAAACCCTTTAAGCTTAACAACTTGGGTCGGCCTATCGTACCAAAGAAGTACGTGAATATTACTACTATAAAATATATCTTAAGCTACCATAGAGTCAATAATAGGCTGTGAAATTTAAACTTTAATGTATTTATACGTACAAACATTAAATTCGTTACGAGAAAATAGAATTTCCTGCTTTGTTTTATCAGGCTGGGGTCACAATAATTTTATTGATATCCAAAAACTTCTGATTTCGTCAAGGACTGACTAATGATCATCAATTTTGATGTAATCATCCTAAATTTCTAGAAAGCTGAAATTCAGTATTTACAATAGTATTAGTACATAAGAAAAAGAAATAAATATATGAAGCCGTTAATTTTCTCTAATTAAATAATCTAGGAGATGAAAGTTTGTATGAACCTTCTAACAATTTTGATACAAATAATTAGTAAATTGATATATACTCCTTGAATGAAATAATAAAAATAGATAGTTCGGGATTTTAATATTTTCCCTGTTCCTTCACATATATCTTAACAATTTCATCTTGCTATATGCAAACTTAAAATTTAATAAAAATAAATAAAATTAAAATAGAACAGAAAACATTTAATTGCAACCAACAGGATACTAAGAACTAAAACAATAACAAATATATTGTTCGAAAGGCGATCTTCGTTGGTTGCAATCTCTTCCAGACAAAGGAAAGAGGATGTAGCGTATAGATATAGGCGTATAAGTATAGACATAGGATATAGGCTTGTGCACATCTATGTATAAATTTACAATACTTGTAATAAATATATATACTATCAAATAAGACCAAAATACATACAAATACTATCCTACCAAAACAATTTTCAATTTTTTGTAAAGCTCGTATCGTACTCGTATCAAAATACTATGTCATCTAAGCATGTATAGCTAAGTTTTTTACTCTAAACTAAGCGTCCTTCGAAAATTACACCTAACTCGAAATAATTCAACCTTGACCTTCGTCGCTTAGTACCATCACAAGGGCGTTATGTGAAAAATTCATCCAATATTAATAGCAATGAAATGGCCGAGCCACACATTTTAACTAAAGTGTTGTGTTCGTGAAGTTAGGGCCTGTAAAGTTAGGAACTTGGGTCTATACGAGATGTAATAACTTTTTTACAGTGCTAGTCATCGTCTTGGCAACATTTTACATGTAAATGTTTTTAGTGAGATTAAAAATGATCAAGCATAATACCATAATTTCATTTATTCAATAGCTTTATTGAAATATTCTCATGTTATTTTCTTGTTTCTTTTCTTCTTTAATAGTATACGTTTAAAATGTAATTATTAAGTACATTTTCGAATTGAGCATTTGGAATTTTGTCGCGCCACGTAGCTTAAAAACGGGTAGCTACAGTAATACAAGCCATTTTTATAGTGATTCTAAAATTTTCATCTCATCCAAAACACAATAATGAATTAATCTTCCAATTTTAATATAATATGTAAATATTCTAGTATTTATTCTACAATAAACATAATATTCTATATATTCCTAAGTTCTTATTGTTGAAGATTGTTATTAGATATAGTCTATATACTCGTATGTAAATAAATTTATCTATCGTTATTGATTAATTTGATTGTTTTGAACATGACCGAAATTTAGTAAAAAAAAATACTTAAAACAATCGCTTAATTGCTATTTAAATTTATATTAACTTATTATGGTTACTTTAAGGATCTGACAATTAATTTATAATAATGATGGAAGGTGTCAAATACTTTTTGAAGTAATATTGTTTGGATGGAATTTTGGGTTAGCTTCAAGAAAGTTTTGTCGCGTAAATGACGTAAGTTACGACCTCGACTGATGTCAAAAATTAGGCCTGTGTATGGAAAATTATATGATGCGTACTTTGTATTAGGCAAACTTCATCGGTCATGAAGTTACCGTTTCTTAAAGCTTTCAACAAAGAGTATGTTGTAAAATTAACCTTAAAATTAACATTAAACTTAAAATGTGATAATTGCTTGATTGATGCTTAAAATATTTTTTACGAGTAAATAAGTTTTCCATCTTTTAAGCCCGACATGAAACTGTCAAACCTCCATTCATATTCAAATTGCTCAGCAATAACTCATGTTATTATGGAGGAGCTATAAAAATATCAAATACAGACCCACAGCCCTGAGGACAGATCGCCCATACAAGTATTCCTTTTCACAAAAATTATATTTACATAATTGTTTATAGCTCAGTTTTACAGCGGGGTTTATTTTACTATATATTTTAGTTAAGTTATTTACTCTAATGCAAGAGTCATGGTTATTAATATTTAATATCAAGCAGTATCCCGAATGCTGAATCTTGTTAAAATAAAAGGCACGTATGAGTGCGGTTCTTAAATTTAGTGCAAAACATTATTACACATTACGAGCTAAAAGTACAGCCTCGTAGAACAAGGTTACGTGATATTAAAATTATATTTACTTAATGTGGCCTCGGCACGCTTCGCAACTAGTCAGAGATACACGACGCTAGAACAATTACTGATTAAGGAGCTTTAATAAATATATTACAGCATCATAATTATGAAGATCGTGTTAATGTGCATACTATAAAATTAATTTGCTTTACATATTAAAGGTTTAATGCTCTTTTTTTCCACTCTCTCTATCTTCTTGGAGTGCCCCACCCATTATATATGAGCGACATAACAGTTTGTGTTTGTGTGTGTTTGTATATATATACTTATTAACGTATTTATATCGTATTTATTAACGTATTTTATTTGTGTCACTGTCTGATTAAACTCCTCAAGGGTACTAAAAATGTGGGATATAAATTTTATACATGACACTAAGCAATTATTGATGTTAATTAAGTTACTTATAGTAAATGGTGTCTCTATATTGTTTATGTTGTAGATAATAATGTGGTCTTGTCTTTGTGAGCTATATCTATGGCAATTTAATATATATGTTTATGGATTTTGGCTACTAAAGTAAATTGGTAAATTAAATTATTTGAGATATGTCTGGACCAAATGTAAGCTGGAACTTTCGTCCCCACTGAAATATTCTTTTAGGTGCATTTATGTTTAATTTTAACAGGTGTACATTTTTACTATGAATGATTAATAATATGTCGTCAGCGAATGCCTCAATGTAACATCCAGAAGGAAGTTCGACATCAAAAAGGTCGTCTAAAATAATTTTCCAGAACAGAGGGCCCAGAACTGATCCTTGAATGCAGCCCCTGGTTCTTCTCCAGTGTTATATCCGTGAAATAATTTTGTATTAGTATATAAAAGTTTCTTGGGCAGCCCATGGTGTTCAGCCTTTTAAATAAGACTGGACACCATGCGTTGTCGAAGGCCGCCTTTATGTCGAGTGATGCTACTATAATCTGTTCTTTTTGTTGCTTTGCTGTGATTATCTTATTTAATGCTATTCTTATTGCGTCAATAGTGCAGGATTGTGTTTTAAAACCAAATTAATTAGGGTTGTTGTGGCCGTTTACGTTGATGTGGTCTGTCAATCTTTGTGCTATTAACTTCTAGAAGTTTACCAAAAACGTTGAGAAGTTCTATAGGTCTGTATGCAGAAATTTCATTTTGTTTGCTTTTGTTTGGTTTGGGAACTTCTGGTACTGTAAATAACCTTTAATAAATTTTGCATGTATTCTGTACTGCATTTGTATGCTCATTGTATCGTCTGTATCGTCTGGATAAAAGTTTTGAAGTAATGTTAAGACAGTGTCTTCTGCTGAAGTTGTGAACATTCCGTCGGATTTCTGCAAAGTGGATGGAGGAGTATGCTTAGGGACACATTTTAATAATCTATTAGTTACCGACCAGACATTTTCTTTGTTTTTTTGTGTAAAATTCTCCACGATTTGTGTTAGACGCCACACTGTAGCGTTAATATATTGTTCTTTGACAGCTGCTCTTTTTTTAAGTATATTGTCAAGAGATTTCCTTTTTTGAGGCCACAAATGGTGTGATGTAATTTTATTACTTTTTTCTTTAATTGTTCAAGCTCCTCGTTCCAACATTGTATCTTATTGAAGTTATTTATTAAAATAAGGTCTTAAGGTTTCATCACAAGTATTCTGGATAGTTGTAGTTAATTTTGTTACAAATTGTTCTATTTCATCTATATTATAATTATGTATTGGTTCATTGTGTAAATTACTTGATACTATTTTATTTCTTAGGATTAGTTTGAATTTACCAAAATCAGCTTTATTTGTATTGTATTTATACGTAGTTTGTTTCTTTCTTTTGGTTACTTTATTTTTATTGCTTAATTTAAATTCGAATTCTACGTTGTAATGAAGGGCAAGCGGAAGTATTTACTTTCCAGCCATTGATGTTTTCCGATATTTGATTTGTAAAAATGCTAAGGTCAATGATAGACGTTCTGAAATTACCATATCTTATCGTTTCAAATGTGAGATCTGCTTCTGTGTCACCTATTATTAAATCCTTAGTGGTTATGAGTTTCATGATAGCTACGTTGGAGGTAGAAAATTGGCTGACGCCAAAGGAGGCACCTCAAGTAGGTTTAATTAGGACTGCTGCTTTTATGCGATCTGTTGTTTTAAATTGATAAATATTTACCCCTGGAATAGAATTTATTGTGCCTGTGTTATTTGTATATGGCTCCGCGACCAAAGCCACATAGTACTGTATTTCTGTAAAATATTGAACAAACTCTTGCTTTAAACAGAAACTCCTGTACAAATTGCCTTGAATGAATTTAATATTTTTAGGTTTTGCAAGGCTGAATTGGTTATTATTAAAAGATATATTTACGTTATTGTTATTTATATTGTTACCGATCATTATAATTTATAGTATATTTTGTTTTATCAGTCGCCGCTATTTTACTAGTGTTGTGAGTGAGTGTTTGAAGTAGATGAGTGCATGGTGCCATTACTTAATTTATATTTAAAGTTGTGTGACTTGCAATTTAGGCATTCTATTTTAGATAAATTATTTTTGTGTAAACAGACACGATATATATGGTCGCGCGCCGCACAGTGTAAGCAATTTTTTTTTCAGAGTTAATGCAGATCTTTGTAGTGTGTCCAAATTGGAGGTACTTGAAACACTGCAATAATGGAATGTGTTCGGAGACATGGACCTTTTAATGATCAATATTGATGCACTTTTTAATAATGCACTTCAATCAATGGTGTTTTATAATGCATAGTATGGGTTTACAAGGGGTAGATTGACGGTAGATGCAGGACCTCCTTAATCACAATCACAAGAGGTCACAGACCGTAATCGCAGTATTTTGTGATTTGTCTAAGGCTTTCACCTACGTAGACCATGATACATTATTACTCAAACTTAGTCATTATGGAGTCCACAACAACTCTCGTAATCTAATTGATTCATATCTCACTAAAAGGTTTCAGCAAGTTACTGTAAATAATGTAAAGTCGTCTGGTTGTTATTTACGGATGAGTGTGACACAAGGATCGATTTTGGGGCCTTTCCTATTTTTGGTATATTTTTGGTATATGGAAACGATCTTCCTTTTTTTGCTGAGAATTTATGCGATATTGTATTATTTGCTGATAATACTTCTATGATCTTTAAAGGAGACCGTAATAAAGATTATTTGGATAAAGCGAATAGTGCACTGTCGCAGATTCTTCACTGTTTTACTGCCAATAATTTAGTATTGAACCCGAAAAAAAATAAAATGTATAGAATTTACTATGCCAAATGTTAAGAGACAGAAGCTTACCTTAAGTTTCAATAATGAAATTCTTAATTTCACTGACTCTGCAGTGTTTTTGGGAATAATTCTGGATTCGAGACTTCAATGAGGCACCCACCTGTCTTCCTTTGCGAGTAGACTGATCTCTGCTGTTTACGCTGTTAGAAAAGAGAGACAGCTTACAGACGATATTACTGCTCGAATCGTTTATTTTAGTTATTATCATAGCATCTTGTCCTATGGAATATTGCTTTGGGGCTATGCTGCAGATATTGAATCAATATTTATAATTCAAAAAAGAGCAGTGCGGGCTATTTACAGCATGTAAATAATCGTTTATGTCCCAAGGTATACGCATGTATAATAAAATTTCACAAATACTTACAGACCCTTCGAACAATTTAAAGTCAAGATTAAAACCATATTATTGGGGAAAGTATATTATTCACTCCAAGAATATTATACGGATGTGTGTGAAGTTCATCAACAACAGTATTGTCATCAACAGTATTGTTGATGCTCATTCTCTACCGCAATTGTAAATATATTCTAAATTTACATTAAAAAAGAGCAACTGTTGAGTTTCTTCTCGTCAGCTCTTCTCAGCAGAGCTGCCCTCTGAGCTGGCTACCAAGCTTCTAGTAGGACTGACAATACTGACACTTGTGTTAATTGACGACTCGAAAGTGCTTGTAATAGCCTATTTAAAGAAAGAATATTTTGATTTTGAGTTTTTGACTTTGACTTATTAAATACCACCGGTGATACTATTACGACTGCATTGTATAAAGCTGCGTTCTTGTTTTGGGTAATGAACTTTAACTTTATTTCGTCTTTATCTATTATATTTTCTTTTATTTCTGGGTTTTGATTATAGATTACATTTATGATTTCGTTTTTATCAATTTGTTTATTTATACTGTTTAATATAAGCATAGGTTTAAGTTTGATGGGTAGTTGTGCGTGTAAAATTTCAGATGTCTGTCTGTGATGGTCAAATTCTACTATGAATTTATTATTTGTAATTGGTATAACTTTATTTGGACCAAACTTTGTGTGTGTGAAGCTGACACCCTTTCGCCATTTATGTCATATTAAATCGATTGATGAGTTTTTGTAAAAAATGAGTTTAAGTCTTATTTTAAAGTAGTTATTTCTTTTTAAACACATCTGTAATTTTCTCTTGTATATTCTTAAAAGTTGATTTTAATTTATCTTTTAAATGTACATTAGGCAGTGTTCTATGCTCGACATATATATTTTTTATGTATGTCACTCGAAATATCAAAAATCGAGGGAAACAATCACATTTTATTCGTGTTTTATAAAATTTGTTGAAGAAAAGCATATACTTGCTTCTTGTTGTCACCGTCTATGATAATAATGATAAGGTGAAGACACAACTCTTCAATAATTAGAAATTTTTCAAATATCAAAAGGAGGTAATTGTGTTCTATTGGATTATTCGCTGAAGGTGATTATGGAAGGTACCATTCCTAAACCTGAAATCCTTGCTTGCCCATATTAACTTGTATGGCAAAGATTAAAAAACAGAATTAAAAACAGAAGAAGTTTAAAAACAGAAGAATAAAAAAAATTAAAATCGTTACTTGCAGAGTATATTAAAAGTAAGATCAATAAGTTTACTTTTTTACTGAATTCAAAATGGGTTGTTTTTATGCTGATTGTATGTTTATTACGTACTACACCCTCAACTAGGAATGGATTTTAATTGTACTTTTTGTATGGTATGTCATGTTTTAGAACTGGTTTTATATAACTGTTATATATATGGAATGTTTGGGTTTGATCCAGTAATATGAAATTTTTATTTCTGTTGTATATAAAATTGTACGTAGTCGTAAGAGCTATTTTAATATTTGTACACTAGTAGCTATTCGAGAATATTGTGGCCTACATTCAACAGTGGCCAAGAACAAACAAACAAAAAGCTAAAAAGTGGAAAATAAAATTTGTTAGGCTTTGATCAAGTTACATGGAATTTAAATTTCTGTTTTCGGAGTCGGTGCCAGCCAAAGCAAAAATAAAGTCAATAGATAACTACTAAACATCGAACAATAAATAATAAAGTTATTTTAAAAATGACCAATTTGGCACCGACTTCAAAAATAACCGATTTTAAATAGTAAATAGTTATCTATAATGTATGTACGTATCATTAATTTCGCTTATTTATCCTGGAAGAGATACTCGTAGCTTGTAGTGATAAAGCCGCCTTTTTACATTTAGGTATAAAAAAAATATTTCCTGTTATTTTATAAACTTTAATATGATGTGTTTATGTATATGTTTCTATGTTCGCGTATTTACTTTTAATTTTATTTATTCTAAAGTAATTAAATATTAAGTTTCTCCATACAGCCTGGTACAATTTTGTAGTGGGTATACGTATTTATTAGATATTATTTTATTAAGTAAAATATTTAAATAAGTTATAATCTAAAATGACACTTAACCTAAATAAGCAAATAATAATAATCAACAATAAAAGTTGGTAAAAAATTTAACGGTTTTTTTTTTTGCGGGTAGATACGAAAGTGCAAAGACGTACTTTCCCACAAAGTAATTTCACAATTTACGCAAGTATGGAAACACCTGTGGAACAGCTGCTTAGAGGTATGGATGAACTATCTTCGATGTTTTCTTCACGCATGGGTGAGTTTGAAAAGAACCTAGCTCAGCCTGGTACTACTACCTCCACTCCCACCGTAAAAGCTTTGACTTCAGACTTCCAAACATTTAAAGCTTTTGTTTGGAAGGCACTCAGTCTCTTAAAGTCACAAGTCGAGTTGGTTGTGCTTGATATGGACCGCTTGGAGACTCATTCCAGGAGAAAGGTTCTATTGCTTCATGGCATTAAAGAAGATAAGGATGAAGACGTCTTGCGGAAGACAATAGAGGTATTATCCAGCCACATGAAGTTGTCGGAAGTGAATCCCGCATCTATCGAGTCATGTCACAGACTCGGCGCTAAAAAGAGCTCAGCCAGGCCTGTGCTTGTTAGATTTTCTACTCAACAGCTACGCTCCAACGTGTGGAAGGCAAAAACTTTATTAAAGAGCACTAAAATAACCATGACAGAATTTTTAACTAAGTCGCGTCAGGAGGTGTTTATAGCAGCTCGAAAACACTTTGGCCTAAAAAATTGCTGGTCTGCCGATGGCAAGATAGTCATATTACTTGCAAATAAAGCGAGAGTTAAAATTTCCTCCTTGCTTGAACTCAAACGGTTAATTCATCAAAATCCTCATACGAAACCTGCTAACAACAACTAGCCGGGTATTTGCACTGTTTACGCCTTTTCAATTTAGCCGCTTTATATTCTTAGTAGTTCTTAGAATCACGATTGCTTGTATTTAACCTATTATCTATTATTTATTTACTCTTGTAATATTAACTTAGGCAAGAATTTTAATTGTATACTGTCAAACTGTTTCAAATGTAAAATTCTCAGATTTTTGTTATTAGTATTAACACAAGTGTCATTCATCTTGTGTTAATTTATGCCACAGATTATAACTTTTATTTTTTTTTTTTTCATACTGTTTGTGTATATACAGATAATGATCTGAGTGGTATATACAGATAATGAACTGTCATAGTATTTGTTTTTACTACTGTTTTGATTTAGTACTTTTTTTTAAATTTGTTTTAACTACTTAGTGTAAATTTGTTTGTTAGTCAACTTGTGCACGTGGTTTTACTCGTAAATTTTATAAGTGTTTTTTTTTTTTTTTTGCATTTATTTATAAATATTTTATTATTATTTTTATTTTTATTATTTTGTAACTATATACATATATTTATATCATTATTTTTAAAAGGATTTATTTATTTACTAATATGAATATAAATGATGAGTTCTTATCTTGCTCATCGAGTAACTATGATAGTGCTGATAGTGATCTTTCGTCTTGTTCAGATTCCGAAACATTAATGGATAAGTTGTTGAATACTTTTAATCGTCCTACAATTTCTCTTTCCTTAGTGCATATCAACGCGCAGAGCATACCAGCTCATTATAACGATCTTCTTGCATCCTTTGGCTCCGGCGTAGTCGATTGTATACTTATATCTGAAACCTGGCTAAAACCATCCCTTTCGTCTGCTTGCTTCGCCCTTCCAGGTTATCAGTTATACCGTAATGACCGCACTGAGCGGGGTGGTGGTGGCGTTGGTATTTACCTTCGCGACAACATTCCTGCCTGTACTATTTTTTGTTCCCCTAATCATACTGCAGGATCTCTTGAATACCTCTTTCTGGAAATAGAAGTGCACCATAAGAAAATTCTCTTGGGTGTCTTATATTCTCCGAATGATAAAGTGAACTATTTTAGTGATTTAGAAAGTGTTCTAGAAAGTCTTTCACTTCAATACGAGCATATAATCTGCATGGGTGACTTGAATACGTGCCTACTAAAGAATGATTCTAGAACTAACCAGCTTAAATCACTTAACGAGTCATACAATTTACACATTTTACCTATGTCATCGCCCACTCATTATTTTCCTAATTGTAGACCTTCTCTAATTGATATTATCTCCGTATCTAACCCTAATCTTGTTATTTCTCATGGCCAAATGACTGCCCCTTTCTCTTTTCATGACTTAATCTTTCTTTCGTATAAACTACGCCCTCCCAAGGTTAGAAGCAAAATATTTCTTCAGCGCAATTTTAAGCAAATGGACCTGGAACGCTTTAGGGAGGATTTGAGGAACATCAACTGGTCACACATAATGTCATTAACAAACATTGACGACATGGTAGAATCTTTAACTACGGAACTGATTAATATTTACAATATTCATGCTCCCGTACGACCAGTTCGGATGAAACATGCGCCTGCTCCCTGGTTAACTCCAATAATTAAAAGATGTATGGCTAAGCGTAACAAAGCTAAACATAAAATAAAATCTCTCCTTGTGAGGCAAATCTGTCAGCATACAAAAAACTGCGTAACATTTGTAACAGAATGTGTAGGGATGCTAAGCGCCGCTATATTCACAATACCATTCAGAATCTGTGTCAAGCGCAAGTTTGGAGGTTCTTGGAGTCGCTTGGTGTAGGCAAAACCACTGAAAAACATCAGATTTCAGTGGATCTTAATGTTCTAAATTCTCACTTCACAAGACCAATATTAAATATAAATCCCCAAATAAAGTCGCAAACACTTGCCTTTTTGTCTCACATTGCCCTACCAGACTCAATGCCCTTCTCCTTTAAACCTGTGTCAGAAGATGAAGTCAAGAGGTATATCCGCTCCATTTCTACTAAAGCCTTCGGGAGCGACAATCTCAGCCTTGAGATGATTCTTCCTGTGTTGGAGGACATTGCACCAGTGCTTACCCACATCATAAATTTTTCACTGTCATGTAATGTCTTTCCCACACAGTGGAAGAATGCTTATGTCGTTCCATTGCCTAAAATTTCGAATCCCACCAATGTCTACGATTATCGTCCTATATCCATTCTTCCTATCCTATCCAAAGTCCTTGAAACTACCGTTTACAATCAACTTTATTCCTTCTTTTCCACTAATAATCTTCTATGCCCTTACCAGTCTGGTTTCCGCCCCTTTCATAGTACAGTTACTGCGCTGCTGAATATTACGGAGGACATTCGTTGCGCTATGGATAATACCAAGCTCACTGCAATGGTACTACTGGATTTCAGCAGTGCTTTTAACTCAGTAGATTTGATATACTTCTTGCTTCTCTCCGTGCAGTAACATTCCTCCTACAGTTATAAACTGGTTTCACTCTTATCTCTTCGGTCGCCAGCAATGCGTGAAAGTCAATGATAATACATCAGCTTGGCAAGATCTCACAGCTGGTGTTCCTCAAGGCGGCGTCCTTTCTCCACTTCTATTCTCTATTTTTATTAACAATATTTCAAAAGTCTGTATGCCGATGATTTACAATTGTATCGACATGGCTACTTTAGTGAATTGCCAGAAACCATCGCGTCATTAAACGAAGATTTAGCTGCGATACAAAGCTGGGCTGAATCTTTCGGTGTTTTTATTTAATCCAAAAAAGTCACAAGCAATTATTATCAGCAGTAATAGACTTGGATATAAGATCAATTGGGATTTAGTACCCAAGGTCATGTACTCGGGAACTCATATTCCGTACCATGACAAAGTTAAGAATTTGGGACTAGTTATCGATAGCAACTTAACATGGAGATCTCATATTAACGAACTTAGTAAACGCATGCATTTTTCATTTCATTCTCTCAAGCGTCTCCAATATTTTCTTCCTCATAGGACCAAAATTATGCTTGCGCAATGTCTGCTTTTACCAATTTTTGATTACGCCGACGTCTGCTACTTGGATGTAAATGAAGAGCTACTTAGCAAATTAGAGCGCCTTCAAAATCTCGCGATACGTTTCATCTATGGTCTACGGAAGTATGACCATGTCTCTCAGTTTCGCGCACAGCTTAATTGGCTCCCAATCCGTTGTCGCCGTGATATGCATATCCTTTCCCTCCTTTTTAAAATACTTAATTACCAAAATTTTCCGACCTACCTACGTTCCCGTTTCAACATCCTGCCTACTCCCGCCCGCTCAAGAAGGTCTTATGTAAAACCAATTCTTGACATCCCAAAAGTAACACAAAATTCCTACAAAAGTCCTTCTCCGTATATGCCGCATCGATTTGGAACAAACTTCCCAAGCCAATACAAGAGAGCCAGTCATTAACATCGTTTAAATCTAAATTAAAACAACATCTTATTCAACTTTCAGGCAGCACTTAAAAAGTAAAATATTGTATAACGATGTATGTGTATGTGTATATATGTGTATGTATGTATATATATATATGTATTTGTGTGTATATATGTGTATATGTATGTATGTATGTATTTATGTATGTTTATTTGTATATGGGTATATGTATGTATGTATGTATTTATAAATTAAATTCAAATGTACATTTCTTTTGCACATTTTTGTCGCCCCGCTATGTTTATCACCTTCACCCACTTGCACAGGTTGGCTGGAAGAAATCTCTCTTAGAGATAAGTCCACCTTTGCACACTTCTTACTCTGTACTATCTGCTTATTATGTTTTTGTGCAATAAAGTATATATATATATATATATATATATATATATATATATATATATATATATATATATATATATATATATATATATATATATATATATATATATATATATATATATAAAAGATTTTAGCAGATGTTCGCTGAAATTTTCACATATACGGTGCTTTATTACCAAAATATTAGGATATTTTGATTATTTTTTTTTTATATCTTTATCCTCTCACATAAAATATATTTAAATTCATATATTTCATATTTTTTTTTTTTTCAATAATTTGTTTTTCCTACTTTTAGGACGGGAGTAGAGCGACAGCTTTATTTAATTGAGATTTATTTACAAAAATACAAAAGCCGTTGTTCATCTAACATAGTATAGCTGATGCTCAGTATGACTCCTCATTATTTAATGTGTATTTCAATAATTTTCAATTCCCAACCTATGAATAAAATGATGACAGGTCTCCATTGTCAATATGCTATTATGGAAAAAGTGTTCCTTTTGGCACGCTCGAAACGCCATTACCGTAGAACAGAACAGAAGTGTTCCTTGAAAACAAATGGTTAGTAAATATTTATTCGATTATTTCATTAATATACCATTTCAGATATTTTAAGTCTTATTATCATTTTTTCTATAATATTTTCAAACATCACTTTAATGATGATAAATTTGCACACTTTTCATAATCGTTTTTAATGCTTTTAATCATGAAATTGTAAAGATGCTCAGAAAATTATTAAGCTGATGAGAATAATAATAAAATTAAAGATACGCTGCGATTACACTTCAAGAAAACAAAGGGTGATTAATTTTTACATAGAATAAAATTTGGTAAGGAGCTCGTTCAATGCTTAAATTGGTAGAAAATTATTTGAATCATTTCGGTATTTTCCAAAGGAGTTCAAGACAGTTAGTAAAACCTTTCTTGAAAATTTAAATTTGGGCGGCACATTATTCCAAAATTACTAGCTATAAAGACTTCAAACGCAGGCTAATCGTGGCTTCCGACCTTTCGGCCGACCAAGAAGGGCACAATAAGTATTTGTTGTACAGTAACATTACAACATTAGCTTATATATATATATATATATATATATATATATATATATATATATATATATATATATATATATATATATATATATATATATATATATAAATATATATGTAATATTTCATAAATAAGTATTTAAATAAAAGCGTTTTATTATCCGTTGTTTCTCGTATTTTTTCTATTGCTTGCAGTAGTAAAAGACTGTTAAAGGAGCAATAAAGCTTATCAATAACTTTTATTAAGTACCAATGAAATTATAAAAAAATATCGGTGAAGTGCAAGTAATACTCGCGCACCGACAGCTCTGTACGTATTTCATGAGGTATTCCGCCAAGAAAAATACTACTTATCAAAATTTACAAACTTATATTTGCGGTCGTATGAGACGAACTAAAAATATAAGTTTGTAAAGGTTTCTCACTGTTACTCAAAGATTTCATTCTTTATATATACTATAAGTTCTCAGTTCTTCTCAAATTTCATAAGTCTAGAGTCCACAAATTAAAATTTGTGGTCGTATCCACTAATTTTGTATGAAATGAACTACAGTATAAGTTTTGTAATGTAATTTTTCTAGGATATACCAAAAATTAAGATTTTTTGGAATAGTGAACTAAACCCTAAACAGTGAACCCCGTTCACTAAACAGTGAACCCCGCACTGAACCTGATCCTGGTGTCAAGACATTCCGTTCCCAACTTTCTGTTCGAATTTGAGCTATTTATTAATTGAGTAAAGACAACGTCGTATTTAGTCTTGCCAGAGCGGGGAAACGAAAATAATTCAACATATAACTTATAAAGATCCATAACTGCAAATATAACTAACTGCATAAACAAGCAATGCAACAATAGAACACGAGGATAATTTATACGTACATAAAATATTTAGGTGAGATATTTATTACATAGAGAGTGGACTGTCGAGGTGCACCGCGTGTGTGTGACAACGGCCCAGTTATAATGTCTCTTTTCCGACGCTCGGCGTGGCGCGATGCCGTCTGCGTTCCACCGCGGTCGCCGCTCACCGGTTACGTTGGACGCCTGGACATACCATACTCTAACTTAGGTTTTAACTATTTTATTATACTAACGTTATATATGTAGGTTAATGTTCCAATAATAGCATTTTATGAATTAACCATTTATGAGGTAATCGTGGCGCAGTCGGCGCGTCTGACTGTAAACGCTACGGTTGTGGCTTCCATAGCTACTTGGGTTAAGTGAAAAAAAAATATTTTCCTTGCTCTGGTAACGAGATAAAATCTGGCTGTGGCTTTCGCTTCTCAATACGTAATGTCCCGAAACCCTGTTATATGCAACTCAGCGTGAAGTTATTAAAAGATGTGCTTTTACCAAAATTAAGCAATATGTAATTATTTAATATCGGTTAAAAAGATTTGTATATGTTATTTATTTTCATATTAAGAACAAAGTGAAGGAAACTGTAATTAAATTGTGGTAGTTCCAACAATTGAAACATTTAATAACATTCAATACATACTTAACATAACTTTTTAATATGAAAATGAGTGAAAACTCTGACTGATTTAGGTAAGTAAATGACAATTTATTGTCAAGGGACTTTTCGTTTAATCGTTGGGTAGGAATCGTTGTTGATGGGCGGCGTACATGCTGCTGCTTTAGAATCAGGAATAAAAGCGAAAATTTTATATCACTTAACACATAAATATTTTTACAGCAAGTCATAATATGCCTAGTTATTTATATGTACTTATTTAAATATTTACACATAAATGTTTTTTGTGTATATACTAGTATGTTGTGTAGAGATTCGACGTAAAAAAATATTTTATTTTGCGCTGTATCGTTGGTCTTATTAGTCTTTACTCGGTGCATCTTTATTTAGTTTATGTTAATAAGTTGGTGCTTACTTGCAAGGCTGTCAGCATTTTCACGAGAAATGTTAAGCTGCACCTTATCGGAGCGGGCGAAGGACGAGGTTTCGGGGCTCGTTGCAGGGGTTGGGAGGTACAAGAGGCCTGTCAGTGCTGGCCGTTCCGCCGTAGTGAGCGGACGTTACGTCGTTTTAGCGAAAATACGCGTTCGTTTTCATCTTCAATTCGTATATCCAACAGTTAATCTAATTAAGTGACGCGTGAACTGACATCTCAGGTATACAGAAGAATTTTCTGGAATATTCTTACAACCAGGAATGCTACAAACTCTGATATTACTGGAAAACTGGTATGCATTGTTAATGTAAATATTTTCATATTATAGCAAGTTTTGTAATTTTATTGTAGTTGTGTTGTCATACAGTTGTAACATACGAGTACTAGTATAGTTCGACATTGCTTTTATATAATAGGTATTTTATTAAACGTATATGTATAAAGATAGTATTTATTTTACTAAAATATTTGTACATAATTGTCAACAGGTATTTATTAAATAATACTATTAACGTTAATATTTCTATCTAAATGAAGAAAGGTATATAGGTTAAACAGAATAAATACTAGAATAATTAATCCGTTATCTACCTCCACTGCAGTTCACCGTTATCGTGGTTGATGGAGAGCTTTATTGTTCGGTATTAATTATCTTTCTCACATAACTTAAGTCTTAATATAAATAAATAAATTATATATAGAAGGATTTATCTCTTTCTTATATTTCTTGCGGAAACTTTAAAATTAAAATGCGAACAATTACGTAATGGAAGAGTATATATGCAGAGTCTGATTTCCATCAAATGCATAAAATATTTTAAATTAGTGGTCTTTTACTGTAATACAATTTGGTAGTGTAGTTACCACTACCACTTTTACACACAATTTAGTTTGTTGTATACGCGTGTCGTGTCGATAAAGTGGCAAAGTATGACTGAATAATATAAAACGTAATCTTAGTTTTGAAATCTTATACCACAGGACAATGACTTCAACATATATTATATTTCTGCTATGTTTTAAACCTTTATAAATATATTCTAAATAATAAGATATGGTTTTCCTATTGATAGGTTTTGTCAGTATTATCAAAAGTCATATTTTTTTTTAAATCCATGTATAAACTCCATAATATTATTTACAAAAAAAATTCTACTGTCAACCAGGTCAGAATTATATTTAGAAGCATTAACAATATGACACGGGTTGAAATCAAAGTTGACGAGCTTTCATTTGTCACGTGCGCTATGATTGAGGACACGTTATAAGGAAACGTGTTTAAACTCATATAAGGTTTTTTTTATATAAAAACGTTACATTTTTAAAATACAAGTATAAATTGTCATTTGTTTGAGTTAACAACACATATAGACTGTTCTTTTGGATTTTCTCCACGTTCCGCCCTTTTAGAGACATTGGGTGCCGAAACCTAACGACATTTGTAAAGGATTTTATAAAATAATCGCATTTTAGTATATCTCCTTTGAGTGTTTCAAAAGTTTTGTCAAATTTAAATACTAAGAAACGTGTAAAAATTGAATTGGTTGAACAGGCTCCGAAACTACTGGAAAGATGTCAACTTTTGTTGCTATATAGTTACAAGGAATATTGATATACTTGTACACCTGATGTAGTACCGTAATAGTCCAGCATGGTGAATATTCTCCATTCACATTAAAATCGACATATGAAAAATGATGATCTGGAAATTTGACAATAAAACAAAATACAGCAGCTAAAATATAAAAAAAGGTGTCTTAGCAAAAGGTTCGTCATTGTGGTATATAGTAGGCCGTTTACCGTTGAAAGACAGCGTCTCCGATACTCGTGACGGTTGTGAATAAGTTTAGGAGATAAGAAAATTGTGCACATTAACATGTTTTTTAGACTGATAATAAATATTAGATTAAAAGTGAAAAGTCTATGATGAAAACATATAGAATGAAAAAATAAGGTACATACACGTAAGGTACATGCCTCTGCGCCACGATGGTCATCTACTACATAAATATTTTTATATGCATTATAATATAAATTATAAGCCAAGAGTACCTGAACTACCTCAATAGTGGTTAACGAAAGTAGCTATCTAGTAACGACCCATGCTATGGTCCACGGCAAAGAAGTTGCGGGCGGTACTAGTATTTCATAAATTTACAGATAATTTGTTTTCCTCGAAGGTATCTTAATCAAGATTGTTTCTTGCATAAGTTATAATAACTTTCTAGCTGTATACATTTATAATTATTAAAAACAAGATTTCAATTTAAAGTTTTATAAATGAAGCTATTTTTGCATAAGCGTGACTACATTATTTATACACGTCACTATTTATAAAGCCTTTTCAATGAAATATTTACTGTGCATGCGGAAAAGGTATTAAGATTAACTTTTCATTTTCTTTCTACGTTAAAATTTCTATTACGTCTTGTCATGAAAGGAGCTTACTCAATGCGTTTTCAGGTTATTAGGTTATCATAACGTTCTTTTGTCGTAAAGAAAATGTATCTTAGGCCCTTTTATTGCTTGTAATGTAAATAACCGACACGTTTTGAGAAAGGATTGAGGGTCAACGTCTTTCGGGAATATGAAAAAGCATTTCAGATATACGACTACAAAAAAGTTCGTTAATGTTAGCTTCTATTAGAGGATACAAATAAATATAAGGACATGAAGGACCATTAAAGAGTATATGGAAGCGCTAAGAAGGGTTTATACAAATTATCCACGCAAATTAAATTGCCGGCTATTATTATATATGTTTCTGTATTGCTATAGTTTTAATAACAGTTTCATTAGACGTCAATAAGTTTAAAATATCAGAATATTTATCTTTGTAGTTACAGTTTCATTGTAATTTAATGCGACAATTTTATAAACATAAATAATATGGATATTATGATTTTCATAAATATATAGTCATTTTAAGATAACAAAACATAGGTAACGATATATTAAATATTCAGTATTTTTCTATTCCGAGAATTTAATTCTTATTTATACAATGACTACACACACGTACATACACGTCACACGTCTATATTGAAAGTAACTTCAACTTTAATTAATAAGTTAATAGTAACAATAGTTAAGTCTGAGTTGCCTTCAATATACAAGTGTGAGGAAACGAAAAAAAAAATTACGTTTTATAATACACATACGGCCTACGATATTTATATGATAAATATAACCTTGATGTTAAACAGAGTTAGATACCCGCCTGCAGCTTCGATTGAATTACGCGATTATTTATTTAGTAAGATGTATTGTGTTCTTTTTGATTTATTTATAACCACATCGCATCACAAATTTTCGGAGGTCCCAGGTTTACTCTAATATAATATCCATATATTGTACAAATAAAGTTAGTGTATAATAAATGTGAAGATATCTTTACTTACATACTGACACAACATACAACATATTAACTTACATTTCTGAAAAGATTCTTTTCAAGTTTCTCATATCACCACCTAAATTTAACAAAAATTCTACTTCTCATGGCTTTATGTTTTAATCGAATTTTAATTCACTTACTTCTACTCTGTATGTATTTGTAATCAAAGTAATTTCGATTTATTGTTTTTTACATGAATAATATTGATTAACCAAACTAATACATGGTTTTATTATAAAAACCATGTTTTATTAGTTTGGTTCAAACTCTTAGTTACTACGATATGAAAATTCATTGATTTCTTTGAAGCAGTTTTTGCGTGATTGTTGCACAAATAAACAGGTAGACAGACATAAATTCTGCTATATTTATTATCTCCGAGTGGGAATCGAACCCAAAACTGTCGCATTATAGTTAGACGCTGTCATATTGATCGCTCTTTGATATTTCGTATTTATTATTAATTAATATATCTATATAATATTTTTTTTTTTAATTTTTGATGTACAGAATTGACTTTTCTTTCTTTTATCATATATTATATAGAAATGAGTATTATAATCATGATTGCGCGCGGAAATAGCTTTGCGCGGGAAATGAGAAAACTTTATTTTCTCGTAGAATCATTGAAATCAAATGCAAAACTAAAATAATAAAGTAGTCTGTTTAAACTTTTCAAGCAATGGCAACATAAATAACTTTTATTTAATATTTGCAATTGTGATAATTGCTTTAGTTTTGAAACAATGAACTATAAAAGGTACTTAGAAGTTGCGATGGCCTAAGTAAATATTGTTTATAGATATTTAAGAATATAGACAAGTATATATTATTTAATAAATATTAATGATTTCTTTTGTAAAATAATAATGAGGTTGTATATAAATTTCTATATGAATTACAAACATATTAGTAGTGCTACATTACTAGCATAACTTGTATTATACAGCGAATCCTTTTCAAATACGAAGCGCTTAGAGTTCTATAAACGGGTAGACTGGAACGGATAACTTTACATGGGCGACTTTTACTTGGGCCATTGAGCACTAACTGTGTTCACGCGACAAACTCACGCCCTCATAACTTGTCAAGTAGAGTGTCTTTGTCATAATATTTACAGCGTAATACCGCTTCAGACAACGTTATTTTTCTAACTTTATTTTTGTTTCCAATGTAAAGTCAGTACAATATTTTTATATAACATGAAAACATGCAAGTTTACCTTCGTAGTAAAAGTACTCTTACAAATATGTATTTTTAAAAGTAAAATTTTTATAAACATCATTTTATGTTTATTATTACTCATATTTATATTCTAATGGCACATAGTTATTATTTTAAAGTTTAGCTATTTAAATAATCCCATTTTCTAATTGAATTGAAAAAATCATACTTTTCCGAATAAATATCATTGCTTCTTCTTCTTATATAATTCTGTTTGTCTTCCTAAATCTTCTTAGAGTTATCGATATTGCTGAGAAATCCTTGGACATTCTCCAAGAAAATTCAAACGGACACTAAAAATGTCGAAACTTTTTGCTTTATTGAATCAGATTTTACTACGCCTCTGTTGGGTCTGTATCAACTGGTGAGATAATGTTTAATTTGAACATTCAAGCATAGTAAGCTATAGAAATTAGACGTTTCTTCGTGAGTTGGGACTGGAATCTTAGAAAATTCAATTTTAACATAACATATTATGGATGATGATGATGATGACTTTTTTTAAATAATGATGTATTTTTGTAAATGTATCTGGATGTGTTTAGAGCATATTGTATAAAAAACATCAATCTATTAGTATGTGAGTCCCATACGTATACAAGAACTTTTTTATATGAACATTGAACAGTCTTTTATGCATTCTTCGTAAGCTTACATAGTGATAAATGGTTCCTTAAGCACATAAATATTATAGAAAAACTAAGTATAGTAAGCTCTGATTTTTACTTTAGATCCTTTCAATAATTAAAAGTATATATACTAAAGCTCAGTTGTATAAATAAGTATTTACTTATTTATTTTAAAATCAAATGAATATGAACATTTTAATTCAGCATAATTTACAAAAATAATATGTTATCGAAAATAAGTGATTCACTATTAAATTTAAGCAATGAGATTTGTCAGCATTGTTATGTTTAATGTAAGTAAAATAAAACCGTTTAAAAATGATATTTCACGAAAGGACATAATACAAATCATTATTCGCTTACTCCAAGCTGCCAAGAATTTATTATACTATAATATATTATGAATTTAAATTAGGTACTATAACTGTCTGGATTTCTATAAATAAAACATCTGAAATTAGAGTATCAGTAGTTAACATTATTTAGTGTGCTTGTGTATATAACCGAAAAGATTTTTGACTGTACATCCGACTCCTTACCCAATATCATTACAACTAAATAGCAAATTCCTTTTTACAAACTTGATTATTGATAAAAATATAAATTTCAAGTATTAAATAAAGAATGTTTTATAATGTATTCTAAAATGTTTATGTTATTATTATTTGTATTTGCAACTTCAGCAATTTGCTGTGTTTATATTGAGAATTTTTGTCCAATATTTCTAGATAGGATATATAAATATTTCTTTAAGTGAAGAATTCGAAAGTATAACTTTCGCGTACAGTCAACCGCATCAAATTATTAATTATTTTCATTTTTTTGCTGTGAACAAACCGCAGTATTGAATTACGCCACTCCATGGGTTTCAAATTCAGTTGAATATCCTTCCAAAATCCAAAATTGAAACCTTGTTACATCCGGAATAAAGCATAAAACGAAAAAAATAATAGATGTGTTATGTGTGATGTTCTTTTAAATTTTCAAATTATTTTAAAGAAACTTTTATACTTCCGCATTTTGCTTGGAATTCGCAACCGTAAATCGGAACAGATGTTAAAAATGTTATATGTGATTTTAGTGGATATGTATCGAAATCACGCGTGTGGAATTTTTTGCACGTGACCCCGTGGACTCTGTAAAATCTTTTTACTACGAAATCCTACTCTAAATTATATCTTAAACCGTTGCAGAAAGGATCAGTTTCAAGCAGGGCAGCGTAAGTATTTTATTTTGAGTGGAAACCTATCTGAAGCTTACCCTTATCAGTCAAACTGTTCTCGATAAAACTATGTGAGTTCTGTCACTAAATGTTACAGTACTGACAGTAAAATCTTTTAGACAATCAGAATTTAATATAGCCAGTTTATTTGAATTGCTTTATCCTAGGTGCTTTATTGTTATTCAAAATGTCACATACATTTAATTTTTGTTATAGCATAGAGACTTGCTTCTTATCTGCGGCTTCACCCACGTCTTCAAGTGGCAACAACTTAGAGTTGTCTATAGTTCTGTCTATGCATTCAAAGTGCCCAAGGTTAGCCTGCAAGTTATATATATATATATATATATATATATATATATATATATATATATATATATATATATATATATATATATATATATATATATATATATATATATATATAGACAGACTATAGGCTATAAACGCGTATAAGGCATTACGATACTTATCCTCGATAACAAACATAAAAATATAATTGTATATATACTACATTATACATATTTTATTGAATTATTTATTGTATAGAGATTTAAATTATATTTTAGGATTCTGTTGAACCCTTATAGGATCACTGTTCAAGACCATTGTCTAGATAGACAGACGGCTGTATGTTTGTCTGCACGGTAGTGGTTCATTAACATCAAATACCCAGGTCTACAGTCTCTTAGAGCATAAAAATTTAACTCTCTGTCTCTGAGTCTGCGTAGTTAAAAGATACGTTTATGTTTAATATGAAATTCATTCAATGTAAAAAAACTTGTAGGGTACTCTACCTGTTGGACTATAATTATGAAATTTGGCAAGAAATGTTAGAACTTACAGCACAATTAAAGGAAATATATCTGATAATTTTAAAATTATAAATATGTTATAAAAAAATATTACAAGCTTAAACGTGTGTGTCATTTCATACAAAATTAGTGCATTCACCCATAAATTTTAGTTTGGAAACTTTTATAGGTTGTATTTCGTTAACCTAGAATTATGACATTTGATGTAAGTGTAAACTTTTAGAATAAATAAAAGAAAAATTGGAACTTTATAAGATTATCATAGAAAAAAACCATTTCAAATTTATTTATGTAGTTTGCCCGCCCGCCATTCATGAAATTGACACAGAACCCTCGGTGCTCGAATACTACTCGCGCTTGACCAATATTTTTTATAATTATACGTGATCCACTGATGAGATTTTGTGACATGATTAAAAATTTTGTTTGTAAATGCATTAGATAATGCATTAATTAGACGGCCAATGTAAATATCCATCAGTAATGTTTGGTTATAATAAATAATTCACTCAAAATAATTAAAAGAAGCATTTGTGGATTAGTATTATCAAATTTTTATCACATAAAGTACATAATGTATTACAACTGACCTTAATCGCTCTTACAATCGCTGTGGGTCAGAGCTCAAACACAAACCGAGGACAGGACGCGATGCGAAATCGCTTGGATATTACTCTGTAAATCACTTTTACGTCACGTAAGTTTTAAGACTGCTTCTGGAGGCTTTTATTTCAGGCATATAAATAAATAATGTAAAATATACGTATATATAAGTAAACAAATTACTTAGCACTTAGTAATAAAATATAAAAAAAATAAAGGACTATAACCATATATTTCATGTGCGATTTCCACCTTTCCCTATATCCTTAGATTTTTCAGGCACATTTCCGCTAGCATAGTGAAAACAGATCGTTATGATGCAAAGTTTGACACCGTACGAGTTTTAACATGAGTGTGGATGAGTGGTATACGTAATTTTGTGCAGAACTAAAAATGTAAAATTTATAGTTGTACTGCATTGTTGTATTTTCTGATACTTTAACCTAATTATAGTTGCGCAGTGAAAAACTAGTTGTTGAAATTAACATATAATACATTTATGTTAGTTTTTCCCTCTCCAGATGAAGTTGGACGTGTGTAATTACTACTTATTGTGAATATTTATCAGATACAACGTGAAAAAATGATTATATACGCTTGAAAATGCTTACTAGTTTTTTGGCAGAGAATTAAGAAGACCACACCATTTGTTTGTATACATTTTGCATAGTCTTGATTGCTATTTATGAATAGTTGTAGATTGTTTGTTTTTATCATATGAAAATTATATATAGTAATTGAGGGTTTATACTGTAAAGAGGTAATTAGTATTTATGTTATGAGAAGAAACTACTTGCATTGAAGATAGAGATAAAAAAATATTAACAGATAACATGTAAATAATGAATAGATGGTATGAATATTATGAACAGCTGTTAAATGAATAATTTCCAAACGATGACCCAATACCGCACAAACCAACATCTGGACCAACAAATACAAAATGAAACACCGAAACGCTGTAGGCCCAGATGAGATACTTGCGGATCTTTGGATACGTCTTGGAAACACTGCGGCAGAGTGGTTATCTTAGCTTTATAACATAATTTAATTATAATCTACTACCATTTTATAAAAATAATGGTGATGTTGCATTATGTGAAAGTATTAGAGGCGATAAACTCACGTCACAACAAACGTCACATACCTTATTATACCTTGGACTATATTATACGCAGTAATAACTAAACTGCAAGAAACATTTAGCACGTGGACTTCCGCTCTTGAAAAGTATGGCCTGAGAGTAAGCAGGAGTAAAACGTAGTACCTGAAATGCTCTTTTATTGGTAACATGGCATCTGAAACCATGTCTGTTGGAACAATACCTATTCCCACAGTAACCAAAATTAAATACTTGGGTTTCATCCTGACAGCAGATGCAAGTGTGGATTCTGACATGGGCCATAAAATAAAAGGCGCAAGGCTAAAATGGCAATCACTAACAGGAGAATTATGCGACCCACGTATTCTTATGAAGACTCCGAGTAAACGGGATCAGGGATTGAAGAAGAAGATTATGGAAACAAACTAGGCTTACTACCTTTTGGAGTATAGAGATTTCTCTTATTCCTCTCGCTCCTACTTCTAGTACATATACATTAATACTAAACCTATTCCTGGTCAGTTCGTTAGTAAGATCGTAATAATTGTTAACTTTAATATTATCCATTACTAACTACGGAACTTAGTTCCTATCCTATCTGGATGACGAAATACCAATTTCCTCACGGATTATACATTGTTTCCAATACGTGTCCACCAAAAGAGACTGTGTGCTGTCATACGATCGTTCTCTCCGATCCAATAAAAACCTTATTATCAAAATACCATTCTACTTCCTTCTTAACCAAAGCTTTTACAGTCAAAGCTGGCTGGCTGGCTCAATTCCGGCTGTGGAATTCCCTTCCCATCAATATTAGACGTGCTAAGAGTCTAAATAGCTTTAAGTCTCTGGTCAAAGCACACTATCTAGATCTTTAAAATCTCTTTAAAATCATTTAAATTATTATGATTACATTTTCATTTGTGTACTTTTATTTGTGTAGATTTTTTAATATTTTACTAATATATAAATCTACGCTAGTATGTAGCGTATGACTTCTCCTTTTTTATTTTCTTTTTAATTCCTCATATATAAACATTTAATTTGTGTATGGATATAGCTACAGTGATGTACGTATGTTTATATTCAATTATGTATGTGTTTGATATGAGTTTATGTATGTCTATATAGAGCAAGTACACTGCCTACCTTTCTTGAATATTCCTATACCTTAAGGTTACCTGGCAGAGATCGACGAGGCCTGCCTGCTGTACATTTTTTTGTAAGTTTTTTTTTCTTCTGTACATTTTATTTATAGTGTATAATAACATATGAAATTGACACGGAACCTTCAGTGAGTTTGTGAGGCCGATTCGCACTTGAACAATATTTTTTATTAGAAAAAAAATTCCACAATAACAAGTAACCATCATCACCATCGAATATGTTCATGTTTTTGACAATCATGCAACATTTCTGGACACATTTGTAATAGGAATAAACAAACGTCGCTGACAGACATATTACCGCATATCGTGACATTTTGCACGCGTATTGGTTGATTTCTTTTTAAATGGATTTAGGAAATATCGGATGTCGATATTAGAGTAGAGGGGTAGAGGGGTTATTTTATAAATTTGCACTTTTTTTCGTGACTGTTTTATTCTAAATACAATCAATATTTAAGAAGTTATTGATTATAAATATTAAAGTAAAGAACAATTGAAACTTAATGTCGGCGGATAGCAAATATATTCATGTATGGAAAAAGAAATTATCGTAGGATGCTTAAATTAAAACTTTTACCGTATAAAATAAAAACTGTGCGATACGATACGTTACGTTATACGTTAGAAGATTACTTATAGATTAGAAATCTATAAATAATCTTCTAGCATTATTTACACATCTCGTGGCTTAAAAATTAATAATCGACAAGCATTACTGAACATATTGTCATAAATATAGCGAGCTTATTTAGTTCTATACTAAGGTCCCGCGTACACTCCTGCAAAGGGCTGATATTAAAAGAATCATTTGGGCGCAGTTGTATTTCGGAGATAATTTTCTTGCTAAGATATTGAATAATACTAACTATTTTTTGAGATTTTATGATGGTGCGATAAGATAACAATATTCATAAAATTCTATTGCGATGGCTTGGGTTAAGTGAGCGCAACTTAATAAGAGGTATGAGTTAGGCGTATGAGTTAGCGTATATCTTTTTTGCTGTTGTTTGTTTCAGAATACAAATATACATTGAAATTCCGTGAAATTTAGTTAAGTCATGTTTCAATTTCTAAGTTAAGTTGAAATGTTTCATCTAAAGTAGATTTTTTAAAAATATTTATGAAAATTGTCACATTTTTAAGTACACTTCCGAGTACACACGTATAAAAAAAGTGAATTATTATGTATTTATTATTATTAATAACTAAAAATTTGTGTTAAAATTGTTAAGAAAGAATCGGTCTTAAATTAAATTAATTCTGTAAATAATTTTCGATTTTGGTTCGTACAAAACTTAAGTACACTGATGAATATGTAAAAAAATAGCATTAGGTATGTATATATATATATATATATATATATATATATATATATATATATATATATATATATATATATATATATATATATATATATATATATATATATATATATATATATATATATATATATATATATATATATATATATAATAATTTGACTTAGTCTATTATACAACCAGGCATTATTTGTCGAGTAAGCAAGAAAAATAAAAAAATAATAAAGATAACCTTTAGAATCTAAAAGGCAACAATTTTACTCGTTAGCAAATGTAGGAAAAATAGTTCCCGTCGTATTCTTAGTGGATCAAAAATTAAATTCGAGAAGTTCTCAGTGCCCCCATTTCATTTATCAAAAAATTTCATCAAGAAAAAGTTGACGGATGCTTGCCGCTTTATTGTCTAATTCATTTGTTCTGTTCTGAACGGTCGCAAACCGCTGCTTGTAAATAATGGAAACGCTGGACTCCAACGCCTCTTGTTGAGTCGCTACCAGATTATTATATACCAAGTTTACCTTACTTCTAGTTATGCACTAAGTGAATGCGAAGAACAAAGTTTATTTCAGTAATAACAAGTTTGTTAGTGATACTTTATCGCTGCCTAGAATATTTACTTGTTAAAGAATTATTGTTCCGGAAATGCAAACAGCATGTTTTGTTTAGATCATAAATTAGTATCCAAGGTAGCTGTAGTATTTAGTTATTTATGTATTTTCGACACTATTTTTTTTATTCAGTGCTTTGTGCCAGTGGGGCGTGTTATTTTAGAAACAAGTAGTTTGAATGGAAATAAGAAACAGTATGTTAGGTAGTCGATTCATCAAGGAAGGCCATAGGTATATAATATTTTATGATGTCAATTCTTATATACCTATTAAAATGATTGTCCGTATATTACATTCGTTGTTTCTATGTGATTCACTGTACCTGATAAGAGTTACCTCGGGCACTTTGAATGTTTTGTGTATTATACACACCTTAAAATTATTTCTATTTGACCACGGCGCAGTCGCAGTCCAAAGCCAGTATGTATGTAAAGTATATTTTTTATTGGTGATGTGTCAGAGCTTTAACAAATTATATAAGTGGATACGGATAAAGATATTTGGTAGCAAGATCCGCGGATACGTATACGAATCTTAACTTTTTTACAAATTCAACAGTTATTACTGCTACCGTATAACCTCGCTCATTTATTTTAAATATACCTACTGCATATCTCTTCAGTACATGTCAATAACACTATAAAAAACACATTTTAACTGGAACTGCTCAGTCGTTCGATTGAAGGACTGATTTCTTTTCATTTCGACGTTGGCCAGAACCAAAATTAATACGGTAAAATATCTGTGAAAGGTCAACCACTAAAGACATGGATACGGATACAGATTTTACACCTATTTCAGATATCTGCAGATACGGATACGGATATCCGACATATCACTAGTTTTTAATCAGATACAGATCTACAGAATAATAATATTATAATAATACGTTTCAAGAACAGAAACTCAATAATATTTTCTTTGATTATTAATATTACTAAGTAGTAGTAGTAGTAGTAAAGCTATTATGGCATTAGTTTTTGCAGACATACGTTAGAAAAATCATTAATTATGCTTGCCTTTTACTATGTCTGTATTAGTCAATAAATATAAAATTATTGAGAAATCGAAGAAGTCGTTATTAGTCGTTATTAATTGACGATAGTAATCCGATAGACGACAATTTTTCCTAAGATTCTAAATATATTGTTATTAGATTGATACTTTCGAGAACCTTTATGTCCTCATTCTTCTAATATTAATTTTCGTTTAAAACGGGCTTAACGACTAAAAAGTACAAAAAAATTGTTAAAATGAATAATAATCATTAAATTATATTTAGTGATTATTATTCATATTTTATAACGAATATCTAATATAAATGTAGAATTTAAAGTTTTACTAAAATCAGCCAAAATTTTACATAGAATCATATCGAATTTTCATATTTCTTACTGCTGTTCTGATTACTCATATAAAGTTTCGATATTATAATTCATATTTTTCTATGCTTAAGATTTCGCTTATTTAAGAAAGAGTGCATATTAAAGTCGCAGGATTGTCTTATAACTTCATTTTCACTTCTTTAACTCCAAGATTGAATGAACTTTACTTTACAGACTTTCCAAACTGATACAGTGAAACCTACAAAGTCACTACACTTTAGGTCAAAATTAAAATGATTACATTTATAAATATCTTTATTCTACATATTTTCAGTGAAGACTGCGCAGCTTTGTTCTTGGCAAGCTAGTCCTTTTACAAACAGAGCCAAATTGTCAAATAAAAAACTTTGAGCGTTATCTTAAGCTTGAACAATACTATGTTGGAATATTTTAGAAATGAATTTAACCTTTTTGGCTTTATGTACTTAAGTTAAAGTCTTATCCTCCTGAACTCAACGTAAATGAGAAGGAATGTTAAATACCTGCGTACCTAGAGGTACCTTACCTCGCTATCTACCTTTTCATGAGGCTACATCACAAAACTCATTTGGCATTCAGCCATCTACAATGGACCGCATGTAGGATCTCTTAAAAATACTTTTTATTCTAAAATTTGCAGCACAGAATACCATAAATAGTTAGTCCAAATACGCAATAATTGTACATAAGAATGTTTTTTTCCCTTATGAATTTATACGTATGTGCTTACAATATAAAAAATCGGGCTTACCGGTTAGATTGAACGAGTATTGGACGGTTCGTTAGCTCAGTCATTAGTGCAATACCGTTCGGCGTATCCTACCAGCAGAAAAATTGACTTCTGCAAATACAAATCACCCTATCATTGTTGCACCATTTGTCACCTTCTTTCCTGAAATATAAGTGCTAAAATTGAATGAATTCTTTTTATTTTAATCTATTTTTTATAAGTATATCTCGTGATTTATTTGAATCATTTATTAATATACATAGTCTTGCTATAAATATTGTTACAAAGAACATGTTTTTTATTACAGTATTTTAGTTTAATGCTCTAAAATAAAACAATTAAGAATATATAAAGCTTATTCGAAGTGGTCTCTGTTGGCTGCAATACAGTCGTTTAAGCGCTGAGCACAGTAATCAATAGCAGCACGCACTCCGTCTATGGGAAAATTCTTTACTGCAAATTGTATAGATTATTTTAGAAACTCCAAATTATCTTGTCTAAGCGCCATGATAATTTTGTTAGAGTGAGCCCTATTGCCTAGAACTGACCATTAATCATAATCCAGTGGCTTAAGATCAGGAATAGAAGACGGCCATATAGATCAACCCTTCACATCTATCTTCACCATCCAACCATCTCGAAAGTTGGATAATGCCCACGTTGTACTCTGTTGACTAATTGGGAAGCTTCTTTAGAGCTTTCAGCATAAAAACGGTCATTTAGTTTGTTTAAATATTGCTCAGTTGTAAAAATATTCTCATTCTTAAACATAATTTTTTCTTTTATATATATATTATATTTTATTATATTTTTACGAATCTGAATTGACTGCCGAACAAGTAGATTTAACTTTTCTATCCTAATTAAAAATTTTATTGGTCTCGGGACATTCATTTCTTTCTCAATCTAATTTTGCTACTCGACTACACTACAGCATTGTTTATTTATAAACAAGATCGTGTTCTTTTTCCTCGAAATGAAGTGATGCATTGATAATGAGGATTTATCCCGATATTTCATTATACGCTGCTACGCCGGCTTTTCATAATAGAAATTAAATCTTATGTAAGCAGCAGCTTTTTATATATTTACTACTAACTGTGTTATAAGATTAAGTGTTTAAATATATAAAAAGTGGAAATCAGGATTATCTATGTATACACAAGTTTTACTTACGTCTATAATGAATATATTTATATTTTGGTTAAGGTTGCGATTCACACAAGGTACTTGAATAATTATATTATTTAATTTACCCACACTATCTCGTAACACGATATGTCCGGAAATTGGGCTAAAAGTAGCTGTTCAATGTAATAGGCATTCTTCTCATTTCGTAAAGCTGAGAGGATAACCTCGTGGTGAAGTTGATGGTTTAGGTCGTGTGGTAAACATTGGTGAACGGTGGTAAACATTGGTGAACGGTGGTAAACATTGGTGAACGGGTGGTATGTTAAGAGCTGTAATAAATGACGCAAGCAGAGTTATGGATGTTTGCAGTATTATTTAAAATGTTTATATATTAAATATTTAAATATATTATATTAAATATTTAAGTATATTATAGGTATTTCTTTACAAAATTGTTGTCGCTAATATTAACCATAACTAGAAATTATCATTATAAAAATTAATAGTAATTTAAAATTTTACTTCAGAGAAGTCAAATTTAAGATCAATTAGGTGATAAAAAGTGATTTGATAAATCTGGCTGGAACATTACATTCGTTTAGTTTCTTTTGTAATGACTTCGGTGCACTCAGCTATCGAGTGTAAACGGTGAATTATCTACTCTAGAATAGTTCTTACGAGAAAAGTAAATCTGTGTCATTTTGTAAAGGTCTAATCACCACTGAAAACAGTAGGTTTAGTGACTAAAAGTTGATTTAGCTAGCTTAGAAACTATAATATAGAAAGCAGTAAAGGGTATTAGAATAGGAGATTAGTCAACCTTTGTCATTATTAATGTTATAAATACAATAACTAACTATTTATGTCAATTATTACTAGTAGCCTGTATTTTCACTGTTATCATAAAATGTTATCTTAATATTAATCTTATGCATTTAAATTTAGGTTCAATGTATTATTAAGTAGATATAAACATATAAAAAGTTATCGGGAAAAGAGAGGCTTACTCTATAGGTTTATTCATGGATTGGCCGTTATCCTGGCACTACATCGTTCTTAGACAATGAAACATTCGAATAGGTTTAATTTAATTTTTAAACTAAGGATAGTAAAATAAAGTACAACGTAGATATTACGAAACAAGAACGAAAGAAAGATAAGTGCGGTAGAGATGTGATCTTTTCATAGGATATAGGGAGTCAATTTAGCTTATCGATTTTGCATTGATCTATATTCGTATTGAGGAGAAACACTGAATATTAGGTACTAGTGGGGAAGCCACAGAAAGAATTAAAAAAATGTGGTTGGAATACATCGATATAACGAGTTATGAAAGAATGGTAAAAAAATACATGGTGCAAGAGTCAGTGGTAAGAGAATACCTTCAAGATGGTATCGACGATGAGGAAGGTCGTCTAAAAGCATGAAAGCGCCTTAAAAGACATGTATGGTTAATTACCTAATGAGGCAAAAGAGGTACGTAGGGGGCGTAATGTTTGGCGCTCCGTTCTCTACCTCACTAGGGATAAAACGTGAAGCTGTGTATCAAACTAATATTAATTGTCTGATTTTAGTGTAAATCGATAAAATTAATTTGTTGTGAAATGTTTCTGAAAATTGATAACAAAATCGATTTTTACTTAACAAATTCCAAACAGATCATAAACAAAGCTTCAAAAGCTACACCTTTATTTATGTGATATGTTAGGTATTACAAAGCTTTTATTAATTATAGGTAAATATTTTTACTAATAAAACATTCTAGTACAATATATATATATATATATATATATATATATATATATATATATATATATATATATATATATATATATATATATATATATATATATATATAATATTTATTGAATATTATATAGCTAACCCCAACACATACGTTATGCTATAAGCGGGATAAGTAGGACAGGCTATGGAAATTTATTTTTAACATTAAGAATATTTTTTCCGGAAATCAACAATGTGTTCAATCAATAACCTGTTATTCAGTCGTAGCGTTTCGTCTATACCTTTGGGCGATTTTATGTTACAGTGGATAGCTACCATGTTGTGGTTTGTATTTGGTTTATTAAATTACTTTAATGGATCGAATGTTAATATTGTTTTATCAACGCTTCTAAAATATTTGTGGTATACTTTGTCATTAAAATAATTGACACCTATTCCTTGTTACTTTATTGGAGATATTTATTCTTTATTGTTCTAACATAATAAGACTTATAAACAATATTTATCTGCAATAGTCTTGATCATAGATCATACTGATGTAAGTAATAAGCAGAGTAATGTATCCGTGCTATTCTTACTTTCTTAGCTGTTTCATTTTTTTTAAATGGGTTTGAATATAAATAAAAATAAGGTAAGTGCGTGCGTTTTCATTAGAATTTTATAAATGGAAAAACAGTGTACGTTTTGTGTCATCGCATATTCATGGGACATTTTCGTGAGTCGACCTCTCAAGATTTGCGTACCGACTGAGTAAACAACGTCTAATGGAAGGATTTCAGAAGGTTACGTAGCGTTTATAAACATTCAGTATTCACTAATTTAATAAAATATCAGCGCCCGTAATCCAGATTATACGAGTAACCATTATTTAGGTACAAGTATTAAATTGGTAAATTTTATTTTAAATTGGTTAACAAGCAAATATATAAATTATTATAAAAAAATAAATGAATTAATTTTAAAACTTGAAAATGAGGGAAGCTGGTTAACGAATAAATAATAAAAGTCTATTTTGTATTTTGATGTCATTGTTTTCATAAGTAGGTATAAAAGTTAAACGGAGCATAGTTTCAGAAGACTTAGTATACTTGAAACTCTTGTGAGCTCAGGTAATACAACATTACGTAAGGGGTTTAATAAAAGCATCTTCAAGAAGTCGCAAATCTGTTTTAGACTTAAGTTTGCGACAGAGCTGTGTTTGTTACAGCAATATCGCAATAACCTGTAGCAAATGTCCAAAAAGTCTTAATATTTCATATGTAGTACTATTAATATAACCTATCTCACAAAATAAAATTTACTTTACTGATCATTGGCGCTGTGGAGATAGACAATATGTGCACTCAAATACGGCATTGGCCTCATATAATTAGGTCTTGAGTTTTGCTTAGAGTCAAATGTTGACGGAAATAGAGACGGGAGTGATGTGTCATCTAGACTAGTACGATAATTTAGTAAATAACGCTTATAACTTATTACTTTAGATATTTTTCCTATTTATGGAATATAAATAGTGAGACTAGTGTTAAGACACGTTCTCTAATTTAGTTCGCTTAGTGCTAACCGATTAAACGTGCTAAAAGCTTAACCCAACGCTATATATTATTCTCCTACCAGAATAAAGAAATAAAAAGTAAAAATTTCATAATTTTATATACAAGCCTACAATTGGCATCGAACACAAAACCATCACATGGTAATCAAGATATTTTTCGAGTACCCCATAATTTAAAAGTTCTTTGTTTCAATTGTAATATATATTCTTCTATTATTTTTGAGCTACTATTATCTATTATTTAAAGTTATAAGCAATCTCTTTTGCGAATGTCGAGTTTTCTAATGTCTAGACTTTATACAAAGAACTTAAGGTATAGTGTATCACCATTTCGTGGAGCTCGCGCCGTTTTGCTAAAGCCCTCTTTTTGCGGTCAACGACATACGTCGTCATAGCCATTTGACACGAAGAAAAACAAGAACAATCGTTTGTTTCACCTTTAAACTGAAAGTGGTATTTCCAACTTTCTCAGTGTGCTAAATCAGGTGTAGCATCGCGTGAGCCAACTTAAAATTTTATTTTTAAAATGATTTATTGCGTTTGGATTGAAAGGGCAACTTAGGTATATATTTATTTGTATATAAAGAATATCAAAGTAATTTGTTTAATTTTTCTTTATTGGTTATAGTAAATTTTTCTTGACGTTCTTTATGTACTTTAAGAATATTAGAATTAAATTTGGCTTAATTCATTTTTAGAGTAAAAGTAACTTGAGTTAGACACAGTTTGATTTATTACAATTCAGGTAATTTTAAAAAGGTCCTTACAAAAATAGCCTACCTGTCTTTCTTTTAAATTAAAATTGTTTAACTTATTTTCGCTGTGATAGGTTATTATTTAGAATAATGATTCTGGTATTGTTAAGTTTCCAGATGTTTTACACTTGAGATGTCATTGTAAATGGTTATCAATGTCAAGTCGTTCATTTTTACTTATATGAGATGCTATTCTTGTTAGTTATGAATATACAAAATTTAATTTATTCTATAAATGGAAGATCATAAGATAAAATGTTTAAACAATAAAATATATTAAATAACAATATAAATACAAGTATAACGTAGTAGTTTCTGTTTTCTGGTAAATCAAATAGATAATAACTCGTCAAAAATACAACTTATGGTATATATGGTTACTATATTCTGGTTATATTTAAGAAATTTAAAAGTACAACCATCCATACAAAGCCATTTCAACGAAAATCGTTACCCATCATACTCGTAAATAGCACACATAAATGTATATTTATGATGGGTAACGATTTTTTCTACTTGCTCCACTGTGATTAAAAAAATACATAGCAGACTAATATTAGATAATAGTAGATAAATAAATATCATTAGCGTGGGCTTTATTCTCTTTGCAACCCGATTTTCATTTACCGATTTACCGATTTTTTTATATTTTTTAATAGTTTAGCTTATCTATTCTGGTTCTACATTAGATATTCCAAATTTGTTTTTTATCTATCAAAATGTCAATGAAAAATGTCCGTCATGCTAAATAATTTTATTGAGTTTAGCTGGACATTATTGTTTTTTATGAGATGTTCTAGGTCTTGGATTTTTATAATATGTCAGAAAAAATGCTCATCACGCTTAGCAACTATTACTAAAGAAACATGTTATTTTTTCAAAAGGTATTTTTTATATACCAAAATGTGTGGAAAATGCTTATCATGTTCAATCATTTTTGTTATGGCAGCATTTCATTATTTCTTATGGTTCAGTTAGATTACTTTAATTCCACTTCAGATGCGACAGTCTTCAAAATTGTATTGCGACCCAAGTGTAGGTTTTAAGGAGGGTAAATGTTTCCAATATAATTCCAATATAATTGGTATAAAGAAAACTTATTTTTTCGACATAATGTTATTTAAAAATTAACACTATTTAGGTAAGTTATTTTGTTAACTACATAATTATGATAGAATTTCACACATATTTCCAATTTTCTTTGTAACGATAATATTGATAAGTTACAACTCGTAAGCGTGAAAACCGTGTGTTGCCGTCAATTCCTGCCTCTGATTATTTTTATATAAGGCGCCCGTTTCGGAGTTTACGAGTGTATATGTCTTCTGAGAGCGATAACTTAGTCATTTTATGTTCACCCCTTCCCGGCTGCTGGTACTTTGGGAAGTTCAACGTGCATGTCCCTGAGGTAAGTCATAAACACACACACACACAATTCTATCTGCTATATGAATACGTTTTGTTGACTTTTATCTTCGTCAGATGTCAAATGACATTATTTCGTATCAATGATCGAGAAGAATAAAAAAGAACGACGCCCTATAATAAAATTATATTAGCTCAAAATATGTCTTTTTATTTCATGGTTGATATTACACAACAAACAAGTGAACAATTTATCAATAAGATAACATTTTGCCGTATCATATTTAAATATTATGGTGGTAACGTCGGATTATGCCCGTACTGCATGCGTTGATTCACAGTTTAAGCATCACTCAGTGAAACATTGAATATTAAATAATATAATATAACCATATACTGTGATGTTTAATATGCCAACTATAAATTCTCGTATGTTGAAGAAATTAAAGGTAACAAGCAAAAACACTAGAATATTCCGGGTAGCTCGTGAATAGTAAGAACAGCTGAATCGGTCGCCAGCCACACTTTATAGTTTTAATATCGTTGCGGTCTGAGGCCGCCGATTTATGGAGATGATATGTTTTTTCTACAAATGCTTATCTTTACAATTCAGAACAAATGTAAGTAACGGCTTTAATACTGCTAATACAGTTATCATTGTTCCGGGAAGCTGATATTGTCTAGCGGGAATTAAAAAGCTTAATAAAAACAAAAGTTCATTTACTTCCGCGGAGCAGATGCAAACAGACAAGTAACAGACATAAGCAGGGAGAACTTATGCAAACGTTTGTATAGAATAAACTTTTGTTTGCCATATTGTGTAAGCCAGTTAAAAACAACAAAATAAGCTTCAAGTAAAAAAAAGCATATGAATATGTTAACGTTAACAATTATATTAGACACTGTTTCATATCCATGGTCTAAAATATTTATTTATTTAAATAACTAAGCTAATATTTATTGAAATTCCAATCCAAATATACATTGAATAGCGTTACAAAAAAATTTACGAAGCAAGAGGCAAGTACACTACTCGGCATTTTTAATTACGTTCCAAATGCACCCTAATGATTCAGGATGTTTCTATTAATTCCTTTTGTTTTATATGTATGTTGCGTAAAATTTACAGTTGGGTTCGGTAATAATAGACCGAGATTAGGACCTGACAATTTTAGCAAAGCGTTCTTTTATGTTTATGAGGTTACGTGTTCTGAAAGTAAGTGGACTTTCGATAAGGGAACCTGTACAAATAAATTTATTCATGTAAATTACCCTAATTTGATAAAGAATTGTAAATAAATAAGACGTTATATTCGTAAATAGTTTATTAATGTGTAGTGTAAATAAAGTGCGAGTAGTACTCGCACACCGAGGGTTCCGTACCATTTCATGATATATCGGTGAGGAAGATACTACTTATTAAAGTTTTAACAAAGTCAAATCTGCGGTCGTATCCACTCATTTTGTATGAAACGACCTTCAAATGTTGACAAGTATTTATATACTGTGAGTTATATATACTGTGAGTTCTCACTTGATAAATGTCATAAGTCTTAGTCAACGAAATACCTACAACTAATAAGAGTCGACATACTTAAATTTTCATCCACTAATTTTGTATGAAATGAACAGTACCTTTGTAACGGTATTTTTCTAGGATATATCTTAAAACTTTCCCTTTTCGGATTTCTCTCTTTGTTTTTACTGACAGTTCCATTGACATAAAAATCAAGGACTTGGAATACCTAGTGTTGAACTACAATAGATCAGATAAACTATAAGATATTAGAAAATGGCTCTTTAGTTATATTTGTTGTGCGTGATGAACATTTTTCATTAACATAAGATAATCTAAGATCTGAAACATCTTATGATGAATCATAAATGTCTAGCTAAACTATACGAAATAAGGAAATGGGGTCAACAAAAATTGTTCAGCGTGATATAAAGAAATGAAAGATCCGGAACACCTAATATAGATCCATAATAAATAGCAAAACTACAAAAAATAAGAAAAATTATCGGTAAATATGCAGATGAAAATCAGGTAAAATAAAAGTAAAAAACATTATATATATATATATATATATATATATATATATATATATATATATATATATATATATATATATATATATATATATATATATATATATATATATATATATATATATATATTGTTACTAGTATATAATATTTTTTAATTTACATTTATTATTAAAGTTTTATTTTAAATGTATTCTACAAATTTATTTATCAATTTTAGCTACAGCTTCTATTGATTTTTTATGTACATTAAACGAAAGCCTTAAAAAAATTAAAAGTAAAATTATTACAAACGTGTACTGTGCTGCTACTAATAACCAGTAAGGATAATAAATAGGTAAATCCTATCATTAATATAAATCTATAAAAATACGCTCTTAGAAACAAGTGTAATTAGTATAAGAGGGTAGACAAGGAAAAAGGCATAAATTGCGGCCGGGGACATACGACTACGACTATAAAGTGGAACGGAAGGTGATGCGACGTGAGCCCCGGCCCCTGGCCTAGATCCGGACTTTTTATGGCCAGGACGCTATCGACATTCTCATCTAACTTGAAACTTTAGAAGATCACGCGTGTAAGAGTGTCTACAAATATTGACCTAAATTTTACTTTTAAGGATTTAACAAGGCACACACACAACACACGTTTGTTCAAATTCTATGTGTATATAAAATATTAGTATTTGATCTTAATATTTAATAGAAATTACTTTAAGATTGAATTTAATGAATGATATATTAGTATCGATACAATATGCTCCATAAAATCATCAAAATAATTATATCCATATTACATAACAGATCTAAAGTAAGTCAACCGAACATATAATGTTGTGTATAAATGTTAAAATAATAAATGTTGATATAATGCTGTATATGTTTATAAATACTTTCATACACAAGAATACCCATTTGAATTTATACGAGACCAGTAAGGATATCTTTGTTTACGGTCAAACTGAACAAAACAAATAAGTATTTGGAAGGCAGTTCAGAATCTATAACTCAATGCCAAGTTTCCTGAAGTTGGGAAACTCTTAGAGGGGTACTTCGCCTACGGCAAACGGGCCAAGATGAAACCCCTATTTCGTTGTTCTAAAGTTACCTGTAAACAAAAATATTATTAACTGTCGAACAAAAACAAAGATTTTAGATGAATACTTTATTAGTGATTATTGAAAGACGTAAACAGATGTTTTTTTATATGATATGATTTAATTTAAAACAACAGTTAAATTTATTTTATATATTCGCTTTTTGTCTCAAATTCAGGTTTCATTATATTTAAGTTGTTGAAAAAGAAACCAATATCAAGAATATTTCGATTTATTTATATTTTCCTTCATAGATTTTAAACATAATAATATATATGTATGTTATTTTTAGATTTAATTTAACAAAACTGAAGGCATTATATATTAAAACAATACACGGTGACTGCACTACGACAGCGATACATGGAGCTTTATAGTGTTATCTATCAGCCTCGTGTAGCAATTTCAGTGTGATAAAGGAGCACCATTCTATTGTATTGTCTAAGCTTACTTCATACTCTGTATTAACTATCTTCATATAATAAAGTAACATGAGGTAAATGAACATATTTAGATTGCACCCGTTACTGAAATTTTCAAGATTTTATGAAAATTTACTGATTAATGAAGTAATAACACTTTAAAATAAAAGTTCATTGATACTAGAGTCCATCAATTACATTTATTTACCCTTGTTACAACGTCCTAAGTGCGCAAAATGTTTTTTTGTAATTAAAACGACATTTTCATTTCAATGACATGAAAATTTTGACTGTCAGATATTTCTTAGTTTGATTACTCATTATATTTTTATTAGTAATTTGAATATTTTTTAAGCTCCACGCTTAATCTTTCGTGGGGTACTCAAAGAGAATGGAGGGACAAAGTGCACAGCGATCAGAGCTATGTTTGCATACCTCTTTCGCCTTAGACTGTTAACTATTGCTTCATTTATGCCAGGAGATCTTTATGCTTTTTTCGTGACCTTTCTTCGGTCAGATACTCGAAAGTCAACAGACGGAGACAGGGAGTTTTTTCCAGGTCTTCTTATCACTTGCATCACATATTTTTTTGCCATTTTTTCATCACTCAATGTATATACTGAATGTATACAAGCCATATGAGCACGTTCTTTTTCATTATAGTAACATTCTCTCAACTCTATTGTACCTACGATGCTGTATATCTATTCATCGCGGATTCTATCAGCTAAATAGACTCCATATATCCTACGAAAAGATTGTGTTTCTACAGCATTCATCATTTTTTCTTTATATGTTTCAAATATGTGATTCTTAGTTTTACTCGTATTTAGGCTTACATAATAACCTTAACACCCATCTTTTAGAACTGTGGCCCGTATCTCCTATGTTGAGGGCACTATGAGTACTGTATCATAAAATTGACCTTCAGGTAACCTACTTTTGCACATATATTGCTTTATTTATCCCTTAGGATTCACATTGAAGAAGTATAAGAGCACTGTGCTAGATACAGGCAGAATATTTAATATTCACATTCTTTATTTTCAAATGTTATTCAAATAGATATACAACAATTTTAGAGTGCAATTTAATATTAATAGCCAGATATTGATATGACTCTATATAAGTTAGTAATTCACGTACAAATTACATTAACTTTGAAGGGTAAATTCGAAGAAATATCAGTTACTAATGGTAAACAACTGAGCTAATGCGGTTTTCTCGACCTGAATAGTTTAACAAAATTCGCCGAACAGTCCGCTGGCTGTGTGCCGAACGTCGCAGTTAAATAATTTGTGATAACCGCTTTCATTTATTCAACTTTTAGTTTAAATTTTCATGAGTAATTTGACAGTTTCAAAGTTAAATGTTGAAAATGTTATACAAACAGAATTGTCTGCTCGTATATCTGAACGCGTCGTATTGCCGCGTGATAGCGCGTTGTGAGTTACAGGAAAGATATTTTACTGTTAAAACTTTTAACGCTAACGGCTGCAATGCTCTGTTATTTGCAGGCACATAAAAATACATCAAAGTTAGTGCACCCTGACCGTTAAGCTCAAGTGATGACAGGAGTGCAGAACGAAGAATACAGTTGTTACGACAGTTTTATTTAAGCGGTTGTAAATAGTAAGTATAGTTTATTACCAAATAAAAGTGATGTTAAAATACATGAGTAAATTCAAATGAGTAAAAAGAGTATAAAATTAACAATGGAACAATTCTTTTACTGATCATTATTGAACTATAAGGGTAAAAAAACATATAATATTAGATTCATTGGATACGAGAAAATGGTCCCACTAATCTATCACGATCCTCCACTGTCGACACGTAGTAATGGAATGTGAATAAATTTGTGGACAAGCTGAACGCAAGGCTAGCAACACTCAAATGCCAATATTTCGTTGAAGATTTCGTATTTTTTCGGTATTTTTTTAGAGTTTCGTAGTTATTTTCTTATTTGTTTATATATATTTATTTATATAGATTTATCTATATTTCGTAACGTTTCATATTTTTAGTATACATTAGTTTATATGTATAATTTTGTTTTATAAGTGGTCACAAATTGATTACCATCACCAAAAACCATCTACAAATAGCACTATTATTATTATAGTATTTAGTAACACTATCATGAGGTCGGTTTCCATGCATTTTTTTAGGAGAATTTTGAATTATTAAATCGACATACCCACGTTTACATTTTATTCAGCTTTGGGTGTAGGATACATACGATTATGGGATATTGTAAGCTTTTCCTTACAATTATGAAGCTTGTGGCTTTCTCAGATGAAACTGCGAAATTCATTACTTACGTAGAAAGCCTACACTTTTATCTCAAAAGATGTGCTTTTGTAATCACATTACGCAAATGAGAGCTTCAGTATTCACGGGTGGATCGAGATAGGGTCATGATCCCAACAAATGTCTCTTACATTCCTGATCACTAAATCAGACTTTGTCAATGGTAATCCTCATTATATCTCCTAATGATGGTTTGTATTATGTAAGACTGCTAATTGATTAAAAGTTACATAAAAAAAGATGAATGAGAAACATTTTAAAATGCACTTATTTGCGTTTCTAAGCGTTTCTGCCTTAACGTGTAAAATTTGCAATTCGATGTTAAACATATTTTCTTATATGTTTCTGAGGTATTCAACACATTATGAGTCCAGCGTTTTGGTTGATTTTCAATATAAACGTTATAATTTAGGGAAATATATTATTATGATTATTGTTAATAAATTAAGTAAAAAAGTAGAATAAGTTTATATAATTATAATTTATCTTTAGTATGTTTGCTATATGAATTTGTTAATTAGGATTAATTGAATAAACGACCAGATTCTTTAGTGATACTGAAATTTATTAATTCATTTACATTTTAAAGATTGTTTCAACATTTCACAGATGTTATTTTTCCATATTCATTCCTTGAACACAAAGCTTTCTATTTTACGTCGCAAATAGAGATGATATAAGAGAACATAGTAAGTATGTTAATTATAGTAATTATATCTGGTTAAACAAACAAATTCAAAAATGTTAAAATATATGAATTACTTGTATCTATCTTAAATATGCCAATTTTTATTTTAATATTCTGTAAATTTATGACTTTCATTTAAATAGGAGTTACGCTTGAGCTTAAAAATATTTTAAGTATTATAATTTAAAATAATACAGTAATAAATAGCATGTTATAATTTGCTCTTTTTTAAATACCTAAACAAACGATTTTAATTGCCATGTTCCAATAAAAATTAAAGCAGTATATAAAATATTATGATTTAACAGTAAAGTGAATGCGATGCTCGACCTATATTCTTGAATTTCAAATAAAAGGCAAGAAACAATTATTCACAATGGAAGGTACTCGAAGTTATGCAAGCTACGGGCTACGAGCTACGTCGTAGTAACCGTAGCACGTAGCAGGAAATGGAGTCACTCTAAGCATAGGATTCCTGCCAAACCCGCTAAATAGTAATGAATGCAATGTATTTTAGATTTTCGTCGAGAGAAAATGTTAATGTTATTATTTCAAGTTCTATTTTGGTGTAATTATCTTTCTGAAGAAATGGTGTCAAGCAACTGTCTTTAATAATATACTTCTTTATGATATTCAGTCAAAAGTGAATGTTTGTGCAGGTGTATTTACAGAGAACTGTTATATTGGATAACCTGCTATTGGAAGGACTGGAATAAAGAATATGGTAACGACCATAAAAAAACTGTTAAATATGATAAGCATTTTTGGAAAAGCAAAGGTGAAAAGCAAGTTGCAAGATCAACTAGTAATAAATATAAAAAAAAATTCTTAACATAAGATTGAATTAAAAAAATATATTGTTATGAAAATTCGCCATATCATAATATATCTTTAAGCATATATACATTTTTTATTCTAGTTTCACCGATTGATTAGATTTTCAAATCTTTTATATGGACAGTAACAATTATGCAGTAACTTAACAACTAACGTAAAATTTGTATTATTTAATAATTAATAAATAATTGAATTATTATTTAATAAATAATTGAATTTACAAATTTTGAATATATTAAATAACTATATAAACTTACTGTTGAAATTATATTTAGATGGGCTAAGTAGTATGCCCAGTTCCTTCGTCAAAACGTCTTTTGTATTATATATCTAGTGTATTCGCTACGCTGTGATACAAATCTTTTAAACATACGCTATAACCGAATCGATGAAAACTGCTAGCTACTTTGATACAATAAGATATTAGTCCGCAGAATTTTATATAAAAAAGAACTATCTGCACATGTTAAGTACATGCACCTGCACCTCTGCATCTGTTAAGTATGATTTGAAAACCGTGTGGCAAATGTGAGATAAAAGAAAAGCTCTGATGTACACCTTTTCATTGTTTCCTTTGTCGGCGTTACTCTTGAAGATTTTCTTTTTAAGCATTTTCTTATGCCTCAGCAATGATAACGGTTATTGTTGGTTATCATTAAGTATATTACGAAGATGATATTCGTTAATTGGGCAACACTATAAAACTTTGAAAATCTTGAGACGCAGTATTATCAGCATGTACTAATCGGACACAGTACACCTTCCCGATTACAGTAGGGGTTCACCAGGGCTCAGCTCTTAGTCCGTTCTTATTCAATGTAGTGCTGGATACTGTCTCGGCTAACATCCAATGCCAGCCTCCGTGGCTGATGATGTATGCCGATGACATAGTACTCATCGATGAGAACCGACTGATGCTGGAGCGTAAAGTAAACGCCTGGAAGAATGTGCTTGAGAACGGTGGTCTCAAACTGAATGTGTCGAAGACCGAGTACATGGCTTGCGGGAACCCGGACTCGAGCACCATCCATATCGGGCCTGAGCCAGCCGTTAAGTCGGAGAAGTTCAGGTACCTTGGAGCCGTTATGCATGAGTCTGGAGGCATCGACCACGACATCCATGCCCGTATAAACGCTGCCTGGGCCAAATGGCGGGAGGTCACTGGTGTGGTCTGCGATAGCAGAATACCGCCCAAGCTCAAGGGACTGATATACAAGAGCATTATTCGACCTGTTCTTATATACGGCAGCGAATGTTGGCCAACATTATCTCGGCACACTCAGGAGCTTCACGTCACGGAGATGAAGATGCTGAGATGGATGTGTGGCGTGACGCGGTCCGACCGCATACGCAACACATTCATTCGAGGTAGTCTTGGGGTCCGTGACGTAGTGGATAAGCTCCAAGAGCGTCGCCTGAGATGGTATGGCCATGTTATGCGCCGATCTGAGAACTATGTCGGAAGGAAGTGCCTTGACATGTCTGTCCCTGGAGTTAGACCACCCGGACGCCCAAGGAAGCGATGGCTGGATGTCGTGACACAAGACATGAGAGCCAATAAATTATCCACTGAGGATGTTAAAGACCGTGCAAAGTGGAGTAGGCTCAGTCGGAAGGCAGACCCTGGCAAAAGCCGGGACTAATGCGAAGAAGAAGAAGAAGAAGTACTAATCGGACATATGTACAAGTAGGTACTTCATCTTATGTGCATTACTTTACGTTTTATGTGTTTTAACATAAGGGACATTCCACGCCAAGCGGACAGGTAAAAAAGGTCATGGTTTCCGATTTTGGATATATTTTAATATGTTAGACCTATACAGGTTCTTAACACAATTGCAAATAAATTTTTGTAACATAGCGTTAAGTTTAGGAATTACACGCGTTCAAAGTCTTGAAGGGCTGTCAGACATGTACTTGTTCTAGTCCTATTATACAGATTAAATAAGATATAAATATATGCATAAAGTAGTGGAATATATTCCTCATAAAAGGAGCTTTTTAAATGAAATTTACTAAAACAAATATTTCTTATTTTTCATATAAAAAAACTCTTTTTAATTTATAAATAAAATTTGATCAACTTAGCCATAATCGTTTTTTCTTATTTTTTGTCTGAAAATAACTTATGTTATGTAGATAATCCTCAGAAAGTTTTATCGTGGGTCTTTAAACCGTTTAGGCGCTACATTGGTTATAGTGCTACAGCGCGGCGGCCATTGTTGCGGCTAGTTGACGGTTCGCCAACACTAGCCCACAGAGAAACTCACTAGGCTTTAATTTTTACTTAGATTTGTTTGTATTTTACTTTTCTAAGTGACAAAATAATCACACAATATACATAATATGTTACTTATATAAAATTAGGTATTGAATAGTTCAAACATAAAATTTTACCCATACAAAATAAACTTTAAAATAAATATTATGGCCCGTCATGGTGATCGATGTTTCAATCTATTTGAACTATTGACACACAGTAAAATTAAAAATCTCAGAAAATTGTCGAAATGTTGATATTTAAGTGGTCATGTAGAGAACGACTTACTAGATAAGTGCCAAGAGCAATGATGTGCAAGTGATGTTGTATTACTAAGCAACCAATCAAATCGAGAAAGTAAGCTTTTAGTGTCGACGCAGACTCATATAAAATTGAATGATAGTGAAATACTCAAACTGTTAAAAGAGAAGTTTAGTGAGTCTTTTACGTCAATTTAAGAAAAATCAAGGAAAATCCTTGTTGTACAATTGTACGTAAATCACACTCCAGGAGTAGAAATAAGCTAGCATCATAATTTCAACGGCAAGCTAGAAAGCCGAAAGAGTAGTGAAGACTAGTGGATAACTACGGTGTTTTATCATCGCCAAAACACGGTGAAAATATACATCTTCCTTCTGTACTTTTCAAAAACGGCTTCTTAATAATTTAAAATAATGAATTTGCTGATCAGCTATGTATGCTTGAGGCCTAAGAATATTTAGAGTTAAGCAAAAGCTGTCGACAATATAGTCGGTTGGAGGAACTTGAGTGGCTAAAGTTAATCGATCTGTGCCCATCATGTGTATTGTTAAAATTTTATGTTTTGAGCTTTTTCAATATCTAATTTTATATAAATAATATATTGTGTGATTATTTTGTCACTTAGAAAAATAAAATACAAACAAATCTAAGTAAAAATGAAAGCCTAGTGAGTTTCTCTGTGGGCTAGTGTTGGCAAACCGGCAACTAGTTGCAACAATGGCCGCCGCGCTGTAGCACTATAACCAATGTAGCGCCTAAACGGCTTGAAGAACCACGATAGAACTTTCTGAGGATAATATAAGTTATTTTCAGACAAAAAATAAGAAAAATCGATTATGGCTAAGTCAGTCAAATTTTGATTTATAACATTAAAACGAGTTTTTTTGTATGAAAAATAAGAAATATTTGTTTTAGTAAAATTCAAATCAAAAACTCCTTTTATGAGGAATATATTCCACTACTTTATTTATATATTTATATTGTTTTTATTCCGTATAATAGGACTTGAACAAGTACATGTCCGACAGCCCTTCACGACTTTGAACGCGTGTAATTCCTAAACTAAACGCTATAATACAAAATTTATTTGCAATTGTGTTAGGAACCTATATAGGTCTTACATAATAAAATAAATACAAAATCAGTGAAAATGACCTTTTTTACCTGTCCGCTTGGCATGGAATGCCCCATATGATAAAATAATTTCGTTACTTAAAATAATTATGGAGACTAAAATCAGGCAAAATTATACAATTATTTATTTGTTAGTATATGATTAAAAATAAACATATTTGCATATTTAAATAACTTTGCTAGCTTTTGAGACAGTTGATAAAATACAATTTGCAATTCAAAGGCCATGACAGATAAAGAATTTTAAGAAAATATATGGGTGCAATTCTTTACATTTAAATTGCCTCACCAATATAGGAAAGGAGCTATATAATTGAAGGGAAGTCAGGTCTCGCTATAAAAATGACGGTATCAATTAAAAGCAGGGTACGCGCAGTTGGCCGTCATCCATCAGGCGAGGGCGGCCCGTGACGTGGACAAATTAAGTGCGATTTGATCCGTGCCACCACTGATCCCACTTTCATTTAGATCTTATACAGTAGTCACCAAGAAAACAAAAAACGTAGCTAGCTCATTAGGATAGCTAAAACGTCTTATGTTTTATTCAGACGCTGGGAGAGAAAAATGCTGACCGAAGTAATTTAACTTTTAAAAGAGTGACAATTGTTCGATTCTTATCTTTTCTTTTATAGGCCATTTTTGTAGGTCTGTTAGCAAGTATACTTTAATTAATTTACTAGGATAGGGTTTAGAAGAAAAAAAATCTAAAGATTTGAATGATTACTTTACACCTTAAAACCTCTTAACAGCATAGGCAGAGTACTCCCTGGGAGTCAAAACTAAATTCACACTGTGTGTTGATAGGCAGAACTCAACACAAACACAAAAACAAACAAAAGCATATAAGAATTTTGACTGTTAATGCGTGACACGACAATAACAAAAATACACCACAGCTTTTACCAAACGTAAAATTACCAAACGCCATAGACGTATTTAAAAAAAATGTCAAGAACTACATGTAGTAAGTGATATATCATTGATTCAAAAATGTATTTTAAGTTTTCTTACTATGTTATTTTTTTAAGTAACTATTTAGATATAGTACCTATAGCGATATTAAATTTTTGAAACAATTATTCTTTTAAATTTTTAAATTTTACTTATTTACTTTATTATTTGTAAGTATTTCGTTATTCTGCTCTCATTACGGGAATAGTAGCAGTGATATTATAGTGATATACCTTCTAGTGGTATGACTATGGACTGTGAAAACAGAGGTCCTTTTCAAATTCCCAAGCCAAGTCTCGATTGTTAATCCTTCTACTTTTAAAATAATATGATTTGTCTATGGGTGTATCGGATAAGAAAATATTTCAATTACGCTTGAATTTTATTTTATTTTATTTTATTTACACGTTTTAGTTATTTGTTAGCTTTTTATTATTATTATTACTAATTAATTCATTTTATTATTATTATTATTAAGCTAACAAATAACTAAAACGTGTAAATAAAATACAATAAAACTCAAGCGTAATTGAAATATTTTCTTATCCGATACACCGATAGACAAATCATATTATTTTAAAAGTAGAAGGATTAACAATCTAGACTCTACAACTTATTAAATCTTCTAAAAGATTGGTTCTGGCTGTTTTATTAATCGTATTACGGTGTGTTAGTAATATTAAACTAATATAACCAATAATTAAAACATTTCACTAATACCAAGCGTATTTGGCTTTATGCATACTTTATGTAATGCTATCATAGATTCGATTCACTTTGTCACCCTACTCCAATTTAATATCACAAAATATTTTATGTATTGACGTGAAAATAAGAAAACACAATGAACAATCGTATAAAAATGACAAATTCCAAATCCAGTATTTATATATGTGTGGCGATTACGACATTTTTAAGATTACATTATTGTTCAGTTTTACTCTTAACAAAGCCCTCAACTAGTGGGCCCTCTACTACTGTTTTACTGTTTTATTATAGTGATAATATTCAAAAAACAATTATATTATGTATTTATAAAATTATATATCTCATTATTTTGTTTTTGTAATTTGTATTATGAGCTTGGTGAAGTAGAAATTTATTAATATACTACTACTCTGCTATGTGCGGGATACAGCGTGAAACTAATAAAAAAGACTAGACTAGACTATTTAACATGACATCAACAAAATGAAAATTCTGAACATGAAAAAGGTACTAAAGCTCTCAGTTCTAATTCAAGACTTTTCAAGTATCCTCATTTCATCTTAAGATTAAGTGTTGTCGTATTTCCTTGTGTAAAAGCATAGATTTTCGAGGAGTTCAAATATAAAGCACGTTCATTATCATCACGCTTTAATATGATGAGAGTTGGCTGGCTTCCCACTGCCCAGCCGCGGGGTAATTTTGTTTTGGACTACGTGCCACGAATCGTTAGCGACTACTCGAAAATATCCACTAATCCTTACTACCTCGGTTCTTGCAAATTTGGCAAAAGTAATAATCTGATGTGCAATTTGTACAAATATTACTAATAAGTAGGTATTAGTAGTTTTATTATTCTGTAATTGTAATGTGTTTAAAGAAATTTATATATTTTTTTTATTTAAAAAAAAGTACGAGCAATACCTTACAATGAAACTAAAGATAATTAATATAACATCAGAATATACTTCTATCGGCATTTTGCTGTAATTAACCGTTAATTTAAAAAATATATAAATACTCAGAATTAAATATGCCTAATTCCTTAATTAATAATATTTTCTTATATTATTAATATTTAAGGGCCGTCGTGGCGTAGAGGCGCGACGGGTTGTGGGTCCGATGCCCACTTGGGGAGAATGAACTATTTTCATTTTCTTCGCTCCGGAAACAAAGCAAAGTGCGACATTGAGTTCCGCCACTCAACATACTTGAAAGGCCGAAAGTGGAGAACGGAGTGTTTGAACACAAGGTTCCTTCCACCTACGGCTCCCTCTGACTACCCTGCTATATGCGGGATACAGCGAGAAGTAAAAAAAAAAACAGTTTAATAAAAAAGGTTGGACACTGGGTTTGCAGAACTACTATAAATAGCGATATGTACTTAGCATTAGGCTCCCTGTAATCCAAAAACCGAACACTTATTTATTTGGCAACTAGTGACCCGTACGTGGCTGCGCCCGCTTCTTCTGGGATTTACACTAATACTATATGTATGTATTGGATATATAAGCGTTTTATTTTTCGTTTTGAATAAAATTTAAACAATTACCTCTCTATCTTTAGAAAATATTATAGGATATAAAATATAGAAAATATTAAAGTAAATAAATAAATAATAAAATTACATAATACCTATATTAAATAGCTTAGTTTGGCTCATGATACGCTTAGTGTATCGGACCTTTATAATTGTGAAGTAAGTAACTCAATATAATAAAAATAATAATATAAGAGATACATACACGTTCATATTATAATAAAACTAAGGTCTTAGTGCTTCCGTTCAAGCCTCGATATTTCGAAAGAATAGCCGAAAACATCCTATTGTCCTGCCTATTATCCCCATTCATTTCTGATAGTGATAATAAAAAAGTGGTTAGTGAGTGGCTCCGCATCCAGCACTTACCATGAATTTTGACCGGTCAGCCATGAAGTCTCCGGGATGGAACGGAATAGTAACTTATATGATTAATTGAATTAAAGACTGAAGTCTAATATAAGCTTTAAAATTAATTTACATTATTCTATGATAAGATTGTAACCAGTAACATCAATATAATCTCTAGTTCGCCTATCAGTTCTAACTCCCTACGGTAGGTGGCCGATTATGATGTTAAACTGGACCGAGCCCTACCTTGCTATATTAATATACACATTCGATGATTGCTTATATTAAACGTGTTTATTCATAGCGTTTAACGTGATTCTGTTGTCCCTTTTTGAAGAAGAACCTTCTAAATGTCACCGACATCATTTATCAGTAAATCACAGTCTCGCCAGTCCCCGACAGTCGTATGTCACTTAATATAATATTATGATAATTATTATTGGTATTTTGAAAGACCTTTTTATATTCAAGGGTCGCGGAAATGCCTTACTTTGTCATTCATTGAATATATTGTAAAGTTACACACATTAATACAGGATAATGTTATATTCATATGATTCTTAATAAATATTAGATATATGTAACTAAAACATTACCATAAAGCAGATTTGTCTATACTATTAATTATACAAGAACATTTTACCGCTAATTTCCCATACAACATCAAATATATATGGCGGCAGACGCTTTATGTAAATTATTAGAATAGATTTACATACCTCATGAAACATGCTTTTATTTCCATTTTATAATTATATTTATCTCTTTACACCATTATACAGGCTAGTATAATTCTCCGTTTTTTAAATCCTTTTTTAGCTTCTTGCTGTATCCCGGACATGTCATAGTAGGCAGAGAGAACCGTAGGCTCAATGAACCTAGTTTTAAGACACTCCATTTCCTGTACGAGGCGTTGCGTGTTGAGTGGCGGAACTCAACGCCGTGCTTTTGGCTTTGTTGCTAGAGGAAAGCAACCCACAAACAATTATAATAATACTAACAATTATAATAATACTTTTCACTTCTCATATCTTCTCACTTCTTATTTAATTATCTTAAATATTAAATTATAAATATAGCTGTATTTATTAATTATGTATTATAACTTATAAGTAAACAATTTTTACATGACGTTCCCGTTCCCCAGAGGGTGTCTAGCCAATTATCTGTCCGATATTTGGTTTTCGGCATACGGGTACGCGACCCCGGGACCTCGAGGCACCACTTTCATAGCCCCATCCAATCCATGGAAGTGGTGTCCCTCCCCTATATTCCAAGTCTTTCTGCCTCTTATTCCCTTTTCTTTCTTGGTTTCTCCCAGTAATGGGTTTGGAGGTCAGATGGCAATCGCTCCACTAAAAACCACTTCACCACTCGTATGGACCGATTAAAAAAAGCTGGGTATGGCTAGGGCGTCGCCGCTAAACGAGACGCAGGCACATCGCCTTACACCTGCGATAAGTGGGCAAGGGCTACCGTGTCAAGTACGGGCACGGCTAACGACATCAGTACCCAGATGGAAACTCCGCTTTGCAACATGGAATACTGGCTCTCTAACCGGACGATGCAGAGAACTCGCAGATGTACTCATGAGACGTTGGGTCCAGTGTGCTTTCCTTCAGGAAACTCGCTGGAAGGGCAATAAGTCTCGTAACATCGGGCAGGGTTACCGCCTTATATACACTGGGTCACCTACAGGCAAAAACGGTGTGGCGGTAGCGCCGTCGCAGCGACCGCTTGATGTGGATAAAGGTACTGATCGAGGACGTTATCACAAATTTAATCAGTGCTTATGCTCCCCAGGCGGATTGTAGCGCGGCTGAAAAGGAGACTTTCTGGGAGCAGTATGAAGAGGTCCTACTCGCTATACCGTCTACCGAAGCAATCTTAGCTGGGGGGGGGGGGGGGGCTTGAACGGTCACGAGGGTAGAGTCGCTGAGGTGTATGAACGTCTTCACGGGGGTTTTGGATATGGTCTTCGCAATGCAGAGGGAGAAAATATTCTAAGAACCTGCATTGCGTCTGATCTGGCCATCGTGTACACTTTCTTCCAGAAGAAACCTCAGCACCTTATAACGTATAAGAACGGGTCCCACTCAACTCAAATTGATTATTTGCTAACTAGAAGGTCATTCCCGGCGAAAGCCTGACGGCCCAACATCGCCTCCTTGTCATGGACTATAATGTTACTCCGAAAAAGAAAGTAGCTGAGAAATGCAAGCCTAGGCAAAAGTGGTGGTTGTTGAATGGGCCGATGCAGACCGACTTCTTGGCGGAGGTGGAGAGTCAAAATCTACTGACTAGCACCGAGACCGCTCAGACTGCATGGGATCGAGCTCATTCAGCAATCACTGCGGCGGGCAAGCGAGTTCTTGGTGTTACTAAGGGTGGGCGTGTCATCGACAGGGAGACATGGTGGTGGAATGACCAGGTGCAGGGGGTGATTCAGGAAAAGAAGGCTGCTTTTAAAGAGTGGCAACATTCCAAGTCTCCTGAAGACAGACTGGAGTACATAGCAGCGCGTTTCGCTGCCAGCAAAAGAGCTATAGCCAGAGTCCACAGAGAAAGTTTGTCGCCATTGTACGATAAACTTGAAACTGTGGAGGGGCAGAAGCTCATATACAAACTGGCTCGTGCTCGAGATAAAGCGACGCAGGATATTACAAAATGTCTCTGCGTCAGAGATTCTCGGGGCACGTTGCTTTGTAGTCATGCCTCTGTGAAGGAGAGATGGAGAAGCTACTTTAAGGAGCTGCTGAACACTCAGCAGTCTTGTAGTCTTCCTCCTGAATTATCTCCTAAGCTCGGACTTGTTGCTCCAATAACCCGTGACGAAACTCGTAATTGTCTTCGACGCATGAAGAACGGAAACCGGTAGGACCTGATGACATCCCAATCGAGGCGTGGAAATCGTTGGGCTCTCTTGGTGTGCTTATACTTACTGACCTGTTTAACCGTATCATGAATACTGGAAAAATGCCAAATCAGTGGCGGCAGAGCTTTACATGCCCTATTTACAAAGGAAGGGGCAGTGTTCAAGATTGCGGTAGTTATAGGGGCATTAAGATTATGAGCCACACCATGAAGGTCTTCGAGCGCATGATCGGCCTCAGGCTCCGCCAAGAATGTATTGTCTCTGAGTCTCAGTATGGGTTTCAACCAGGATCAGGCACTATGGATGCCATTTTTGCCCTCAGAACTTTGATGGAGGCTTACAAGGAAAAAAGGAGAGCTCTGCATGTGGCCTTTTTGGACCGGCCTTTGACTGTGTGCCACGTCAGTGTATCTGGTGGGCATTGCGATCCAAGGGGATCCCTGAAGCCTATATTTAGGTTATCAGAGATATGTACAACGACTCCGCTTCAGTGGTTAGGACCGCTGTTGGCGACACCAAGCCCTTCCCGATTACAGTAGGGGTTCACCAGGGCTCAGCTCTTAGTCCCTTCTTATTCAATGAAGTGCTGGATACTGTGTCGGCTCACATCCAATGCCAGCCTCCGTGGCTGATGATGTATGCCGATGACTATGACTGATAGTACTCTTCGACGAGAACCGACTGATGCTGGAGCGTAAAGTGAACGCCTGGAAGGGTGCGCTTGAGAACGGTGGTCTCAAACTGAATGTGTCGAAGACCGAGTACATGGCTTGCGGGAACCCGGAGTCGAGCACCATCCATATCGGGCCTGAGCCAGCCGTTAAGTCGGAGAAGTTCTGGTACCTTGGATCCGTTATGCAGGAGGCATCGACCACGACATCAATGCCTGTATAAACGCTGCCTGGGCCAAATGGCGGGAGGTCACTGCTGTAGTCTGCGATAGCAGAATACCGCCCAAGCTCAAGGGACTGATATACAAGAGCATTATCTGACCGGTTCTTTTATACGGCAACGAATGTTGGCCAACATTATCTCGGCACACTCTGGAGCTTCACGTCACGGAGATGAAGATGCTGAAGTGGATGTGTGGCGTTACGCGGTCTGACCGCATACGTAACACATTCATTCGAGGTAGTCTTGGGGTCCGTGACGTAGCGGATAAGCTCCAAGAGCGTCGCCTGAGATGGTATGGCCAAGATATGCGCCGATCTAAGAACTATGTCGGAAGGAAGTGCCTTGACATGTCTGTCTCTGGAGTTAGACCACCCGGACGCCCAAGGAAGCGATGGCTGGATGTCGTGACGTAAGACATGAGAGCCAATAGATTGTCCACTGAGGATGTTAAAGACCATGCAAAGTGGAGTAAGCTTAGTCGAAAGGCAGACCCTGGCAAAAGCCGGGACTAATGCCAAGAAGAAGAAGAAGAAGTTCCCGCTATCCTACTTTTCTTTTTTTTTACGAGTATACTCCTACTGCCTACAAATTTCCATTTAGCCAGCATTATAAATATTATTTTATTTTTATTAATAATAAAATATTAAATATTTTTATTTTTATTTTATTAATATTTTTATTTGTTTTAAATTGTAAACTAAAAATGATGTTATTAATAATAAATTATTCATGCATTTTATATACTTTTAAATCTGCATATATTATTTATATTGTTACAAAATGTATGTATTCAAAATAAAAAGATCTGCGTATATGCAATATGTTATCTGGGCGGAAGGTGCTAGCGCGCGGTAAACGTAGTTTTTTCCGCGTTAATCCCGATCTTGCCGGAATTCCGGGATAACAAGCCTGTATGTTGCCCTCCTCTATCTTCCAGAAAAAGTACAATAAAAATCGGTTCTCTCGTTCCAGATATTAAGCCGGACAAACGGAAACGGAAACAGCCAGACAGATAAAAAATATTACTTACATATAAATAATATAATAAAAACGAATCTAAATCTATAAGTATAGATTTAGATTCGTTTTTTTTTATTCTTAATACATATACATATTATACTATAAAAAATCTGTCTGTATCAATGACAGACATCAGACAGATATTGTATACGAGAGGTAAGCATATGACCAGTGGAGAATAGTGTAGTTTTTATGAATGGAAGCCGGTATCGAATAACATTAAAAAAATTATTTAATTAGGATAATATAAAAATTGATCTTAGTTAATGAAGTTTATTTACTTAGCAATATTTTTGCATTATAGCTCAGCAATATATAATTTACATAAAATTTATTTGATTTACACAATTTTTTTCGATAGTTAATTATTAATTGTTCTTTTCTGTTAAATAATTTATTTAATTACGATTTACAAAAGGGAAACCTGAAGGGAATCGCGTCATATGAAGACTTTGCCACTGATATATATACACGCACAGACACAAACACACATAAGCCGTTAAAATGAGTTAATTAATTAAAATTAAAATGTGTATTAAAGAAAATAACGTTTTGGCATTTTTTTATATAATTTGGCAAATATGTTCTATATTGCTATAAAATATATCTGTTTTGCCAAAACAACTGGTATATGACCTCAATATCTTAGTATAAAACATTTCTTGGCGTAATGAGTTTTTCGAGTAGAAATGTGAAAGGAGTTATTGACATTTAACTTTTATGTTACTAGTAGATAATTGGAATCTATAAGATTGTGCAATTGTTTGAACAAAAAGATTTGATCCCTATATACTATCCTCCTTTTTAATGATAGAGTATATATAGATTTTAAGTATTATTTGAGTTAAATTAATAAATAAACAGCTGTTTAAACCTATCCTGCACACCTTCAGTAGTGAGCACACATTTATCATACTGCAGTTTTCAGACAAGGGAAGTATGCTCTAAATAAGATCTAATGTATGACTTGTACAAAAGATTAAGTGTACGTAAAACATAAGCCCAAGCATTTCGTATAGTTTTCCAAATAATAGTCTATTATCCCTTATCCTTATATACCAAAATCCTTCACAATTGTGTGTTACGAATATATAAATTTTTTTTTAACCTACATCTAATCTAATTTTCTAATAATTATGTTATTCTATAGAGTAGTTTACAATTTATAGTTCGTCACTTTAAATAAATATCAGTCAAATGCGTACGATCAGAGGGTTCCGTACCAATTTCATGATTGTAGGTCATCGAAAAATACTTTTTATAAAGATAACAAACTTAAATATACGGTCGTATGCATTCATTTTGTATGAAGTGAACTACACAAATAAATTTGTAAAGTTTTTAGTTTTTCGCTTAACTTAACTTCACGTCAACGTTTTTTTACATATTTATGAACAGAACATTTAGAACATTTTTATCCAGATTTTTATATAATAATACGAGTACTTCAAAACGTGCCATATGTACGTATTATGTATAGAATATGCCTAGCTCCTTAAAATCAATTGTTTTTTGTACACGTGTATAGGTAGTCATTACGTGACGTGGGCTCTAGAGCTCTTACCCTTTTGAAAGTAAAGGGCACGCTTGTCGGTGAGCAGCTGAATTATTTACTATCCGCGCTGCTGGTGACGTATCATGACGTTTGTCACGAGTGACACTCGTAACTCGGCTAATACTTTGACATGTAACGTACGGATTCATGCCTCGCCACACACGACTTTTATACATTAAACTTGGTTTTGAGCTTATGACGCACTCGATGTAGAGCTTGTGCTGGTTATGCGTATTTAATTTTTATTAAGTGAAATTTCATACAAAGATAAAATAAAGTACTAATATATATAAGGGGAGAAAGTACTATAAGTAGTAGAGGCTATCTTATATTATAGTGGTATGATTAACCGCTGCAATATATTATGTAAGCTGCACACACACATACACTATTATAAAATAAGTAAAAACAAAAATCTTTTGAAAAACGTTATACCTAGTCACGATATTCATGCCCGTTGTATGTGGGAAAAATGTACATTTTATTTTTGCTTAAAGGAGAACTCCCCAGTCGTATAAAAGTTTTGGTTGCAACCTATTTCCTGTACATTAAAGACTTCTCTATGATGTTGAAACTAAATTTTTTGAAAATATTTATAGTAAAAGTGAAGTACATGAAATTTAAGATGATTTCTCATTTACTTAAACTTGTAATTTGTGGAATCGCTTGTCTTATGTGAACAGAAAACTTTAAACGTAGAGAGAAACGAGAAACAAGCAACAGTGCCACGTTTCTCATGTCATGTCATTACCATACGTCTTCCCACTAGGATCGAATGCTCACGTTTCGCACATATTTTCTTTATAATTCGGATGTTTGCTCTTGTTCGAATTATATTCAGGAAATGCTGAATATTAAATTCGCAAGAGTATACTTTTTACGTTCTATTATATATGTATGTGGACAGATTAGGGTTGGTTTAAGCCACCACTTTCAAAATATATATCTATGATAATGGATTACTGATTTTAAATTCTATTAATAATTGTGTATCGGCCGTTAACGGCTATAATACAATTTTTCTCAGCATACTACAATGGTGATATAAAGGTTGAAAATTTAAAAGGGGACTATTAATTTAAGTTACCTTGTTCAATACAGAGTTTTATTAAACATCACCAAAAGATAATCCAAAGATATCACAGTTCTATTATCGTAATTAGTCTGGGATATTGTTACTAAGGTTGTTTAATTAGATTCTTGTAACATTAGTCCATGTAAACAAACCACGGTAAATTTTAAACTTTTCCAGCAGCCAGCTTCATTATTTTAAAATACATATATTAAAAAATAATAAATAATATATTACATAAATTAAAAGGTTTTAAATAAATATTTTATATTATAAAATCAAACTACTACGTCGAGCAAAGCTCTGATTAATGAAACGATCCTGCTGACAATTTGCAATCAGTTAGCGGGCATGAAGTTAGAAAGAATTTCTGTATATTGAACAAACCGATCATCTTATCATCTCGATAAGACAGTAGAACTTCTCTAGAATAATAATATTAGACAGATCATATACGTATAATTTTATGTACACTTTAATTATTAGTGGTATAGAATCAATCTTCTAGAAATATATTAAGCTAAGCATATCTCCAAGCGTAATTAAGACATTAAAATCATGTTATATTCTTTTGTTTGGCATCTAGTAGTTATACGAAATTATTAAAGCAAATACATACGTTTAGGAAATATTGTATTATTTTTAAATACAACTACTTTTAATCGAGGGCCATCTGAAACATTAATATTATTACAATATAATAAATTTTCTAGAACAATAAATAATATTAAAATGTAAATTATATGTAGACAGAGTGGGTATACAATAGCTATAAATATCTTAACTCATTCTCAAGTGAGCTCTTACGTTCTTAAAGAGCATTAATGTAACAATGCAAATGCTTACAATTATTGTGTAATCGTGGTAAATTAACGGGCTGAGTAGTTATAAATCCTACCAGACGCTCAGTTGTTAAGCGCAACTTAGCATTAATTTTACAAATCGCAATTACAGTTGCCCGTTTGCATCAGCGTTTGAACTAATTAATTGGATCGCCACTTGATTTTGTAAATTGTACATTATGGGCATCACTGATATTTAATTATTATGATCGCACTGATTTTGCTGTCCTATTAAAACGATTCATTTTAGATCCTTTTTGTTTTTGTAATTTTACACATAATATAGTAGTTAGTAGATTATATATCGAAACGTTTATTTTGGAAAGAACACATTTACAAGAATAAGAGAATCATTCAAATACCAAAAGAGCATATAAGTTTAAAGTAAATCTGGCAAGAGTACATTTGTCTAAAGTATTCATTAAAACAGACACTGAATAGGTACCTATAGACTGGCCTTTACCGTCATTTAATCAAAATCATTACAAAAAATATGGGCTTGTGTATATTTGTATTATTATAATTAAACTTGTTTCCTCAATAAATGATAATAATTCTTCAAATTTATATTTAATTCTATATTTTAGTATAGCGAATAGGTATTTTTCATCAAGGTTGCGTTAAGACTGGTCGCTTTTCCGCAATTTAGTCATTGTGCTTTCTACATTACAATGGGAGTGGAAAGGAAACTGTATTGTTTTATTCCGTTAGCATTTTATGTCGCAATTGTTCAGAGGAACGCTTGTAACTGGTTTAAAGCTACTGAAGCGCTGTTAGACACACATTTGAAAGAGTTTTAAATGTACAAAAATAAAGTTTATGTACAGTTAAAACTTTTTCAGTTGAAAGATTTTGATATACTGAATACATTAATAAAGTTATCGGACTTTTAATTTACTTTTTTAAATAAAAAATTAATATTATACTTAAATAAAGACTTTTGTTAAACTTATGCTATTGTCACATTTTTAATATCACATAATGTTGCCGTTTACACAAGCATTTTGACTTGCTTTCTAGTCTTACCCTTGTGAGTGTCACTAAGGACAAATACAGACTATAATTAAAATACACCACAGCTAAAACCAGACGCGATATTGACAAAATATAAAAAGTTAAATCGACAATCTATGTCAAGTTGGTATGTAATAATGATTTTTAAGTTTCTACCATCATTTTTTTATTTTACGTAACGGCTTAAGACATATAACGATATAAAGATAATTAAACTACTATTCTGAGTAAATTTCATATTTTTCATGTACTACTACTGTAAATCAGTAAATTAAATTTTACTGATTAAGGAGTCCCAATTGGTAATTTAAGTTTATGTCAGTGGTAAATTTGTGAAGAGTAATTTTAATATTGACAGAATTCTGAATTATTGACCTTGTTTTTTTTCTTTTTATTTATTATATGTACTATATACAGTTTTTATTTTTTTTGTAAAATAATTATAATAAGCAAAATAGTTAGTAAAATATATAAAAAAAATTCATATGAATAAATCCTAAAAGGCCCTTCTTACATATGCCGAGTGGATAAGTATTACTTAAAGGTATCTTTAATATTAGAGTAGGTTTGCAGGACTTAGAGCTTGGCTTGACACCTCTGTTACCTTCTCAATCTCTAAATAACAAAACTAAGCACCCATCCTCACTGAAAACAAATAGCCGACCTTTTGCCTTCTTTATGAGACCCTTGTTAACTTGTCCTTAATAAATTATTTATGTTCCTACAACTTGACACTGAATCTCTGGAGCGCGTTGATTTTAAAAAGTAAATTATTACAAATTTTATAATACTTGTTATGTAATGTCGTTAGAAATAATTTTGTGAAACGCTTTTTTGAAATGCACTTATAATCTGATAATAGTAAAAGATAACTTATGTTCTTGTATGTTAAAATTAATCATCATCATATCAGCCGGGAGACGTCCAGCTGACAAAGACCTCAAAAAGGCTCAATGGGGGAATTGAGCGCCATAAAGACCGGTTCTGAGCCACCCTCATCCATCGGATTTCGGCAATCTTGACCAGGTCGTCGGTCCACATCGTTGGAGGCCTCAATACGCTACGGCTCCGTCGTACGATCGTGGTCGCCACTCCAGAACCTTCTGCCCCAACGGCCATCGATTCTGCGAGCTATGTGCCCGTATTAAATTGGGGTAGTAAATTTACTTAATACATTATGCGTAACATTTATTATCGCTTGCATACTGCGTGAAACTAAACACAAAAAAGCCTTATATTAAGTATTTCTAATTATACGTTTGTGCAAAGAATAAATTATGACTATTGTTATAATTTACAAACAACGAATGAAAGGTACTTGTTAAATTAACTTACCCGCAGTATTAATTGGATAATTTTCAAACTTTGTTACAATATTCACAAAGGAGACATTACATCAATATGATTTCCTAAATTTAAAACTAAATTTAATTGACTGACGAAATATCAAATTAGACAAATTAGAAAATTAGTAACAGTAGCTGTAATAATTATTAAAGTAATTTATTTAAGTTATAAAGAATTCATTAGAACGCAAGTAAAATTTTCATATCACTACAATTTGAAGTAAAATGAGATTAAATGTATGCTTACATAAAGTAATACTTTGCGTTGATGAATAATTTTGGTAGTGTTTTAATTTTTACTTTACATTTTCTTTTCTTATATATATATTTTTTAAATAAAATAAGGTCGCTCAACCTTTTTCTGAGCAAAGCAAACAATGTAATGCGTTTTAAGCATTCGACGTAGAGTACAGTACAGAAGTTTTAAAAGACGTTCTTTCAATAACGTTCTTATTATTCTTAATAGAGAACATAACATTACAGTAAAATACTAGCAAAATCTTATATTTACGATTTATTTATGTGGATTAAAAAATATTGTGATGATACTTTGTTGCTTCTATTTCTCAGTTCTGCTGGGGTCACACTTATTACATAAAACAGTAGAAAGAGTCTGTTAATTAAATATTTCTACGACAAAATTAATTAGTGTGAGGACAAAATTGTGATAAAATCTTTGGTTTTAATTTTTTTTGATATTTTGCTCAGGGCTGGATATAAGTGATTACAATGAGATGCAAAAATAATGCAGCTAAACTATAATAAATAATGAAATTTTGCCTGAACGAAAGTACTCCAGTGTCAGAGGTACTTTCCATTGACACATAAAACTAAAATTATTAATCGGTTATAATACAGAACCATCACAATTTAGCGGAATCATAAGAAATTATGAAATGCTACCTTACCAAAGTTGTTTGCGTAATAGGCATTACCTATTGACAAAAAAATACGGAATCTAACCAAAGGACGAGTTAGCAAAAGTAGTTCAGCTTAGTAGGCAAATTTGCGGGCGGCAACTAGTTAATATATTAATTTTAAATATAATAATTGTACAAATAGACAGACAGACAGACAAAAATTATAAATTAATTATATATTCATATTGTATTATTTTTTTACTGTTTTATTACATAAATGTTGTTTCATTATAAAACATATTATTTTATTATCTTATAATATATTTCAAGTACCTGAATAAGTTGTTATAAAAAGTTTTTTTAAAAACGGCGTAATACGTATTCATCTAAGAATAAGAAGGATAAATGGCAAAGTCACGAGTGTATTTGCAGGAAAGATTTTTCGTTCTAGTCACACGAAGAAAATGCGCCTGATTTATAAGCACTCGAGGCCGGACCTTCCGTCGCTATAAATTTTATTGTGTTATGATTTAGGGCCTTGTATACGAGTTTATGGTAAATACTTTACGCTTTGTTTGCGTAATTTATTCCCTGATAGGTTTTAGGTCAACGCGAGATGTTGTCAATATAAAAACCATTATTTTTATTTTAGCGTTGCGTATTTCGTAAGCTTGTATGTTGTGGCTTAAAATAACTTTGTATGGATTTTTACTACCAGATATATTTTTTTCTTGGCGATTCTTTATCTCACATATGGCATGGTTCGTTAATTACTTCTCGCCAGAATTTGAGACATTGTAACTTGACTTGAAATATGAAAACATTTCAGTAACCCGAGTAACCCACAACCATTGCATTTACGGTCAGGAGCTGCCCCACTGTGTCCACGTTCACGCTTTTTATTATAATAAAAACATTGTATTATACTGTTATATTAGTGTTAATAAGTGATATATAAAACAAAAACTTCATGCGCAACGATGGCTGTTAGAGAATAACATAATAACAAATAATCATGTTGTTAAAAGATTCATTTGTCCAGTTGTCTCCTGTTTTCTATGACCATGGAACACGTTTATTTGAGGAAATGGCCCGGATGTCTAATTCTTGAGATGAAACTAATATTTTATTATAAAAATACGGTTATCAACCAACTAGTGCCATGAGAAAGTGTAAAAACAAGTGAATTTCCTTCGTTTTTCTCTCAAAGATTTACTGAACGTTGGGTTATATCTACAATTTGATCAGGGTCAGAGACCACTCATTGTGTGAATGTGGCTTGGACGACGGTTCCTTGATGTAAATATGTTAAATATAATAATATTAAAGTATAAGCTGACACTCATGTAAAATATTATTTATTACTAACCTTATATTGTCTGTACATATCGTAGATATCTATTAATTTTGTTATAGGTGAAGGATTAAAAACTGGATCTATTTTAAATATATATTCTTCTATAGTGTAATATTATCTCTTTTTACCGTACACTCTCCTTTGTGTAACATTGGCGAAGTGCATTCTGCTCTACTGGCATGCACGAAACGCCATATATAAAGAGAAGAAGATGTAGAAGAACTAGTTTTATACACTGAATGTTTGGCGAAGTCATCAATTGATACTGCTGCTGGAATTCATGTCGTGAGCGGATGTCCTTATGAAGGATTGGCGTTACTTTAGCATAATATTATCTGTACAATTTACAATGTTTAAATACGATAGTAATATAATGTACAAATGATAGATTAGCCGCAATTCACCTGAATCGTGAAAGTCGCCTATTGGTAATAATAGATAGTTATGAATAGATGTATACGAATAATATGAATTTATGTTAAAAAAGGTTTACAATTACGAAAATAATTTGCAACAATTCCTGTTTCAGTATCTCTTGCGGATACTTAATTGCTTTGAATGTCTCCACTACACGTCAATTAACGCACGCCTATTACTCAATCACTTCACTCATTGCTCAGTCCAACACCTTTAATCACCCTTCCTCGCTGCTAATCATCTACTGCAATCTTTCCACTCAAATAACCACCGATAAACCACTGCCTTGATCTCTTACTCTAGCTGTATGTGATAAACGTATGTTTTGTACAATAATTTTATATGGTTAAGGTTTTAACTTTTATTCGATATAATACTTAAACCAATCATTGTTGAAAACATTAATTGTCTTCACGAAATCTTTCCGAGTGAGACTGGCGTGCGTTAATCGACGAGTGGTTTAACTGATCCAAATTGATGCGTTTTATGATATTGATATAAAAAAACCAAGATTTATAATTTTGCATTGTCATTTTTCATGTCACTTTTGTTGTAACCTTTTGCTTAGTTTGCTTAGGATGTTAATTTATTATCTGCATTACATACATTGCTGATTTTACACCCACAAAACCTTATCTATATTTTCATTATTTCCATCTTTGAAAAGCATTTCTACTTATTTTCTTTTCTTTTGAATTTCTACTTATTAGAAATTCCTTAGTAAATTGGGTTGTCAAAAAAATAAATTTCGTTTACTGTACGGCTATTTCATTTTTAATAAAGATAGACAAACTTTTAAATTCAGGTTTAGCTATTAAATCTTGTATATCCAAAGTTTTTCCTTCATTCTTCCAAAGAGTTATTAATTTAACATTCACCCGTTTTTAAACATTTCCTATTGTTTTACTGAATACAGAATTATTCATTAATTTAAAAAACGTTTTCAAAGTCCGATGTTGCCGTTTTTCTTAATTTATAATTTAAATTAATATATTTTTATTACTAAGCAGAATTAAAACTCTATGTTCTTTTGTTAATTTCAAGCCCATTTTAATACATTGTTGCAGATTCACATAGTGTAGTTTTCTTGATTAGGTATAAGTTTTTTTCTCTCCGACCTACCTACAGTTATATTTTTTGCATATAGTTCAAATGCGATTCATGAAGTCGTTCAGGGTATTCTAAACCAACTTCTAAAATAAAACCTAATGCAGATATATCTTCAACTTTATAATTTGCCTCTGGACTAACCCATATACATTTCTACCTAACACATTTTTAATACAACAATAATAATTATTTCTCTCTCATTTTGTAATAAACGAGTTTTAGTAAAATAAAGTGGGCTAACTACAAAATATCAAATATCAAACATGTCATTATATAATTTTCTAAGGCAGCTGAATTTAATATATTTACTAAATGTTCGAGCTATCATTTTTAAATAAAATAAGTGATTTTAAAAGAAAACGAAACGATTGGAGTCTAAAAAATAATTAATATCTTTGAAACTTGTTTGAACTAAGTATTTTATGATGCTAAGAATTCTCTGAGAAAACGGCAAGTATTCAGTATTGCAGCTTTTTTCAAAAGAATATAACTCAAATGGTGCATTCCTATAATTTCTAAGCTCGAATGTAGCGTATGAGGTAGTGGAAAGAACTATGGATACTATGGTGATAAATTAAACTTTCCATTGAGTTTTAAGCTCTATGGATAAATAAGTGGACGCAATATTATGTGAATTGGGCATAGCTATTAAGTAAAACTAGTAATAAATAAAAAAAATCATTACAATTTTAAACGAAATTAAAAATTAAATAAAACCATACAACCGTTGTTTCTTTTTGGCTTTCTCATCACTCGTTTTTGCAACTTCCTTTTTTTCATATTATCATCAAACGATTCAAAAGTAAAAGGCAGTCATGTCACCAGATCCATATCATGATAACAAACTACTACCCTACCCTACCCACTTTAAGCTTTTTAGCTTTTAGTACTTTTTTGCCAAAAGTGTAGTAGTTGGGTAGGGTAGACTCAGACAGACTTGTTTTAATTTTAAAATAAGTCCATTTCCACTAATATAGCCATAACCAGATACAGCTTTTACAGTTCTGAAGAGACTGTATAAAAAAAATAACAAAAGCCAAACTAAATAGAAGTCAATAAAAAAATACTTACTATTGTTATATTTGAGATATAAGTTGCAGGGGTTCACTGGTAAAAGTTTTACGAATATGACCGCAGCTCAGTGTTGTCAGATTGTGGTTCAAATATCCTTAAGCAATTTTATTATAGGTTACTCACTATAAAGGATGAAAAATCTTTTCGTTTTAAGATAAAGTATTTGATAGTATAGGATTTTTTTAAATATTTTTTTGAATAATAAAAAATACTAAAGTTTAGAAGCCATTAAAAGGTTACTATGCAGTAAGTGCATACAATGCACTTATTGCATAGGACGTATTAATAGAAGTATCAGGTAGCAAATATATTAATAACTTTTTTAAATATTTATTTCTTCTTTTTAATCATTGTTGAAGTTTGTACATGTAGGTAGTTAGTTTTGTTTTTTTTTAAATGAACTTTGACGCAATGACCAATTGACGTAAACAATAAGTTAAAGTATATTTATTGGCGTATTTACGCCAAGTGTTAACTTTATTTGTTAAAGCTTGAACTTTACAATCAGATTTACTGTAAGTTAAAACGGAAAAACATTTAAAGATGTATAATGAAACTGAAAAAAACTACCTACCTGAGGATATTTACTTTAACTTTTACTGATGTACTAAAAGGAAACTAAAATTTTTAATGTAACAGTGGTTGAAAATTACACACTTTTTAAACTATTTTTATTAGGGCTTTAAAAGTAAACATAAAACAAACACAAACAAATGTATGTATGTATAAACATATGTATGTTTTAGTTTTAAAGATGTTAAATATTATAATGTTAAAACTAAAGTAATACTACAATTGGTCATAAAAACTAACTTGGAAGAAGCTTTTATAAGAAAATATGAAAGTATTGCATTATATAACAATAAAATGTTTATGATACGTACATAAATTTGCATGCAAATATAATGACCGTTACTTTATTAATAGTTTGAAGTATATCATACAAAAATGTTTATTATATTGCTAAAGATTTTTGTATAAATTTACATTATTATACATATAACAATGAAATTGTACATACAAATTGTACAGTGATCTACGAAAGACATATTCACTTTTATAAGTAGAGTACATATAAACACACGTAAAAGGGAAATCTTTTTGTGTTGCGGTAAAGTACTATAAAATAAGGTAATATTTATTCACATACAAGAAACAACCATAATGATAGCAATGACGCAATATAGTAAACTCGAATTAAATGCGAAATTTTGCTTGAATCCTATCCTTTTTCCTGCAAGCATATAACATCTACAACAAATAAAAGCAATTTTTGTACATATGAAATGCCAATAGTTGCCAGTAGTTAGTATTAATTGATTTTAAAGCAAACAATTTCTAAATTATTTGACACTAATAATAATTAATTAGTCATATCACGTGTTGGTTTAATACAATACATGCTGGTTATGGTGTAAGTATTTATTTGTGTACAATTTATTTTGTTCACTGAAAATTATTTATTAAAAGATTCCATTTAAAGATTATCTTTAAATATTTATGTTGCTCATGCGATAAAATAAAGCGTCATAAAAGCTGCATAGCTAAGAGGCAGCCACTCACTAACCCCTAGAGAACTACGTTGAGCCTTTCTAATCCTCTTACTACAAGAGACCTTCACCCTACTGCGCGAGAAGGCACTGCTTTGTGAAGAACGATAAAATGATCTTCATACCGTATACAAGTGATGATTGTCTGACACCATTTTTGTGGTTAAATATAAAAGGAGAATTATATTAATATTTTGAGAATTATATTAATATTTTGAGAATTATATTAATATTTTGAGAATTATATTAATATTTTAGCTACCGCAATCATCGTTAGAAAAACTTGACGGTACGAGCCGAACAAAGAAAGAATACAATTACTTTACCTTCCTCGCGGAATATACATACATGTGTCTATTTGTAATGGAAAATATTTTTAAAAGGCTTCTTCATATCAAAAATAATATATAAAATTATGATAACACATACATTACATTACATTATAATGGTATTACGATGTAATAATAGCTACTGTATATACTGTATTATGTAAAGGTTATTTTATAAACATTTATCTTAATGAATGATTCACATTCGATGTGAGTTGCGAATCTTATGAGGATTTCTGTAAATAAAACTAAAAGTATTTACAATGTGTATGATACAAACATGAAATACTGTTCAAGGCATTTGGTTAATATTTCAACAGTTTCAAATATTCTTCAGTGCAATCCATTGCTGGCTTCATAAATGTAGTAGCATGCTAGAGTTTCAAAGTGAGCTATTTAGAAAATAGAAATGATTTTCTGTATTTCATCTTCATATACATCATTACATATTTAAATCATCCAAATAGGCCTTACTTGTAACCTAATAAGCTTATTTAGCATTATTTCTTAATCTTTATCTTATAAAAATCTAATAGACGCTATATAGATATCAGAATATATTAGAATAATAAGTGTTATTTTTAACATGAATAATGCTAAAGAATTTATTTCATTTAGTTTATTTATCTAATACTAATACCATTCATCGTGGCTATATTACATAATGTTAATCGTCACGATATAGCCCACTGTACTTCGGGCATTTAGTATGTGTAATGTAATGTCATACACATATTAATGATATATTTATTACAGTAGAGAAATGGGGAAATGTTTATAGTTCAAATATGTTTATTTCTGTCTGTTTAGAAAATTTGGCTATTGGGTTCGACTACGTAGCACCAGCAACAGAGTTTTGTATCGCTAAGGATTCTTTTCATATTCTACATAATGTGGGAATAAATTAATATTTGTATTTCTTATGAGGAATGCATAATCAATATGAAGGAGTATTGATCCTTCATATTGATTATTCTATAAGAAAATAAAACGGTTCCTTCAATAAAATAGATTTAATTTGTGATGAAACACCTCAGAACAGCTTCAGGGTCATTATTTTTTTTCCTCAATGAATCAATGGTATAGTTTCTACAATCTTTCTTAATTTATATTAGTTGGTACAATATTTCTAGTCGTCATGTGTAGGTTTAGTTCAGGGATGTTACTCGTACCGAGCTTAGGCTAATAAGGAATAGTCTAGAATAATCGTCTTCACGAGGCGTCACTCTAATACGTCGCTATAATTCCTTAAACTATATTAAAAAATATCTTTTAATCAAATAAAGAGGTCGATTACATTTTTATAATAAAACTATTGCTTATCTCAAAACTATACATATAAATCATTATAAGTTTATTATTTATTTAAATTAGATTGCATGTTAATCGTCCATTTGTAAGACAGAAAAGCTAATGCTATAAAAAAGCAAAAATAAAATATCTATTTAAACCTCCCTACCAACTGCAGCAAATAAAATTCAATTACTGTAAAAATACATTATACGACTTATAACACGTAGGGCACGATATAAATATTTAGCACGATATAAATTTTATTGAATATCCTTATCAGAGAATATTTTGAATTTGAATTTGATGTCAAGTCTTACTATTTGGTATCGAAACCATTACAAAGTAATTTCAATAATGACAACTTATAGTAATCTTACCAAAGAAATATATATTATAATACGTATATGTGTATTTTTGCAGCTTAGTACTACAAGTAGTCAAATTATTTGAAGAAACATATTTAGAAACTAAAGGGATAATATTTATAAATAACAAACTTATTTTTCTTAAACTATATTACAATGTATAAATGTTTATCAATACATTATAGAATTAATCTCTTGTACAGAGGGGTGAGTGGGAGACAGCATCGAGTTTCTTAACGGTGCGCTGTTATTAAGGATAGCAGTTAGTAATTACCTGTTTGTTGCTGACAGATCCAATTACACGGGAGTCAAACTGCTTCTTTAGATGACATACTCTGTGTCTTTATTTATTGTGTAAGAAAGAAATTAATTCTAATGTAATTTAATTGCATTCAAATTATTTAAATAACTTTGACAAGTTATTAAAAGAGCAAAAAAAATCAATATTTTTACTTCGTTGTTAACAATAAACCTTCTTTTAAATAATTTACCTAACATACTGTTTAAAGTAAAGAAAAATATACTTTTATTTTTAGAAAAAAGTCTTTTTTCCTTTTTCCTCGTGTGAATGACCTCGGTTTGCCTGCGCTCAGTGGTTGCGACTTCGAGTTATGGAGCTTACAAGAGGCGTTATTGTTACAAAAAGAAAAATTATCAGTGAAATGCTAAGATTGAGTATATACTCAGAGGATACCTGCTCTCAGTAGTCGCATTTCGGAGCTAGGACGCCCGCAAGTTACTCTAATGCCGAAAAATAATGATGACAGAAATGATCAGTTTTAATACTTATGCAAAGTAAAGTGTCTCCACAGGTGAAACGAGTTGGTCTACCGGTTCAGAATTATCGTTGTTTAATTGTGACGCTTATTTGGGGAGGCCTGAAAAAACATCCAAAAAAATCAGAACAAGCAATTTCGTCAAAATATAAGAAATAATCAATGCGTTATATGCTACAATCTGTAAGTAGTAATGCAAATACTTAGGTAAATGTCAAATAAAAGAAATATATTTTAAAGTAAGAAGTTTTTGTTATTAGAATAAGAATTTTCCACTGCCAATTGCCGGTGGCCCTAATATATTATTTATTTTAACATGTTCTTGTTACGCTGGAATTATAAAATTTTACAAAGACCAGTTTTTGATGTTAATAGTGAAAATATATCACCAGTATTCTTTATCAATGGACACGAACATTTATAAATTAATCTAATAAATTAAATATTATTTCGAGTCTTATAGAACGATGATTTTAAGCTGCATGTTTCGAATGGATACACCTAGAAAAAATATCCCGAGCACAGGTATAACAGGAATTCTTTATTTTCCAATTTAGTACAATTATTTTTTTTCCTAATTAATGGCACATCTAGCAGAATGTGTGTCATGAGTATCATAATGACTGTAATTCAAGTTTATTTTTTACCTTATTGTAAATGTCAATAAAACTTATTTCAGTATTAATGCTAGGTAGTTGAGCAATGGCACTCGAAGTACCGTTCATTCTGACATCATAGCTTTTAAACCATAACTTCATAACTCATGATGTCAATTTATATAAACCACCTAACCACGTGTTCTTCATGCTGACACCGCATATCCTTAAAAAAATTGCATCTCTACAACACTCAGGTTCCGCTAAACAGTGTCAGTACTGCATTATGTTCGGGCGAAGGAGTATTTACTTAAATGCTGACGTTTTACCATTCAATACAGACTTAACATAAAGCATCTGTAATCCTTGTACCTACCGCAATACACCTTCCATATTCATTTCATAACTTCTATCTTCTTTATTTATTTTATAACAAGTTAATCAATATTTACATTTTGCATTTAGACTTAAGATCATCATTTTCAAATACATCTTTCAGTATGGGTGACCAATGCTTGCAATTCGTATTATTATGATATATTATATTATTGGCTTATTCTTAATCAAAATAACATGGTGAAATTTTATTTGGCACTTGATCGAAAATAAATACAAGATGCCATACCAGCTCCTCACCCAGGCTCAGTGATTTTCATAAAGAAACTTTGGAACCTATGCCAAGGGACCTTTCACATTATGTCTCATAAATACTTTCTTTAAACCCTTTTGAACGCAAGAAAATTTACCGTCATTTTCATACATTTTGTATACATATATGTTATTCTTTGAATAATGTATATCATAATTATTTAATTAAGACATATATCTTTGTATTGCTATATAGAGAAATGCTTGTTCTGATTCATTTTAATGATATAATTTTACACTTTGTTTAGTTTTATTGTAGGGTATGAGGGGAAGGCAACGTCAAACAGTTGCAGATACAAAATTCGTCCAATTCGTACAGATCAAATTTTCATTTGTGGAGACGCCATACTGTGTGTCTTAAACTGAACATTTGTCTGATCGTGTTTTTCGTTAGGCAAAGATGATTCACATGAGGAGACTACTATATAACATATAAAAATGAATGTACCCGTATCCAGGATCGTTACGAAAAATCCCGTGACCTGTCAGTCTAAATTAGCCGCATCTCTTGGAAGCTGTCCATGCGCTCCGACCACTAATCCATACGTCCAGCCACGTTGAAAGTCTTATATGGTCGTAACAATTTGAATTCTTAGTAAATTTCCGTTACCCAAAGATTATAACTAAGAATAAGCGTTTAGCAACAGATAATACTATTAAATAATTTTATTATTAACTCTTTAATTAGTGTGAAATGACAATTTAAAATAAATCTAAATAGTTTAGAATATAATTATTAACAAATTTATCTTTATCATTTAGATATACATCACTCATTCTATATATTTTAACAATAATAACTATAATTAATGCTTGATTTAAAATTTATTCATATTTAATAATTCTATTTATTAAATAATAATAATAGTTATAGTTCAAACAACTAGACTAGTAATTAATCCTGTGGTCACATGAGCAAAAACGGACGAGGCTACTCCATTATTCAATGCATCACCGCTATTTACATTAGCCATGTAAGTAGAGTTACTATCAATGAATATTTAGCAGTATCTATGCTGAAATAATATCGTCCGACCATATTAACATGTTTCATATAGGAAAATCATCTTCGAAAGCTTTATAGTAATATAAGTCTTTTAATAAGAGGCAAAAACTGATCAGTTCAATCAAGGGGTAGGGCGGCAATCAAGCACCTCGTTATCGAAATGAGCAGTGATTTACTTTGGCCTGCTGACCGAACTCGATTATCAAAAGCAATCTTCGTCCACTCTGCTGGTTGGCAACCTTGCGTTTATATAGTCATATGACTATTTTGTGGTTTTATAGACGAGGAGTTAAAACAGAGACAGATTTATAATTAGAATTGATAATTAATATTTTTATAGAGATTTTATAAAAAAAAAATTATTATTAGATGTCAGATAAATCAGATAATAATTATATAGATTATTAAAGCATTATGGAGAATATAATAACTAAATTTATTTAAAATAATTTAACAAATTGTAAAAAATAAATGTAATATTACGAAATTATACCTAAATAACAATACCCGTATTTTATCCTGTACCTATCTAATGTTGTCGCAAATCTATCGAATATGGATATAGGTGAACAGATTGCAATATTACAATGCAACTAGGGGCCTCATTATCCCAAGTGAACCGGAGACCCAGGCTTTAATGATAGTAATAATTTGACCGTAATCGGCCACATACCGTTTAGTAGTCGCCTTGGGATCCAAGTCCGATTTTAAGCTTGCTCTATTTTGCGCATCAGTGAACAACTATCTAAATCAAGAGGATAATTGTCGCCGTTACGTCGTTAGGCTTATCGATAGTATGAGCAATAAAGACTACCGTCTTTGGAACATTTTACTTGAACCAGATGGGATACGTCGTTAATTGGTTGAATATAACTTAAGTAATGACAATATAATTTAGCTGTTTGATAACCTGCAGCTAACCAGGACATGGAATTGTAATTAAAATTATTTCCGAAGACAAGTATGCAAACTTGGTGCAAATGATTTACTGGTGTGTTAATGGACTAACTTTATATAACTTGGGCTTGACTCGCTTTGGGATCGTTTGTATCACGACTATCAGTGTTGCTAGTACGCCACTAAAATATAGTTTAGATACAGTATTTATAATTAGAAATGTCTTGATAAGTCACGTAAGCTTATTATTATTGAAATGAATATGAGAAGAGACATTTTTTTAGGATGAGAGGGATGTTATTCCTACAACATATACTATTCCGTAAATATATAGCATTAGTGCCAAATATTTAAAAAAGTGTCATTTTTGTAAATTTCTCTAAATTATTCTTTTTGTATTGTAAATATATCGGGACAGATAGCTGTAAAAGATTTCTTACGTAAAACCCATTGACCCAAAGCGAGTGTAACTCACGGGCAAGCGCGGGACACGTGAACAATAATGGCCGCCATAATTTGCCTGTAATGGGCCCTACACTATCGTACTGTCAGACCCACCAAAAATAAGCTTCGTTACTCTAAATCTTTTTCGCACGACTCTTAAGATGGATCACTTTAGCACTCTTTTATGGTCTGGGTGACAAGCAATGAAGTTTCGACGCTTAACAAAGCAAAAATAGGAATTTCGAATAGTTATAAAGAGATACATATTAAAACAATATGTAAAAGTTGTACAATTTTTTCTTCAAAGAATAACAATACTCTCGGAGGTTTGTTTTCTGGGATTGTATAGCGCCGGTGAAACGCGATGTTTTCCATATTTCTTTTATTTCATATAAATAATGTTGGGATGTTTTAAATATATGTTTTTGTTGTTATATATTAAAATGTCTTTTTTTCAACAATATTGAACACATCTGTTGGTTAAAATTTTTTTATGATACTTTTCTTTTCCAAAATTTGAAAACAAGATTTAACTTTATTAAATATAGATATGTAAATAAAGTGCTTAGAAATATAAATTATATACCTGTCATTTAGACTTAAGTAATATAGCAGAGGCAGAGGGCAGGTTTACTGACCAGGAATAGGTTTAGAGTTAATTTGTATGCGGTAGAAGTAGGAGCGAGAAGTATAACAGTGAAATCTCTCTACAGCTTAAAGATTATTCTCTCTAAAAGATCTCGGTCCTGTCTTAGAACCTCTACTTTGAAAGCGGCGTTAGTGATACATTTCGAATTTTGTCAGGCAGTGAGAGAAGCTCGGACAGAGGAGGTGAGCGTCAATGCATTTCAAAGCGGCCTTTTAAGCCTACGTCTGGTTAGCTTGGACTGCTCTAAGCTTTTTTCCCTACAACCAGCCCGGCACCCGCACGGTGGGTAATGGAATGCTAAGAAGTTTCTTCTCATAAAATCATAACATTATTAATTATAGCAATATTAATTGTGAATGTGGTACACTTAATGTACCAAACCAATATGAAATTCAACCTCTCGTAAATATATAAAATTGTACGTAGGTATTGAACACAAAAAGGAATCATGAAAAGAAACACAAATTGGCTGTTTTATTATATTATTTTATTTATGACTATTATCGTTATTGTTTGATGCAAAATAAGGCATATCATCATTTATTAATGCTTTCGAATATTGAATAACATTATTTTATTGGAATCGACAGGGATTAAAAAACAGAGTTACTTTTTACTAACATAGGTACTGTAGGTCACTGTAGCATAATACTGTAGTCTAATAATAAGTATAAAAACTTAATTCAAATCAATCTCAATAAATGCTTCTAATCTTCAAAAAAATACTAGCAAAAAAAAATTTGCATTTTACCAATATCATGAAATGTATGTGTAATGTTTGTCAAAATCCTTCTTCTGGTAGGTACAATGAAACCTCTGTTTGTGACAGAAAAAGATCTGACTATCCACGCAGTACTCATACAAAAAGATAAAAGCCAGTAGTATAAAGAATTTGATGTATTATCTTATCAGATGAAGATAGCGTCTAGAGCCATGTCACGTATTTTTAAAGATGACTTAGGACTTACATCCTATTAGAGACTAATACTAGACTAGATAATTTGAAAAAGAATAGGGTCGCAAAATTACCATTTTTTCAACAGAGTACAACATAAGCATTACACGACTACAGTAAAAATTTATTGGGTTGTGGGCTATGTTAGGAGTGACTGATCAATACTTTTGTTAAAAAGGCATTAAAACTTCAGCACAAGTGTATCAAGATACAATGCTTGAGGTATTTAAGCCCCTTAATAACACCATGTTCAATAACCAAGAACGGTCTTTCAGTAAGACAAGTCGCTTGGTCATAAAAATCCGGTCAATCTTGGTTAAAAATGAGCGTTCTGTACTTCATCAGAGTTGAAGAATAGCCGTTATCTAGTCCTGATTCTAATCCACTGATTATGATTTATAGTCAGTTTAAGAGAGTAAAGTTGCTCTAAACGCCACGATAGTTTCTTGTCCCTAAAACAATCCATACGATTGACGGTGAAAAAGTGTGCGTGTATTGATAACTGGTCTCAACGTTTAAAGGACTATATTGCAGCCAATGGAGACCACTTCGAATAAGCTTTATATATTTTTAATAGTTTTATATGAATATATTAAACTAACGCACTGTAATGAAAAAAAAATGTTATTCTTCTGTGTAACAATATTTATGGCAAGATTAAGTAAAGTAGTCAATCAATAGACTATATAGCAACGAAATGGTGGTTAATTGGAAAGTGAAATATTCAATTAATTTGATCCTTTATTGTAATATGCACATAATATAATACATTCATACTATTAAATTTGCGCATATATAGTTATAACAGGTCCGTAAACTACCGTATCCGGATACTACCTTTTTCCTAGTTTTTTCATCCATAGTATTCCAAACAGTTTTCAAGATTTCGTTAGCTTTGAATGAATTCCTTTTCTATGTTTACTTTTTAGTATACATATTATAGATTATAACAAGAGTATACAGTACATATTATGGGAACAACATCACGTCGGTAGAGCGGGAAGGGATTTTTTAAATATTTTGTTTATTAAATAATTCTGTCCCATTTCCTATCCTATAAGCGAATGAAAAAATACGTTTTGCTTAAAATATTTTATATCTATTCTAGAACTATTCATCTTTCTATATCGATGATACTTATTGTAAGAATATTAGTTTAAGTTCCCGTATTTTTACTTATTCATTTAAAAAAAATTGTTTTTCTTTTTTTTTATATTCATCTGAATGAATTTCGTACCCGTATGTTGTATCTTTTATATCTAAAATACGAATATAAAGGTTTGAACCTCAGCCGCCGCGAGCATTTTACTGTCACAAAAATACTTTATTAAGTGCACATAACATCTCGTTAGTCATACAAAAAATAATTGTAATATTATTATAATAAAAAATGAAAAATTACTTAACGTTTTTTTTGGTATCATTTTGAATCAAATCAAACAGTCTTTGAGTACCGTGGGGGCACTAATAATCTTCAATTTAAAAAAACTTGCATATTATCATTAAAGATATTAAAAACAAAATAAAGTTTAGGACGATAGTTATGAGACAAAAAATTAATATATTAATTTAATACATTAGTATTTGATGACGTAAAAGATGCTGTATTGGCATAAAAACACGTTTTAATCTAAATTAATCTAAAATAGGGAAAATCTCATGTTATCGACATCGAAGGTCCTGTAATCAACACCCCAATATCGACATTCTCCAAACCTAATTATCGATACCTGATAATCGACTTGGACACAGAATGTACGAGGGTGAAAATCAAGTTATCTTGTAATAAAATAAAAAGGTTAATAAATTTGGTATAACTGTAGCCGAGTTGAATGAAAAGAAATATTGACTTTTTACTATTAATATCACCTATCGACAATTTTTCATTCAATAATTGTTCGTTACTGGTAAATGTGCATTGTTTACTTACTTTAAAATATATACTTATTCAGCAAAACAAGAGATAGTTTCAATTAAAAAGTATACATTCATAAAAAATAATTGTTATCAATATCTCGAATGGAAATGCAGTTTGGAGAAACCAATTACTGACATTTGTTATTTGTATAAAAATATACTAAACTCAAATTTATTCATAAAAAAAATTAGTTACACGAGATCTATAATAGCCATTAATAAAAAAAAAGCATTAATAGAAATAGCTATCTTGGTAAAAAAAATAATGAAGAATATCTTGAATTTAATCTCTAAACAATTAGTTTAACAAATGCGCATATTTATATCAAATTTCTCACTCTAAATATGTTTTAGTTGTATGTAAAAATACAATTATGGATGAGAGTATATACAGTATTATGCTAAATATCAGAGGGCTTATATTTAACATACTATTATATATTATGAAATTTGTACACTGTATACTACTATATATTATGAAATTTCCTGCAGAGGTGAGCTATCCGCTCAATCTATAACTTAAGCCCTAAAGAATCTTTAACAGACAAATTCAAGGAAATTAATTTATTGATAGTTGCGTCTCAGTATATCCTGGAAAATGTTTTATATGTAAAAAAAATATCAATGATTTTACTAAAATCAACGATGTATACATTAATATTCATACTAGAAATAGATTGAAGCTTACCGCGCATGTAACTCGACTGCATCGAGTCCGCAATTCCTTCATGGGACAGAGTGAACGCTTTTACAACAGGATCCCAGAAGACGTCCGAGAATATTCTACATCACAATTTTAAAAAATCGTGAAATGACATTTGTTATTACCTAATTAATGATTTTGTAAATGATAACACACCTTGGTAATGAAATGCTTGCTTCAGTCTATGTCAAGCGTATCATTGTCATGAATGAATAATTGTATAACTGTCAATGACTATAAAAAAAAGTCCCGCTGAATTTCTTGCGCCGGTTCTTCTCAGGTCTGAGGCATTAACTTTAGTGAACCGGTAGTAATGTTTTTGACGTTCAAAAAATGAATCGTGTATTCTTATTTTGAGACTTTCTTAAATTGATTGATAGATAGATAGACAAATGAAGTTAAGTATGTTGTTTTATTAACTTTCAATGCATGTCTTAGATCTTAAATAATTAAACAGTAGGTTTTTTTCCATATATTACTAGACCAAAGACAAAGTGATACTTTGTGGTTATGTTTTAGACATTTAATTTCATTTTATTCTAGTCGATACCCGCACCATGTCAATGAAAAGTGCTGTCATGTTCGATTGTTTTTTTTTTCTAGCAGCATTTTATTATTTGTTATAGTTTAGCTGGACTACTTTGGTTCTAAATCCGGTGTGCCAGTTTTTAAAATGAATTACTCGTATAGTCTAGATCCTGCAACAGACTTAACCGTTGGCGTAAACACAGGCATTTTCCAGGAGGGGGGCACAGTGAACTCACGTTGTTTTGAACATATGTCTTCTTAAAAATATTTTTTAAAAAAGAAGATGATCTGGTTACATAATATATAGTACAATTCTCAATCTCCTCATTTTCGAGTAAAGTGATATTATATATTTGTCAACTTGTCTGACTTATACAACAAAGGGAAACCCCTTTTTTCCCCTATTGTTTTTGAAAATGAACATTTTGGGGTGGGTACGACACCTGGCTCCTCCCCCCTTCCAACGTCCATAGACTTAACAGCAATACATCAAAAAAGGTTTAAATCATATCTGGCCAGTAGATCCAACGATTCCATGTAAATATACTTATATTATAAATAAACAGGTAAACACACACATTATTTTTAAAATAATAGATTCATATTCTATTCGTGTCTACACTGTTTTATAATAATATAGATATTGCATTATTATGATATCTAGGAGGGCTATGAACTATGTCATGAATGAGAATAATAGTAACGTTATTGGAATCTACAACGACACACACAACATATTGCCAATTTAGTAGCAGACCGCTAATATATTTAAGCTGTACTCCAACAACAATAGACTATTGCGCTGCTTTATGAGCCGTATGAGCCGTATGAGCCGCACTGAAAGCAGACTACGTCTTATGACTGCATTTTGTAACAACTATACAATAAATATTTTATTTTGACACTTATATTACAACATTCTATAGAGTTTCATATTTCTTAAATGAAATATTACAAAACGAAAGCAAACAATAACAAAGTAGCGAATATCTATTTAAAATAAAAATTTTCTTACCAAGTAAAATAACTGATTCACGCTTTTTCCTGCAGATAGCAGGGTACACAGAGGGAACTTAGTGTTAAGCACGCCGTTCCTCACTTTCCGCTCAATTTTCGTGACATTGCGTGTCTCGTGGCGGAACTCAACGTTGCGCTTTGTCTTTTGCCAGATCGATAAAATGAAATAATTAATTCCCTCGTGTAGTAATTGAACCCACAACTCGTCGCGTTTACAGCCACACGCTGAGCCGCTGTGCCACAACGGCTTAACTTACTTACTAAGTCATTTTCTATTAATAATGAACTGGTATATTGAAATTAATGGGTACAAAAATAGTTATGACCTTGAATGAATAATCGATAATTTTTATGAGTCATTATAGTAATAATGTTATGTAAATATAAGTATTTACTACTTTCGTTGATTAAAGCTTGGTAATTACAACGCATTATCCATTCTTAAGTCTAGGAAACATGTACAGCCTGTACAGCCGATGAAATAATAAAAATTATTTCTTACTTACTTAATAAACTAGACTCAAATTCAACCTCTGGAATTTAGATTGAATTTGTTATATGCTCGAGTTTCGATAAAATCAGCGTTAAAGTTTAAAAACGCTTATCAAATCTAAAAGCTCCTTATCTATCTAATTGTTTTAATAAAACCAAAAGATAGCTTAAATATCTATAGATCTGGAACATATAAAATCAGACCCAGGTAATTATCGCCCGACATCCAGTCCATCCAGTCTTTTCTAAAATATAAGAAAAAAAAATGTATTAGCGTTTGATAAAACATATCGATAGCGAAAATGTTACTTCCGTTTGCCACAACAACACCAATACACTAGCAGCAATACTTGGCGTTACAAATAAAATCAAACTAAGTCTAGATAGTAAACAAACAAGCTTTAGGAGTGTTCATTCACTTGTGAAAGGCGTTTGATACTGTTTGCCACCAATTATTATAAAGAAAGCTTAAAAACGTTGGAATTCAAGATAAGATTCTAAGCGTACTGCATTTTACTTAAATAACAGATCTCAGTCAGTTAAAATAAGTCAAACCCAGCGTCAAATGCTACCTACTTGAGATAGTCACCTTACGAGGACCCACCAAATTCAATACATAAAAAGCAAACTTTCATCCCTTTTGTAGTGAGCCTCTACGTGACAACTCCCGGTGTATCTAAAATATAAATATCTATCTATAATATGTATATATCTATAAAATTTGATATAATATCTACAATTCATTAGTAAGCTACATGAGTTACAAGTTAAACTAAATAAATTAGTAAAAAAGTTATAATGGAATAACTACATTACTTCTCCAAAAACAATATATACAAAATTTTAAATAATCAATTATAAACAACTTCACACTCACAATACATGTATCTTAATAAGAAAAATTATAAACAATAATATTTACACAAGTCTACCTTTAGTAGATCGCTTATCATAGCAAAGATCCGAACAAAATTTTGGATGATAGATAAAACATATGACGGAGCACAATTGTATTATAAAATACCCACCTACATAAGAAATGTAAGCTCGCACATTGTTTTTAAATCTACATTGTGGAAACATAATATTCTTACAAATGATTATAAATACTTATATAAATATTAAAATAATAACTCAATGTAACAACACCCTAAAACTCCAACTTGTGAAATCTAAGTTTTCCTAACATATTATCATAAATCATTTTGAAAAACATGTACATTATTGTAACCACATCTTTATAGTCAAAGAATCCTATTACATCCTACCCACTTATAATTGACTCCCTACTCTACGTTTTGCGTTTGCTACAGCACCAAGCAGAACACGCCGAAGCATGCGTGTGGGCTCTATTCGATTCACATTCCCTAGCCAATCCGTAGCCGTCTTTGCTTAAGCAACACTGTGAAACTAGGCAGATAGATCCAGATATTTGTAGAACGCGTTTATTCGTCACTCTATCTTTCCAAGATATTCCGAGGATGTAACGAAGATTGCGCATATGAAAAGCGTTTAGTCTACGTTCCTGTTAGATAGGGTAGATAGGCTACGATAGAACTTATAATTATTATTCTACAAATTGTTTGTGTTTGTTTAAATAGTCACACCTACATTTACATTTTAATTTTTATTTCTACTGTTTCTGTCATAGATAAAAATATTGCGCGAGTATAAAGGCTGACGGTTAAATTAAAATTATGATTATGTTCTTATGTAAGTAACTGTACTGTGCTTTTTGAGATGTAAATATATTTAAACACATTTACACACTATAATTATTGTAGAATTATGAAAACAAAATAATTTTAACGAACGTGTCTATCTATGGACTAATATTATAAAGAGGAAAGATTTGTTTGGTTGTTTGACGGTGATGGGCTCCGAAACTACTGGACGGATGTGAATAATTTTTTTACCAGTAGAAGTTTATCTGTGGTGATCAAAGGTGATAGACTAGAATTATATATTATATTTACAAAAAACTTCGATAAATATTAAAAAAGGCGAGCCTGAAAGCGTGCGCTGCGTAACTAGTTAAAGCTACGTAAAAACTACGCATGACAAATGTTGTTGCTTTAAAAATTATATAAGGATATTTACGAAACCATTTTAAATAATACAGTATTATCCCTTATCCAAATAAATAGGTTAGGTATATTGTGCACTTTATTATATTATTTTTGTTAAGCTTTACGTATCTATCACTCACAATCTTTTTTATATTTGACATAAATTAAAAGATTGTTAACGAATCTATTTTAATTTTAAATAAACGGTATTATACACTAGATGCGTTCAGCATTTACTGTAGGTACTGCATGTTCGTGTTTGGTTTAGGTATATTGATATTTTAAGGACAGCGCCGACTTCGTCACACTTTCGAGAGTAAAATACATTATGTCTATTTTGTCTCAAGAAAAAACTCCTTTAAATGTATTTTTAATTTTTTACATTATGATTCTGTCTGTTTCTATCGATATACTCTGACTTTGCACAGGTGCACGTGTGCATGTACGAGTATATACTAATTTAGAGTTAGTGTGTAGTCTTCTATCATGTTCTTCTACTTATATTATGTGAGGTTAATTTTGTATTATGAAGCTACATATTTTGGAAGTAGTGTAGGCTTAGTTTTTATAAGTATAGTTATAGTTAGCTTCACGCTCTATCCCGCATCTATATGAAGCGTGAAGCTAGAGGGCTAGCAGGGTGTAGGCGACCGTAGGCTCAAGGAACCTAGTGTCAAGACACTCTGTTCCCCAATTTCCGTTTTTCGAGACATTGCGCGTTGGGTGGCGGAACTCAACGTCGCGCGTCGTCGTGCCGGTGAGCTTGCGTTTGTAATATATGTATGATAAAAACAACATTTCTAAAAGAAGGACATCTTGTCAAGTCATATACATTTATAAATACATATTGCGAAGTTCTTAAGCTTCTCACGTAAAATAATATTGACAAAATAAATAACATTAATAATTTTGTCGTCTAAAAATAGACTAAAAGTAAATCTTCCCATTATATATAACTAGACATGGGATTATATGCATATGCAAACATGCAAATGCATATAATTGTGTTTTTATAGCGTTATTGCATATTTTGGTACATTTTCATCGACAGTGCTTATTTCACACATCCACCTCGCAAAAACTTAGTAGGCGTACTAAGCCTAAACGTAACGTAAACGTAACGTAAGTCCCGAACGCGTTGGCGAAATTCTTCGTAGGTGCGAGGAAAAGGCGTACGCCACAAATTGATTAACATGAGAGTACTGCTTTTCATTTAGCTGCTACAAAAATCCTACAAGAAGTCGACAACAACTACTGCCTCATATTACTGAAATATTGAAATCATTCAACAATTGCCCGGTACGTAAATGATTCCATTAGATTGCTATTTCACGATCTTTCAATGGACGAGAAAATATGTGTTTTTGTGACTGACAATGCGCCTTAAATAGTGAAAGCTGGTCAAGCTCTAAAAGTTTTGTACCCAAAATTGCTTCACATCGCCTGTTTAGCTCATCGATTATATCAAGTTGCGGAGATCAGAAACGAACGAATTTGGGATAATCAATATATCGACTTTTCGATTTCTACAAAAAAATGTCTTAAAAGCAAAACAAATTGCGAGTACAAGTATGTATATAAAGAGCAACTACCAAACGTAGTACTACCCCTAGAACCAATATTAACGCGGTGAGAAACTTTGAAAGCTGTATTGTTTTATGCTGTGAATTTCGAAGTAGAAAAAGTAATCAGGTCTATTATAAGTTATAACAATAATAAAAAAATACAACTAATGTTAATATAGCTATACAAATATATATATTACAATATATGGATATAATGGGAAAATAACAACATATTTTGACCTTTTTTAGTGCATATTTGCCTGCATATTTTGGCATTTTGATAGTGACTATAATCAGATGGGCATGGACCACCCTAGAATCGTCTGGTACCCTCTCCAGAATAATCGGCGCTCTCGGCCGTTTATTCCCCTACTAGTTGCCGACTACGAGACTACGATAGATCGACTAGTTGGTACATCTCTCAATAAAAAAGTAAACACTTTATTTTTAAAAACTTACATTAATACCTGTTTAATAATTTTACGGAATCCATATTAAATATGGAATTATATAGGCTGTTTAAGAACAATTAAATTAAAATTGTGATAAGAGTAACATAATAATAGTTGTCACTTGTCGCTTTATTTCAAACCGTTGCGTTAGGTATATAAAACAAAAAAACCTACTTACATTTGATAAGTAAAAATAATGTAACGTACGTTAATTATAAGAATGAAAATTAATTATATGTAATATGTAAATTACAAAACCAACTGTATATAATAAATGAATAGAAAGACCAATTCTGTATATGAAAAAAATAAAAAAAATATGAATTGGGTCGATTAATATATCGATAAATAGAAGCTAAAAGACCCATCCGCACAATTTTTGTCTTGTGATCTTTGTATGGTAATATTTCAATTTTGTCAGTTTCCGTAGGAAAATTAAAAATAAACAAATTCAAATTACTATTATTCACCTGTGTTACTAAATTCTAAGGAAAGTAGTAGACTTTGTCAAATTAAATAATTTTCTTCTTAGTCTTTTTATTTAATTTGACTATTTTTTTAAAGGAACAACTCCAACAATACTTTGTTAGTGTAATATACATATTATTTTAAGCATTGGCAACGTCAAAAAATATAAAGTCACAATATAAAATTCAGAGCGTATATTTGAACGGCGGTGTGCTTAGAAAGTAAAAAAAGTAAATGAGTTTGGAATAATTTGGAATATAAATTCCAATTGTGAGAAGTGGATATGGTGTTCAATTTACGTTGCGATTTTAGAAATTAGAAAAGTCTACTCACAGAAATAATGCACATAAAATGATGATTTTATAGAAATATGATCATTTTTAGTATATAAAACCTATGTATATTTTTCATGCAACAAACAAATGCATTGTTTATACGATTTTCAATAATAGATTGCGTAATTATTTTGTATAATATAGTGGAGTGAATCTAAGTATACTGAAGATGTACAATATGATTTCCTAAAAAATTTCGAAGCGAACGCAGTTGAGTTTACTTAAGCGGTGAAGCCGCGAGCTTCGCTAGTAATACACCTACAAAAAAACATTGGTAGGCTAAAATTTTTATTTTCAATATATTCACCACTCTGACATATTAATTGCGTTACCTCGGTAGGTATAAATAATAAAATTATTATCAGAAAATTCAAGTTAAAATTTAAAAGTTTATAAAAGGCAACATTTTACCAAAAATATACCTAAGTTAAAGCCTATAAATACGTTAATTAAATTACGTTAATTAAATATTTTTTTAATAACATAATTTGATACAAAATTACTCTTTTTTGTGACTTATTTATCTAGTGAGCTTCTTTACAAAAGGTTACATAATAAGACTTTAATACACTATATTTCCCATTGGGTTAAAACGAGTTGAGGGCGCCACTGTTTTTTAATTAACAAGTGTTTTTAAAAGTCAGTTATATTATGAATATATGCATTAAAAACAAATTATATCAATCAACTGTTAGTACCCAACTATGTGTCTAAAAGTCATTACAATCAAAAACCCTTTAATACAAAAAAGCTCTGTTAATATAAATGATCGCCGCTAGATGGCGCTAAGCAACATTACATTATAGTTCGTAATCTTTTGCTTAGATGGCGCTGTCTTAGAAACAATGTTGTCTGGTAAAGAAATAAATTATCTGTGTATAATTACAAATGA